>CM062817.1:296157589-297357589 GCA_031772625.1 Pinus tabuliformis | reverse complement strand
TGTTCCTGCTGGAAGGAACTTCCCGAGGCTTCCATGCTTGGTGGGCCCATGCCCAAAGATTGCCCTATAGGCATTTCTTCTTCTGAGAGGGGGTTTAACCTTTGTCTTTTGTCCCCTTGAGCTGTGGAGGTAGTGAGGGGAGTCTCCAGCTCTCTGTCCCTCTTTCTATTTGTGTCTTCTTTTTGTGGGGTTTGGAGGACTGAGGCCTCCACTGTTGTCTCCTGCCTAGGAGGCAGATTGTCCTGAGCCTGCTGCCCGGTGGACATTGGGGCTTCTAATGTTTGTTCCTCCTGCCCTGATTGCTCTTTTTCTTGCTGCCCCCCTTGTTGCTGTTGTACCTGTTGCTGTTGTTGCACTTCCTGCTGCTGTACCTCCTCGTGAGGTGGCTGTTCTGGCTCCATCTCTTTCTCTTTGCCTTTGCCGGAAGCTTGATCAGTAGTTTTGGCTGCTTGCTGATGTGCTGTAGAGGATGAGGTAGCTGCTCCCACTTGAGTGCCTGGAAGAGAAAATACCTGTGAACAAAGCTCTAAGTCAGCCATCTTTTGGAGATTTTTTACTGCTCTTTGACTTAGTTCTTCTTGTGTGGCAGCCTCCTCTAAGGTGCCTTTCCTCCACTTTATTTGATTTGCATATTTTTCTATGTGAGGCAACCTTATGTGGTCATAACTGGCCAGCCTATATCTGACCCTTCTTAAACTTATGAAATGATTGGGGTCATATGGTTTCCAAAGGAAGCTGGTCTGCAAGCCAAGGGCTTCTAGCATTCTATCTGCCTCTTGCCAACCTTCCTCCCTTTTATTGTAAATGAAGTGGCCTAATTGGTTCCTGACTTTGAGTTGTGCTTTCTTGCCCTTGCCTGAAAAATGGAGTACATTAGAATTCCCAAATTGCCTGAAGTACTCGAGGGAAAACAATCTCATAGGCACATATTTGGGTAATCTGTATGGGGGCAACTCACACCCATATATTCTGATGACTGTGTGGTTTTGGTAATAATACCAATCCCCAATGCTGTAAACCTTATACAACTGAAGAATCCTCTGCATCTCATCAGTTAGTCTTGGAGGAGGTGAGCTCAGAAGCAGAGACATGGCTGGGTGGATGAAGAGGTCTATAAACTCACAATAAGTGTATGGAGAACAAGATCTGCAGTGGGGGACAGAGGACCAATAAACCACTGACCTTGGATTGCCTTGTGCATCCACTCTTTTCACAGGAAAAGGAAATTTTTCATGCTGATAATATAAAATTAAGTGGTAGATATATGAGGTGTATCTGAATACCCTTTCTCTTGACAAGTTCATCAATTGCTCATGTATTTTATCGGATATATAAGTGGCATAGTCATAACAGATTGGGGACTTGCCAGGGGAAAACATGAGCATCATCACCAGCACCGTTTCATCAACAAACTCAATTGAATTATAGCCCAATATGGGACTAATCATGTCTACAAGGTCTCTGCCCAATTGGTTGAGGTATACATGAGAGATGGGAGGGTAGTGCACGGTGTCAGAGTCAATGTACAATTGATTCAGCTTGGTGACCTGAGCATCTGTCAGCTTAGCTCCTTGCTTTATCAGATCTTCCAGTGATAAAGGAACTAGTTTCTTATCAGTATTGAAGTGCAACATCTCTCTGATGGCTTCAGGGGTGATATAAAAGACAACTGAACCTGAAGGGTCAAGCACAGCCCTCTGAGTGGGGTCATAGCAGTCAGCACATCGGTGGATTAGGTCAGGAAACTGGTTGACCTGAGGGAGCTTGAAGATAGGGAGGAAAGATTCCCAAATGCCCAATACATCCATTCCACGCTCATGCTTAATCTTCAATTCATTTAGCAAGTGGATGTGGTACTTGCTATGCATTAGCATTTCCTCTGATATTTGATAATCCAGGTCTGCTAATGGTTTCCACTCCAATTCTCTTTGAGGGGCATTTAATGGAGCAATATTCAAGGCCACAGGTGCTACCGGTGCATCCATGATTACTTTAGGACTCTGTTTGTATCTGAACTGGTGTTACTGAACAGAGCGACACAGAGGAGTATTTCTTGGACCAGAGAAGTGACTTACTGAGGAACAGAGGGTAGAATGGCAGTGGCAGCAATAGAAATAGTGCACAAAGCACTGCTAAAGTAAATGCTTGGCCTTAAAAACTCTCTTCACAGTGAATTATAGCAGCTTGGGTTTTAAGTCCACGAATGCGCGGACAGATTGCAGGTTTGGTAGAAACTTGGGTAAACAAGGCTCTGCACGTGAATTTCGATTCAACCCTTGGAAATGAAGGCTGGCCACCGGGGATTTGTTGGTGAATATTAGCTTGCTCACTGAATATTAGCGCAGGGGAGGTAAATTTGATAAATACCTGGTGAATTTGCTTGGCAAAGATTCGAAATGCAGGTGGATTGAAGGTGCCAACGGTCTCTTGGTTGATTTCAGCAGGTTGGCGCCGGATGGTCGTGATTGCATGCAGAGCAGAACAACAGTCGTTTTTTGCAAAAGTGACAAAAACGACGTTTTTGGGCAAAAATATGGACTTTTGGGTTATTTGGCGCTTTTTTTTGGATGACGTCAGCATGACGTCATCAGGTGGGGTCAAGGTCGGGTGACGTCAGCATGACGTCATTGGCTGGTGTGGCGGCCTATGAGTGGTCCACAGGGACTGCATAGGTGGAGGACATGTTAGAGCGATAGCGGACGGGGGTGCTGACGCGACGGTGAGGTGGCGTGACGCTGGCATAACCGTTCAGCGGAAAACCGGAAGTGGTAAGCGGTATGATATCGCATCGCTCTTTATACGGAGGCAGGATTGTCAGAGGGCGGCCCGATACAATTTGGGGGTGACGCGTGGCAGAGGCCTGATGTCACCCTCTGACAAATTTCGGAAGCTAACTTTCGGACGTCGGGCCCGACCCGATATGCATGTGGACCGTCTGATGAAAAGAGCCAGATCTGACGGTCGACGGATCGCCAAGGTGCCAGCATAATACGGAAGGGGCCGGGGAATAAAATAATATTTTCTTTGGAATACGCGCCCGGCGGGGACCTTTGAATTTTGGCGAATTTTATGGTTTTCAATGTATTTTCAATGCAAATATGTATTGCGCCAATACTTTGGGTAAAACGGGAAAGTGGGTTTTTTATGTATTTTTGCAAATAAAGCGGGTTAGGAGTGAAATGGGTTTTTTACAAGGTTCTTTTGCAAATGAAGGGGTTAATGGTTTAGATGATTTCTGAAGGGATAGAGGGGTAGGGTTTAGGTTATTTAAACTGACCAGATGTCACTTTAATCCCTGACTGTGCACATATGGCTATAATGCCAAAGGGGAAGGGATATTTATAGAATGCTTGGGGTTTATACACCATAGTGTTTATAATAGTAGGGAAAAAAGGGGAACACAGGGGATTTAGATAATAAGAAGTTAGGGGTTAATATGAGTGAAAAAAGGTGAATGAGGAGTGATATCACTAAGTTTATATGAAAACAACTTAGCTTAGGGAGTAGATCAAAATGAAAAGAATTTTAGACAAGAAATGTGGCTTTTAAAGGAATAAGAACCAACATAATACCTTGAATTCTTTCATGAACACAACTGGTGAAGGGTTGTTAGTAATGAATGTGAAAGGGGGGAAACAGGAAGTTAGACATGCTCCTTTGCTTTGCTGCAACATGATGGAGAAAAGAAGCTGCTCTATGCCTTGATGTTTCTTTCATGTTAGACCAGCAAGTTTCAGTTGAAATGAATGACATTTCTGCAACCCCATCTACCTACCCATCTACTTGCCTAGCATTTTTTGTTTCTTCATGGAGGGTGCACTTAGACTTGCAGACCCTTATGTGCCTTTTTCTTTTCTTTTGGCTTTTTCTTTTGATTTCCTATCTAGAACTACCCTTATTGCTTCCAAGGTCCCAGATTAAGCAGTTGCGAACCTTAATTCTCTACCTAACTAGTGGTCTGCCAAGATTAAACAGTTTGGACAGACTTCTTTCTCTATTCTACAACAGAAAATTGAAACATGGCATGATCCAGATTAGGCTGTTGGACCACCCATCCAAAATTGAGTCAACATCAAGCTTATGTATACACCTTGTCTTCTCATGGAAATATGGGATCTTTGAATCACCAAAGCAGAGCATATTTGGAACTTTTATTTGCCAATCATGAAATATGAAACCTATTGGTATAGGTAGCTAACAGTGGCTCCACGTGGGGATGGTTTTTCCATTTGAAAGACCAAGAACAGCAGGTCAGAATGCCTTGGTCCATGAGTTCTCTTACCAAACTTGGAGTAATTCTTTTTGAAATCTCAAAATTGTGCTCTTCCCCTCTTGGTGCATCTCTGAACTTAATTGCCTTTTGCTGATAATTCACAAAACTCGAAAAACTGCATTCTTTTACATGTTAACAGACAGTAATATATACACCTGAGTATGTACAAGGGAGAATTAGGCTACACTCATGGATAGTAGTCAAAATAGTGCTTCAACATCCTGCCATTCACAGGACCTTCATCCAAATCAGTTTCATCAAGATTCCTAAGGAAGTAAGTATTATTTCCTTGCACTGCTTGAACAGCAAATGGTCCTCTCCAAAGGGAATCAAATTCCATGTTTTCCTTTATCTTCCCTTCTTGAATCCCACTTGAGGACTTTATCACCAATGTTGAAATCTTCAGCCTTAGTCCTTCTATCAAAAGCTTTCTTTAACTTTTCTTGTAAAACTTGAACTTTGTGATAAACTTGATCTCTAGTTTGCTGCAAACATATAATTTGGTTTACCCTTCTTTGCAAATCATTTGGTTCAACCTGGCTTTCTTGAAGAAGTTTCATGACAGGGATCCCTAGTGATGAAGGAAATTTGGCTTCTAATCCATAAACTAACTCATATGGGCTAACCCCAATTGATCTCTTGGTTGTTAGTCTATCTGCCCATAGGGCATTGACAAGCTTCTTATGCCAATTCTTCTTATTTTCTTCCAACACCTTCTTTATGATGTTCACAAGGCTTTTATTTGATGATTCAGCTAGGCCATTTCCTTGGGGATAGTATGCAGTAGAATGGCCCAGGGTAATGTGAAATTTGTGGCAGAAATTCACCATCTTCTTAGATCTGAAAGCAGCAGCATTGTCTGTTATTATCTTTTCAGGACAACCAAATCTAGAAAGGATATTGGTCTCAAGGAACTGAATGATAGTGGAATCATTTTCTTGTCTACATGGGATGGCCTCAATCCATTTGGTGAAGTAGTTTGTGGCTGTGAGGATCCATTTATGTTGGCCTGAAGATGAGGGATGAATTTCCCCAATGAAATCCAGGCCCCATTGTTGAAAAGGTCTCTCTGTAGCAATAGGCCTCAGGGGAAGTGGCAGTAACTTTCTCTTTCCTTCAAACACTTGGCATTTATGACATGAGGTAGTAAATTTCTTGACATCAGAGAAAACAGTGGGCCAATAGTAACCAGCCCTTAGTATCTTATCCACAGTGGACTTCCAATACAAGTGTCCACCACAGTCACCTGCATGAAATTCCTTCATAACATTGTTAGTCTCATTCTCAGTCAAGCAGTTTAACAATATTCCCTCATGGTTTTTCCAAAGTAAATTGCCATCCATGACACAAAATCTTGAAGCTTTCATTTTTAAGAACCTACATTTACTTTTGGACAATCCTCGGGGAGCACACAGGTTTTGCAATATATAACAGATGTCGGAATACCAGGGAGATTGTTCAAAGGCTACATTGATCTTTGGAGTCGCCAGCTCCGGTTCACTGTCCAGTTGGTTGATGTCTAAAGCTTGAAAGTTTGCCTCTGTCATTAATTTGGCCAAACCTTGCCCTTTTATCAGTTTTGCAGGTTTTATTTCAATATCAAATTCCAAGATGTTGGCAATCCATTTGCCTCTTCTGCCCTCTAGGTTTTCTTGGGTGAGTATGTCTTTCACAATGGGACTTGGCACATAAGCTATAACATGGGAGTACAGGATGTAAATCCTAAAGTCTTTAATGGCCTTGACCAAAGCATAAGCTTGTTTCTCCATGATTTGATATCTCAGAGGTGCATCTCTAAGAGCTCTACTAAAGAAAGCAATGGGTTTTTCATTTCCTTGGTCATCTTTCTGTAATAAGACAGCAGCAATGGTATGCTGGGAGGCAAAGGAGAAAATGATAAATTCTCTGTCAAATTGAGGATTTGTTAAGACTGGTGTTTGGGTAAGGGCCAACTTTATGCCTTCAAAAGCTTGATTTGCTTCTACTGTCCATTTTACTTTTGAATCCTTCTTTAGCATGTTATTTAGTAATCTTATCAATTCTGCTAAGTTTGGGATAAACCTCCTTAAAAAGTTAATCTTCCCCAAGAATGCTTGTAATTCTTTGATGTTTCTTGGGTGGGGCATTTGTAAGATAGCTTGTATCCTGTCTGGGTCAATTCTAATGCCATCCTTTGAAATGATGTGACCTAACAGTTTACCTTCTTCCAAGCCAAATAGAGATTTTTTGGGATTTAAGGAAATTCCATATTTCCTACAGGTTATGAATATTTGTCTCAAATGCTTCAAGTGTTCTTGGTCAGATTTTGAGAATGGTGTGAGGTCATCTAAATAAATGACAAGGAAGTCATGGATCTCTTTGGCAAAAGCAATATCCATTGCTCTTTGAAATGTAGCCCCTGCATTTTTTAACCCAAAAGGCATTTTGACATATTTGAAGGTTCCCCATGGGGTTGTAAATGTTGTTTTGTCCTGATCATCAGGGTGAACTAGGATCTGGTTGAAACCTGAGAATCCATCAAGTAAAGAAATTCTTGAGGCCCCCACTACTCTTTGCAAGATGTGATCCATCTTGGGTAAGGGGTAATTATCTTTCAAGGACACTTGATTCAAGTTCCTTAGATCAACACAAAGTCTTATCTCACCAGTTTTCTTTCTGGTGGGCACCAAATTTGAAATCCAATCTGAAAACCTGATAGGTGCTATGATACCTGCTTTAAACATTTTTTGCAGCTCTTTTTCAATTGAAGGGAGAAGCATGGGATTGATCCTTCTCAATTTCTGCTTAAATGGCTTTTGATTAGGCTTGAGAGGGATAGTATGTTGGATAACAGAGGTGTCATAGGATTTTAAATCCTCATAACCCCATGCAAAGACATCTTGAAACTCTTTGAAGAGGTCAATGTATTTAGGTTTTTGATCGGGAGGTAAGGATGTAGATAATTTTATTATCTTGGGCTTTTCAACAGTTCCAATGTTGCATTCTGCAATGGCAGCATTAAGGGGTTGCATCTTTGGTTTTCTAGGGATATCATTTGAATAAAAAATGTCCTCCAATGGAGTTAGGTCTGTTGGAAGAAAATTGTCTTTCAGCTCTATGATTTCAGCCTCTGCACCAGCTGTTTCTTCACAACTGATTTCTTGAATTTCTTGTATGTTGTCTTTGTTAAAAATTGTTGGATGTAGCATTTGGTTAGCTGTTTTGGGTGATATTGCCCTGTGGTTCTGTTCACTAAGTATTTGTGATTGACTTGCTCCCTCAGTGTCAATGTTTAGTCCTGCAAATTCTTGTTGCAAGGTCAAGAAATTATTTATTTGTGTATCATCTTCAAACACTTGCCAGTCTTTAACATTGTTTGGGACAGAAGGTCTGTGTTTAATCTCCGCTGTAAAATAGTGCTTGGGTTCAAAAGGTAGTTTGCAGGTGCTTGCAAATGTGGCCAAACTATGAGCATGCAGGTTATGGGTTCTCGGAATTTTGGTAATTTGAAATTCAGTGAAGGACTTTAGTAGTTCAGCAGCAGCAGATCTGTAAGATCTCAGTCTTTTGTCATTGGTGACAAAATTACCCTTTACTTGTTAGACAACTAGGTCTGAGTCTCCCAGTATTGAAACTTTTATGGCTTGTAAGGATTTTACTAGTTTGAGGCCTAGTAAGAGAGCTTCGTATTCTGCCATATTGTTGGTGCACCTGAAGTTTAACCTATAGGCTCGGCCTTCTGCATGACTGTTTTGTTTATTATGTATCCAAACCCCTGCTCCTGCCCCTAATTTGTTGACTGACCCATCAAATTCAAGAAACCATAGGATCTCTTGTTTTAGGGGAGGTTTAATAACTTCTCTGTAATCTGGAATTGTGAGCTGAAGTTCTGGTTTTTTACTAAGTTTATCTTCTAGGACAGTCTCATCACTTGATTGGATCAACTTGATTTCTAGAGCAGCAGTTTGTTCATTAATGTCCTGATCTTGTTTGAGTGTCTTGGTTTCATCATTATTTGTAAGACCTGTATTGTCATTGAAGAGAATATATGAGTCTATGTCAGAATGGACAGCATATATGGGAAAGTTTTGAGGTTTTTCTTCACTGCTGACCATGTATTTCATAAGTGACTCTCTATATAACCTTTTGGGTTGACCAAAGACTGAGATGGTGGCATATGACATGTCTAATTGTAGGGAACCTTGGAGTTTAACCCCCCATGATCTTGATAACAGCATCCCATATTTGGGTGGGATATCAGCAACTACAACGTCCATTAGAATTGTTTTGTTTGGGTACTGAACAAGGGACACACATAAGTCTTTTATTAAGCCTAAACACTTAACTTGGCTGGAGTCAAATGAGAATAGGTCCTTATATGGTCTTGTAATATCTAGATTCAATCTTTCCATGACTGATTTAGGCATTAAGTTGTGAGAGGCACCTGAGTCAAACATCGCATTGTGTAGTATCTTATCATGAACATGCAGGCTGACATAGAAAGGTAAGATCCCTGTAACTGCTGTCTTTCCATCAACCTCTGGACCGAAAAGCAATTCTGGGGTGTCATCCAACACATTGACATTATCTTTATTACGAGTAAGTTGAAGGGAATTCTTGATTTGTTGTCTATAAATGTCATGCTTGGCTAGTTCTGAAAGAGGAATAGCTAACTTCAATTTGCCAATTTCAGCTTCTAAGTCAAAGGGTCTTTCAGATGGGATCTTGGTGTTGTGGGTGACAGCCTTTTCCTTGTTCACTAGGTTTTCTTCTTGATTCTTATCTTGATCTTGAGGCTTGTCCTTCTTACTCATCTCTTGAGGAGTGTTACTTGGATTAGGGTGCAAGGGTGATGTAGCCATAGGCTGTTGTTTTGAGGGTAATGGTTCAGTGATTTCTTGAACGGTTACTTCATTTGTAACTAAATCAGTTGTGTCGTTTGGCTCTGTGACTATGGCTCTTTTGGGCTACTGGCTATCCTTTGTTTTTTCAGGCTGTGTTACATTTATAGTTCTTCTTCTTAGCTTGTATTGCTTATGAACTTCATAAACAGCTGTGTCATATCCTTGTTTAAAGTCAAATGACTCACCTGACCTAGTTTGGAATTGTTGAATGTCATCATCCTTATGATCTTCTTGACTCAGAAAAACTTGCTGCTCATCATTCAGGCCCATCAGGTTAATGTGGGTGTCATATGTTTACTCATTCGAAGTGGATGCCTCAGTATAGTTTTCCTGGAAAGGAGGTCTTATGTCTGGATCAGAACCGGCCTTGCCAACGTTTGGGTTTTGATTTCTCCTAAAATTGGGATTCCTGATAGGGTTATTTTGTGGTGCTTCCCATGATGACTTTCTCTCAACTGATTCTACTCTATCACCCAATCTCTTCATACCAGTGAGTATTGCATCCAGTTTTTGATCAAAGGCTGAGGGTTCTTCTTTGAAGGTGGTTCTCTTTTCCAATCTTGCCCTGTTTCTTTTGGCAATCAGGTTAGCCTCTACTGTGACAGCAACCTTTTGGGCATCTTCAAGGGTTTCAGGGGCTCTTTCCTTCAACTGATATGCCATATCAGGGTCAAAACCATCAAGAAATTTGTATAAGGCTAAATCAGGAGGAGGTCTTAAATTATGTGGTATTGCGTTATATACATTGTTGAATCTTGCACAATACTCCAAAACGGTCTCTTGAGGACCTCGTTTGATTGTATCATATTCACCAAGTATGTGCAGGGGATCTTTCTTTTTCTCCCATCTGTTAGTAAAGGCTTGATAAAGCTCATCATGAGTTGTGATGGTATTTACAGCCAGTGATCTAAACCAAGTTCTTACATCCCCTATCAGGCTCTGAACAAAGATCCTCATTCTCACACTATCATAATCTATTTCATAGTTCTCAAAATGGTCTTGCATCCTTCTGGCATGCTGAATTGCTGTGAAAGGGCCAGTGGAGTCAAAATATGAGATCTTGGATTGGTAGTCCTGAGGTAGAGCTGCAGCATTAGCAGGCAACTGCAGGGGTGCATATCTATTAGCCATGTTTGCAGGATTTATAGGGTTGACAGGGATAACTGGGATAACATGAACGACTGGTACAACAGGGGTAGTGTGAACGGTAGAAACTAGAGTGTTGGTCAAGGGAATATGTGCAGTGGATGGAGGTGTGAAAGGAGGGCTTTGAGATGTGGATGGTGAACTGGGGGAATCAAGGGTAGACCGAAATAGAACCTTGATTGGAGTTGGAACAGGGTTTGGATAAGCTGTTTCAAAACTTAAATCAGCAAGAGTTTCCTGTCCTTGCTGCTTCCTAATGATTTTAGGGATTGTATTAGGATTTTCAAAAACAGTTGGTGGATTGGGGTCAGGATTTGACCTTGTATATCACGGATTCTTCTTGGGAGCCAGCTTCTGAACTTGTTTTTGAATATGTTTTTGGAATATTTTTGTGTCTACAAGGGCCAGACAAGATTTTGGAGTGACTGTGTATATCTTAAAGCTAGCATGAAAATTGATTGAAGCAGCTTTAAGAAATATACAGAAATTAGAAAATCCTGAGGAACTTCCCAGTGGAGTCGCCAATTATGTTAACACCCAGGTTGTTCCCTTTGACTCCCAAGGGAATACGGCCGGGGTAACCACTAACCAAGCTTTGGATTACAGCTTCTAGCCAAACTGTAATCAGAGAGGGCTCTCTCTTTAAGGTTTGTCTCTGTTTTGTGAAGATTTTAGGCTAGTTATGAGTTCAGGGTTTTGGTTTTATGTTTTGGTTGAGGGATGTCTCTCTGTACCTATGGTGGAAGTCTTCTGACAGTATTAGTTCATTGGGAAATGGAGTCTGTGGCTACAGGTTGTCTGGAATATTGAGTTGAGTTGCTGAAACTGCAGGGCCATTTAAATACATTATGAAACAAAATTGAGATTGTGAATATGAAGTGTGTTTAACCTGTGGAAAGCAATTAAGAATTTTCCACTAAGCTAGGGTGTAAGAAAGAGATATATTGCACAGGAGCAAACTTGAATTCCTGAAACAACAATCACTGTGAAAGATATAGTTTGGAGATGCAACACTTAAGAATTACACCTTATGACTATAACTGAAGGAAAACATTTATAACAGCATAGATTGAGTTCAGGGTATTCTGTGAATAAATCCTGGAACTATTCTTTTGCTTTGCCATTAACTATGAGACACAGAAACATGAATGAGCTATGAAAAGATAACAAAAACACATTACGAAGAGTTTTTTAGGATAACTTATTGTGCCATGAAGTACGCAGGAATCCTGTAATATTCAACAAAACACCACAATGCCTCAGATAACTCAGAGCTTTGGAAATTCCATCATCTTTTGTATTAATACTCTGGAAATTTATGATGCAGGAGCATCTAACCCTTCCGTAATCAAAGAAGAATCCGAAGAGGAGCGAAGTTGACGTGGGCACAAAAACCATATTTTCGTTAAAATTCATATTATTAATGGAGTTTGTTGAGAGATTTCTGGAGAGATTTTTGTGGATCGTAACAGATTCACGCCTTTGTAAATACTTTATAAGCACGTTTGTATGTGTGAGATAGGGGGGGCTCGAGAGAGAATACAATGTAATCGGTGTGGATTGAGCGATTAAGGCTGCAATGCCTTAGTTGTATTGTATATAATCAGAAATACATATATTATCAATTTTCTGTATGTCGTGTTATGGGTTTTTGCAGTTTAAAATTAAGATTGAAATCCTTTGCTGATTTGTTCTTTGTAGCATGTGCAATGGTATTATACCATAATGGCTTCGAGGAAAAGATCTCACGGCGTAGAATTATTGTATAATTTTGCATATATTGTGATTGATATCGTCTGCCTTTATACAACAGTACTAGATGCAGCCTGAGTGGGGTCTACGTGTGCTAGAACTAATGATGATGTCCTGAGAGTGGGTCTGACACTTGTGGAGAGAGCAGCGAGTACAGGAGCTGTTTGTCTGGATGGAAGTTTGCCGGCATACCGTTTTGACAGAGGATCTGGTTCAGGAGCAAACAACTGGCTTGTTGACTTTGAGGGTGGAGGATGGTGTAATGACACAAAGTCTTGCACTTTGAAAATGATAACACATCATGGTTCATCTGCTCACATGGAAAAGTTGCTTGAATTTGTAGACCTTCTGAACGACAAGCCTTCGGAAAATCCAGACTTATATAATTGGAATAGGGTGAAAATTATGTATTGTGATGGAGCTTCATTTGCTGGTGATGTGGAAGAAATGGTATCAAATATTTATATATAGAGGGCTTGGTTTTAATGTAGATCCACGTTAATAAATAGAAGGGATTATTAAAAGGTTAAAACGCTTCCGATGGGATTTGGTGGGCCATAACCCAGAGGCCTAGGTTCGAAATTTATACAGGAAAGGAGATTTTGGCTTACTCCAAGATTTCTTTTCATCAAGTGGTATCAGAGCCAAAAGATCCAGGTGGTTGCAGCTAAAATGCCGCCAAGGCGAGGAATTGGTCGAGGAAGACCAGAACCAAATGCAGTCCTAATAGACGAAGTGCGAAGACTGTGTGAACGAATGGAGACAATGGAAACAGCCCAGAGAAGAGCACCTGATGAGGGAGCTGAGAGTTCTTCCGAAGAATCTGAGGAAGAAGTGGAAGCAGGAGAAGAAAATGAAACTACGAAAGTCCTCAAGATGCTGGCAAAAGTTGGAAGCAAACCCAAGATAGAAATTCCTATGTACGAAGGAAGTTTAAATGCCGAGGAGCTCATGGATTGGATCAGATCCATAGATCAGTATTTCGATTATGAAGAGATTGAGGAGAATAAGAGAGTGAAGTTTGCAGTCACTAGACTGAAGGGCCATGCAGCCATCTGGTGGGACGAGTTACAGACATCAAGAACGCGGAAGGGGAAATCTAAGATCAAGTAGTGGGATAAAATGGTAAGCAAACTGAAAGCCAAGTTTTTGCCTAAAGACTATCATTTGAATCTTTTTAAGCATATCCAAAATTTAAAGCAGAAAGGAATGTCTGTTAAAGAATACACTGAAGAATTTTACAGGTTAAATATCAGAACAGGGCATGTAGAAGATGATCTGGAGAAAGTAGCCAGGTATATTAATGGGCTAAGGTATGAGATCCAAGATGAGATCATCCTGTTAAGTTTGAAAACTGTTGAGGATGCCTATCAAGCAGCCTTGAAGGCAGAGGAAAAACTGTTGCGCAAACAAAACCAGAGAAACAGAGGTAAGAATCCAGCAAAAGAAGGAAGGATACTTGAATCCAAAGTTCAACACTCTCAGAATGAGGTAGGGAGTGCGAGCAATAGAGCACCACAAAGAGGAGATTTTGGCCGTGGAAGGTTTGTGCCCAGAGGCAGAGGCCGAGGAAGAGATGTCCGGTGCTTTGCATGTGGTGAATGGGGACATGTACAATGGGATTGTCCTCATCAGAGATCAGCAAACCAGCGCAACGTGAATGTTGCAGAAGCCAAGGAGGAGATTCCCCAACCTGAAGCTAAATAGGAACCACCAGAAGATGGAGAGTCCCTATTACTGAAGAGGGTATTACTGGAAGGAGCTAAGGAAGCCAAAGAACCAGTTCAAAGAAGGACTTTATTCAGGACTGTATGTAAGTCCAAGGGTAAGTGTTGCAAGTTGATAATTGATAGCGGTAGTACTGACAACCTTTTTTCTACAGAGATGGTGAATAAGCTGAAGTTGGAGAGAACAGTACACCCCACTCCTTATAAAGTATCGTGGCTTCAGAAAGGCCATCAAATTTTTGTAACTGAACAATGTCAAGTTGAATTTCAGATTGGTACTTATAAGGATGTCATTTTATGTGATGTAATGCCGATAGATGTATGACACATATTGATTGGAAGGCCCTGGCAGTTTGACCGAAATGCCATTCATGATGGCAGAAGAAATACTTATACTTTGGAAAAAGATGGGAATAAGCATACACTACTGCCGTTGAAAGCTGAAGCAGCTGGGAATAGTGTTACATTGATGAATGAGAAGATCCTGTTGCAGGAAGATGAGAAGGGTAAGGAGATGCATCTTACTAGTGTTGGCAAACCCAAGGTAATTTTAACTTCTACAAATTTAGAAGATTTACCTGAAGAAATTCAGAATTTCTTGAACGATTGTGCTGATATTGTTGTGGATGAGTTGTTACCCATCAGGAGTATTAGTGAACATAATGATCTAATATCGGGAGTCAGTGTGTCGAATAAAGTAGCCTACAGGGTAATGCAGGAAAATGTTGAAGCTGGAACACAAGTGAAAGAATTGATGGATAAATGGCTAATCAGTGGAAGCCTTAATCCATGTGCTGTTCCAATAGCACTCAGTCCAAAGAAAGAAGTTGAATGGCGCATGAATTCAAATTCTCGAGCCTTATATAAAATCATCATCAGGGTGAAGAATGAAGATTTGAAGGAATATGCAGTCTCTAAAGAAGAGCTGAAATGGGATCCGAAGAAGATCCAAGTAGATGTGAATTGGCTAACTCCTAGAAGCATATTTGAGGGAGATGTCAAAAGCAGATGGCGGGAATGCAGTAGCAAGGACAAGCAGCGAGCAGATATGAGTAGGCGGAAAAAGGAATTCCAAACAGGTGATTTAGTCATGCATTGCAGAATGGTACCTATACTAAAAGCCAGAAGAAGAACCACAAAGAGACGCCATAACAGACGAAAGCCCAAAGCAGGAAAAAGGAAAAAGAAAGCGCTAAAGCGAACCAGGAGTCAGACTCATTTTTAGTATCTTGTCAAGTGGAAAGAGCAGCCAATGGAGGATTCCAGTTGGTTGACAGCAACTGAATTGCAGAAATATGGCATAACTCTTAAAAGTTTAAAGAACCAATCTTTTCTTCTTCAGGAGTCTGATGCAGGAGCATCGGGACGGGCCAACAATGTGGGAAATTGCCCACATGTTGTGGCTTGACAAATTGGATTTCATTTGCTGTTAATTTTAGAGTCGATTTCATAATTAGTTTGTTATTGTAATAAGTGAAATTCCTCCATTTAGTATTTGATTTGTTAGGCGCATCTTGATATGTGTGTTGGAATAAATTTATGAAGATCACCTTATCTTTTGTTAGAGTAATTAGTGTTATAACAGCAGTTAAAGAAGGGCGATTCTGGTAGGGATAAATGTCAAACTAAAGATCTCTTGGAGCGGATTAACACCGATTTCTCGTGGGCAAATCTTGATTTTGAGCGCCTGAAATTTGGGAGAGATTTGGGCGACAAAAACATAATTCAAAGCAATTGGTTCCATAAATCTTGATCAGATCTTTATTGAGCGAAGAAACTCAAGTTAATAGTCAATACCCAGTGCAAATTGTCCAGGTCATCTCTTATCAAGAGGCTAAGGGCGCAATCCGAGCATTCAATTAACAGAATTATAATGCGGAAATTTCAACTTGAGGCTTCAAGGGTGGATCGATTACAGGGACCAGTCAACGATGAACAACAGAAGTTATCCAAATTTTGCCATTCACAATTACACGGTGACAATATTCAGAAATCGGTCCAATCATGTGAAAAGGCATGGGAGAAATTAGAAATTCCTAGCAATCAAAATAAAAACAGAGTTCCTAAATTTGTCAAAACAGTTCCAGGAAGAACGCAGATCCATTACTGGCAATGTGTAGTTAATATGTAATTGATTTGTTTTGGGAAATTTTGGGAGAACTATAGTGTCTCGAATGCTTTAAAAAGGGGGACAGTGTATCACGTTCGGGGGGAAAATTAGTTGAGAGGCGGGGTTTGGACGAGCATCTTTTTGTGTTTTTGTTTTGCTGTTGTTTATTCAGATAGCATGTAAATTAAAGACCTGCGTTGTCACATAATATATGAACAGAGGTATTGTGATTTTTGTTTCGTTGTTTTGGTTGTGATCTTTGATGCGTGGGTTAAAGCCTGTGAGGTGCAGCGTAATGTAATGTATTGTATCGGGGATACAATGGACAAATGAGTTGTGTTGAGTTGTGTTTATTTGAAATAAAACGTTCTCTGTTTTTTTTGTTGAACGGATGGGTATTACTTTGTTTATGCTGTTGAAGAACGAGTGTAATGGCCGCGCCCATATGATACCTAGCAGAATCCAGTTTGTTTGGAAAGAAAACCAGAGGTTCCACTGTGGTAGTCTGGCATGTTAAAGTTAAAGAAGATCGCTTTATCTTTACTGAAGTCTGTTGATTAAAAATGAAACAGAGCTTCCTATGTTGATAGATCGGCCTTTTAATCTGAAGCAGATTGATATGTATGTTTGTTGAGTCCTAGTTGCTTGTAGATTGATTTTAAAATCTTTGAGGTACATTATTTTTGGTATCAGAGCGGGGAAAGGATTTCCTGCGAGAAAGGAGAAGAGTGCAAATAGAAGGGGAAAGAGGTACAGTTGAGTTAAAGCTGGAGAGTTTATGGTCTTACTGTCGTGCAGAGAGCGGCAGCAGAAGGTGAGAAGATTTGAAGCAACCTAGAGCAAGGTGTGCTCAATTGGTTCCATAGAAGAGAACCAGAAGGATGCCAAAAGACCGAGTGCGGAGGGCTTGGTGAGGTATCGTGTAACAGAAGGAGACTGTTATTGGTTGCAGCTCACAGAAGATCATGAAGGCAGTTCCACTGAAGAGATACAGTGGATAGAATTGCTGAGGACCAAGAGAAGTATATGACCAGGAGGTCATCAATATTTTTTTTTTTACCTCGGGAGTCTGATGCAGGAGCATCTAACCCCTCCGTAATCAAAGAAGAATACGAAGAGGAGCGAAGTTGACGTGGGCACAAAAACCATATTTTCATTAAAATTCATATTATTAATGGAGTTTGTTGAGAGATTTCTAGAGAGATTTTTGTGGATCGTAATAGATTCACGCCTTTGTAAATACTTTATAGGCACGTTTGTATGTGTGAGATAGGGGGGGCTCGAGAGAGAATACAATGTAATCGGTGTGGATTGAGCGATTAAGGCTGCAATCCCTTAGTTGTATTGTATATAATCAGAAATACATATATTATCAATTTTTTGTATGTCGTGTTATGGGTTTTTGCAGTTTAAAATTAAGATTGAAATCCTTTGCTGATTTGTTCTTTGTAGCATGTGCAATGGTATTATACCATAATGGCTTCGAGGAAAAGATCTCACGGCGTAGAATTATTGTATAATTTTGCATATATTGTGATTGATATCGTATGCCTTTATACAACAATACTGGATGCAGCCCGAGTGGGGTCTACGTGTGCTAGAACTAATGATGATGTCTTGAGAGTGGGTCTGACGCTTGTGGAGAGAGCAGCGAGTACAGGAGTTGTTTGTCTGGATGGAAGTTTGCCGGCATACCGTTTTGACAGAGGATCTGGTTGAGGAGCAAACAACTGGCTTGTTGACTTTGAGGGTGGAGGATGGTGTAATGACACAAAGTCTTGCACTCTGAAAACGATAACACATCATGGTTCATCTGCTCACATGGAAAAGTTGCTTGAATTTGTAGGCCTTTTGAACGACAAGCCTTCGGAAAATCCAGACTTATATAATTGGAATAGGGTGAAAATTATGTATTGTGATGGAGCTTCATTTGCTGGTGATGTGGAAGAAATGGTATCAAATATTTATATATACAGGGCTTGGTTTTAATGTAGATCCACGTTAATAAATAGAAGGGATTATTAAAAGGTTAAAACGCTTCCGATGGGATTTGGTGGGCCATAACCCACAGGCCCAGGTTCGAAATTTATACAGGAAAGGAGATTTTGGCTTACTCCAAGATTTATTTTCATCAATTTATAGCATTAGAAACTCTAGAAGAGAAATCAACAACCCCCTGCAAGCTTATGCGAGGGGGAATATATACAATTGGTCATACAAAATATCTGAACTGTTGAGTCATCTCAGAAATAAATACGTTCACCAACTACTACAGAACAGTAGATAAGAAAGTTATTACAGCTTTGAATACAAAATAAATGCTCTTTAATTCTGTCAGAAGACTTTTTGACCTTTGGATGCCATTGAGTCGGTTGAACGTTCTGTTATAAATGCTGAATGATGTGTCTTTATGTCCCTGTCATCCTGTAGACTTCTCGGCCCTGTCACCTGTGACTGTCTGTGCTGCTTTAGTGGCTGAGTAGATTTGCTGAGTTGGCTCAGCCCAGTCTTCTCCATAGATCCTGAATTCATCAAATTTTCCTGTGTATGATAACTTATGTATTTTAATGAAAAAACTTGAATACAGGCTCTTGCTTACAGTATTAACTGTATCATTTTAGTCCAAAATTCCTGTGTGGCCAATTGATGTCTCAGAATTGCCTCTAAGGTCTCATCTGCCTCTGTGTATTTGTAGAAGTTTGGAGGCACTTCAAACAAATGTTTAATTTCATTCATAATGAAAAATAAGTTCTCTACCCTGTTATAGAGACTTTGTCCAGATGCTGGCCCTGTTTCTTCTGAAGTACTGGGTCTTTCAGTGATCTGATTAGTAGCAAAGGTATTGACCCTTTTTGCATAATTCTCATGTGAAAGAAGTCTCCCTGCGCTGTTCAGTAAGCTAGGAAGACCTTTGCCCTGTAGTACTGTAAACTTGTCCATGAACTTATTTACCTTTGTCTGCATGTCCTGGCTTCTTCTTTCCAGTGTTTGTACCAGGTTTCTTAGTGTAAGGACCCTCTTTATAAGCTGGATGGTTTCAGTTCTGTTTGGAATTCCCATTGCTGCCAGCTGAGCACTTGTTCTGTTATTAAGCACATTAATCATTCTATTGGCAACCTCAGGCATATTGCCTAGAGATGCCCTTGCTCTCTGGATTTCCCTATGTGCTTTCCCTATGAGCTCCATCTGCTCATGAATGGTCTCAATGTATTGCCATTGATCAGTGATTGATTGGCCAATGTTGGCCCATAAAACTGTCTTAAGCTCAACTGTCACTTTGTCAAGTGTGAGCTCCTGCTCCAGCTCCTTTATCTTCTCCTTAAGGGCCTTTATTTCCCTTCCCTTTTCTGCTACAGTCTGCTTGGATTTGTCATATCTTTCATTGAGCTTAGCTAGACTCTCCCTGGCCTCATTTAGCTCTGCCATTTGGGCCTCTAAGGCCTGAATTTCATTCTTGAGCTTCTGCATATCCAGGCTTGGAGCCTGCTCTGTTGTTGGTGCAGTTGCTGATGTAGATGGTGCTGTCTGTTCAGTAGGAGGAGCAGTAGTCTGAGGAGGTTCCTCCAGATTGATTATTTCTGGAGGGGGCTGAGAAGTTTGGCCTCCTTCCTTCTGTTGTAGTGCTGCCTGCAGTGCAGCCTCTGATTCTCCCAATTTTTCTTGTGTCTGGATCAACTGTTTATATAATGACACCAGCATAGCTGATGCATCTTGATCATGCCTCATCTGGGCAACTTCTTCAGTTTGTGGGTGAATGGTTGCTGGGATCTTAATCATTTTCTTCAATGCTGCCATATTGGCATCCCTCAATTTCAACAGTGCTTGTACGGCCTTGATGTCCTTGGGATCATGCCCAAGTTCTATGATTATATCCTCTAAAGCTTTGATTCGGTTGTCCTTTGCTTGAGAGGATGCTCTCTCCAACTCAAGTTGGGCAGTTGTGTTGTTTAGGCTATTTTCCAGCCTGTAGTTCACTAATGTTTTGTCTTCCAAGGAGGCATACACCATCTCACCCGTTTGTTTATGCAATTCAATCTAATCCATCGGGTGGATTTCCTTGGCAAGGACCTCAAGATTGGTCCTTAAGTAGTCTGCAGGTGACTGTGGCTGCAACGCGGTTGGCATAAAGTGGCTCATGATCATTTTGCCCTCCTGGACATCATATGCAAACATTAATCTCTACTGGTTAGTGGGAGCCATCTTTAACAAATGATTGTACAGCTGTATTTTTATTGGCTCATTCCTCTTCTTTATATCAATGAACTGTTGTTTGATGCCTATCTCACCTCCCCTTTGCTGGCTTGAGGAGCTGACTTCTCCTCCCACTGTCCTTTCTTGTTCCTGCTGGAAGGATCTTGCCAAGGCTTCCATGCTTGGTGGGCCCATGCCCAAAGATTGCCCTATAGGCATTTCTTCTTCTGAGAGGGGGTTTAACCTTTGTCTTTTCTCCCCTTGAGTTGTGGAGGTAGTGAGGGGAGTCTCCAGCTCTCTGTCCCTCTTTCTATTTGTGTCTTCTTTTTGTGGGGATTGGAGAACTGAGGCCTCCACTGTTGTCTCCTGCCTAGGAGGCAGATTGTCCTGAGCCTGCTGCCCGGTGGACATTGGGGCTTCTAATGTTTGTTCCTGCTACCCTGATTGCTCTTTTTCTTGCTGCCCCCCTTGTTGCTATTGTACCTGTTGCTGTTGCTGCACTTCCTGCTGCTGTACCTCCTCGTGAGGTGGCTGTTCTGGCTCCATCTCTTTCTCTTTGCCTTTGCCGGAAGCTTGATCAGTAGTTTTGGCTGCTTGCTGATGTGCTGTAGAGGATGAGACAGCTGCTCCCACTTGAGTGCCTGCAAGAGAAAATACCTGTGAACAAAGCTCTAAGTCAGCCATCTTTTGGAGATTTTTTACTGCTCTTTGACGTAGTTCTTCTTGTGTGGCAGCCTCCTCTAAGGTGCCTTTCCTCCACTTTATTTGATTTGCATATTTTTCTATGTGAGGCAACCTTATGTGGTCATAACTGGCCAGCCTATATCTGACCCTTCTTAAACTTATGAAATGATTGGGGTCATATGGTTTCCAAAGGAAGCTGGTCTGCAAGCTAAGGGCTTCTAGCATTCTATCTGCCTCTTGCCAACCTTCCTCCCTTTTATTGTAAATGAAGTGGCCTAATTGGTTCCTGACTTTGAGTTGTGCTTTCTTGCCCTTGCCTGAAAAATGGAGTACATCAGCATTCCCAAATTGCTTGAAGTACTCGAGGGCAAACAATCTCATAGGCACATATTTGGGTAATCTGTATGGGGGCAACTCACACCATATATTCTGATGACTGTGTGGTTTTGGTAATAATACCAATCCCCAATGCTGTAAACCTTATACAACTGAAGAATCCTCTGCATCTCATCAGTTAGTCTTGGAGGAGGTAAGCTCAGAAGCAGAGATATGGCTGGGTGGATGAAGAGGTCTATAAACTCACAATAAGTGTATGGAGAACAAGATCTGCAGTGGGGGGCAGAGGACCAATAAACCACTGACCTTGGATTGCCTTGTGCATCCACTCTTTTCACAGGAAAAGGAAATTTTTCATGCTGATAATATAAAATTAAGTGGTAGATATATGAGGTGTATCTGAATACCCTTTCTCTTGACAAGTTCATCAATTGCTCATGTATTTTATCGGATATATAAGTGGCATAGTCATAACAGATTAGGGACTTGCCAGGGGAAAACATGAGCATCATCACCAGCACCGTTTCATCAACAAACTCAATTGAATTATAGCCCAATATGGGACTAATCATGTCTACAAGGTCTCTGCCCAATTGGTTGAGGTATACATGAGAAATGGGAGGGTAGTGCACGGTGTCAGAGTCAATGTACAATTGATTCAGCTTGGTGACCTGAGCATCTGTCAGCTTAGCTCCTTGCTTTATCAGATCTTCCAGTGATAAAGGAACTAGTTTCTTATCAGTATTGAAGTGCAGCATCTCTCTGATGGCTTCAGGGGTGATATAAAAGACAACTGAACCTGAAGGGTCAAGCACAACCCTTTGAGTGGGGTCATAGCAGTCAGCACATCGGTGGATTAGGTCAGGAAACTGGTTGACCTGAGGGAGCTTGAAGATAGGGAGGAAAGATTCCCAAATGCCCAATACATCCATTCCACTCTCATGCTTAATCTTCAATTCATTTAGCAAGTGGATGTGGTACTTGCTATGCATTAGCATTTCCTCTGATATTTGATAATCCAGGTCTGCTAATTGTTTCCACTCCAATTCTCTTTGAGGGGCATTTAATGGAGCAATATTCAAGGCCACAGGTGCTACCGGTGCATCCATGATTACTTTAGGACTTTGTTTGTATGTGAACTGGTGTTACTGAACAGAGCGACATAGAAGAGTATTTCTTGGACCAGAGAAGTGACTTACTAAGGAACAGAGGGTAGAATGGCAGTGGCAGCAATTGAAATAGTGCACAAAGCACTGCTAAAGTAAGTGCTTGGCCTTAAAAACTCTCTTCACAGTGAATTATAGCAGCTTGGGTTTTAAGTCCACGAATGTGCGGACAGATTGCAGGTTTGGTAGAAACTTGGGTAAACAAGGCTCTGCAGGTGAATTTCGATTCAACCCTTGGAAATGAAGGCTGGCCACCGGGGATTTGCCAATGAATATTAGCTTGCTCACTCTTTTAACTTTGTTTCGGACAATTATGGACACAACCGAGCGCAGGGGAGGTAAATTTGATAAATACCTGGTGAATTTGCTTGGCAAAGATTCGAAATGCAGGTGGATTGAAGGTGCCAATGGTCTCCTGGTTGATTTCAGCAGGTTGGCGCCGGATGGTTGTGATTGCATGCAGAGCAGAACAACAGTCGTTTTTTGCAAAAGTGACAAAAACGACGTTTTTGTGCAAAAATATGGACTTTTGGGTTATTTGGCGCTTTTTTTTGGATGACGTCAGCATGACGTCATCAGGTGGGGGTCAAGGTCGGGTGACGTCAGCATGACGTCATTGGCTGGTGTGGCGGCCTGTGAGTGGTCCACGGGGACTGCATAGGTGGAGGACATGTTAGAGCGATAGCGGACGGGGGTGCTGACGCGGCGGTGAGGTGGCGTGATGCTGGCATAACTGGTCAGTGGAAAAACGGAAGTGGTAAGCGGTATGATATCGCACCGCTCTTTATACGGAGGCAGGATTGTCAGAGGGCGGCCCGATACAATTTGGGGGTGACGCGTGGCAGAGGCCTGACGTCACCCTCTGACAAATTTCGGAAGCTAACTTTCGGACGTCGGGCCCGACCCGATATGCATGTGGACCGTCCGATGAAAAGAGCCAGATCTGACGGTCGACGGATCGCCAAGGTGCCAGCATAATACGGAAGGGGGCGGGGAATAAAATAATATTTTCTTTGGAATACGCGCCCGACGGGGACCTTTGAATTTTGGCGAATTTGTATGGTTTTTAATGTATTTTCAATGCAAATATGTATTGCGCCAATACTTTGGGTAAGACGGGAAAGTGGGTTTTTTATGTATTTTTGCAAATAAAGCGGGTTAGGGGTGAAAATGGGTTTTTTACAAGGTTCTTTTGCAAATGAAGGGGTTAATGGTTTAGATGATTTCTGAAGGGATAGAGGGGCAGGGTTTAGGTTATTTAAACTGACCAGATGTCACTTTAATCCCTGACTGTGCACATATGGCTATAATGCCAAAGGGGAAGGGATATTTATAGAATGCTTGGGGTTTATACACCATAGTGTCTATAATAGTAGGGAAAAAAGGGGAACATAGGGGATTTAGATAATAAGAAGTTAGGGATTAATATGAGTGAAAAAAGGTGAATGAGGAGTGATATCACTAAGTTTATATGAAAACAACTTAGCTTAGGGAGTAGATCAAAATGAAAAGAATTTTAGACAAGAAATGTGGCTTTTAAAGGAATAAGAACCAACATAATACCTTGAATTCTTTCATGAACAAAACTGGTGAAGGGATGTTAGTAATGAATGTGAAAGGGGGGAAATAGGAAGTTAGACATGCTCCTTTGCTTTGCTGCAACATGATGGAGAAAAGAAGCTGCTCTATGCCTTGATGTTTGTTTCATGTTAGACCAGCAAGTTTCAGTTGAAATGAATGACATTTCTGCAACCCCATCTACCTACCCATCTACTTGCCTAGCATTTTTTGTTTCTTCATGGAGGGTGCACTTAGACTTGCAGACCCTTATGTGCCTTTTTCTTTTCTTTTGGCTTTTTCTTTTGATTTCCTATCTAGAACTACCCTTATTGCTTCCAAGGTCCCAGATTAAGCAGTTGGGAACCTTAATTCTCTACCTAACTAGTGGTCTGCCAAGATTAAACAGTTTGGATAGACTTCTTTCTCTATTCTACAATAGAAAATTGAAACATGGCATGATCCAGATTAGGCTGTTGGACCACCCATCCAAAATTGAGTCAACATCAAGCTTATGTATACACCTTGTCTTCTCATGGAAATATGGGATCTTTGAATCACCAAAGCAGAGCATATTTGGAACTTTTATTTGCCAATCATGAAATATGAAACCTATTGGTATAGGTTGCTAACACCTTGGTGGATAGAATACTAATTATATGAACCTGTTCTTTAATTTTGAGCGAATTGATAGTCCCGAGCATTCCTCGACTGCATATCAAACAGGCCTGGATTTACACGAACGAATGCTGCAAGGTGGTCTCGTGTGTGTTTTGGCAATAGCTGAGGGATTGTAGGACCCTCCTTTAAGCAAGCTCTCGAGCCCATATGTGAAATACGAGACACGTTCTTGGACAGAGTAAAGTGTAGAGGCCTTTATGACATAGAAGTATTCTGATCAGCCAAAAACACAATCATTCGAATAGAATTAGGTAGCACCAGATTTTGAGATTCACACACAAAAAAAAACACTTGGAATGAACATAGTGTAGTGTATAGTTCAACTGCCACCCTCCCGAAATCTCTAGCTTGCATATCATAGTCCAGATTGCTTGTTATCTCGATAAAGAACAACTTACCATCCATGGATTTTAACCAGGCCTAGAATGGTGATTTCCTGGGGCATTTCTTTTTAGGGAGCTAGAAATGGCCAGAAAGAGAGCTCCAGGGTGGGTTCTTTTCCGTAGTTATTCCTTTGGGCCCGGAAAAGAATAATTCTCAGCCCAAAGGATCCCTATACTACTACTACCTTATTATTTTAACGAGCCTAAAGTAGTTAGTGCTCGAGGCATTCTTATTTAGAGAGTCTGAATTGCCCAAAGTAAACTCCACAGGTTTCCTTTCCATAATCATTTCCTTGAGCCTGGAAAAGAACAATTCTGTACTCAAGGAATCCCTAGACTACTGCTAGTCCATTTCATTTACGAGCCTGGATCAACCATTGCTTGGGAGCTTCATATTTAGAGAGTCTGAAGGCTTCCAAAGGAGACTCCACGAGTTCCTTTTCCATATGTAATCCACCAGGCCTGGTTAAAGGGATAAACTTTCTCCTGGTGAATTCCTCCTTTATTCTACATGGGCTGTGGGGAGGACCACCTATGGATAACAAAAATGACAGCCCACTATTATATATATATATATATATATATATATATATCCATATAAAATAGATAAAAATTAATTAACTGAACCAGCAAGGGGCTGGTCCTTTGCATGAATCAGCTCCAATCCTGGGTCCTTTTGAATTTCCTGCAAAAACTAATCACGTGAGAGTGGCTTATGATAAACTTTAAGCCGATGACCATTTACCACAAAAGAAGTCTTGTCATTATCAATAGTATAGATGCAAACTGAGCCATTATCAAAAACTTCAATTACCTCATATGGTCCCAACCATCTGGTAGAAAATTTACCTTTGAAGTGCTTAAACTTACTATCGTATAATAAGGCCCAGTCGCCTAGATGAAATACTTTCTTCTTAATGAATTTATCATGCCATCGAGCTCTTTGGTTCTATACTAATGTAGTTCGGTGGTAGGCATCTTTTCATATTTCATCTAGCTCGTTCAATTACATCAATCTTTTCTCTTGAGCCTTGTTTAAATTCATGCCTAATTGAATAGTTGTTCTAAATGTTTTTACTTGAAATTAAATGGGCAAAAGTACTTGTTTACCATAGACTAGCTCATAGGGAGTATGCCCAGTTACATTCCTCCATGTGACTCGGTAAGCCCAAATTTCTTCTGGAAACTTTTCCGCCCAATCTCTATGATGCAGTTGGACTGTATTTGTGAGGATGGATTCCAACACCTTGTTCGTGGACTCCACTTGCCCATTAGCTTGGGGGTGGTAGGGAGTCGATTTGTAGTGCTTCACTTGGTATTGTTTTGTAAGTGCCTTGACCAACTTTGATGTAAATTGGGTTCCTTGGTCAGTGACAATTTCCTGTGGGACCCCAAATCTTGTAAAGATGTCCTCGAACAAAAATTCTACTACTGCCTTTTCTGTGGCAGCGTACAGTGCCTTAGCCTCCACCCACTTGGTGACGTAATTAGTACATACCAAAATATATTTTTTCTTATTTGACATTGGGGAGATGGGCCCTATGAAGTCCAATGCCCACTTCTCAAAGGGTTCAATAGAAATTTGTGGGTGAAGGGGCATTTCATTAGAGGCCACTGGCCTCCACATTCTTTGGCAAGCGTCAAAACTTAAAATAAACTTCTTGGCATCCTTGAAGAGCGTAGGCCAATAGTATCTGGTGTAGAGAACTTTGTATGCCGTCCTTTTATCGGTAAAATTGCCACCACAAGGCTCATTATGACTGGCACTTAGTATGTCATGCATTTCATCTTCCCGCACACATCACCTTATAATCAAGTCTGGCCCTATATAGAATAGATCTCCCTCAATCCATGAGTAACTCACACTACATTGCACTATGTTATGACTTTCCCGAGTTGACATGTTCTGAGGCAGTTTTCCTGATACAAAATAATTGGAAACATCAGTGAACCAAGGAGTAATGGTAGAAATGGAAAATAGATCTTCATCTCAGAATTCATCAAGCATTGGCATTGGCATGCTCCCCTAGGTAAGATTTAAACGAGATAAAAAGTTTGCTGCCAAATTATCCCTTCTAGGATTATCAGTTATAGTTATGTTAAATTCTTGTAAAAGAAACAACCATCTAGTTATCCTATCGTTAGTAATTGGTTTATTCATTAAAAATATAACAACAAAATGATATGTATGGACAAATGTCGCATAACCAGTAATATAATGTCTAAACTTCCCTATGGCATGTACACCTGCTAATAGCTCTTTTTCAGTGACTGTATAATTTAATTCAATGGGAGAGAGATTTTTGCTAACAAAGTAAATGGCATAGGGAAAGTTATCCTCCCTTTGTCCCAAAACTACTCCCAGTATGATATCCAAAGCATCTGTACAAATGTGAAAGGGTAAGGACCAGTTTGGTCCTCTTAGCACTGGAGCTATAGACAATTTTTCCTTCAGTACCTGAAAAACCTATTGACAATCAACATTCCATACAAAGTTAGCATCTTTAATTAACAATTTAAATAATCGTGTTGCTATTCTAGTGAAATTTTCAATGAATATTTGATAATATCCTGCATGCCCTAGAAAAATTCTTACCTCGTTTGCGAGCTTGGAATAGTGATATGTGAAATTACCTCAATTTTTGCTGGATCAACTTGAATTCCATCAAATGATACATGGTGGCCTAGAAAAGTTCCCTTAGTTTGCATCATCCTACATTTATCACTACTAAGGGCTAGGTTGGCTTCTTGATAGTGGATCAATACCTTTTCTAGATTCTCCAAGGCTTGCAGGAAATCATCCCCATAGATTGTGAAGTCGTCCATATAGACTTCCACACAGTCATGGATTAGGTCAGAAAAGATAGCAAGCACAACTCTCTGGAAGGTGGCAGGGGCATTACAGAGACTGAAGGGAAGGACTTTATACGCATAAGTACCCCATGGGCATGTAAAGGTAGTCTTTTCCTGGTCCTCTTCAGCTATTTGTATTTGATTGTATCCGCTATAACCATCTAGAAAAGAAAAATATTTCTTACCTGAGAGTGTGTCGAGAACTTGATCGATAAAAGGCAATGGAAAATAATCGTACAGTGTGGCCTTGTTTAATTCTCTATAGTCGACACAGATTCACCATTTTCCATTCTTCTTTGGGACTACTACCAAAGGTGACACCCACTTGCTATCAGAAATGGGGTAAATGAAATATGTGGCCAAAAGTTTCTGAAGCTCATCTTTAACAATATCTTTTAATGTAGGGTTCATTCGCCTCTGGGGTTGCCGAACAGGTCTCATTTCTTCGTTTGTGTAGATATGATGGATGCAAGTATCTGGATGTATACCTCTCATATCCAAGTAATCCAATGCAAATGCTCCGATTTGTTCACGAACCATGCTCATCAACTGATGTCTTTGTTCTATAGTCAATCCTATGCCAATATGTAGAATTTTCCCTTCAAACATTTCCACAGGTTCTGTGGTGAGCTCGTGGCTTTCCTCCATGGTGGAAAATTGTTTGACAATGGATTTATCTACCATCTCTAAAAGGATAGGGGTGGTTTTTAATCCAGGCAGCTGTAGTGATGTCATTGTTTCGTAAGTTACTACATTTATTGCAACCCCTAAACCTACAAGAGTATTTGGCAGAAGTGTTATAGACATTTTTGGGCACTACAACCCCAAGCATGAAATTTCCATAAACCAAGGGCTCCTAAGTCCCTAAAAGTGTTTTTCTAAACCCTAAAAGAACAAGGTCAACAGATTACAGCTTCTCCCAAAAGTTCTCCATGAAAAACTGCTCAGAATTGGTCAAAACAGGATCATTTCAGCTGCTCGACTGGCCAGGTGTGTTGCATCTCACCTAAATACACTGTGTGGGTGCGTTGAATTTCAAAAATCCCTTCTATCGGCTGTGATGGGCGAGAAATGACAAATGGAAGTGTCATTCCGCGAGGTGGAGAGGCAATGGAAGCTTCCAGAAACTTCTCCTGTGACACTTGCCTCACTGAATTCGACCAAGGATGAGTAAGAGATCATCAATCTCCAAGTGAAAGCAAGAACTATCAGAGGGAAGACACTAATCAAATCATGAGCTGATTCATCTCCATTACAGATATCTATATATGGATCTCTCATCCCAGAGATCCAGAGGCTGGAATTTTGCATATTGTAAGGAATTGCTGTTGGTTTCTTGAGACAAACGTCAGATTGTTGGGTGATCTAAGCTTTATATGAGGTGAAGAAGGGCTTCTTTGCTGAGAGGTTGATGTTGGGTCAGAACAACTGGTTGTAACTCCTCTTGGCTCTTTCTTGTTTATCAATAAAAGTTATTCTAGTTTTCCTCCATACTCTTGTGTCACTGATATTTGTTACATTTGTATGGTCAATTTACATCTGATCCTAGATTGTTTATGATTATAGATCCATGTCTTTGTATAGTGCTATGCTACTGTGATCTTACAGGTACTTTGTGAAGCTGGCCGTGTAAGGGAGAAGGTAGCGAAAGACTATCAAAGAAGAGAGGAATCAAATCAGGAGATTAGCGCAAGACAGAGGTTGGTCTTCTTGTTCCTCTCTATTTATAATTCATAAAGGAAAAATGGAAGTAGCTTTACTCTATTTGTTTCTAAGGCAGCTGTCACACCTTAGTGGAATAGAGCAGTTCTATATAGACACTTTTCCCTGTAACAAAATGGCGACTCCGCTGGGGACGAATTAGTTTGTTTATTTATCATTCCTTGTTGTCTATTTCATAAACTTACAGGCAGCATTTGAACTGCATTTTCCATAGCAAATGCAAAGTAGATAAATGCTACTTCAGTCCATCTACTGGATCTGTTTATGATTTAAACAACTGATTCACAAACTCTCTGATTTCCCTTGTGATAGCTCTTAGATCCTCCTTAGATCTACCCCTGCTTGTTGCGTTACTGATTACCCTTTTGGTAGGCCAAAACCCATGAACTGAACTACAAACTGTGACCCGGAACCCAAGCAAAGTCTCGTTTCTGGCCCAGCGCAGGTACTGTTCTGAGAATCTGAAATTCAGCGCACTTCCCGAGTATAGTAGGTGCACTGCATTTCAAATTCCCTGTGTTACAGGTGCGCTGATCAGACTAGGCATTGTTTAGTTTTGGTTTCTGTGATTCATTCTTTCCAGTTCTATTCATGAATTTTGCTGCCAGTGATCAGTATATCTCTGTTTGAAACCCCTTTTCTTTGTTGTTATTCTGCCTTCTTTGTACAAAAGAACTGTAAATGTTTTTGTGTGTTTGTTGAGTCATTTTCAGTTCTCCTTTGCAAAAAGTAACATAATCGCACTGTCGTCCTTTGATTTGAAAGTGTCACAAGTGTCGATTTCAATCATAGGAAAGAGTTTGATTGCTGTTGATAGTCGGTTATCTTGTTACTATTGTTTTTGGTCTGAATTTGTAATTTTTCTAGTGTCGAAAACAAGTATTCATTTCCAAATCGTAAGGTGTTGTGATTGCCTCCATTTTTGATTTCGAAAAGAAACTTGTTGATAACTGTCACTTGAAAAGTAATTCAGATTTGTGCATCAGCTTTCTTTTTATCATTCATATACTAAGAAAGTCGAAAACAAATACATGCATGTGCATTTGCATTTAGACAGTCTGATTGGTTTGATTTAGGAAAGTGCATTTAGGGTGTGCTCTTTGCTCTTTGTGAGAGGATTCTGTCTTTCTTTCCTTAATAGCTAGGATTTTCATTGCACAAAGAAGATAAAAAGATTGTTTATCATCTTAGATTGCATTTTAGGAATTACATCTACATCTCGCGGTGAACCTGAAAGGCAAACTTCATAAACAAGATCAACTATAAAATAAATTCAATGAATCTAACAACGCTTTGGAGCCTAACGCACAACATTTAGAAGTCTAGGTTAGAGACGTATTCCGGCGTCGTAAAGCCTGGTAACTGTTTTTCTCACTGATGGTTGGGTGATTCGTCCACTTTGAGACGATAAGTGCCAGTATGGACTTGTGCTCCCACGTACCGTCGAGTATATTTTGGGAGACCCTAATAGGCTTAATCCTTTATCCATAGGAAGCCGTGTCTGCCACCCTATTGATCGCAATGCACTGAACACAGCATTCAGGAAGATTGACTGCCGTACCGTAAAAACTATTCTGCAGTTTTGCGATTGGTTTGGTAATCCCTCTACCTAGATTTCCAGAATAGTCTCTTTCATTCCTTTTCAGACTCTTTAATGGAAAAGGTCCATCTGAGCATTTGTCACTTCAGGCTCATTAAAAATCGAAGGCGACTAGAGTCATCTTTTGTTTTTCTCGACTCTTAAAAATTGAAAAAACAAGTTGTGTCAAAGCATATAAAATTCATTTAATTCGGAAACATACTTCCCCTTTATTTTTAGTTGATCGAGTAATCCAAAATCGTGGAAGAAAGTCAATTGAAACCCCGTCGTTCATGGAGGCTTACGAGTCAACCATCTTTGTCTCCAGAATCGAAGCTAGTACAGACAAAGCGAACTCGTTTAACCGGTTCCAAATCTCCTGTTAAAGTTAGAACAAGTGTTCCAACAACATCAGAGACTCCGGTTACTCCAAACATTTTTGGTATCCCTGCCTCTATAGAAGAAGTTCAGCAGCCATAGAAAGACAGTAGTACTGATCCTAGTCTGAGGGTAAACACTTGTGTTACCGAACCAGTTCCATTTACAACCGGTTCGGAGAGTCTTTCTCCTCAAACATCTGTCGCTGCCGATTCCATACCTTCTTCGGCACCAGAAATATTCTACGGACCTGACGGTCTACCCCTTTCACCTGGTCTGATTGCCATAGAAGAGATTGTGGAAGATCCTCCATCTAGTATTCCATCGCAATTTGGAGTCGGGATCACTCTGTATCCTTCTTCATCAGAAGTTAGTCTACCGCCAGCGGAAGCTCTTGTAGAATCGCTAGGTAATCTTTTGGATAGACTAGAAATGTCTGAACAACCGTCAACGTCTAAGACTGTGTCATTTGACACAGCGACGGTAGAACTCCCTGCTATCACTCCAACAATGTTCGCCAGTATACCATCTGTCCCAAATAGATCTCAATCGCTAGAAGGAGCCCACTCAGGGGCCATTTCGACAGTATGGTCTGTTCTTGTTTGTTCATCCAGAATAATATCCAGAAACTCTTATGTTGAGTCTCAACAAATTGATCCATTTGGAGGTCAATTTGGGCAGTCCGGCCCTCAAGGGAAAACCATTCCCTTGAGTTCTGGATTACCACCGTATGGGGGGCAGTATGCCCTTTCATTATCCCCTCCGGGAGGACAACCATACGGGAGTTCACAACAAAATTCGGGTTATGCTGGAATTACTTCAAGCGGTTGGGTACCGATACTACCTCAACAACCAAGAGTTGTATATTCGATGCAACAATGCTTACCTATGTCAAATATACCAACTACGCCAGCTATTGTGACGGTGTCGCAAGTTCAAGCGCTGCCTGTTGTATGCCAACCTCAGGTTTCTTAGGTTGTAATGCAACAGCCCCTTGACCCTGCGGCTCAACCACAATCGTCGACTGGTGGAATGACACAGGTTCAGACGGGTACAATTACCCCTCATCTTAGTCAAACAGTTAGTATCGGGCAATAGCACATGGCTTCACAACCATGGCTAGCACAATACCAACAACCGCAATTCCAACAAGTATACCAAGGTTCTGAGCAACAAATCTTTGCAAATAGTGGGTAGCCGTATGTTCAAAACGGTCAAAATCAACCATTTTACAATGGTCATGCCCACCAACCTTACCAAAGTTACCAGCATCAAATGCATTATGCCGGTATGCAAAGACCAACTGCTTAGGCAATCCCATCTTATCCTGGGTATGCTTCACCTAACCTGAATCAACAGTTACCCTTCGTGGCAACTTTAGAGTTACCTGATTTAAATCTATTAACAAACGATCCAATCGCTTACGCCCCTTGGTGGCCAACGATTCCACGTAAACTTCCATCAGATATTCCTAAATTCAATGGAAATCCGGGTGAAGATCCATCGAATCATGTGATGACCTTTCATCTATGGTGCTCATCAAACACCCTAAACGATGATTTGATTAGGCTTCGCCTTTTTTAGAGGACGTTAACTGGTCCGGCAACAAAATGGTACATCGAATTGCCTAGAGCTTCATTCGACAACTTCAGTACCCTAGCCACAACCTTTTTAACCCATTTTCAACTACCGATAAGGTATGAAATGGGAACGGAAATCCTTACCAACTTCAAACAAACGACGGCCACTCATATATCTGATCATATACATGAGTGGTGACGTCGTCGTAGAATGGTAAAAACGTATGTTCCCAATCAGCTCTTAGCTGAATGGTTTATCAAGTCATTACTACCTTCCATCACGGAAGATGTGGCAAAAGGGGGGGTCGTCACAAAAGAGCAAGTTATCGCTCGTGTGCAATATTTGGACTTGATTTACACTCAGTCCGGCATGCTCTACGATAAAATACCTGACGCCCCTAAACCGGAATTCTCAGTTCCTCCTCCTCCTAAATCAAACAATGACTATCATGCCAGTGATGGCGTGATTGGCGCAACAGACACGAAATCAACAAAGGCTACATCTAAAAAGGCTCGTAAGATTTCAGGTCAAAATGCAAAAGATGAACTTCTTGCCTCGGAAGTAAATGCCGTATTAATAGATAAAGGTAAAGAAACCAAGCAACCAGGGGGCAAGAAGAAAGGCAAAGGGAAGAAGAAGAAATAGGAGGAATCATCTCCTGAAAAATCTTCCACAAACCCTCCTGGAAATAGGAAACTAAAATATCCATGCATGATATGCGATGATGATCATCGGACACCAGATTGTCCACACAGAGCTGAGCTTAAAAAATTCTTCAAGAATTCAAAAACCTCAGCAGTATTGACTGATCCGTTTCCAAACCCGGGAACCAAATTGGTTGCTAATCAAAATGCTTCCCGATCCCAAGTGCTTATGTTGTCTATCTCAGAGAATCAAAATGATTCTTTGACAAGGAATAAAGATTATGGTAATCCACAGCTATTGAATAACAAGGCTAATGAACAACCTAGTAGTTCGACAACAAATTTGATAGAAGTTGTGCCACCCATCATTCCTGAGCCAATGATAAATCCGCCAAAGGGAGTAGTACACAAATCGACATTTAATCCTCGTGCCAAAGTAGCACAGAATTCTAATATAGTAGAGGAGCTGGCCCAATCGCCGTCCGCTATGTCGACACTTGAGGTACCGCAAAATTGCCCCTCCCAAAAGCAAGCTTTATTATCAGCAATAGGTGGGATTGACCCAATGGATTCCAATATTTTGGCCTTTGATCATAAAGTATATGACCCTCAGTTACCAGCTCAACTAGCTTTCCTTATTCAAGTGAAAGCCCTCAACAAAACTGTTCATCGAACAATTATTCATGAGGGGGCATCTACATGTATTATGTCGATAATTTGCTGGAAAAATTTAGGCTCACCACCCTTGTCAAGATCGTCAACGGAGTTAAAAGCATTTGATGGACGATCATACACTCCATACGGGATTTTAAGTAACTTGCATGTTGAACTTGGGGGCAAAACAGTAGAAATTGATGTTGAAGTAATCGACGGAAACCTCGATTACAACATCCTACTGGGAAGGCCCTGGATATATGCCATGGCAGTAGTTGTGTCGACCTACTTCAGGAAGATTACATTTCCCTTCCAAGGAAGAATTACAATCGTCAACCAACAAACATTTCTCCCCAAAAATTCACAAGTTACGGGAAGCATTCCAATTATCCATGGAAGCAATCATTCACTTCAAACTATTGGAGTAGGCCTCCTAAAAGACCCTACCTTAATGGGTACTTTTGCCCTACCGACTCAAAGTAATCTGACGGAAGTGGCCACAGTGGAAACCTACAATATGAAATCTTCTATATCTAATGGATTCAAAAGATTCCTAAACATTTTGTCAGCATGGATCATCGCCATTTTAGAAATATTGTAGCAATCAATTTTCTTGGCTTGGGGGGCAAACCCAAATCAACGCTCATCGAGTGTTTTGATAGATAGGTCTAAGGAATATGGCACCTCTTCAGATCCTTGGTCGCATGTACATTCTACAGGCGAAGGAATCATTCAATCAATGATGACAGGAGAGGCAACATGGGAAGATTACCACCATCGCTCCCATCTTCCGTATTACCACGAAGATTATTCCAGCAACCTTAATCATCCATCAGTTTTTGATTTTCTATCAAATATTGTAAATACGGTGGATTTCGAGGATGGTTCTTATCTCATGTCGACCTCGTTAAAAAATGAAACAAGGAGTCATGAGGATAGTTCTTTTACTGTGTCAACCTCATTAAAAAAATGAAACGACTCCCTTTCCAAATTGAGTCTTTGATTACAATCTCATAAAATCAAAGTCGAGTCTTTCGAAGATCTCAAAGGTAAACCTTCATTCCAACCACTGAGTTGAATGCAATGAAGCTTGGGGGGCATGCACCTCGATTTGCGTTATTATGCTGGGGGCATGCAAACTTATCACGAGCAGTGTTACTGCAGGGTTCAAGCTCGTTAAAAAATAAACCCGCTGATGAGCCCCAAATTTTGGTAACATTTTGGGCTCATTTGGCCTACTTACCTTGCTCAACCCTTCATTTTTTATCACTTATGCATCATTTCTTAGTATATTCATGTTATTTGTAGGAAGGAGGGCAGTCATTATGCCTATGTGGCTAATACATGTTTATTTCAGGTTTTTTGACATTAAATGGAGCAAAAACCACGCAGATGGAGGCAAGGAGATAGCCAAGGTGGCATTGCGGGGTTGTAAGAAGGTTGTCCACAGCCTTGAATGACCTTCCTCGTGATCTCCACCCCAACTTCGAGCTCCAACAGCTATCACCACCGAGCTAGAAGGCAGCCAACGGATTCTACAGGAACAACAATTTACTTTTAGTTGGATAGCCAAACCCCACTAATTTAGGAGGCCAGCTTGGCCCTCATAATGTATAAATATTGAGGCTGTAGCCTTCGATGGGAACTTTTGAACCTTTGTTGCAGATTTTGAATCACGAGCTATAGCTCTGTTTTGCTCTTTGTAAGCCATTTTTGGCATGTTGTTAGACTTATGATTATGATCTTTTAATAAAAGGCAGGCAGATTTGAGTTCAATTCTGAGTTCTTAGAGGAGCTATAGCTCTCAGGTTTGGGCCCAACCTGAGAGAAATAGACCTCCTTTCTTTGTATTGTTACTTGTCTTTCCTTTCAGCATTTCATTTCTTTGCCTTGACATGCATTTGGAAAACACAGTCTGCTGATTCGAATTTCTTGATGTGATTAAGTAGGTTAGTTTTATGGATAAAGTGCTTTCAGCAGTTTAGATTAGAGTAGGAGGATTAGAATTCATCAGAGTTCCAAGAAAAGGTTGATCGTACACTCACTTCCACCTCTGTTTAGAGATTCGGAGTGTAGACCGTGCCAACCACCAAAAAACGTAGTTTTACATGTTCATGCAAGCTTTAAAGTAATATTTCCATTGGTAGAAGTGTCCATGCATTTAGATCTTGAGCAATAACTCTTTGTTTCAGCACCATGCATGATTTCTCTCTTAACTTACATTGCTGTTCTTTGGTTTTTAATAAAACAGTTAGAATAGGTTGATGAATTCTCGGTTTTGTGCAAGACAGAGGTGATTTGTTTCATTTACACTGCGCAGCACCACTCTATCACTTCCTTATCCTTCTCAGCCATGCCTAAGCCATCTCCTTACCTCCCAGCTAGATCATTCGCCCACCACCTCTTCTATTATCCACGTTGTTTTATCTTTTCGGCCTTCCATTGCCTCTACCCTTCTATCGACCAACCAGCTTTACACACCCCCTCTCCATCTCATCTCTCTATTCATAAGCCATCACAAGCTCCCCTCTCATCCTACCTATCCACCCATATAGCTCATTCACTCCTCCATCACCCAAAACTCCGATTGCAAAACATCCTGTAGAAGTTAGCAGACTTCCTGTAGAAATCCCGAGCTTCCTGTAGGATCCCCTGCAGACATCCTGTAGAAGCTTGCAACCACGGTTGCCAGGCATCTGAACGTTGTGAACTTCCATGGAATGATGTTAGGGATCCCCGGGAACCTCTCAGAGTCCTCCTGACCTTTCCCAAGCCTTCCTCCCCTTGAACTACCCCTGCACAGTCAAAGACCCAGTAAGAAGCACAGTCATAATCACTCCAACCACTTGAGCAAAAATACAAAAACATGTTCTCTTCAGATGAAAGTAGTTTAGACTCATGCATCTCATCTCACTAGAAGTAATGGCATCATTTTTAGAAGTTGCATTCCCACCATTGCATCGTAAGGATTAAGCTGGTCAAATTAGGGTTTACTAGGGTTTCCATGTTTTGTTGGCTTTCAGTTCATTCTTGCAAAGTAGGTTAATTTCCTTTGAGATAGCTTTCATTCATCACTTAAAAAGCTTCTTCTGAGAACATATAGAAGTTGGCTTGAGCCCTAGCGGACTTGTGCTAGCTGACCAAGTGACAGCTGCGACAAGAGCTAATACTTGTGCATACAACACCGTCGCTTCCAAGTTTGTTACGAACTACTGGGTTGATAAAATTAGAGAAGGAAGCTCCAGGAGTTGTAGAATTATTGCTACAATACTGGAGCCCACCATCTTTTTGGCGCCGTTGCCGGGGAAGCGTCAGAGTATTAGTAATTGTTGCTTTTCTTCTATTTTCCTACTCTCGCCTTCTGCCAAGTAGTTTATTTCATTTCCATTCTGCAAAAGTAGCATAGACATTTCCTTCTTTCATAGATTAGCATTTCAATTCCGCAATTTCAATTTTGCAAGCGTAGATTAGCATTTCAATTCTGCAAGCGTAGACTAGCATTTCCATTCCTGCAATTCCATTTGAGCAAAGTAGATTAGTTCTTTCCTGCTTTCATTTCAATTCTGCATTTTTATTTCAGCAAGATAGTTAGTTGTAGATCAATCTGTTTCAGTTTTGCAGGTACCAAAGAAAAAACAAAAGCAATCAAAAAAGTCTTTCCATTTCATGCCTCATAGGAATCGAGATAAAACAGGCAAATTCTTACGCAACACCCCCACCACATCACTGAGTCACCCTTCTCTCTTCTTCGGTGACAGTGATCCAGAAGAACCTATAGGTGAACCTCCTGAGATATACGAAGATCCTATAGCAGAAGAAGAATTAGAGACCATCCCATCTGAAGCTATGGCTGACAATCGAGGAGAAGATGAGAGAATAGAAGGTGCCTTCCCCATCCGATAAACCAATGGAGACATGAAAATGAAAAACATTAGTCCCTCTGCTCTACCTTACTTCCATGGACTGACTACTGAAGATCCTGATACCTTCCTGTTTGAGTTTGTTGTCCTTTGTCGAACCTATGACTATACTGAAGATGAGCAGAAGCTGAAACTCTTCCCTTCAACTCTTAAGGATGCAACATTATGCTGGTTCATGGGCTTACCTGGGAATAGTATCACCACTTGGGCTCAGATGCAGCAAGCTTTCAATACCAAGTACCGGGACTACTGTAGGTCCAAGGAAACCAAGGGAGAAATCTTTCGGATGACCATGGGAAATGATGAGTCCTTAGAGGATTATGAGGAAAGGTTCCAACTTAGCTATAAACGGGCTAGGTGCACACTTGACCCTGAATCCCTCAAGTTGGTCCTGCTCCGAGGAGTCCCTGAAGATCTCTTAGATACCCTTCACATGTTAGCTGGAGGAGATATTTACCAATTGCCTTATGAGGACATCAAGACTGTGTTTAGGAACCACTCTAGGGCAGCCCGGAAACGAGGTAGAGGAAACCTCCTCTCAGCTGGTATTCCTTTCTCCAAACATGAGTTTGCAAATCAATTAGAAGATCTCAAGAGTGAGGTGAGACAGACCATTGCCATGCAGCTTGATACATTCAGGATCCAGCAGAAGAAGGAAGAAGCTGAGAGGGCCTTGGCTATCTTCTGCCCTAGATGTACAAGGAGACACCATAAGAACGAATGCCCATTGCATTCGGTTGAAGTGTGCTTCGTTTGTGAGGAGGAGCATCCCACAAATCAATGTCCAACCTTACCTGGGCTTAAAGCCATGTACCAAGGGACAGAAGCCCCCACTGAACCTCTCTATTTCCTCAACCAAAGGAGGCCACAAGGACCTAGACCTTACCAGCAGGGGATGCAAGGGGCACCCCAAGCTTATTACAACCCCAACCAATCTACTCCTATGCCTTCCTGGGGTCCCCCTGGTCCCCCTGCTCATCCTTCCTGGTCTATGCCTCCTCCATGGTCTTATCCACCTCAGTACCCTACTCAGCCCACTACTCATTCATATCACTCACATGCCCAGCCACAGCTTCAGTGGAATGCACCTCAGTTGGGGTGGAGGCCCCAGTACAACACTCCTCCCGCCATTTTGCCTCCACCACCAGTTCAACCTCAACCATTACCTCCTGCTCCTCCAAGGCAACCTCAAATGCCTGCTCAACCGAACCCGAACGACAACAATAGACAGGCCCAACAGGTATACACTGGGGAAACATCATGCCCTACCTATGCTGTGGAGATCCAGGAGATCAATCTTGGATCTGGAAAGACTCTTCCGGATCGCCAACCTCCTCCCCCAGAGGACGAGGAAGACAAATAGGAAAGTGAACCAAAGGATATTCCACCCTTTCCTGAGAGACTAACAGCCACCACACAACCCAACCCAGAGGAGGATGAGCTTCTGGGAGAGCTCAAGCAGTTGTGTGTGAAAATACCACTTCTCGAAGCCATCAAGGATGTGCCAATATACAACAAACTGGTTAAGGAAAAGTGTTTCAAACACCCAGGCATGCGAAAGAGAGATGCTTCAACCATCAATGTCATAGGACAACTGTCTGAACTTATGCTAGGACAAGTTATTTGCCCAAAGTACCTATATCCTGGGAGTCCTGTAGTAGATGTCCACATCAATGGCACCATCATACCTCACACCTTGATTGATCTGGGGGCTACCATTAATGTGATGACCAGGGATACCATGCTCAAACTCAATCTTCAGGATTCCCTGAGAAAGACCTCGACAGTCCTGCAACTAGCAGATCGCTCCACTGTGACTCCCGAAGGGATTGTGGAGGATGTCTTGGTCTCTGTCGACTCTTGGGAATACCCTGCAGATTTCTTGGTTCTGCAACCCAAGGCAAAGCTTACTGGATATCCTCTTATTTTGGGAAGGCCTTGGTTAGCCACTGCAGATGGTTACATAAGTTGCCGTGTAGGAAACATGACCATCAAAAATGGTCCTATGTCCAAGCAGCTAGTCCTATACCCTCCTGCCCAACCCTCCTTAGAGCATGACTTACCACTTTGGTTGGAGGAAGGAGAAGAGGATGAGGTGTACTCAGCACCTTTGTGTACCCTAGACACCACTAGAAGAGACCCCCCAACCGAGGATGACTTGATTGAGACCTTGATCCAGAATCCACCTCCCAGTGCACTATCCTTAGAGAAATTGGTGGAGGATGCCCAAGCCAGCACCTTAGTGGACCTTTGTGCCACCAACCCTGTCACTCCCAGAGTCAAGAATGTGGAGTTCAGCCCTGAGAGAACGTTAAAGATCAGCTCCTCCCTATCTCCTTCCCAGGAAAAGGAGCTGTGTAGCCTGTTGGCCAGTCATCTAGATGCTTTTGCTTGGAGCTATAAGGAGATGAAAGGAGTCCATCCTTTGGTCTGTACCCATCACATATACATCAAAGAGGATTGTAAACCGGTTAGGCAACCTCAGAGGAGAATGAATCCAGCCCTTAAGGACATTGTCAAGGAAGAATTGCAAAAACTGTTGGATGCCGGATTCATTTACCCCATCTCAGATAGTGAATGGGTGTCCCCTCTGGTGTTGGTTCCCAAGAAAAATGGGAAGTGGAGAATCTGTGTGGACTACCGAGAACTGAACAAAGCTACCAAGAAAGACCATTTCCCTCTACCTTTCATAGATCAAGTGTTGGATGGACTGGCAGGAAAGAAGTTCTTCTCTTTCCTGGATGGGTTTAGCGGGTACAACCAAATCCAAATCAGCCCAGAAGACCAAGATAAGACCACCTTCACTTGTCCTTGGGGTACCTTTGCCTACCGAGTTCTTCCCTTTGGGCTATGCAATGCTCCTGCTACCTTCCAGAGAGCTGTCTTGAGCATCTTCTCAGAGCTGGTCCATGATGCGGTGGAAATCTATATGGATGACTTCACTCCTTATGGGTCCAACTTCCAGGAAGCATTGTCCAATCTGGGAAAAGTCCTAACCAAATGCATTGAGATGAACCTGTCCCTTAGTCCTGAAAAATGTGAATTCCTGATGACTGAAGGGACCGTGCTAGGCCATACCATTTCTTGTCAAGGGTTACAAGTGGATCCTAACAAAATTGCTCTCATCAAGAAGGTTCCACCTCCCCAAAAGGTAAGGGATGTTCGGAGTTTCTTAGGATTAGCAGGGTATTACAGGAGATTCATTAAAGACTTCAGCAAGCTAGCCTCGCCATTGTTTGGCCTGTTGGCAAAAGATGTGGAGTTTAAATGGACTGACGATTGTCAGAGGGCTCTGAATGAATTAAAGGACAAGTTAGTGTCTGCCCCAATCTTGAGAGGTCCAAACTGGGCCTTACCTTTCCACATCCACACTGATGCCTCAAACAAAGCCATAGGGGCAGCTTTAGGACAAGTTGAACAAAAACTTCCATATGCCATTTACTTTGTTAGCAAAAACTTATCCAAAGTTGAACTGAATTACACTGTAACCGAGAAAGAATTCTTGGCTGTGGTCCATGCACTGAACAAGTTCCGACATTATATCACTAGCTATCAAACCTTTGTACATACTGATCATGCTGCAATTAGATATTTAAAGAATAAACTAGATGTGAATGCTCGTATTATTAGATGGTTACTTTTGTTGCAGCAGTTTGATTTGACCATTGTTGACAAACCAGGTAAAGAAAATGTTGTTGCTTACTTTTTATCTAGATTGGATTTGTCTGCAGATGAGGATGGAACAGTGGATGACCAGATGCCCGACGAACATCTGTTTGCTATCTCAGTACTCTCTCCATGCTTTGCTGATATAGCAAACTACCTTGTTTCAGCACAGTTCCCTCCGCACCTATCTTCAAGAGAGAAGAGCAGAATCATCAGAAAAAGTGCCTCATTTACTTGGATCGGGGGCAACCTGTTCAAGCTTGGCCCTGATCAGATCTTAAGGTGTTGTGTGAAGGAGGAGGAAGTCTTTGATATCCTCCTCACCTGTCATGATGGGCCTTGTGGAGGACATTTTGCAGCAAAGAGGATTGCCTTCAAAATCCTGCAGGTAGGCTACTATTGGCCCACACTTCATCAAGATGTCAGAAGGTATATCAGCCAATGTGATCGATGCCAAAGAATGGGGAAACCGACTCAAAGGGATGAGATGCCTCTCCAACCTCAAGTGACTCTTGAGCCATTTGAGAAGTGGGGTATGGACTTTGTGGGTCCAATCAACCCTCCTTCAAGGCAAAGGTCTTACATCATTATGTGCACCGACTACCTGACAAAGTGGGCAGAGACTAAAGCAATCAAAGCAGCAACAGAAGAAAAGGTGGCTGAGTTCTTAAGAGAAAACATCTTCTACAAATTTGGCTACCCAAGAGAGCTGGTCACCGATCAAGGAAGCCAGTTCACATCCAACTTAATTGAAGACCTACTAGCTCATCACAAAATCAAGCATAGGACTTCCACCCCCTATCATCCACAGGCAAATGGGCAAGTGGAAGTCACCAACAGATCATTGGAAGGGATTTTGACTAAGGTGGTGAGCAGCAGTAGGAAGGATTGGGCAGATTGCCTGGTTGAGGCCACATGGGCTTACAACACCACCTGGAAGACCACCACCGGCTTCACACCTTATGAGCTGGTCTATGGGAAGAAAGCTTTGCTGTCCATTGAATTTGAATACAACACTTTGAGGATGGCAGCTCAGCTGGACCTAGATCTCAGCCATGCACAACAAGAAAGGTTATTGCAGCTGAATGGACTGGACGAGCACTGGATGCAGGCCCTCCTTCACTCAGAAGTGGTTCAACTTCAGAGAAAGGTGTGGCATGACCAACACCTCAATGACAAGCAATTCCAGCCAGGAGATTGGGCATTGTTGTATGACTCCAGGTACAAAGATTTCAAGGGGAAGATGAGAACCAGATGGCTGGGACCATATGCAGTGGAAAAATGTCATGGCAATGGATCTGTTCTTATTCGGACCATTGATGAGGAAGCCATCCCCATGCTTGTCAATGGGAATCGACTGAAGATCTACAGGAAACCTCTCTCAAGACAAGAATTCATCAAAACTGTGGAGAAATCAGTGTTGGTCATAGAGAAGGGTTCTGCCTCTGCTTTGGGCATACCCTGAAAGATCTAAAAAAAAGAAAAAAATAAAAATAAAAATAAATAAATAAATAAAGATCCTTGGGGGAAAACCTTTCTGAGGCTCCCAAGGCAGGTGGTAGGGGTGAAAACCTCATTGAGGCGCCCCTATTGTCTTTCAAAAAAAAGAGATTTGAAAAAAGATCCTTGAGTGAAAACCTCTCTGAGGCGCTTAAGGCAGATGGCAAGGGTGAAAACCTCATTGAGGCGCCCCTGCTATCTTTCAAAAAAAAAAAAGAAAAGAAAAGAAAAAAGAAAAAACAATATGCAAAAGAAGACAGGGACAGCAAGTTTATAATGTGGAAATGCATGCAGGTTGCAGGTGTTCTATGAAGGAGAGGAGGTCTCTCAACTCAAAGTCAAGGATCCTTATCATGCTGCCAGGAGACCTCACCAGCACCTCCTCCAAGAATACTCATCTTCTCCAAGGTATGGGCACGATTTCATCACAGCTTAGTCTTCTACAGGAAGTTACAGACTTTCTACAGGAAGTACAGACTTTCTACAGGAAGTTCTGTATTTCTACAGGAAACTTCCTGTAGAAGTTTTGGACGGCCCAGAATTCATTGTATGAGGAGATCTAACGCCCAAGGATCGGTTTGGACGCATGCAAGCTACTATTTTCACCCTTACACACTGCTGTCACCTCTTTCTACCACCCCTGTCGACATGCAATAAAGATACCTGCACCATCAAAACAGATCATTGAGTTATCAAGAGAAAGCAATTTTTAAAATGAAAAAACGCTGAGATGTCATACCATATCCATCCCAGCCATCCATGAGCTCTGTGAGCGTGATCGTGAGGCCACTGCCTTCGTCGTGCAGCATGCACCCGAGGAGGAAAAACTGCTACAGGACATCCTGCAGGAGTCCCGTAACAGTTAAGCCCGCTAGAGTGCACACCATTCCACCGCCTGCAACATGCAAAGATCACGCGGGCGCATGCAGCCGAAGCATCAAATTCATCGTCAGCGGCCTATGAATATGAACCTCCGGGCCTATGCAAATCCACCAGCAGCAAATAAATCCACTCATCGTCGTCCAAGAGCCGGAAAAATCATGTTGCGGCCGCACAGGTAAGTGCCTTGACCCTTTCTTCCGTCGAATTGCATGAATTTTACTTTGAAAATGTTTGCAAGTGTGAAGTGAATGGGTTGAGCGGTTGTATGGCCATTCGACTAGCCACATCGACCAGTTAGTGGTCTAGTCGGATGTTTGGGCGGTGGTCGTGGCAAAAGGAACGGGCAGTGCACACGTGAGAGCCATCCCGTCGGGAAAAACGAGTTTTAACAGAAGTGACGGCGACGGATCTGCGGGGAATGATGCGGCAGTAAGGGAACTCGTAGACGAATGATGGAGGGACGTCGTCCAATGGTCCGGCAGGGACAGCTCACCCCTGCGCCACGGATTCCGCCGAATTCAAATCTAATCGGCTAGATTGCCACCCCACGCATTTATCATTCACCGTTTGAAACTCGAGTGATCATCCGGATCCCTCTGGAGCTCGACACTCCAAGTCTTTGGCCGTTCGAACGCCTGTTAAGCAACACCAAGAGCGCAGACCCACTGCAGTATCCTCCAGAATTCGTGCGCTGCTTCTAAAGGAAAGCTGTTTCTACAGGAAATCGGGTTCCTCACGTCAAAAGGTGGCGGATTAAAAAGGTAAGCCTGAACTCTCCATGCAATTGGTTTTGAGGGTAGCAGAATCGACATCTACAGTTTGGTCGTAGAAAATTTTTGCAAATATTGTCTGCCGTTGCATGAATTGTCATCCTACAGGATGTCAGTATAATTAAGCTGTGTTAAGGTCCTCGGGAGATAAGCTTCGTGATTGTATGCATGACAGAAGCGTAATTCTACGCTCTGAACCAGTAGGCCAATTTTCTTCCGCATTCGCCACCTCCAGCTAACGCAACAGTTTTTCACCATGCCGGGTGGGTTCATTAGAAGGGAACCAACTGATTCAACGAAGTTAAGAGAAAATCCTGAGGTGGTGGAGCTCTTCACGCGAGCGCAATGGATATCATTCTGTGACAAATTGCAGGGCTATGACGACGAGGTGGTAGAGGAGTTTTTGCAAGCTCTGAGGCCGAAATCCAAAACATTGGCCACCGTTAACTTCAGGGGTTTGAGTCTCAGACTCACCCCACACTTCATCAGCCGAGTTACTGAGCTCCCAATGGGATTACCATGGGATAAAGAAGAAAGGAAATTGAGCCAACAGGCTAAGAAAGAATTCTTTCCACCAGAGGAGGAATTCTCAGAAGATAAAAATGGGGTTCGTAGAACCAGTTTACTGCCACCGTGGAGTGAAGTTAGCCTGCAGATTATGAAGTACATCACCTGCGAAGGTCGTTTTAGCATTGTATATGGGTACCATTTTCGGTTACTCACAGAATTAAGGCATCAGATGGACCTACCTGTAGAAAACAAACTCAGTCTCCCCTACTTTCTACTACAGTCTCTGATTGAGTGTGCCACCAAGTTGAAAGAAGGCACACCAGACCAGGTAGCCCACCATGGACTCATCAAACTCCTCGTGGAGGATGCGCTCCACACATACAAGGTTCCTCTCTCATGGGAAGCCTTCAAAAATTTGACCAAGGATGGTGATATAAAGATGCTGACCGAAGAGCTCGGTTCATCTAGTAGTGAGGAGAAAGAGTCAGGGCCCGCAGGGAAGAAAGAAAAAGGCCAGAAGACCACGACCACGGAGCAGAAGAAAAAGCAAGAGAAGAAACAAGAGAAAAAGGGTGCCAAAGAGAAGGATGAAATACCCATTTTGACGGCAAGAGAGAAAAGATTGCAAAGCAGAGTGGACAAGGCTGAGAAGGTCCACATCAGCAAAAGTGCCTCGACAGCAACCGCAACCAAGTCAAAAAGTAAAACTCATGCAGCAAAACAAACCAAAGCGGTGACACATGTTTCTACAGGAAAACCGAAACCGGCTTCTACAGGAAGCCCGAAATTAACTGAAAAAGGGCCTTCTACAGGAAGCCCGAAATTAACTAAAACAGGGTCTTCTACAGGAAGCCCTGAAAAAGTGAAACCCAAGGGGAAGAAAGCTGACATTCTTGCAAGGGAGGCAGCAGCTGTGCTGGCCGCCCTCAGCACACCTCCTAAGCCAAAGGAGAAGAGAAAGAGGGAGACCCCTCTATATTTTAAAGCTAGAAGAATTGTGAGAATAAAGATGGGCAAGCCACAGCCTCCGTCCAGCAGCCCAATCATTATCAAGATGCCCCTACTTCGCCCAAGGAGAGGTCCCCCTCGAGGATATCAGTCACCTATGAGAGGGGGAGCCCAAAGAAAACTACTTGGAAAGAAAGGTTAGACCAATTGACTACAAAAGCTCCGCTATAGGATGCTGAAGATGCTCTACAGGAAACCTTAGCCAGGCTTAAAGAAACTGAGAGAATGGAAGGAGAAGCACCCTTATCACCACCGAGGGAGGGCGAAGTAGAGCCACCAAAAGAAGTGGAGAAAGAGCATATACCAGAGCCCAGCCCTCAGCCAAGTCTGAGTTCATATTACAACTTTTTAGAGGCTGGCAAAATTATACCTCAGAAATTTACTGTGCCACTGTTTTTTGCATTGGAGGAAGAAAGAGTCCGTACACACACGTGGATGAAAATAGCCAAGTCAAAGGGTGTGGCGGACATAGGTCCCTTGCAGGAGCAGCTCAAGGAGGCCAGAAGTGAATTATCCATGGCTAAACACGTGGCAAATTTCCAATGAGTGTTCCTACAGGAAGAAAACCAAAAGCTGAGATTGCAGCTACAGGAGCTGAGGGCAGGGACAGGTACATCCTCCAAGGACACAACAGCAGAACAGCAAGGCAAAAAGGAACTAAACACCGGTCTTGGGGAGCCAACTACACATCTACAGGAAGAAGAACAACAAGCACAAATTGAGGTGCAAGCTCTCAGAGAACAGCTGCAGCAGAAAGAGGCACAATTGGCCTGCATGGCCAGCTGTGCCATGGATGCTATCCAATGCAGACAGCCGGCCAAATCCTATGGCCTGTACTTGAAATACCAATGGCTGAAATTTCAAATCAATACCTTGGCGCAAAGATGTATCTCTCAGCTCCAAGACCCGCAGCAATTCACTGAAGTATGCAGTACTAGTTCATCAGAGGATAAGGCCAAATTAGCGGAGTTCTACCTCCATAATCTGGCCCTGCCTAATGTAGTTTCATGGGATCCCAATACGGCCTTGGGAGATATGCAATTAATGGCATTTGCCTCATGGCTAAACCATGAGGACAAAAGAGCAGCAGAAGCCAAAGCGGTCATGAACCGAGAGCTGAATGAGCCATTGCTCATCAGACCAGAACCAGGGGATCCAGTTGCACTAATCTCGGCACACCAACATTTATCCACTGACCCTCAAGCTTCATTAAGATATATGGATCAACAGGCCCAAGCCATAGCTCATTTTGAGGACATGGAGAGACTGTTAGGAGACAACGTTGTCCAAGCATGCACCCGCAGATGGAATACATTGGCCCACAGTCTGAAAATCCGAGAGTACCATACCCCAACTCGGATGAGGGAAGCTCTGGTACGGGTGGCCCTCTATAAGAAATCCATGCAAAACCTCCAGGCCAGCTGGATTGGCCTTAAGATAAGCCCACCACTACTGCTAGGATTGATGGAAGGCAGCACAGAGAAAGATGATAATGAACAGTGGGAAGAGGTAAACAGAAGGGCTGGGTTTCATATCAGCAAGGAGGACACTACTATAGAGGCTTGGGATGTAAGGGTGGCAGTAAAGGCAATGAAGGATGAAGAGTTGGACTAGTTGCTCAAGGATGAGCAAATATTTTAGCTGGGGGGTGATGATGAGCCCCAAATCTTGGTAACATTTTGGGCTCATTTGGCCTACTTACCTTGCTCAACCCTTCATTTTTTATCACTTATGCATCATTTCTTAGTATATTCATGTTATTTGTAGGAAGGAGCGCAGTCATTATGCCTATGTGGCTAATACATGTTTATTTTAGGTTTTTTGACATTAAATGGAGCAAAAACCACGCAGATGGAGGCAAGGAGACAGCCAAGGTGGCATTGCGGGGTTGTAGGAAGGTTGTCCACAGCCTTGAATGACCTTCCTCGTGATCTCCACCCCAACTCCGAGCTCCAACAACTATCACCACCGAGCTAGAAGGCAGCCAACGGATTCTACAGGAACAGCAGTTTACTTTTAGTTGGACAGCCAAGCCCCACTAATTTAGGAGGCCAGCTTGGCCCTCATAATGTATAAATATTGAGGCTGTAGCCTTCGATGGGAACTTTTGAACCTTTGTTGCAGATTTTAAATCACGAGCTATAGCTCTGTTTTTCTCTTTGTAATCCATTTTTGGCATGTTGTTAGACTTATGATTATGATCTTTTAATAAAAGGCAGGAAGATTTGAGTTCAATTCTGAGTTCTTAGAGGAGCTATAGCTCTCAGGTTTGGGCCCAACCTGAGAGCAATAGGCCTCCTTTCTTTGTATTGTTACTTGTATTTCCTTTCAGCATTTCATTTCTTTGCCTTGACATGCATTTGTAAAACACAGTCTGCTGATTCGAATTTCTTGATGTGATTAAGTAGGTTAGTTTTATGGATAAAGTGCTTTCAGCAGTTTAGATTAGAGTAGGAGGATTAGAATTCATCAGAGTTCCAAGAAAAGGTTGATCGTACACTCACTTCCACCTCTGTTTAGAGATTGGGAGTGTAGACCGTGCCAACCACCAAAAAATGAAGTTTTACATGTTCATGCAAGCTTTAAAGTAATATTTCCATTGGTAGAAGTGTCCATGCATTTAGATCTTGAGCAATAACTCTTTGTTTCAGCACCATGCATGATTTCTCTCTTAACTTACATTGTTGTTCTTTGGTTTTTAATAAAACAGTTAGAATAGGTTGATGAATTCTCGGTTTTGTGCAAGACAGAGGTGATTTGTTTCATTTACACTGCGCAGCACCACTCTATCACTTCCTTATCCTTCTCAGCCGTGCCTAAGCCATCTCCTTACCTCCCAGCTAGATCATTCGCCCACCACCTCTTCTATTATCCACGTTGTTTTATCTTTTCGGCCTTCCATTGCCTCTACCCTTCTATCGACCAACCAGCTTTACACACCCCCTCTCCATCTCATCTCTCTATTCATAAGCCATCACAAGCTCCCCTCTCATCCTACCTATCCACCCATACAGCTCATTCACTCCTCCATCACCCAAAACTCCGATTGCAAAACATCCTGTAGAAGTTAGCACACTTCCTGTAGAAATCCCGAGCTTCCTGTAGGATCCCCTACAGACATCCTGTAGAAGCTTGCAACCACGGTTGCCAGGCATCTGAACGTTGTGAACTTCCGTGGAATGATGTTAGGGATCCCCGGGAACCTCTCAGAGTCCTCCTGACCTTTCCCAAGCCTTCCTCCCCTTGAACTACCCCTGCACAGTCAAAGACCCAGTAAGAAGCACAGTCATAATCACTCCAACCACTTGAGAAAAACTACAAAAACATGTTCTCTTCAGATGAAAGTGGTTTAGACTCATGCATCTCATCTCACTAGAAGTAATGGCATCATTTTTATAAGTTGCATTCCCACCATTGCATCATAAGGGTTAAGCTGGTCAAATTAGGGTTTACTATGGTTTCCATGTTTTGTTGGCTTTCAGTTCATTCTTGCAAAGTAGGTTAATTTCCTTTGAGATAGCTTTCGTTCATCACTTAAAAAGCTTCTTCTAAGAACATATAGAAGTTGGCTTGAGCCCTAGCGGACTTGTGCCAGCTGACCAAGTGACAGCTGCGACAAGAGCTAGTACTTGTGCATACAGCACCGTCGCTTCCAAGTTTGTTACGAACTACCGGTTTGATAAAATTAGAGAAGGAAGCTCCAGGAGTTGTAGCATTATTGCTACAATACTGGAGCCCACCACCCGCCACGAGCAGTGTTACTGCAGGGTTCAAGCTCGTTAAAAAATAAACCCGCCACGAGCAGTGTTATTGCAGGGTTCAAGCTCATTAAAAAATAAACCTGCATCAAGCCGTTTTAACATGGACTTCATGCTCGTTAAAAAATAAACATAAGCAATGAGCAAATGTTTCCCCCAGCGTTTAAGCTCAATAAAAAATGAACCAATTCCCGGTAAATAATCATCGTGAATGTAGTACTTCAGCCTTTAAAGCCTTGGTCGTGTTCCCATCATCACCTCCACTCTGTATTGGCCAATCATTCACCTCCATTTGATTGTTCACCCCTTTTGAGGAACATATGCGAAGAGTGATCTCGCTAGCCATCCTTGTAACACTGCCGTGATTGGAAAATTCCAAACCTTACCTGGAATCAACTGCTGCCCAATTTTATCACTCGTTCCTCAAAGACGAGTCTCCTTTAAGCTCTTTTCAACTGACTCATAAAATATAAAAATATTGCCGATACATTAGCCTCTCCAGCTCGTTAAAGGGACCGGAAGTGCTATCCCTCCTTTAGATTTTAATCTTTTTGGACCTGAGGGATTATTACACCAAAAGATTGAGCGCTTGTTTTGTTCGGCTCGTTAAAAGTATCGAAAATTCATCCCTTCTGTATTGTTTTATACTTTTTCGGACTTAAGGGATTAGATGACGAAAAAATATTTTTGGAGTCTCCTTTACGTCCCTTTTCAGACTCTCTAAAATTGAAAAGGACCGAGTTATCTTTGTCGTTAAACTCGTTAAAATTTTAACAGCGACAAACTTCTCTATAGACGAGAACGAGTTTCACTATCGCTAGGCTCGTTAAAGCATAGCGATTGGTTTGCCCGAAGGGAAAATTATAGAACAAGGATATGTTATCCTCCTCAAGCTTGATAAAAATAAAGAGGTACTGGTCAGCAATGACTGGGGAAAATTGGGAAGAAAACTTGAAGAAACTTTGTTGGTAGCAAGTCGCTCTTGAACATGACACTTTCACTCTGTATCCAAGTCGGGTTGGGTTGTTTCATTCACTGGTCACATCACCATGGTCCCATCGTACCATCCATATTTGGGGTAATGCTACCAATCCATCATGTCAGTGTCGCCTATATGTTCAAGAGAAGTCATTCAGAGAATTCACCTGTGTCTCACCCACTACAATACATTTATACTCCATTCTTTCATGACCGCCACCCTGAACCTTATATCACCAGATCGTTTTCACCTCCATTAAATTCATTTGCTCCGTTCCGTGTCATTGATGTGGGATTCATTAAGGCCCTCCTATAACGGATCACTTCTTGTCGACATCAGCTCATTATCCAAGAAGTTGATCTAGGAACACCTCGTTCAGTACTTTGAAGCTTGCATGCCTCAATGGCAAGTTTCTCACTTCTCGCGACAGGTTTACATCAATGACGTTCGACCGAAATATTTTACGTGGTGTTCGACGCCAAGTCCTTTATTCACACCACGTGAATTGTATGGCAGTACCTTGAGGGTCATTATCATTATCGGTGATTCCTCTCGCGCTTGTTAACAACTTACATCATTGGCTGGTAATCAAGCGATGTCTTTCCATGTTCGACATCAGAACATTTCTCACGTGGATAGACTTGTACTTCGAGTGAAGATCGAACGAGATTGAAGACCCCGGATCTAGTTTCATCCATTCGAGCTGCGATATACATTCATGAAAATAAAAACATCAAATGTACATCATGGCTGCACAGATAATCATCCAATCAAAGGGATGATGGCTCTATCAGAATCATCAGTCTTCACTCAGACGATTGTCTGTCCTATGTACATGAAATTGAATTTATAAAACTGAGCATGGGAATGCCCGCCTCAGCTAGATCATGAAAATATTATGAAGATAATGCATTGTATTGTATCTTATTACAGGTCTCCTCCCATCATTGAAAGAACTTCAGATCCTCATAATAAAGCATTTCACCCGACATCAAAGATTAACGACCTCATGCTTTAGGGGGCAACTGTTATAGACATTTTTGGGCACTACAACCCCAAGCATGAAATGTCCATAAACCAAGGGCTCCTAAGTCCCTAAAAGTGTTTTTCTAACCCCTAAAAGAACAAGGTCAACAGATTACAGCTTCTCCCAGAAGTTCTCCATGAAAAACTGCTCAGAATTGGTCAAAACAGGATCATTTCAGCTGCTCCACTGGCCAGGTACGTTGCATCTCACCTAAATACACTATGTGGGTGTGTTGCATTTCAAAAATCCCTTCTATGGGGTGCGATGGGCGAGAAATGACAAATGGCAGTGTCATTCCGCGAGGTGGATAGGCAATGGAAGCTTCCAGAAACTTCTCCTGTGACACTTGCCTCACTGAATTCGACCAAGGATGAGTAAGAGATCATCAATCTCCAAGTGGAAGCAAGAACTATCAGAGGGAAGACACTAATCAAATCATGAGCTGACTCATCTCCATTACAAATATCTATATATGGATCTCTCATCCCAGAGATCCAGAGGCTGGAGTTTTGCATATTGTAAGGAATTGCTGTTGGTTTCTTGAGACAAACATCAGATTGTTGGGTGATCTAAGCTTTGTATGAGGTGAAGAGGGGCTTCTTTGTTGAGAGGTTGATGCTGGGTCAGAACAACAGGTTGTAACTCCTCTTGGCTCTTTCTTGTTTATCAATAAAAGCTATTCTAGTTTTCCTCCATACTCTTGTGTCACTGATATTTGTTACATTTGTATGGTCAATTTACATCTAATCCTAGATTGTTTATGATTATAGATCCATGTCTTTGTATAGTGCTATGCTACTGTGATCTTACAGGTACTTTGTGAAGCTGTCCGTGCAAGGGAGTAGGCAGCGAAAGGCTATCAAAGAAGAGAGGAATCAAATCAGGAGCTTAGCGCAAGACAGAGGTTGGTCTTCTTGTTCCTCTCTATTTATAATTCATAAAGGAAAAACGAAAGTAGCTTTACTCTGTTTGTTTCTAAGGCAGCTGTCACACCTTAGTGGGATAGAGCAATTCTATATAGACACTTTTCCCTGTAACAAGAAGCACTCCATTTAATTTGATAGTGACAATGGGATTTCCAGGGTCACTGTATTTGGCAGGCATGTCTGAAATCATTGTTGACATTTGACTCATAATTTTGACATTTTGGTTTTTATGCCCTTTTCTCCCCAGTTTCTTGATGCAGAGATCCTCGACAATTTTAGTGTATATAGGGATGTCTCAGATTGCTTGTAAAAGTGGTATTTTAATACAAACGTTCCTAAGCTCGTTTTCCAAGTCATATTCAAGTGGGACCTCTTCCTTCCTTACTGTTAATCTCTCTGGGTATGGTGGTTCAGTTAATTCTTCTTTCGTTGTTTGTTGTTTTTCATTTTGTAATTGTTTTTCGGATGACGAGGAGGGCACCTCTTCTTCAATAACCACAACCGATTTTCCTTTATTAATTGTTTTCCCTAATCGTAACTGAATTTCGTTCATAGGGATGGCCGTAATCATGTATGTTGGAAAGGGATGGATATCTATGTTTTGCACTGGTTGAGGTGTCCTATTGTGATTTGGGTTAGGTACAGGTTGTGCAGGTAGCAGTGTAGGTCATGGAGGGTTTATATTAGCTAGTGCCTACGGGGGTGATGTGTTAGTAGGCACAGGTAGCAATTGATGCATAGGAGGTGTTGTGTTGGCAGGTGCTAGTAGCAATTGATGTAGAGGGGGTGGAAACTACGTAGGTTGTTGGTACATATTAGGATTATATGCCTGCTGATAGGTTTGCATGGTTGGATTGTATGAAGTACTTGGCATATTTGGATAAGGCGTGTAGAATTGGGATTGAGGTTGATAGCTGGTGGTATAAGGGCTCGTTCTCCAATTCTGGTTCCAGGTAGTACTTTGAGCACCCCAAGGGGAGTAGGATGCAGGAAAGGTCCAAGGCTGGGTTTGGCTATACCCTTGAAAATTTGGGTCTAGGAGCGCACTCTGACTCTGACCTCTCCAGGTGGGTCTCTTGGCTGGCTGAGCTTGGTCAAGGGTTTCAGTATTGCCTTTGTAAATGGCCTGAAGACCAGGAAGTGATGGGAACTTCTCGGTTTGGTGCTCTAGAGTGCAGATTCCATAGACTTCTATAGAATTCAGAGGACATTCCCTCTCTGCATGTTTCCGTCTACACTTGGGACAAAAGACTGCCATAGCTGCCTTTTTGGCCTCATGCTTTTGGTTGACTTTCATGGTGTCAAGCTGGTTGCTGATTGTATTTAAGATGTCAGTTTTGAAATTTTCTAATAGGTTTCCCAGTTCAACCCTAGTGACAGTATTAGCCGCAACTTTCTTCTGCACATAGTCTCGAGAATTGTCTCTAAGCTCACGAAGCTTTTTACCTACTTTAGCTTGGCTCCTAGAGTAGGTGTGACAAAGGTCAATGACTTCAACAAAGGATTTCTTATAATTGTCTCCACCACTAAGCAATTTTAATGTCTCTATACAGTCATCTCTTGGCCCTCTTAAGAACACTGTTATGATGATTTTTAAATCTAGGGTATTTCCACGGGATTTATGAAAGTTGTATAGGAACCTCTCAAGATACTCCTCTAGGTTTTCATCTTCAGTTTGCTACATCCTAAGGATATCATTGATGTCCCTACTCTTACAGAAGTCTTGATATTTTTTTAGAAAGGTTGACCTCATGTCATCCCATGTGTATATGGTATGCTGCCCTAGACTCATGAACCACCTAAGGGCTGTGTCTTTTAATGTGGCGGGAAAAAATTTGAGTTTGTGTGCATCGTCATAATAGTTATAGCTATGACATAAGATATCAAACTTGAAAAGGAAAGCATCGGGATCTTCGGATGATTTACCATAGAATAGTGGTAGAGATTCCATTAGAATGTTCTTCATATTAATGTCGCGAGTTACATCCAGGATAGGGAACTCGAAAGTAACTTCTTCCTCTTCTTCTTCCTGGTTTCCCCCAAGTAGGTTAACATTCCTTCTAGGGCCTTCTCCTTCCTCTTGGTGCTCATCATTGTGTCTGCCTTCACCCCTTGCATGCTCCATATTTGCGATAGGTACCCGCTGGGGTTTGCTGATTAGGGTGTGGATCTGGGGTGTTGGAACATGATAGATATTGGTTGACTGCTCGTCCACGAGGTCTGGTTGTTCCACTGGTTCTTCTACTAGGTTGTCAAAGATAATTTCATGAATGATCCTTCCTTCTTGATCAAATAATTCACGATCCAAAACCACATTGGTGTCTGTTAGCTCTACTACATTTTTGGACACTTTTGAGGGTCAAATGTAGGTCGGGCCAGTTTTTTGTGGCTAAAAAGGGACTTGTATCAGTTATCTTTCTCACTCCGCTCACACTCTCATTACCCCCAGCCACCTTTGTTTTTCCTCCAAAACTTTGTATAAACCCTGTTTCTCCAAACCCTGAGTGCAAAGCTTAAGCCCCCACACAACCATATTCATGTGATCCTGTGCTCCCATAGTCCATCACCACCTTTTGATCCCATCCGTTGATCACCACAACTTGATCTAACAGTCCCCATTGCAATCAATGAACGATCCACCCATTTATTTCCTCCACCATCCGATCATCTACCATGCAATCCAACGGTATCCTCTTCTCTCGCCACCATAAACTAACCACCTGTTAACTTACGATAAAGTGGTTTCCGTCACGTCCCGTCCACCATGCGGAATGCGTTGAATGGGATTGTGCGCCCACGTACGATTATTGCCTGACCCCCGATAGCAGTGCGAGGAATACCGCTTACCACCTGAATTGTTTTTCCCGCTTGTTATCTCTTGTGTACCTTTGACTCCCGATAACCATTAGATCTGCTTGACTAAGATCCAACGGCCTGTGTCCATCTCGATCTCATATCTCCCAATTCCTCTTGCAAAATGACCCCCTCCATCCATCTGCATGATCCAACGACCAGATCTTCCTTCTCCATTCATCCGTCATGCAGCCCTTTCACCCATAGCCTGTCTCATGCATCCGAAGGACGAAGGGGGCTAGTATTCGGTACTCCGTACAGTTACTCCATAACAACTGCATTCAAGAGGCAATATGGCCGAGAAGGGAAGGTACGAAGTAAAGTAGGTAAATGCATTCAATGGTTATGGGATTGCATCCCATATAATAGTCCAGCTGCTCGAGAACTACAATAGAGCATCCAAAAAAGATCAATTTTGTTCACCACGGCAAGAAATTGCACTCAGAAATTCTATCAGACAGTTAAAGAGGTTGGTGGTCCATTATGACCCCTCCACGCCTAGAACAGCAGAGCATTTTTGTAATCAACCTCTACATATACCCAGAAAATAGATGTAATGAGGGTTGGTGGTTGTTGTTTTGATGTAAGGTTCAGCTTCTAGAGACTGTAACTACTTTGATACTTGTAGCGTCTTGTTGGCATTTTCAGCTAATACAAGCTTCTTTTGCTGTTAATTGCTCACTTTCCACTTCTTTTTTGTTCTAGGTTGCCCTTGATTTTCATTTTTTCTTGAACTCTTGATGTGTGGCATTAGAGGGGCTGTCATCCCACCTCTGTGTTATAATCTTGTATGTATCAGTGAATGTATTGATCAAGTTTCTTTTCACTTAGTGAGAGAGAGTTTTCATCCTATTTTGTGCACTAGGGAATTAGATTTGCAGACCTTTTACTCGTTGCAGCTAGCCATCACAGGGTCCTATGCATCTGCTGGTGGAGTCAGTATTCTCCATATTCACCTAATCCTTAAACTGTGAGTAATTGGTGGACTAAAACCTTGTAGTTCGGGGGTGTTCACACATGTCTGGAGTCAAGTAAAGTAGGAGTGGTTATCTGGCTTGAATATGCATCATTCCATCCATTCACCCATTTCCAACATTAAGTTGAGTTTGTGATGTCCTGAGCATCTCCGAGCTACAACCTAGGAGAGTTTCTTGGGGAGATAACATCGATTGGCGTTGTTGTCGGGGAGAGGAGATTGAAGCTTAGCTTCCCTGGGAGAATGAAACAGTTCCAGATTTTAATGATAGACAAAGTCTGGGCACATTTTTGGTTGTAATCATCTATCTGGCGACTCTACTGGAGGACCTACCTGGTGGCGACTCCACGTTTCAGTTCTAGCTCAGTTTGTGAGGCATACCCGGAGAAATCCTCAGAAATAACCAGTTGACCCAGTGCCTGACCCTGAGAAGATTTCTATGCAGAAGAAAACATCATAGAAAGGAGAATTAGGATCAGGTAAGCCCAAGAAAACTTATGCATCTCTTAAAGATAAGGTTATAGCTGAAGATATACAGTTTGGAGATTTAGAGCCTAGCACTGTTAGGATAGAGATACCTTCAGAGATTCATACAACTCCTTGTTCAGTCAGTTCCCCTTTGGATCTTAGTCCGAAGAGAGCCTCCCATACAGTCCATCAGTTTCCCTCATTTCTGTCATCTATTTCATCACTTCCTACCATTCAATCTGCTAGTAGCCTTCCACATATCCTAGTCATGGCAGGTCAACAAGCTCCCACGAAGATGGAGAGAATTATAGCTACTAGGTATGGACCCCTGGTCTTGCCTGTTCCTTTGAATGCCATGCCTTCAGGAGAATATCAGAAATATATGCCCAAGCTTACTGGTATGGAGGGGGTAACAACTGAAGAACACCTTGAGTCTTTTTACAGTTATGCTGATAACCTTGATATCAGTGAAGATGATGTGTGGATGAGAGTTTTTGTCCAAAGCCTTGATGGAGAGGCTAGGAAATGGTTTAAAGAATTTCCCCATAGGTCCATAACAGAAATTGAAGCATTGGATGATGCATTCTTGAACCAATGGGGAGATAGGAAAGAACTGCTCTACTACCATACAGAGTTTGGAAACCTAAACAGGGAAAATGGGGAATCATTGCCTGATTTTAATAAAAGATTTAACCGTATGTATAGTAAGATACCAACTGAAGTAAAGCTAACCCTCACCTCTACCAAACTCACTTATGCCAATGCTTTTGACTCAGATTTCTGCCTGCTATTGAGGGAAAGAAGAAGTGCCACTCTAGCTGATATGCCAGATGCAACACTAGAGGTGGAATCAAATATCATGGCTGCAGAAAACCTTAAGACACATGCTGATAGAAGAAGGTAGAGAAGTGAGGCTCCTTCTTCCTCTGCTTCATCTTCATAACCTAAATTAGATAAAATGACTAATATTATAGAATCATTGGCTGCTCAGATATCCAAGCTGAAAGTTGAGTAGAGTCCTGGGAAACCAAGGTTTCAAAAAACATTTGCTCCAAGAAATCCAAATCCATTTAGAAGAGCAAATGAGCAACTACAAATCATTCGAAGGGTCAAAGAAGCAAATGAAGAACTCAAGGTTAAGGCCCCTTTCCAAAATGTAGTCATGGAGGAGGAGCAGTTTGAAGAGGAGGATGAAATTCACTGCATGGAAGATAAAGGTAGTGCTACCTTTCTGACATTGGCTGCATATGAAGAATCATTACTATAGGACCAAACCAGTCAAGAGTGGGATAGAGAGGCTATTCTGCAGACTGGTGAACAACAAAGATATAACCTGAGGTCAAAAGCAAACAATGTCAAGGAGAGTCCTACCCAAAGAGCTGCTGTCCAAACAGAGCAACAAAATACCAGACTAAAAAGACCAGCGGCTGATTCAGTCATCCTCAAAGCACCAGCTCAAGAGGTAAGAGGTTCTGATAAGTCCCATTCCTCTTTAAGCTTTGAATCAGAAGTCCAGAAGTTAAATATATCTGTGCCTCTGTTAGAACTTGTAAAGAGTGAAGTTTTTAGAAAGCCTATCCTTGAGGCTCTTGAGCTGAAAGCCACACAAAGCCCCACTGACTATGTCAATTTGCAAGATGACAAGCCCGCAATTGTTCTTAGCCCCATGGTTGAACTTGCTGATAATAATTCTCCATCATTTTATGTCTCCTTGACCATTCATGACAAAATCCTCCACAATTTCCTGCTAGACACAGGGGCCAGCCATAATTTGATGCCTGAAGCTGTCATGGAAGAGTTACACCTTGACATCACCAGACGATATCATGACTTATTTTCATTTGATTCAAGAAAGGTGAAATGTCTAGGATTAATTAAAGATCTAGCCATTACCCTAACTCAGCTGCCCATGAAGAGTATGCTGATGGATATTGTGGTAGCAGATGTCCCTCCCAAGTTTGGCATGCTGCTATCTAGAGGGTGGATTAAGAGACTAGGTGGGACACTACAGAATGATTTATCTTATGCCACCGTCCCAGGTTTTGGAGGAGAAAGCAGGGGCTTGTACAGAGAAGCATAGTTGGCATACATCATCAGTGATGAGAATAATCCTTCTAATCATCCCATATATGTCGTGGACACTGACTTTGGAGCATGTATCCTCTAAATTGAAGAATCCCAAAAGGCCTCAATGCAGATCAAGAAACTAGTCAGTCAGGCTGAGGGAGAGCAAGGAATTCAGGTTTGGGAGATGTTCTTTGATGGAGCATGTTCTAGGGAAACTGCAGGAGCAAGGGTGGTGCTGATATCTCCAAAAAAAGAAAGCACACATCTGTCTTTTAAGCTGGCTTTTCAAGTAACAAACAATATAGCAGCATATGAGGCTCTGCTATTGGGCCTTAATGCAGCTAAAGACAGAGGAATTAGAAACATAAAGGTGTTTGGAGATGCTGATCTTATCATCCAGCAAGTAAATAAAACATTTCAGGAAAAACACCCAAGGCTAAAAGCATATAGAGATGAGGTATGGAGAATCAAAGATTCTTTTGATAATTTTTGTATCTCATACATCCCTAGAGCCAAAAGCCATCTTGCTGATTCCCTTGCTGTGTTTGCTAGCATGTTTATTCCTCTTGTGCCTCCCAGACTGGTCTATGAAGTCCAAATAAAATATAGACCATCCTTGCCCGATAATGTCCAGCATTGGAAAGTTTTTGAGGATGATGCTGAAGTGAATAGATTTCTACAAGTCATTGATGACTTTTTTGAAATGCAAATTGACGAAGAGAATGAATCCTTGGAGGAAAATCCCCAGTCCCAGCTTAGAAACAAAATTGGTAAAGAAAACATTATCCAACTGCCCAACAATCATATACCTAGGGGTCTAATTCCGCTAGAAAGACTGTTTGACTAGAATGATGTGCCTTATAAGGCTGCCCAGAAAGAAGACCAATTTGCAATCTGTAAACATAATATAGGGAGTCCAGACTAGCCTAGATATATAAATCTTTCCACCCATCTGTCTGCTACCCAAAGTGCTGAATACTGCAATTTAATGAAGAAATTTGCTGATGTCTTTGCCTGGGAGTATAGTGACCTGAAAACATATGACAAAAATATTATCTAACATAAAATTCCTTTAGGGAAAGACACCATCCCTTTCAAGCAGAAGCTGAGACCAATATATCCTTTACTCCTTCCTTTGATTGAAAAAGAAATAAAGAATTTATTGGATGCCAAAATCATAGTCCTTATCAGATACTCGAAATGGGTAGCCAACTTAGTGGTAGTGAGGAAGAAAAGTGGAGAAATCAGACTTTGTGTTGATTTCAGAAACTTAAACAAATGCTCTAGAAAAGACAACTATCCTCTGCCCAAAATGGAGCATTTAATGCAAAAGGTCTCAGGAGCCAAAGTGATGTCTTTCCTGGATGGATTTTCAGGCTATAACAAAATTGTTGTACATCCAGATGACCAAGAGAAGACTGCATTCACCATTCCTTGGGGCACTTTTATGTATTCCAAGATTCCTTTTGGATTGATGAATGCTGGAGCCACCTTTCAGAGAGCTATGGATATAGCATTTGTGCGGGAGAAGGACAAGTTTGTCCTTATTTACCTTGATGATATAACAATGTACTCCAATAGCCATCAAGACCATTTCAAGCATTTGAGGAAAGTGTTTCTGAAGTGCAGAAGGTTTGGGATTTCAGTCAATCCTAAAATGTCACAGTTTGCTTTAGAGGAGGGCAAGCTATTAGGACATGTTTCTGCTATAGGTGTCAAAATTGACCCAGAAAGAGTAAGAGCAATATAGACCTTGTCTATCCCGAGATCAAGAAAGACATCCAGTCCTTTCTAGGAAAAATAAATTTTGTGAGGAGTTTTATCCCAAATTTAACAGAATTGGTGAAGCATATCACCTCCATGTTGAAAAAGGGGTCAGAAATTAAGTGGACTGATTCAACAAGAAAATCCTTTGAGTCCATTAAGAAAGCTATCATGGAGACTCCCACTTTAATAAATACAAATTACAACAAGGAGTTCCACATATTTTCTTTTGCCTCTAAAGATACCCTGGTAGCAGTTTTATTGCAAGCAGATGAAGAAGGTTCAGAGCATCCAGTGGCATTTTTCAGCAAAACCTTAAGGGATGCTGAGCTGAGGTATGATATTGCGGAGAAACATGCATATGCTCTTGTCAAGTCCTTGAAATCTTTCAGAGTTTATATTCTGCATTCCAAGATAATTGCATATGTGCCCTCTGCTTCAATAAAATATGTCTTAACACAGCCTGATGCTGATGGGAGAAGGGCTAAATGGATTGCAAAGTTAATTGAATTTAATATAGAATTGAAGCCCACTAAGCTGGTCAGAGGTCAGGGCCTTGCCAAGTTATTAGCTAAATAAAATTGCAAATCGTTGGGCATAGATTTCATGGGCATAATCTTAGAAAATGGCCAGGCAGAAGAAGAAGAAACAACTGAACCAAAAAAGAATCAGACATTGGCCAAAAATCTAGCTTCTTGTGATTGGTACTCTGTAATAGCTAAATTCTTGCTGAAGCTAGAAATCCCTCCAAGCTTTACTCAAAGTCAAGCCAGAACTATTAAACTTAGGGCAACAAAGTATTGCATTCATGAAAGTTTGCTTTATTAGAGGGATCCTTCTGGAATCCCGCTAAGATGTCTGGATACAGAACAATCAATGGAGGCTATGCATCAATTTCATTCCAGCATGTGTGGAGGGTATCATTATTGGAAAACTACAGCCCACAAAATTCTTAGAGCTGGGTACTATTGGCCCACCTTGTTTTCTAATGTCTTTTCATTTGTTAAATCTTGTGACAGGTGCCAAATATTAGAAGGAAAACAACAATTGAAGTCCCTGCCCTTGAAACCAATACATGCTAATGGACCTTTTCAGCAATGGGGCTTGGATTTCATTGGAGAGATCAATCCACATTCCAGTGGCTAGCACAGATGGATCTTAGTTGCCACTGATTACTTTACCAAGTGGATTGAAGCAATCCCTACCAAGAAGGTTGATCATAATGTGGTCATGAAGACTGTTTTTAGCAGAGAATATCTTCACTAGATTTGGGCGTCCACGTAAAATAATCACAGATAATGTAGTAGCCTTCAAGGCAAAAGAGTTGGTGGGTATGCGTGACTCTTATTACCCTCAAGGCAATGGTCTAGCAGAATCTTCCAACAAAAGCCTGATGAGGATAATTAAAAAGCTGCTGGAAGACAATAAAAAGAATTGGGATTCTAAGCTCAGGTATGCACTATGGGCTGACAAAGTAACCACCAAGAAATCCACAGGGAATTCTCCTTTCAAGCTGGTATATGGCACTAAGGCTGTATTCCCCATTCAGTTAACTCTCCCTGTGGAAAAATTACTTCAAGAAGAGCAGAACGAGGAAGAGGACATGGAAAAAAGGATCATTGATTTAGCAGAGATACATCAGATCAGAGAATAGTTGGTGGAAAAGTTTGTAGCCCATCGAAAGAAGATCAAGGAAGCTTTTGATAGAAAGGCCAAATCAAACAAATTTCAGGTGGGAGACTTGGTCTTGAAGTGAGATGCACTGAAAGAGAAAAAGGGCAACCATGGAAAGTTTGATGCTTTTTGGACAGGGCCTTTTGTTATTTCTCAAATCCAAGGGAACAATACCTTCCTACTGAAAAGTATGGGAGGGGAGATAGTTTTTGATGGCCTAGTTAATCGGAGTTTTCTGAAAATTTACGTGATTTAAGGTCTTTGGGTCTTAAAGTTGTAAATATGTTGATTTGTCAGTTTTAGTGTAGGATTAGTCAGACTCCATGCCCAATGGAACACTAGGAAATTTTGCTATTTCGTTTTTACAGGAAAGGCATTGATCTACAAGTTCTTGAGACCTCACAGGGAGGATCTCATCCGCAGAAGGAGCCAGTGTTAGCTCTGCTACATTTTTGGACACTTTTGAGGGTCAAACGCAGGCCAGGCCGGGTTTTTGTGGCTAAAAAGGGACTTGTATCAGTTATCTTTCTCACCCCGCTCACACTCTCATTACCCCCCGCCACCTTTCTTTTTCCTCCAAAACTCTGTATAAACCCTGTTTCTCCAAGCCCTGAGTGCAAAGCTTAAGCCCCGCAAAACCATATTCATGTGATCTCGTGCTCCCATAGTCCATCACCACCTTTTGATCCCATCCATTGATCACCACAACTTGATCTAATGGTCCCTGCTGCAATCAATGAATGATCCACCCGTTTATTTCCTCCATCGTCCAATCATTTACCGCACAATCCAATGGTATCCGCTTCTCCCGTGACCATAAACTAACCACCTGTTAACTCGCGATAAAGTGGTTTCCGTCACGTCCCGTCCGCCACGCGGCACACATTGAATAGGATCGTGCACCCGTGTACGATTACCATCCAACCCCCTATAGCGGTGCGGGGAATACTACTTACCGCCAAAACTGTTTTTCCTGCTCGTTATCTCTCGTGTACCTTCGACTCCCGATAACCGTTGGATCTGCTTGCTTAAGATCCAATGGCCTGTGTCCATCCCAATCTCATATCTCCTGATTCCTCCTGCAAAACGACCCCTGTTGTCCATCTGCATGATCCAACGGCCAAATCTTCCTTCTCCATTCATCCATCATGCAGCCCTTTCGCCCATAACCTACCTCATGCATCTGAAGGATGAAGGGGGCCAGTATTCGGTACTCCGCGCAGTTACTCCACAACAAGTGCATTCAAGAGGCAATATGGCTGAGAAGGGAAGGTACAAAGTCAAGTAGGTAAATGCATTCAATGGTTATGGGATTGCATCCCATATAACAGTCCACCTGCTCGAGAAGTACAACAGAGCATCCACCGAAGATCAATTTTGTTCACTATGGTAAGAAATTGCACTCAGAAACTATATCAGAGAGTTAAAGCAGTTGGTGGTCCATTATGATCCCTCCATGTTATAGACATTTTTGTGCCTTACAGCATGAAGCATGAAATGTCGATAATCTGAGGGATCCAAAGTCCCTAAACATGTTGTTCCTACCCCTAGAGGAACAAGGTCAGCAAACCACAACACTTCAGATCAGTTCTCCACTGAAAAACACTCAAAAACAGGTCAATTTTGGATCAAAGCAACTGCTCCACTGAGCATCTGCGCTGAATGTCAACTGCTCCATGGTGTACCTGCGTTGAATGTCAACTTCATCAAAGGCTACCTGCGCTGAGTGAGTTTGGACATGTGGAGGAATCTTTCCTCAATGTGTCAGTGCCCAGGAAGCTTCCAAAATGACACTTGGATCAAAAGATTCGCCTAAGTGAAGAGTAAGAGGTTCTAAAACTTCGAGTGGAAGGTAGAATCTCCAAGTGGACTCAAGAACTGAAGAACAACTGGGGTTGAAGAGGACAACAGTCACACATCAAGCTGACTTATCTTCACTCCAAAACTCTATATAAGGATCTCATCCCATGGGATCTGGAGAGGGCGGAATTTTGTGCAAAGAATTGCTGTTGGTTTACAGTTGAGAGTATTGGGTGATTGCTTGAGCGAGGTGAAGAGGAGATTTCTTTCCGTCGGGAAGGTGATGCTGGATTGGGCCTCTTATGGTTGTATCACCGCCTGAACCTTACTTTCTTCCATTAATAAAGCATTTGAGGTTCTTCTATTCGCACGTGTTTCAATGATGTATTGTCTTACTTGCGTATTTGATTTATGCTAATCCTTGAATCAATTATGAATGCATGCTTCTTGTAGTTTCCCTTTCTCGTCTTGTTTGCAGGATCTTGTGTAGCTGGGCCCGTGAGAAGACAAGGAGCTGGGAGCAAGCAGCAAAGAGAGAAGATTGGATCGACCATTTGCGCAAGACATCGGTAAGTGGATCTCTTCCTTTCCTCTTTTGCATGTCATAAAGAAGTAATCTTAGATAGCTTTGCTTTGACTGTTGCTAAGGAACTATCACCCTTAGAGTGGGATAGGGTCATTCCGTGTTGGATACTTTTCCCCACAACAGACTGGAGACTCCGCTGGGGATCGTGTCTTGTTGGTAGCTTGTGTTTCTTGCTATTCATTTCCTAAACAAAGGGAGTACCGAATCGAACTGCATTCGAATCCTTCGAAGGCAAAGTAGAGGGCAGCTACTCTAGCTCAGTTCTGGGCGTGTTTATGATTTGAAGAGCTGATCCACAAGGACTCTTATTAGCTCTTTGTGATAGTGTTCATCTTCCTTTAATCATCCTCTAGTGTATACCTGGTTGATAGCCTCTGATTTGGCCTAAAACAGTTGATTTTTGAGCAATCTGTGACCCGGAACCAAAGAGAGACGAGAGTTTTCTCTTCAGTGCAGCTGCAGTGAAGGCTACCTGCGCTGCAACGCAGGTCCCGAAGGGGCTACCTGCACTGAACGTCAAACTGACAGTGTCTTACCTGTGCTGAACCAGTTTTGCATTGTGCAACTGGGGTTCCCTGCCTTCTGTTGCCCAGTTTTCAGTATTGTTTTTGCAGCATGTTGTCAACCTGTATACCCATCTGAAACTATCTTTCTTTGCCATAATTCCGCCTCAGTTGTGTGAAGAAACCGTGATTGTTCTTATTTTATTTCTTACTTTCATTCACAGTTTCCCGTAGCGAAAGTGAACTAGTCTTGCTGTGGCCTCTTGGATCTAGACCTGTGATAAAGTGTCGTTGTGATTCTAAGAGCTAGTTTATTGCTGTTCATAGCTGCTTGAGCATTTGCTTTCGTTATATGGTTCGGATTTCAGTATTTCTTGTGTTGAAATGAGTGAATCTTAAGGTGTTCTTTTGATTATTGGACAAAAGCTTGTTTGCTTTCGCTTGAAATTGAATTCGAAATCATACAACAGCTTTCTTTTTGTAATACATCAACATTAAGGAAGAGGAAAAGAAATACTTGCATTGTGCATGTGCATTTTGACAGTTTGCATGTCGATTTAGGAAAGTGCATCAGTGTGTGCTCTATGATCTGTTTGAAAAGATGATGTCTTTCTTTTCCCTCAGTAGTTAAGATTTTCATAAGTTGAAAGAATTGAAAAAAGCTTGCTTATCATTCTTAGACTGCATTTAGGAGTTGTATCATACATCACGTGGTGATCCATAAAGGCAAACTGCTAAGCAAGATCAACCTAAAACGAAATGAATTTACATAACAATGCTTTGAAACATAACGAAACACAGTAGAGGTCTAGGTAGAGACGTGTTCCGGCGTCGTTAAACATAGTGACTGTCGATCTCTACGAAGGTGGGTGATTCCTCATGAGGGACGATAGCACTAATACGGACTTGTGCTCCCGCGTACCGTCGCGTATATTGGGAGACCCCTATAGGAACAAAGCCTTTATCCATAGGAAGCCGTGTCGGCTGCCCTACTGATCGCGATGCAGTGAACACAGCATTCACGAAGATCGACCACTCGTACCGTAAAACGTATTCTGTGGTTTCGCGAAAGGTTTGGTACACCCTCTGCCTAGAACTCCAGAGTAGTTTCTTTTGGCCTTTTTCAAACTCTATAACTGAAAAAGTCCATCCGAGCATTTGTCACTTTGGGCTCGTTAATACATCAAAGGAGACTAGAGTCATCTTTAACTTTTTCTCGACTCTTAAAAAGTGAAAAAGCAAGTTGTGTCTTTAAAAAGCGTCTAAAATTAATTCAATTCGAAAACACATTTTACCCTGTGTATTGTTGGTTGATCAAGTAATCTGCAATCGTGGAAGAAATTCAATCGATGACCCGTCGTTTGCGGAAGCTTACGAGTCAACCGTCTTTGTCTCCGGAATCGAAAACAACCCGGGCAAAGCGAACTCGTTCAACCGGTTCCAAATCTCCTGTCAAAGTTAGAACAAGTGTTCCAACGACATCTGAGGTTCCGGTTATTCCAAACATTTCTGGAAGCCCTGCCCATATTGAAGAAGTTCAACAGCCCCAGAGGGACGGTAACACTGATCCTAGTCTGAGAGCAAATACTTGTGTTACTGAATCAGTTCCATTGGTGATCGGTTCAGAGAGTCTTGCTCCTCAAACAACTGTCGCTGTTGAAACAACCCCTTCTTCGGCACCAGAAATATTTTACGGACCTGATGGTCTTCCTCTTCCACCTGGTCTGATTGCAATAGAGGAAATTGTAGAAGATCCACAAGCAACTACTCCAACCCATTTTGGAGCAGGGATCACTCTATTTCCTTCTGCATCAGAGGCTAGCCTATCACCCAGGGAGGTTCCTGAAGAATCACTAGGCAATCTACTGGATAGACTCAAAATGTCTGAACAACCGTCAACATCTAGGACTGTGCCAAATGACACAGCGACAGCAGAACCCCCTGCAGTCACTCCGACAATGTTCGCCGGCATACCATCTGTCCCCAGCTCTCAACAGCTAGAGGGAGCCCCTTCGGGGGCCATGACGACAATATGGTCTGTTCCTGTTTGTTCTCCCGGGATAATACCCGGTAACTCCTATGTTGGAACTCAACAAATTGATCCTTTCAGAAATCAGTTTGGGCAATCCGGTCCTCAAGGTTTGATAAATCCTTTCGGTTCCGGACCACCACCGTATGGGGGGCAATATGCTTTTTCGTTACCCCCTCCGGGAGGTTACCCATACGGGAGTTCACAACCATATTCAGGTTATACTGGAATAACTACAAGTGGTTGGATACCTATGCTACCCCAACAACCAAGAGTTGTGTATTCTATGCAACAACAAATGCCTGTGACGAACATCCCGACGACACCAGCGATTGTAACCGTGTCGCAAGTTCAAACGATGCCTGTTGTATGTCAACCTCAGTTTCCTCAGGTTGTAATGTAACAGCCCTTTGACCCTGCAACTCAACCACAATCGCCAACTGGCGGGGCGGCACAAGCGCAAATGGGTACCATTACCCCTCATCTTGGTCCAGTGGTTAGTATAGCACAACAACCCATGGCGTCACAACCATGGTTGGTGCAGTGTCAACAACCGCAATTCCAGCAAGTGTACCAAGGTACCGAGCAGCAGATTTTTGCGAACAGTGGGCAACCGTACATACAAAACGGTCCAAACCAACCACTTTACAGTGGGGTAGTCCACCAACCGTATCAATCATACCAGCACCAAGTACATTATGCTGGTATGCAAAGACCAACTGATCAGGCAATCCCATCGTATCCTGGGTACGCTTCGCCTAATCTGAGTCAACAGCTGCCATTCGTAGCAACTCTAGAGTTACCCGATTTACATCGGTTGACGAACGATCCGATTGCTTATGCCCCTTGGTGGCCAGCGATTCCCCACAAACTCCCTTCGGACATTCCTAAATTCAATGGAAATCCAGGTGAAGACCCGTCGAATCACGTCATGACTTTTCATCTGTGGTGTTCGTCGAACACTCTAAACGATGATTCGATAAGACTTCGCCTCTTCCAGAGGACATTGACAGGTCCAACGGCCAAATGGTATATAGAATTGTCAAGAGCCTCTTTCGACAATTTCAGTTCCTTAGCCACGACTTTCTTAACCCATTTTCAATTACCAATCAGGTATGAAACAGGAACCGAGATACTGACCAACTTCAAACAGACGACAGCTACTCACATATCAGATCATATACATGAGTGGCGTCGCCGTCGTAGGATGGTGAAAACATACGTTCCTGATCAGCTATTAGCTGAATGGTTTATAAAGTCATTACTTCCAGATATAACGGAAGATGTGGCCAAGGGGGGAGTCGTAACAGAGGAGCAAGTCATCGCTCGTGCTCAATATTTAGACTTAGTATATACTCAGTCTGGCACGCTCTACGACAAAATACCTGACGCCCCTAGACCTGAATTTTCAATTCCTCCACCTCCTAAATCGAATATTGACTCTCATGTCGGAGATGGCGTGATTGGCACTGCAAGCGCGAAATCGAAAAAGGCTTCATCCCAGAAAGCCCGTAAGACTTCAGATCAAAATGCCCATGAAGAGATTCTTGCTTCGGAAGTAAATGCCATATCAGCAGATAAAGGCAAAGAAACTAATCAACCAGGAAGCAAGAAGAAGCAAAACAAAGGGAAGAAGAAGCAACAGGGCGATCAGTCACCTGAAAAAACTTCTTCAAACCCTCCTGAGAAAGGGAAAAAGAAATGGCCTTGTATGATATGTGACGAAGATCACAAGACAACAGATTGTCCATACAAAGCTGAGCTCAAGAGATTCTTTAAAAGTCCAAAGAACCCAGCTGTGTTGACGGATCCATTTCCCAATCCAGGTCAAAATATGGTTGATAGTGGAAATGCTTCCCCGTCACAAGTGCTAATGTTATCGATCTCCAAGCAGCAGAATGATGCTTTGATTTCGACAAGGAACAAAGATTACGGGAATCCGAAACTGTCAAACGAAAAAGGTAAAGATCAACCTAGTAGTTCGACAACGACTTCGACAGAAGTTGTCCCACCCATAATGCCAGAGTTAACAATAAAACCGCCTAAGGGTGTAGTACACAAGTCGACCTTTAATCCTCGCGCCAGAGCGGCGCAGCATTATAACATAGTAGAAGATTTGGCCCAATCGCCATCCGCTATGTCGACTCTAGAGGTACTACAAAATTGTCCATCCCAAAGGCAAGCGTTGTTATCGGCAATAGGGGGGGTTGATCCTAAGGATTCCAATCTTGTGTCCTTTGATCACAAAGGATATGACCCTCAGTTACCAGCTCAACTAGCTTTCCTTATTCAAGTGAAAGCCCTCAACAAGACTGTTCATCGAACAATTATTGATGAGTGGGCATCTACATGTATTATGTCGATGAGTTGCTGGAAAACATTAGGGTCGCCAACCTTGTCAAGATCTTCGACAACACTAAAAGCATTCGACGGTAGGACATATACCCCTTACGGTATTCTAAGTAACTTGAAGGTTGAACTAGGTGGAAAAACAGTAGAGATTGATGTTGAAATCATAGATGGAAATCTGGATTACAACATCCTGCTGGGAAGACCATGGATTTATGCCATGGCAGCTGTCGTGTCGACTTATTTTAGAAAGATCGCATTCCCGTTTGAAGGAGGGATTACGGTCGTCGACCAACAGAACTTCCTCCTTAATGGTTCACAAGTTACGGGAAGCATTCCCATGATCCATGAAAACGACCATTCAATCCAAGATATCGGAGTAGGCCTGCTGAAAGACCCCACGATGATGGGGACTTTCTCGCTACCGAATCCTATGTACATAGGGAATGTACCGTTGGTAGCAACCTGCAACATGATATCTTCCACGAAAGTCGCAAAAGACAGAGTCATCATGGATTGTGCAATGGTGTTGCATCCGAGCCCAATCGAAATATTGTAGCAATCAATGTTTCAGGCATGGGAGGTGAGCCCAAATCAACGCTCGTCAAGCGTTTGGGTAGATAGGTCAGGAGAATGTGGTACCCCTTTGGATCCTTGGTCACGAGTGCATGCAAGTGACGAAGGAATCCTGCAGTCAATGTTGATTGAGGGGGCACCATGGGATGATAACCACCATCGTTCCCTTCCTCAGGAAGATACTCAAGGCGACCTGTATCACCCTTCAGTATTTGAATTCCTAACAAATACTGTAAATACAGTGGATTCCGAGAGAAACCTATCCAATATAGAAGAGACTATAGCCATAAATATCTCGACCAAAACAGACATTGTAGAGAATATTTATGTCGGCAAAGGTTGTTCCCCTTCAGAACAGGAAATATATAAAGCTCTTTTCCGCGAATTTAGAGATGTCTTTGCTTGGTCATATGATGAAATGCCAGGCATTGACTCGAGTATCGTTGAACATGAAATTAAGATGTATCCTGATGTCAAACCAGTAAGACAACGGCTTCGGCAGGTGCACCCCAAGAAAGCCGCTGCCATTAAGGCAGAAGTTGAGAAACTCCTCCATGCTGGTTTCGTCTATCCAGTTCCTCTGACCGATTGGGTATCGAATATTGTCCCCGTGATGAAAAAACAGGGAACAATACGAGTGTGCGTCGACTATAGGGATGTGAATCAAGCTTGTCCAAAGGACAACTACCCTACACCCTTCATCGACTAGATAATTGATGAATGCGCCGGATGTGAAATCTTTTCTTTTATGGACGGATTTTCCGGGTATAATCAGATAAATATCCGCCCACAGGACCAGTCAAAGACTGCATTTATTTGTCCGTGGGGCACGTTCGCTTATCGAAAATTATCCTTTGGTTTAAAGAACGCGGGGGCGACGTTTCAGAGAGCAATGAATTATGCTTTCCATGACATCAAGAACATCGTTCAACCTTATCTCGACGATCTTCCGGCTCATTCGCAAAAGCGGACTGATCATCCGCAACATTTAAGAGCGATATTTCTGCGTTGCCGACACTACAAGATTAGACTCAATCCACACAAATGTGTGTTTTGCGTCGGTTCTGGTCGTTTACTCGGCTTTGTAGTCTCCAAGGATGGGATTCGTCTCGACCCTTGCAAGGTGCAGGCAATCATTAATTTGCCTCCACCTTCGAACTTGCTTCAGATTCAGAAACTCCAAGGGAAAGCAAACTTTCTGAGGAGGTTCATTCCAAATTACGCAGAACTTGCTAAAGGTTATACTCGTCTCTTGAAAAAGGATGTACCTTTCGTCTGGGACCAGGTTGCGCAAGCTTCCTTTGATGCTCTGAAAGAAGCGCTAGTAAAAGCATCATTAATGTACGCCCCAGACTATCAAAGAGACTTTAACCTGTATCTGGCTGCAGCAGATACGACCATTGCAATGGTTTTAGTTCAAGAAGTCGACGGAATTGAACACCCTATATATTATTTAAGTAAAAACTTAAATGATACAGAAAGTAAATATTCTCATGTTGAAAAGCTAGCACTTGCTGCTGTTCAAGCGATACAAAGATTTCGCCATTATGTCCTCTTCAGGAAGACCACCGTATTGTCAGATTGCAACCCCATGACTTATATACTGTCGCGACAGTTTCTTGGGGGAAAATATTCAAAATGGATAGCTATCCTTTAAGAGTTTGATCTGGAATTTGTGAAATCCAAATCAAAGAAAGCTTTAGTTTTCGCGGAATTATTATGTGATCTCCCATCATCGTCCAACGATGAAACGTCCAAAGAATCGATTGTGGACGAAAGTTTGTTTCTGATATCAGCAAGTGATGAGTGGTATGGAGATATAATAGTTTATCTCCAAACCCAAAAGTTTCGACCAGACACCTCCCACTCAGAACAAAAACGCATTCGATACCAAGCAAAAGACTACATGATCGTCGGTGATACGCTTTACCGTCGTGGTGTCGATACGGTTCTGAGAAGGTGTCTCACCCATGTGGAGGCCAAAAAAGCCCTGAATGAATGTCATTCAGGCACCTGTGGGGGGCATCAATCTGGATATGCTACAACACAAAAAATCTTACGAGTAGGATACTTCTGGCCAACCATGTTCAAAGATTGCATAACCGCAGTCAGAAGTTGCCATGCTTGTCAGATTTTTGATAGCAAAACCAGAAGACCCCCCGCTCCTTTACAGCCAATAATAGCTGTAGGGCCTTTCGCCAAATGGGGCATCGATTTCATGCAATGTAACCCCACCTCGACCGGGGGGCATGGGTATATTATAGTCGCAGTTGACTATTTTACCAAATGGGCCGAGGCGATGCCTACATTGGATAATACTGGTGAAACAACAACCCTATTCTTTTTCAATCATGTAGTCGCCAGATTCGGCGTACCACAGGCCATAGTAACAGATCATGGATCGCATTTTCGCAATCACATGATGGTTGAATTAACTGCCAAACTAGGATTGTCCCACGACAGCTCTACCCCGTACTATCCGCAAGCTAACGGACAAGTTGAAGCAATCAACAAGGTCCTGAAGCGCATGCTGCAAAGGATGGTGGGGATTCACAAACGAAGATGGCATTTGATCCTGTACTCGACTTTGTGGGCCTACCGAACATCAGTAAGAAATGCCACTGGGTTCACACCGTTTCAACTGGTGTATGGCCTGGAGGCGATCCTACCAATCCAGTGTGAAATTTCGTCCCTTAAACTCGCAATTGATCTCCTCCCCGGAACTTCGGAGGAAGAGGCTCGTTTCTTGGAACTAATCCAGTTGGATGAAACCCGTCGTGATGCCGCTTTGGCTAACGAAGCCCATAAAAAACGAGTCAAGGCGCAGTTTGACAAAAATGTCAAACCTCGCGTCTTCTCAGAAGGTGATTTGGTCTTACTTTATGACCAAGAATCCGACAAATTGGGAGCTGGGAAATTTAAATCCTTATGGATGGGCCCTTATATTGTTAAGAGAGTGTTAGCAAAAGGAGCCTACGAGTTGGTAGATTATGACGGGATTCCACTGGCGCAACCCCGCAACGGGTTGTACCTTAAGCGTTACTATGCCTAATAGTAACCCGTATGCTTTTGTTACATTTTTGTTTTCGCTAAAGCGTTTGTTTCGGTTTAAGTAATCCGCTTTTTACACTTATTGTAGATGTCAAATCCATTGGAACCGTGGGTTGGATATGCCGATGGAGCGAGTCGTAGTTCGAGGAACCTATCCTTTGCAGCATGGGCCATTTTTGACCCAAGCGGCGAGTTAGTGAGTTTCAGGGGGATATGTATTGGTCAATCAACGAATAACATCGCTGAGTATAGCGCGTTGATAGAGCTCCTCTCTGATGCCATCACCCATGGCATACGCCGGCTAGTCGTCAGGTTAGACTCACAGCTCGTGGTACTACAACTCAATGGTACCTACTCTGTCCGAAATCCAGCTATTTATCGCAAGTTCCTAAGGGTTAAAATCTTGGAAAGACAGTTTGATTTTATCCAATATCAACACATTTCCAGAAACTTAAACACATTAACCGACTCATTAGCAAACTATGTGTTAGATAGACATTTGCAAAATTGATAAAAAGAGAAGCATCGTCGATGTTTCATACATGGATCACATAAAAACTGGAATAAACACCGAAAATCAAAAATATATATAACTGTTTAAGGTTTACATATAATGTTCTGTAACCAAGACAAAATCGGTCATATGACCCCAAAACTCAAAAATGGCTGGGGGGCACCCTAGCCTAGTGATGCTCATGATAACATGCCACGGCCTGTGCAATCATGTGCAGAAGACGAGTCCATCGTCTAGGAACACCAGCAGTATGTCGCTGCAATCGTAAAGGCAACTCGTCGATCCGTACATCCAGAATCCCAAGGGTAAGACCCTCGACCTGTTCCTGCACAGCTGCTAGAGTCTCGGCCAAGTCAAGGTCGCGGAGAATAGCTCTCCCAGGAGCCTCCCCTACTGGGGCAGCGGCCGGAGCTCTCGGACGAACTGCTGGACGGACAAGACCAACATCTGCATGCACACATGAGTTTGATTAGAGTCTTGATAGAGTAAAGCACAAGGACATTATAAATAAAGAAACAGTAAATAGTGATAAGGTCAAGATTTTACCAAGATCGCCCCACTGCTCGCCATCCGGTAGCACCAAATCCGGATCACCTCGGAAATCCATGCCAATATATGGATACTCGGAAAAGGCCATATCCTGCCGCTCGAACCACTTAAAGAAGGTGTCAGTAAAGGTAATCTGAGATTGACCTGCATGTCTGGACATGTGGTCAACCCACCTCTGCATGCGTGGCTCAGTGGGAGAAGGCAAGTCGAGTGCAATGTACTGAGGTTGCATCAGTGGTATCTTCTCCAAAGCGAAGGCAGTCAGAACTGAACCAAAACCAAAATTCTTCAGCTTCCCGTCCTTTACTTTGGTCAACTGGCTTTTCATCTGAACCAGTACTGCATCACACCAGTTAAAAACTTTTGGCTGAAGACACTCCAGGGCATGCTGCACATAAGACCTGTTGGCAACATGAGGGGATGCACTACCGGCCATCCTACAAATCGTGTACAGAACAGACCTGAGAGACCTGTCAGTGATATCACGGATAGTAACCTTGCTGTCTCTGCTCGGCTGGGATCCTTCCCTACAATACTGACGGACATAGTCTCTCACGGAATCACTCCCTCGGGCCGAACCGGACAAGGAAATGGGGGCACCCTGCCTTGACAACCCAGTCAAGAAGTAAATGTCCACTATGGTCAAGGGGATGGACTTGCCCCTAATCTGGAACACTTGGTTAACAGGATCCCAAGCATCAAGCAAGTACTGCAGTAAAAGTATCTGTGCCCTCATGCTAGAAATGCGGAAGAATTTTAGCAAGCCGCAGTTCCGCAGCGCGTTCACCGTAACAGGATCATGGAGGGCAATCATGTCCTCCTCTTCATGCTCTCATGCTCGCCATGTAAGAGTCATTCTGCTCCAATAAACTCTGCAAAACAAATAAGAGGAGGAGTAAGATCCCTGACTTGGTGAAAAAATGGCAAAATTTCCATGAAAAATTGTGCAACAAAGAAGCTTTTCTACGCCCAACGCAGGTAGAGAAGGGTCCCACCTGCGTTGAGGGACAAAATGCCCTTAAACAGCTTGAACCCCAACGCAGGTTTCGAATGAGGCACCTGCGCTGATGGCAGAGCGCCCTAATGAAACCCCAGGGGCTCATGGGGGCAAGAAAACGGGCACAAAACTGGAAAATGAAACCATGAAAAGCGAGAGATAAGGTTTAGCTCCTACCTGGTCCAGACGGCGCTGAGAATCGTCCACAGAATATCTCGAAATCAGCTGGTGAAAAATCAAAAGGAAGAGGCACCTCCAAAGCTCCAACAAGCCAAATGCAAATGAAATGGTAAAATGAGAGGTAAAAACATCTTTTAATTGCTTTTTACGTAGTTCAAAGTGAAATATTGGCATTTTTACCTCATAATATCTATTTCTAACTAAGTTTGTTGCAACAATTGATGATACAGTACTATCTCTAAAAAGAAAAGACTAGTCATGGTAAAATATGAGTTTGATCTTATAAAACGAGCAGTTTTGGCAACGTTCATGCTCGTTAAAAAATAAACGCAAAACCGAGCAGTTTTAACGTGGAATTCATGCTCGTTAAAAAATAAACATAAGCATGTGAGCAAGCTTCCTCCAGAGTTCGCGCTCATCCAGAAAAATGAACCGGTAAATAACCATTTGAGACCGTAAATTCATCAGCTATAAAAAGCCTTGGTCGTGTTTGCACCGTCACCTCCACTTTTTCATTTGGCCGATCATTCACATCCACTTGATTGTTTACCTATTTTGAGGAACAGCTGCAAAGAGTGATTTCACCTAGCCATCCTTGTGACACTGCCGTGATTGGAAAATTCCAACCTGTACCTGGAATCTGCTGCTATCCCTGTTTATCACTCGTTCCTCAAAATACGAGTCTTCTTTGAGCTCTTTTCACTGACTCGTAAAATATGAAAAGTTTGCCGAGTTTTGGCCTTCCAGCTCGTTAAAAGGACCGGAAGAGCTATCCCTCCTCTAGATTTTAATCTTTTTGGACCTGAGGGATTATTGCACAAAACGATCGAGCGCTTGTCTAGTTCAGCTCGATAAAGCTATCGAACATTCATCCCTTCTGTATTGTTTTATACTTTTTCGGACTTAAGGGATTAGATGACGAAAAAGGACCTTTGGAGTTGACTTTATGTACCCTTTTTAGACTCTCTAAAAATGAAAAGGACCGAGTTGTCTTTGTCGCTAGGCTCGTTAAAAATACTGAATAGCGACAAACTTGTCTTTAGACGAGAACGAGTTTCCCTATCGCTAGGCTCGTTAAAATATAGCGATGGGCTTGCCCGAAGGGCAGATTATAGAACAAGCATATGTTATCCTCCTCAAGCTTGACAAAAATAAAGAGGTACTGGTCAGAAATGACTGGGGAAAAATTGGGAGAACCTCAAAGCTTAATGGTAGCAAGTCGCTCTTGAACATGACACTTTTGCCTCCGTAAAAACATCGGGTTGGGTTGTTTTCATTCACTGGTCCCTTCACCATGGTCTCGCCATGCCATCCACATTTGGGGTAATGCTACCGATCCATCACATCAGTGTCGTTATATGTTCAAGAGATGTCATTCAGAGAGTGTCAACCGGGTCCCATCCACTGCCATACATCATCTTTCATCCTTTCATGACCGCCACCCTGAATCATATTTCACAGATCGTTTTCACCATCATCACAATTACTAGCTCCGTTCCGTGTCACTGATGTGGGATTCATTAAGGCCCTCCTTTGACAGATCGCTTCTTGTCGACATCAGCTCATTATCCAAGAATTTGATCTAGGAACACCCCCTCAGTACTTTGAAGCTTGCATGCCTCAATGGCAAGTTTCTCACTTCCGGCGACAGGTATACATTAATGACCTTCGACCGGGAGACTTTGCGTGGTGTTCGACGCCAAATCCTATATTCATGCCACGTGAATTGTGCTGCAGTACCTTGAGGGTCATCATCATTATCGGTGATTCCTCTCGCGCTTGTTAACAGTTTACATCATTGACTGGTAATCAAGCGATGTCTTTCCATGTTCGACTCCAAGAAATTCTCACATGGATCGACCTGTACTTAGAGTGAAGATCGGACAAGTTTGAAGACCCCGGATCTAGTTTCATCCATCCGGGCTGCGACATATATTCAGGAGATAAAGACATAGACATGTGCAACAGATGATCATCCTACTAAAAGGATGATAATTTAAGCAGAGAATTATCAGTCTACTATCAGACGATCGTCTGTTTATGTACAGAAAATGTATTTATAAAGCTGAGCATGGGAAATGCCCGCATCAGCTAGATCATGAAAGCAGTATGAAAAATAATGTATTGTCTTGTATTTTGTTACAGGTCACCTCCCGACGATTGAATGAACTTCGGATCCTCCTAATAAAGCATTTCACCCGATAAACGACCTCATACTTTAGGGGGCAACTGTTATAGACATTTTTGTGCCTTACAGCATGAAGCATGAAATGTCGATAATCTGAGGGATCCAAAGTCCCTAAACATGTTGTTCCTACCCCTAGAGGAACAAGGTCAGCAAACCACAGCACTTCAGATCAGTTCTCCACTGAAAAACACTCAAAAACAGGTCAATTTTGGATCAAAGCAACTGCTCCACTGAGCATTTGCGCTGAATGTCAACTGCTCCATGGTGTACCTGCGCTGAATGTCAACTTCATCAAAGGCTACCTGCGCTGAGCGAGTTTGGACATGTGGAGGAATCTTTCCTCAATGTGTCAGTGCCCAGGAAGCTTCCAAAATGACACTTGGATCAAAAGATTCGCCTAAGTGAAGAGTAAGAGGTTCTAAAACTCCGAGTGGAAGGTAGAATCTCCAAGTGGACTCAAGAACTGAAGAACAACTGGGGTTGAAGAGGACAACAGTCACACATCAAGCTGACTTATCTTCACTCCAAAAATCTATATAAGGATCTCATCCCATGGGATCTGGAGAGGGCGGAATTTTGTGCAAAGAATTGCTGTTGGTTTACAGTTGAGAGTATTGGGTGATTGCTTGAGGGAGGTGAAGAGGAGATTTCTTTCCGTCGGGAAGGTGATGCTGGATTGGGCCTCTTATGGTTGTATCACCGCCTGAACCTTACTTTCTTCCATTAATAAAGCATTTGAGGTTCTTCTATTCGCACGTGTTTCAATGATGTATTGTCTTACTTGCGTATTTGATTTATGCTAATCCTTGAATCAATTATGAATGCATGCTTCTTGTAGTTTCCCTTTCTCGTCTTGTTTGCAGGATCTTGTGTAGCTGGGCCCGTGAGAAGACAAGGAGCTGGGAGCAAGCAGCAAAGAGAGAAGATTGGATCGACCATGTGCGCAAGACATCGGTAAGTGGATCTCTTCCTTTCCTCTTTTGCATGTCATAAAGAAGTAATCTTAGATAGCTTTGCTTTGACTGTTGCTAAGGAACTATCACCCTTAGAGTGGGATAGGGTCATTCTGTGTTGGATACTTTTCCCCACAACACTCCACGCCTAAAACAACAGAGCATTTTTGTAATCGACCTCTACATATACCTAGAAAACAGATGTAATGAGGGTTGATGGTTGTTGTTTTGATGTAAGGTTCAACCTCTGGAGATTGTAACTACTTTGATACTTGCAGCGTCTCATCGGCATTTTCAGCTAATACAAGCTTCTTTTGCCATTAATTGCTCACTTTCCACTTCTTTTTTGTTCTAGGTTGTGCTTGATTTGCATTTTTTCTTGAACTCTTGATGTGTGGCATTAGAGGGGCTGTCATCCCACCTCTGTGTTATAATATTGTATGTACCAGTGAATTATTGATCAAGTTTCTTTTCACTTAGTGAGAGAGAGTTCATCCTGACTGTGCACTAGGGAATTAGATTTGCAGACCTTTTACTAGTTGTAGCCAGCCATCACAGGGTCCTGTGCATCTGCTGGTGTGGTCAGTATTCTCCATATTCACCTAATCCTTAAATTGTGAGTAATTGGTGGACTAAAACCTTGTAGTTTGGGGGTATTCACGCATGTCTGGAGTCAAGCAAAGTAGGAGTGGTTATCTAGCTTGAATATGCATCATTCCTTCCATTCATCCATTTCCAACATTAAGTTGAGTTTGTGATGTCCCGAGCATCTCCAAGCTACAACCTAGGAGAGTTTCTTGGGGAGATAATAGTGTCAACACTTCCTCCTTCTTGTCTTAGACCTGCATATCGATTAGCAGTAGTTAAAACAGGTATAAATTTGAAATAAATCTACCTTTGCTGTCCCTAGGTCGACCTGTACTCTTATGCATAAAGATGAAGGAAATAGAAATTCAAGAACAAACAGGGACCATTCAGACTTTGGAGCAACCCCACAAAAGTGGATACGTGGCTCTTCACTCACATCTTATCATACTCTCTCCACCCTCTGATATTTCTGTAGGTTCTTGAAACTCAAATGACAGTGATTATGTGAATAAGAAATGGCAATTTCCCTGGCAATGCCAAAAAAGTTGATAGATTAATTTTTCAGATTAAATCCCTTAAGATTAATTGTCAACTCAAGGTTCGTAAGAATGAATTGCCTTGCGCTTCCTCTGTTAAGTCTATGTCAGAGTTTAATGCTTTCCTTATTAATGATTTATGAAAGAAATACTTACAAATCATATTGTCTAATGAGCAAACCTAACAATCAAATCTTACCTAAAATCTTTCACAAATCACAATATTCAAATCTGCACTTAACTGAGTATTCCTAGTAAAAACAAACTTCTATTCACACCAAACCCTAATCAAACTTTGCATACTGGTACCATACTCTATATGAAAAATCACTCAATCGTTTTCAACGAGCATCTATAATGAAAATTCTTTGAAAGAGATCAAACAACCCTATGATAATCACCACCCCACTTATTAAACTATTGATGCCATAATCATTCGTTACCAGAGAAAATAATGATAACTAATCTATAACTATCCAATTAATAATTAAACAAGTGATCTATCCTATTAATGCTTCAATCAACCAATTATTCTGTAGTTAAGGGTTTATGTCCAAATCAAGGTTTAGAGTTCAAGTACCAATTGGAAGAATTACTCTGTTTTGCTTTATCTTGTTGTTTTGTATTCAATGGATCACTTACAGAATTCTAATAAATGAAAACAACTATGATACTTATCTCACTTAATGCTCAGTTATCAATCCTGAAGGCTATACCTAATTGTATGCTATAATCAAACAAATCACTATGCTGCTGTAAGTCAGAACGATGATCTATTCATGGAGTAAACACCCTAATGTATGAACTAAGAAAGGAGTCATTCATTCAAAGGAGACTGTCTTTTGCACAGAAGTGAGGATGATCATTTCAATTTACCACTGGTATTAGCAATTGAATGAACAGAGGAGATAAATGGTAACTATAGAATAGTTCTTTTGGAAACGTCCTTGTAATGTTTATACTAGTTTACGGTGCATAAATCCACAGTAAAACAAGTCAATTAATCATTTGTGAAACCCATACATACTTGTATTTAAACTACCAGTTCGATAATTTAATTAAGTTCATTAAGTCTCTTGAATGATCTAGCTAGTGCCAGCCTATCTTCAAACGCCTCTGTAATGCTACAATTGGGATTGATTTAAGTCGATTCTCTTCAATGAAACAGAGGTTGATTTAGGGAAAATAGACAAAGCCTATTCGATTCAATTGAAATCATTCTTCATCTAGAGCTATTTGAAAGAGTTAGGGACTCCGATATCCACTATGGGTGACAATTCCAATCAATATATTAATGACCATATAATGTGTTCTAGGTGAGGGAAAACAAAGTGATGGGGTGGCTCTGGTTCGAAAGGAATGAAATCACACCAAAATCCAATTGCGATTCATAAAAGTGAAAAAGACTTCTGCAAGCATGACCAACAATCAATCAACCAAATAATAATTCACATGACAGAATTGTAAAAGGGAATTAAGCAAATCTAGGGTTGCAGTGTCACTTCTGTTTCAAAATACAAATAATCCCATATGTGTGGGCTCGGCCACACCTGGGGTTGGATAACTTACAATCGTTTAAACGATTCAATGCATAGTTAAAACATAAACTTCATTCCATCAACAAATTTGAAAACTGCTTCAGAACAATAACATTATGATTGTATTCAAACTGGTTTGATCATACATCAAAACTACTTCATAAGTTCAGTGCCACAGTGCTATGGTCCTCCCTTAACATATTACTTTCAATCGCCTTTATAGGCATTTACTAACGGTTAAACGTGAACTAAAAATAACAAGTGAATCTGCATTACTTGTTTCAGGTGAGTTGGTTCAAACAAGCATCTCGAATTGGTCTATCCATTCGTAACCAATTCCCAATTTTGTATATGCTGCAATCAAGGGAAATCGGGCGAGGATCTCAGGATCATGATGCGTGCTACTTGTGGTTGCACCCTCTCATCTTCTAGAACATGCTGCAACCTTATCCATTTCATTACTTGAGCGCCCATCTGCATATAGCCCTTGAGTACCGAAGTAGAAGGTCTTCATGCATCAACTGCTCCTTCTGGGGATCGACCTGCACATTCTGCTGAGAGTCTACACTAGATAATAATAATAAGTTAGTTTAAGAATATGCCACTTCTATTTACTTAAATCTACCAATAATTAGCTAAATGCAACCATGAGAAGGTTTACCTCAAGTGGAGAGTAGAGATAGGATTAGGATAGTGATTTAGTAGAGAAATGGGTTCCATGGTAACAAAAAGGGGCAAAATGGGAATTAAATCCGATAGTAATAAGAACAAAACTAAGGATCAACACAAATTCTTATTATTAATTTTATTATAATCTTTATAATACATATAACTACATACATGTAAAGGGAATTTTTTAGACACGTTTTATTACTATTTTTATTTTATTTTTTAATGTAATTAGCATAGCATAAAGTATATATAAAGAGGGAGTGTGCACATGCTTAGAAAAAGAGTTTATTGTAAGTATTAGGTTATTATATGTTTATTAACTAAATTTAAGTTTTAAGTTTTAAAATGTCATACTTCCAAATATGAATCTCCCCTCGATGGAATGACTAAGACATGCCAAGTTGGAGAGTGCATGGCCATCATCCCATCAAGCACTCACATATGAGGATGTGGCCATGCACCCTCCCTAATGTCATTAACAAGCCATCATGAAGTTTCTTGGAGGATCGTTTGACATCACTCCAATTTGGTGTCAGATCCCTCTGGAACTAGTATTCATTTAATGGTTGCAACTGAGTTGAAATTAATATTAGTTATGTTAGTGGGGTATGTATTTCTAGAGCCATCATTGGTTTCATTATCAACCTACAAGCCTTTGTAGAACACTCATAATTTGTAGGCGTGGCCATTTTCTCCAAGAACTAGTCATAATTTGCACAAGGCAGATGTTAATTCAAGCTACAAGGCCTTGTAATGTATTCAATTATTAGCATTCAAGGGCTATTATTGGTCAACTACAATAATTCCATAGGATTTTTTCTCTAGGGATACTACTTTAACTGTGTATAGTGGATAATTTGCTACCCTTTGTTGTTTCCTTTATTTATATTGTTCTCTCCCAGTGCATCCCCTGGGCATCAGTTACATTGTTTTCTCTTTTCTTTTTTGTCGTGTCAAATCTAAACCCCTCACTTAGACTGTTATAGTCATGTTTGGCTAGGTTTCTCCTTCGCTTTGGATATATTTTTCAAGTAAGGAACAATCCTTCTCCTTTAAGTTCTTCTCTGAATCCATCCTTGAGAAAATCCCTCATCTCCCAAGTTCCTCTCCTCCTTGGCTTCCACTAGCCTTCACTTCCATCTCTTAAGCAAACATTCATATTTCAGTAAGTTTGTGTTATCATTGATTCAAGCTTACAATGTATTTTCGATGCACTCAAAGCCTACGTGGAGTGGCCCACTACATAAAATGAGGCTTTTGAGCCCAATAGAAAGTTTAAACTTCAACACCTTTGTATTGCATCCACACTCACTGAATATTCATGAAAAAATAATGGCAGTGAAACATGACATTGTAGGAAAGCACAAATGTTTGATAGGTATCGAAGTGGCTAGAGAGGTAGCATATTGGGTGCTTAACACAACACACACCAGAGGAAGATACTACTAATACATGTATATTGTTGATATCTACTATCATTTGAAAATTCTATTGGGTACTGTATTGTTGGATTACAATGAGGCCAAGGATGAATTTTTCCTCGTGTTCGATGAGTTACAACTTTCCATGAAGAACCAAAAGAAACACTTGAATCAAATTGAAGATTGTTTGGGCCTTCCTCCATATCTAGGCTATGTGCAAGGAAGTAGCAAAGAGCTAATCACAGTGGAAGAACCAAACTCTGCTAATTTTGAATAATGGGTTATATTTAGCTGGTTGGGAGGTTAAACTAGTTAGTTATTTCTCATATTCCTGTGTTGACTACACCTACAACCAAGACAACTAAAACTTATGCCCAAACAACCACCATTAACTTGGTTCAGTCCACAAGACTAGGTAGACCACAATAACCGGGTGGTAAAAAGAAGAAGAATAAGAAAACTATTTTGAATGAGCGAAAAGAACCATAAGCTCCAAACGCCAATGTCAGGGCCAAGAAAGAGCAAAAGCTAAAGTTCCCATGTAATATTTGTGTTAGGGGCAATATGAAAAATTATTGTCCATATCTGGATGAGTTCAATGAGAACAATACTTAGTGAAATCCCGCCACACAACCTATTGTGTTGAAAAATCCTTTCCCACCTCAAGAACAATGCCAAATCATAATTGTTGAAAATATTGCACCTCCACAAGGGGTAAATGTAGGGAATACTCTTAGTGGGGATGCACCTGTGACCATTATTTTATGTGAAGAAATGGTAAACTTGACCATGAGAAGAAAAATAAATGAAATAGTCATGCAAACTTGGATGCAAATGCATATTTAAAAGTGGAAGTAAATATGGGTGCAATAATAGGTGCAAAAATTAGCACAAATTGTGGTGAAACAAAAGTGGATGCAACAACGGACACAAACTTGGATGAAAAAAGGATGCAAACTTGGATGCAAAATAAGATGTAAAAAGAAATGTAAACATGGACACAAACATGGGTGAAATAGTGGACCCAAAATTAGATGCAAAAGTGGATGTAACAAAAGTAGATGCAAAATGAGATGCAAAACATGACGTAAAATTCAATGCAAAAGGGGACACAAAAACATACACAATATTCGATGAAAAATTGGACAGAAAAGAGGATTCAAATGTGGATGAAAAAGTGGAAGAAAATGTGGGTGAAATGATATATGAAAAACATGGAAGAAATTGTGGCTCAACAAATATGGATGCAAAAGTGGATACAACAAAAGAAACAAATGAAGATGCAAACTCGGATGAAAAACAAGATGCAAGAAGGGATGCAAAAGTGGACGCAAACGTGGGTGAAACAGTGGACAACAAATTGGATGCAAAAATGAATGCAACAAAAGTAGATGAAAAAGAGCATACAAAACCCCATGCATAAACCCAACACAAAAGTGGATGCAAAAAGAGGTAATATTTGATGCAAATTTGGATGCAAACGTCGATGCAAAAGTGGTCCAAAACATGACACAAATTATGGTAGAACAAAAGTGGATGCAATGATAGATGAAAAAAAGAAGCAAACTTTGGTGCAAAAAAAAATGCAAAAGGGGATACAAAAGTAGACGTAAACATGGGTGCAAAATTGGATGAAAAAGTGGATGCAATAGAAGTTGATGCAAAAGTAATGCAAAACTTGACACAAAAGTGGATGAAAACATAGATGCAAAATTTGATGTAAACATAGATGAAAATGAAGATGCAAACGTGGATGCAAAATTAGAAGAAAAAGTGGGTTCAAAGGTAGGTTCCAAACTAGGTGCAAATTGTGGCACAACAAAAGTGGATGCAATAGTGGACACAATAATGGATGCAAATTAGGATGCAAAACAAGATGCAACAAAAGTAGATTCAAAACTAGACACAAACCTTGACATGAAACTTGGTGCAAAATGGGATGAAAAAATGGATGTAAAAAATGATGCAAATGAGGATGCAAAAAATGATGCATGTGTAGGAACAAAAAGTGGATGCAATAGAGGATCCAAAAGTAGGCGAAACAAAAATTAGGTGCCAAACTTGATGCAAAACCTGGAACAAAACCTAGTGCAATGGATGGTACAGGACTTGGTGAAAAATTTGGTGCAAAACCTCATGCAAGGCCTGGTGCAACACCTGGTGCTAAAATTGGTGCAAGGCTTGGTGTAAAAACGGCTGCAAATTTTGCTTCAAATATTGCACCATATTTGATAAATGGATGCAAATAGCACCAAAAATGGTCTCCAGATGAAAAATAGGAAGCGAAAAGGGATGCTAATCACAGGGTTTTTTTGTAGTGATATTTCTTCTCCGCACACCTTTGCAGGTGTGGCATCTCCCAAGTAAATTGGGGATCTTGTGCTTTCTTTGGTGGAGGAAAATTCATCTTTTGATGCAACCATATGGTTCGATGCACCTGAATCAAGGATCCAAGCTGATGGAGTGGATGTGATAGCATTAAAGCATGAACATCTCATGCTCTCCCTCTCCCATCTCCCGTTCTATTATCATCCTTCTTCTTTGCATTCTCGGGCACGGTGAGATTGTGCCGCTGCAATTGCTTAGCCATATCATCGATTGTTTTCCTCATGTAATTTTCTTCGGGATGAAAACCTTTGGAACAATAGCTAAAAAGTGTTCTTTCCTTCTTCTTCTTACCCTTAGGCAAAGAAGAGCTCTCTGAAGATTGTATGGGTCTCTCATTCTTCGATTCATTAAATTTACCCTTCGCTTTTTTCTTGTCTCTTCCACTGCTCTTTGGAGCATCAGTAGCCGTAAGTGCTTGGTTCTTTGAACTCTTGATGGCGCCCATTTGGACTAACTTGGCTTGTTCTTGAGTCAATTCTGCAATGAAGTCATTCAATGGAGGATTTTTCCATTTTTCTTGAGTCAATTTAGATGCTTGAAAAGACGATACAAATATGGAATATTCAGGGCCTAATTTCGAGAGAATCAAAAGGATGAGTTGATCTTCCTCTTTCTTGGCTCCACATGCATCAATTTCAATGAGGAGGGATTTAAAATTGGTGAAGTATTCTTGTAGGCTACTGAAATGAGTTGGACTTAGGGATACGAATTCATTATCTAGTTGATGCGCTCTCATTTCATCCTGCTTGCTGAATAGTCCTTCTAATGTGGTCTAGACCACATTGGGAGTAGTGGCTCCGTTGACATGAAAGAGGAGTTCTTTGGAAATTGATATGCATATCAGACCAATTGCTTCATCTAATTTATTGAAATAATTGATATTCTCCACTGCAGAAGTTGGTTCAGTCTTCGTTCCCATTGTTACCTTGTAAAGACCTTTGCTTTGGAGGAACAAAGTGATCCCTGTCTTCCATGCGAAGAAATTGAAAGGATTTAGAATGATTTTTGTGGGCTGAAAGAGATGATCCATTGCTTCTTTCTGTGTCTCCTAATGATCTATACCTGCGATAAAACCGTGTACAATCCACTAGATTTGAACTAACTCTGATACCATGTAGAATTCCCACAGAAACTCCAATAGATCTAGAATTCCAGTTAAATTAAACACAAGTAATTTGCTGATATTCAAGAGAGGAGAGAAATAATTTCCTCCATAAAATAAATGTATTAAATTAATGAAAAATAATAATACATGAGCAACCAAACCTCTAATCCCAAAGGGAGGTGGTTATATAGAAATTTCTGAATCTAGAAAACTAGAAAAAAACCAGTAAAAAATTAGAAAAGGCTAAGAAAAGCTAAAGGGAGGCCTAAAATAGCAACAATGACTCAAGACAACCTATGCCAACTATCAGCCACGAGGAAAGCATGAGGAGGGGCTCATTTCCCAAGGAAGGAAACTTTAAAACATGTTAAAATGGTCTAGGGGACCAAATCCCTTGATTTAAGGGGGAATCTTCATGTGGGGCGCCAATCCTCAAATAACTCAAGTGGATGAGGTGTGGTTAGGAGTGAACATGCACTTAGGAAAGTGGTTGGACCAATATTTCCATAATATTAAGCCTTTAAAGGCAAAAACAAGGGAAAGTTGGTCCACCGAGCTAGTTTACCAAAAACCAAGTGTGAACATGATTTTTAGTGCATGTGGCTAAGTCAAGGATACTTATGATAAAAAATAAATGTAGATGTTAGGATTATATTCCAACATTTAGGTATGTAGAGGAGAGGAGAGTTTATTCTAAGATATGAGGAATAAAGATATTTATCTTTTACATATCTGAACTATGTATGATGAGAAGAACTTTCACTATTGCAGCTCTTGTTTCATTAGCAGAGTTTATGAGTTGTAAAGGATTGTTGGAGATCAGAACAAGGGAATTGGACTTAATAAGTTGGTATTGAAGATACTATTGTTTTAATACTAGTTTCATTTTATAATAGAAGAGACTTGTGATTTTTAGTCATATTTGTACACTATTATCTATGTGAGTGATTTTTTGCAATTATCTGTTGTTTATCACTGCTCTTATGCGCTGAACTCTAATTTCTAAGTAACTACTTACTCAAAGATCAACCTTTTAATTCTGTCTTAACCAATCGTAATATTATGTGAACTATTTCTTTGTATTATTGTTTAATCATTTGCGTTGTTGGAATACTAATCATCATAATTTTTGTGAACTAATTCCTAAATGTTGTTGATTAATAATTCTAGTTAAAGGATCTATGAATAGGATATGTTAGGTAATCATAATATCAAATAATTGAACTAGTTCATTAACTTGATATTCACTATAAGCTAGACATATTTAAATCTCAATTCAATTAGTTATCTTACAATCAGTTGGGTTAGATCTACATCTTCCTCATCGAAATAACTTTAGGTTTTCTATCATTTTGCTTGTATTCTAGTGCTAGTTTATATTTAGATTACTTAATACATTCCTAAAAGTCCTCTTATCAAAGAGGAAAACTTTATTTGTGGCTTGGTTGAGCCCCAAATCATCTTAAGGATCACTTTCTTGCCTGATCAGCGTTGGGTGCAATATTTGAGGATATTTTAGGCATCCTTTTCCCCATTTTTGAACGTTTTCCCTAATTAAACCTACAATTTCCTGAATACAATTTCACTCCCTCTGATTAAGAATCAACCTTTTTATTTGATGTATTATTATGTTATTTTCTGCTAAGTAATTAATGAAATAATGCTTTCTTTGGGATGAGTAAGCAGGGTATCTGTGGAAGAGTTCTTTTGAATGTTTTTCTTTCAGGTGTTGCCATAAATATTCATAGCCATGGGTGAACAAATGTTGCTATTACTTTTTGTTACATAGTGTGAGTCGCTGCTACTTGTTGTTACACCCTAGGTTTTCCAATTCCTGCTTTTACACCGTGGAGCTACTGTTACACTATGAATTGTGAAGATTATAGCTGCCATTTCCAAAGATAGTTGTCAAGGGTTGCATGAAGTAATTCCATGTGGGACGTTAAGAAGATATGAGAAGTTACAATCGCATCTCAACAAGAGTGGTGTAATCATAATAAATGTTTGTTAAAAGCAGTTTGTAATTTTTTTAATCTTTTTATCATTTTTGTTAGCTTAATCAGCATGAGCATCTAAATATTCTCATGACTGATTCGTTTCCCTAATTTTTGGGCTTTGTAAAGAATTTATAAAAGAGATTAGTCTCATGAGAAGGGGATGATGATGGAACATAGATAATACCAACATTCTAATATTGTACTTTTCCACTATTTTAATACAAGCATATATTTGGTGATGTTACTGCAATTTCTGTGTGGAATTATTAAATAGTTTTCATTTTACTCTTGCACCCTACAAAGGAGGAAGGGCCTTCCTATTTAGCATGGATCACAGTGTTAATAGGATATTTGTTTTTTATGTGTTAGTGCCTATTTCTTATTACTGTTGGACACATTTCATTGTGGGATAGATATACTTCTGTTTTTAGATTTATTGTGTGCTGTTACACAGGTTAACCAATTCTATGTTATTCAATTGTTGTCGGGGAAGATTGGCAAAGATACAATAAACCAACACTTTATTTTTAATTTGCTTTTGATAGAGAGTCTCTAATTTTGCAAACACTGGGTGGTAAGACGAGAGGTAAGAACCTGCACATCTCTCTAACATACCTGAGTGGGCACACCACTGTAATAAATAGGACACTGAGGGTGTGAAATAATTACACATTGGGTCCATGTGTAGAATGTATGAGTGAAGAAGAATAAAAAAGTGGGAACCCTAATAAACCTACAAGAAAAAGGGTTCGGAAAAAAACAAGAAAAATATTGATCAAGGGACAGTAACATTTATCCGAGAATTGATCTCAAAAGTAGAAAGGGAGCAGTCAACACCACACAGGGACGTGAGAATAATAGGTCCGCAGAAAGTTGCTGCTTCTACATTAAAATCAAGAGTATCTGGTTCCTCTGTTTTAGGACCCCATTTTCCTCAAACTAGCCTACAAACTCCCAAATCTATAAAATCAACTCAGGAACAACAAGGAGAAACTTCTGGCCAGAATTTTGGATTAGAAGGACAAGGGGAAACCAAGGGGGAATATGAAGGACCATAATTAGAAGAACATTATTTCACTTTCCAATGCCTACACTCAGGTAGTGCAACAAAATAGCTAGCCCCAAAACAATCCAAGAAATTATCACAAGAACCCCTATCTACAGAACATTTGTCCGAGCAATATTTAGAAGGATACTTACAAGAACAAGAATGAGGATAAATTCCAATAGGGGATAGCAACAACAATAATGAGTGTTGGGAAATTTAATTGCTTAAATTGCTTTCATTAAATTATCAACCAAGGAAACTCGTAAGCTTGTGATGGTGCCAGCAATATATATGCAAGAGTAGGCAACTAACTCTATGTCTAACTAAATGATTTATGATTCAATATAATATGCAAGGGAAGAGGCTCCTAACTAAGGAGGTCCTGGTTGTCCTTCCCTACAGTATTATAGATTGAAAAGAAATCATTGATTACATTAAACTAGAAACTTGAAATACAGACAAGAGAATGAATTTAATTGTTGTTCAGATTCAAATAGAGAGAGAGAGAGACTAACTTAGTCCCTTGATTGTCCCCTCATATACTGATCCAAACTAAACTGAGATTCATTCATAAGCATAAGAAATGAAATAACTTGAAACATAAAAGCAAAAGAATGAATTTTAATTATCATACAAATCAAATGGAGAGAGAGCCTAACTTCGACCCTTGGTTGTCCTCTTATATGCTGATAAGATTTTAATTTAAAACTCATTCATCAATCACAAACAAATCCTCAAACATCTAAGCAATTAAATGAAATAAGATCTAATATGAAATAACATGTTCCTTTGATCCTTCTAGAGTGAGCTCAATTCTCCTAAGAACAAAGTGACAAGCTATTCCATATACTACATTAAGGAAACTTATATCTAAAACTACATAATGGAAATATATGTAAAATGAAGCTTTATTCTATTCCATCATAAGTTGGACACATGCTCCAAGAGTCCTCCCCCTTTGGAATGGAGGAGGTACTCCTATTTATACAATGAGATGAGATAACAAACTCATAATGATGATCCACTAATCTCTCTTTAAGTTCCATACTTCTCTCAACCATCTAGACACATAACCCCGTTTTTTCCTTGATCTTCTCCATGAGATCATGATCTTTTCCATGAGGCTTATCTTATCAAATTTGAATTTGATCATTCAAGGCCACATAAAGATGCCCTGGAAGCTTCCTTTGTGCCTACACATGTCAACAAACTCATTCTAATTGTTAGGTATAAGTATAAACATCTTATTTTCTAAAGTTTAGCCATAAATCCACTTAAAAATGTTAAAAATTAATAAACTTTGGAAAAGCATTGTTATAAACCAATAATGAGGTAAATGTAATGATATGGAGGTGGAATGGAGGTGACATGAAGGTAAAAAGTGAAGATATTGGTGAATAATGGAGTGAAAATAGGGACTATTTTGAGGCCCAACAACTCCCCCAAACTCAAGGTATTGCATGTCCTCATGCAATCTATTACATTATTTCTTGGTACTTGAGCTTTGGCTTAAACTCTGCATGATATCATTTACTTAACTTTTGCAAAGCATTATTTTGATGAACTACAACTTGGTTGGTTCTTGTGTTTCAACCATCTTTTGTTTGTTGCATTCAATGTATGATCTTTGCATATTGACAATGTGATTTTTATTGCAGAGTATGTTTGTTGGAATGCATCATGGTTGGTTCTTGTGTAACAACCATGATTCTGTTGGCATCCAATTAACTTTTAAATACTTTTGACAAAGCCATTTGTATGCTCATGTAATAGTGAATATAGCTTGAAGGTAAGTGGGGTATAGAATGTGATATATGAATGTGGATGTTATATGAATGTGACAAAGTATGTATGTAAATGTATCCTTCCCCTTAAATGGATGGTTTGGGCAGTTACGTGAAATGGGGAAAGGAAGGGGAAAGGAAGTGAAGTTTTTCCAAAAATTAGTATTCTAACTTTTCAAGGGAATTTAATGGTTAAAAGTTAGAAAATATCATACCTTAACTTACCCTTCCAAAAATAAATGAGATTCGTGCACGTGTGGCTGCAAAAACTGTTGTTCGTAGTCTTCTTTACTTGGTTGGGAAAATGGTGGATGAATCATGCATGTTCAGCTGCCACAATTCTGCGTTGAAGCTTCTTCTTCAAGTTGTGGATGAAAGATGGATCTGTATTGTCGTATCGACTGCTGGATCCTCTGCTACTAGATGATGAATCTGAGGTGTCAGCTGAACATGGCTGAAAGTCGTATCTGCTGCTAGATCCTCTGCTGCTGGATGATGAATTTGATGAGTTTTCTAAATATGGCTGAAAATCTATAAGGCTTGGAAGGTATACAAAATATATAAGTTACATTTCCCTCCCAGCCTTATTTATTGACTTGTCCTCAAGTGATGAAAAACTGAAAAACAATGAATGGAAATTGGCTTCATCTGCTACAATATATGGGTCTTCAAGTCTTCAACGCTCGTTGGCACAAATCTTACTATGTGATTGAATGTGTCGATGTCGAACATAGCAAGAAGTTGTTGACTTAGTGGCCGTTAATGAATGCCCCTAGCCAACACAAGAGCTCCCACCATTGATTCCAATGGGAGTCAGGATGCCTAACACATCTTGGTAGGTACGAATAAATTTGTCATGGTCGAGTCACCTACAAGATCCAATGAACAAGGGATATTAATGTACTCCCATTGTTCATTGGCAAGAGTACTTGCCATTAAGGCATGCAAGCCTCTAGGTGTTTTTTTACAATGATATTTAGACTCTAGGACTTTGACTCAATGATATCCATAGAAGCAGGGTTTTATTTGCGGAAATGAAGGGAAATGATAATGACAAAAAAAATGACAATAAGCTTGTAAGGAATGGATATAAGGGAATGCATGGTGTATGAATAAGAACTCTTGTTGTGAAAAATGGATATGGGAAGGTCATGCTTTATGGTTTGACAATTGGTGGAATTCAAAATCTTTTGCGAAAAGGGAGTTGCAAAGGAGTGGTTGTAGAGTTGGATTTGTCTTTAGAATTCGTCATGACTTTAGTCTTTGGAAGACCAATTGTCGTCACAATGTAATCTCCTTATGTTCACTTGATTATCCTGTAACCCGTAAAAAATTGATACAAAGAAAACATAAGTGTGCTCAGGAAGAAATGGCCAGTTTCTTCATGATTCTTATGCAAAAATTTCATACCAAATGAAACAAATTAAGGACAGACAAAGTGTTAAAATTGACTTAATCATGATATTAAAAGCAATCCATTCTTAAAAATAACCATGAAAAGTAGTACTCCCTGTTTTTGTCAGCTAACTTTTGTGCATAGCGAAAAGTTTGGCATCATAGATTTGTTGTGTCCTGCAGATTAGTACGTTATAACAACAATATCAATTTGCCAACTCTAAGCAAGTTAATCAGCATAATCCACCAAATGTTCTTTTAAATTATTCTTCCAAATGTTCCATTATTTTGAATGTTGTGAAAAGTGTGTTTGTTTGTTTGTTTGTTTTGTCTTTTTTTTTTTAAATTTTTTTTTTTTTTTTTTTTGCTTTCATCCAGTTCTTGTAATGCTCATGATTCTCTCAATTTTCATGCCCCCAAAGTTTTGTTTTATGCCAGTACCCTTCACATGCCAATGTTTACTTTTTAAAATCTTTTAAAACAACACTTGTCAACTATTTTTTTTTTTGTAGCTTGATAACAAAAGATAACAAACATAATATAACAATATATAACAATCATCACAAAAAATTAGTACCATTTAGTTATAACATATTAATATATTAATATAATTAATATATTAATACAATAATAATATATATATTAATACAAATCAAATATTAACTAAATATATAAATCAAACCTAATCAATCATTAAGAAATTATAACTAAATATATACAAAAACAAATCACACATGGATTAAAAATCAAAACAAATCAATCATTAAAAAAATAATAACTAATATTATACAAACTCAAATCAAAGGAAATCGAATCATTAAATGAAAATATATAAATATATAAATATAATATTTTTCAATAAATACAAAACAAATTTAAACTAAAAATGGAAAAGAAATCCAAACAAAACGTGAATATTGGCAGGTGAATTTCAACCTCAGCTATGGCTTGAGCAATTCGGAGACAGGTTCTTTGCTTTTCCTCTTCCAGATTTCGAGCTACCGGAGCTCCGTCGCAGCTCTCCGGACACAAAATTGAAAGAGAATGTTCTCCTGAATTGAAATTTTGCTGGGAGACGGGATCTTTGTACAAACAACGGACGGAGATTAAATTCATAGGATTTGATGTAGAATTTACCGCTGGCAACTTGAGTTCTACAAGTATCTTTCTCTCTTCTTCAGCGTAGAGATCAACGACATTTACCATCCCTTGGCTTCCGTCCGCAGCAACGCAGGTGTCGTAGCTTCCAGCATGGAAGCTTTTCAGCTTCAGTCTCGCGCAAGCTGAAACGGTTACACTGACATCCTGCAAAACGATACTCAGCAGGCCACCGATGCACTGAGCGAAGGCGTCTTGCACGAGGTCTGTGGTCTGAATAAATGAAAATGTGCCTCCTGAGTCTTCAGAAATGCGGTGCATGGTCGCTGCGTCGTGGTCAACTCCAAAGCCGAAGGCATGGACCGGGATTTGTACATGGCCACGCTGCTTGCTTTGTCTGGCATTCGGCCTATGTTCATGGCCAGGAAACAAAACCAATGCACGAGAACGAGATCGATGACGAAACCCTTGAATTTGGACTCTTGATCATCATCAGATTGTAAGCTTGTTTTCCATTCATTCTGTTTCATATTCGAAAGCGAATCCAGGGGCTCGTCGTCGTCGTATACTTCTGGTTCTTGGATAAAGCTTTGACGATGAATTGTCAAACTCACGATCGAATCATCTAGCATTCTGAGCACTGGATCCAATCTTCTCTGATCTTCTGAAGCAGCCTCTTCCTCTCTAATAATATTGTGCTGCCTACGATTCTGTACGTTTCCATTTATAGCCATCGGCGGAGTCGAAGCAGTATCAATATGCTTATTCTCATTTTCCCTTACGGGAACTTGCCACGGCACTTCTTTCCATTTGGATCAGCAGATGGGACAAATCAAGTTTTCGTGCCGGACATTGGAGGAAATGCAAGGAAAATGAACAAAATGAGAACATTCTACTGTAAAGATCGCATGTCCGCAGCCAGGTTTCATCGTCTCCAAGCATATTGCGCAACAGCCTTTCTGCGGCCGAATCCCGTTGCGAAACAAATTCGGTGGCAGCGATGAAGGGATCAAATTATCCGACACCGTTTCAGGTGACACAGCAGTTTCCCTATTTCGCAATCAAGGATTTTGGGTATTCGACCTCGGACAGTTGACAGGCTAACAATTCGCTCCATTGCATGAAACAGGCTGCCTGCGAGGTCTTCCGAACCTTGGACCTCCCGAACCCAAATCATCGAGTTCGGGAAAGAGCCTTGTCTGTCCCTTGCAACCTTCAATGCTTTGATACTTGTCCAATCCAATGAGATTTCAACATATCTCCACATAACAATCCATCTCATCGTTCATGAAAAAAAAAAACAAAAGAATGAAAGTCAATTTTTTTTATTTTTTATTTATTGTTGTTTTTATTTAATGTTTTGCTTTTTTTTTTTTTTAAACATCTAAGAAAACAAAAGAAATGGTTAATTTTTTTAATTTTATTATTTTTAATAATAATATGTGTATATATGATACATATATTATTATTATTCGTGGAATTTATTTATTTATTTATTTTTTAAATTAAAAAATTAAATTTCATCTAAAAATTTAAAGATGTTTTTTTTTCATTCACAAAATTCTTTATTGTCTTTTTGCAAATTAGTTCTCCAGCAAGAGTATTTTTATTTGAACAAAATCAATAGATTTTCTGATCTTCCTGATCGCACGAAGCGCAGGAAGAGAGCATACTAATCACTTGATTTGTTTTTATTTATGCAGGGGGGTTTTGTTGAAAAGACTAAACACTAAAACATCAGCAAACTCAAACTTGAACTCCCTTATGAAGATCCTGCTGTCACCAGGTCTCACAAGTTAGTTTTTCTAAAGAAAAATACTAGTACTGAATTAAATTCCTAATGCCTAATCCATTAGCACCATCCCCGACAATGGTGCCAAAATTTTGGGCAATTTAATTGCTTAAATTGCTTTCATTAAATTATCAACCAGGGAAACTCGTAAGCTTGTGATGGTGCCAACAATATAAATGCAAGAGTAGGCAACTAACTCTATGTCTAACTAAATTATTTATGATTCAATATAATATGCAAGGGAAGAGGCTCCTAACTAAGGAGGTCCTGGTTGTCCTTCCCTACAGTATTATAGATTGAAAAGAAATCATTGATTACATAAAAATAGAAACTTGAAATACAGACAAGAGAATGAATTTAATTGTTGTTCAGATTCAAATAGAGAGAGAGACTAACTTAGTCCCTTGATTGTCCCCTCATATACTGATCCAAACTAAACTAAGATTCATTCATAAGCATAAGAAATGAAATAACTTGAAACATAAAAGCAAAAGAATGAATTTCAATTATCATACAAATCAAATGGAGAGAGAGCCTAACTTAGACCCTTGGTTGTCCTCTCATATGCTGATAAGATTTTAATTTAAAACTCATTCATCAATCACAAACAAATCCTCAAACATCTAAGCAATTAAATGAAATAAGATCTAATATGAAATAACATGTTCCTTTGATCCTTCTAGAGTGAGCTCAATTCTCCTAAGAACAAAGTGACATGCTATTCCATATACTACATTAAGGAAACTTATATCTAAAACTACATAATGGAAATATATGTAAAATGAAGCTTTATTCTATTCCATCATAAGTTGGACACATGCTCCAAGAGTCCTCCCCCTTTGGAATGGAGGAGGTACTCCTATTTATACAATGAGATGAGATAACAAACTCATAATGATGATCCACTAATCTCTCTTTAAGTTCCATACTTCTCTCAACCATCTAGACACATAACCCCCTTTTGTCCTTGATCTTCTCCATGAGATCATGATCTTTTCCATGAGGCTTATCTTATCAAATTCGAATTTGATCATTCAAGGCCACATAAAGATGCCCTGGAAGCTTCCTTTGTGCCTACACATGTCAACAAACTCATTCTAATTGTTAGGTATAAGTATAAGCATCTTATTTTCCAAAGTTTAGCCATAAATCCACTTAAAAATGTTAAGAATTAATAAACTTTGGAGAAGCATTGTTATAACCCAATAATGAGGTAAATGTAATGATATGGAGGTGGAATGGAGGTGACATGAAGGTAAAATGTGAAGATATTGGTGAATAATGGAGTGAAAATAGGGACTATTTTGAGGCCCAACAATGAGACATGTTCCACTATTACCAGTTTTGAATTTCTAATAAGTGGGAAGAAGGCCCCATGAAAAATATCCCTCTATCAACCCTTCCATGTTTCTAGGGATTGATTGTAGAAGATCCTGATACTTTTCTATTTGATTTTGATGTTTTGTGGAGGAGTTATGACTATAATTTAGATGGTTAGAAGCTAAAACTATTTCCTCCCACTCTAAAAGGAGAAACATTAATATTTTTTATTGGACTAGGTTTTTCCACTATCCAAACCATGGGGAGATATGAAGACTACGTTTCTGGAAAAATACGAGGACTATTGCTGAACCAGAGATTTAAGAGAGGAGATATTTAGAATGACAAAGAATGAAGAAGAGAACTTGGAATATTACGTGGAAAAATTCCATTATAATCAACAAAGGTCCAAACATACTGATCTGGATCCAGAGATTTTGAAAATAATATTGGTTCGAGGGGTGAGAGATGACAACCTTGACATATTGAACTTGTTAGGAAAAGGAGATATATCTCTGGAGCCATAAGATGATATGAGAATTTTTTTTAAGGTGTTCACGAGGATCATCATGAGGGAGAAGAAGGGTAGGGGATGCCTCTATTAAAATAAAAAAAAATCCACAAATGGAGGTGTGACTAGAGTTGAGATTGGAAACCTATTTGAGAATCTCAAGACCGATATTCTTAGTACCTTATCTACCCAATTGACGACAACACAAGTGAAAAATATACATGATGAAGATGATAAGGCCTTGGACATTTTCTACCCAAAATCTAAAGAGAAACATTCCCTGAAGGAATGCAAAGTCAACAACATTAACTTGTGCAATCTTTGTGACCTAGAGCATTCTATAGGCTATTGTTGAGAGCTCCCAAGACTGAAGGAACCACTCAAGGAATCAGGCAAGGAGGCTCAGTCTTATTACTTTATTGGGTCTAGGAAACCTTGGCAACAATGATCACTGGGGTTGTCTGAATATTTTTTGTTGGGCGTGGGATCCCCCAAGGCAAGTTTTGGGGCTTAAAGTGCAGATTGTGACGAAATCTGATGTAAGGATTCCACGTTTTGTGGGCGTAGAGCACAAAATTGTAAATGAGTAATAGGGTTGTCCACCCTAATTTTTGTAAATGTAATGTCATATTTAGAGATCCATCCATGGTCCAAAGACCATGGGATTGTATAAATAGAGTGAGGCTCTAAGTTGTAAATAATCGGGAAGAAGGAATCAATGAATGAAGAATGAGGAATTGAGACTTATCTAAGTTTTTAGTAGAGTCTTTGGGTCGTAGAGTAGGAGAAGGCTCTGCAACTTAGTGCGCAGAGGCCTAGTAGTCCGTAGCTGAGTGTGTGGACCCTTGCAGCTAAGTGCGCAGGGCGAGTCGAGTCTGTAACCTTTGGAGAAGTAATAAAGAGAAGTTTTACATCATTTATGTGTATCTTTTTCCTGTTTTGTGCATTGAATCTATCATATATAAATTGCATTTCTATTGTTTATATGATGCGCAAACTTATATGAATGTGTTGATAAAGTGAATATAAGATAAAGTATTTGTTTATGTGAATATAACTAACTATTATAGGAAGATAATTAAGATACACGGTGTGACTTAGGGAAGTAGTGCAGATCACTGCTAGGGCAGAGTGAAATCACTTCAGCCCCTGGTGGGGGTGGGGCGTAGGTGATTGTAACAAATCACGAAGGTCTCGTAGGTTAGGTCAGTGCACGAAGTGACTTGTGCGAAGCTATTCATAGTTGGACTAAATCGACCCCTCAGACATCTCAAGGGTGTGGAAACTTGGTTCCAGCATCTCCCCATACTTCTTCAGGTTAGACCTTAGTCTGTGCTTTGCGGGTTGTTTCCCAAAGGGCCAGTAGTGTAGGGATTTTTTGGCTAATTAAATCCAAACTTGGGTCAGGCCCCCTCAAGCCAACAAATGGTTTCGTTGCCAAGACCGGAATTTGCATAGAGATGTCTAATGTCGTCCCATTGGAACCCAACTAAGAAAAAAATTGAAGGTTGGTTGGACAGAGGAATTCATGAACTCACAACAGAGGAGGACAGGAATCCATGACTATCAAAGGAAGAGTGGTTAGATTGCTACCTGTACACAAAGATCCATGAAATCTTCTTCGCATCTTTCCCTACTGAGTTGTACGAGTGGATCACGAAGCTAGTAGATAGCCAATGGAGGTGGAAGCTTGACAGTCCTATTGTGTGGACCCTAGAGTTGGTATGTAGATTGGAAGCATTGGAAGATAAGATTGCACGCTCTGTTGATCATTGGCTCAATCAGATTATAGGAGGACTCATTACTGAGTTCGCGGTAGATACTTCTGTCAGCTATAGCGAGGCAGAGCGACGCTTCCTCAGAGGACCGCAAGGTAAGTACGTAAATTCTCTGAATACTTGGATTAAAATTCTATTGTCTGAAAAGAGGGTTATGCAATTACCTTGATGTTTGGAGCTATGTGAAGTGGAAAAACCTATAGAAACGAAGGAAGTAAGGGACCAGAAAATAGCCCTTTGATTTCACCTCCGCGAGGGGACGAGGAAGAGCTCGTGAAGGTCTCTCTGTAAAGTGAGATCCATTTGATAAGGCAAAGGATTCCATGCATACCACCCCCACCCACGCCACCACTATTTTCACCACCTTCACCTCCATCTTCACCCGTACCACCTCCGCCACCACTGCGAGTCAACATGGCAAGCGCAATAAAGTTGCCCATGTTCAAGGGAGTAGGAAACGAGGATCTGGACTAGTTTTGGTTCGTGATAAGAGCTGTATGGGAAGCACAGGGAGTTACAGATGAAAATATAAAGAAAGTGACATTGGTTAGCACCCTGCAGGACCATGCGTTGACCTGGTATATTAAGCATTCTAATGACAATCTGAATGCGGGGATCGTGGATATCCAAACTGTGCTAAATAAGGAATTTAGCAGGTCGAAGTCAGAAGCACAGTCGATCATTGGGTTCAAAGAGATCACAATGCTACTAGGTGAGACTCCTTGGGAGTTGGATCAGAGGCTAAAGTGCACAAGCAAAGCTAATATGACTTTGACGAATGGACATCACTGTGAATGGTTTGTAGCATCGCTAACACCGCATTTGAGTAATGCGCTATCACAACAGAGGTTAACGACTTAGGCAGAGGCCTTGGGGATCATGATGAGGCTGCATGAGGCCTCAATATAGGATCCTAACTTGGGAGTTTAGCATATCCATGTGCAGTTGAAAAACTTATGCCTTGGAATGCAGAGTCCAAAATAGGATAGGACAACTCGACTAGAAGTGCGCGAAGAGGTATGGTACGTTAAATGTAAGGGTCAGGGTCATGAAAAAGACCACTGCCCGGTGTTTGAAAATTACCTCGTGGGAGGAGGACCGATTCCATTAAGGCTGGAAGTGCAAGAAGGACCAAGCATGGTGCCTGCTTTGTGGTGCGCGATTTGTTAAATAAGTGGAAGGCGTGCTACGGACAATTACCATTTGTTACAGAAGTATACAAAAAATTCATAGCAATTGTTCTGTAATTTTTTTAGGTCAGTAGGACATGATGAGCACACTTGTAGAAGCTATGAGTTAATGATGGATAGAACTCTCACCTATAGAATTCAGGCTGAATCGCGGCCCCTAGATCTGAGTGCAGGAATGGCGCGAACCAGATTTCAGGGGCGTGGATGAGGCCGAGGTGGAGGAGGACTTGGAAGAGGTCGCGAACAACTGATATGCTACAATTGCGTAGGGCCAAGACATTATGCTCGTGATTGTATGGATCCAACGCGCCCATCATGTCTGTATTGTACCTTGTTTGATCATGAGACGAAGGATTGTCCTACACAAGATGATAGAAGCAAACATCCCAAAGATAGCACTTGGGTTCACAAAGCTTCGGCAAAGGAAGCAGAGTTTGATTTGGAGCATGCTCAAGAAACCTTTGTGGAAGCAAAGAAGAGCTTCACTGATGCCTCCACTTCAGGAAGAGAAGATAGATCGGAGCCAAAAATGGACCCATTTATGCTTACGACATTCCTGGAAACATGCATGAAGCTACCGTGTGACAGTAAGGCTATAAAGGAACTATAGGAACTCATTAACAGATGTGCTGGGACTGTGCCAGGAGAACTGCATGTAGTTCGCAAGATTGGAAAGCATAAGGTAAGGACAGGGAGAGAAATGAGGCTAACCGTGCAGATTAGAGAATATGAGATGGACCAAGTAATTTTAGACTTAGGATCGGACGCGAACGTTCTACTGACATAGACATGGGAGTGCATGGGGAGGCCTAAGTTGCAGTGGTCTCTTATTCAGATGCGAATGATGAACCAACACAAGATAATACCCTTGGGGCGATTGTAGGGAATCACCATGGATATTGAGGGAGCAAGTGCACTAGCAGACTTTGAGGGGATAGAGATTGTTGATGACAACAATCCCTACCCCGCGTTCTTAGGAATTGATTAGGCCACTAACATGAATGGGGTGATTAATCTAAAGAAGTGAAAGATGATTTTTGAGAAGAATTCTCTACGCGTAGTTATACCTGTGGACCCTGTCGAGGGATCGCGCTATACAGAGCTTGTGCGTGACTATGAAAGTGAAAATTTGGATTGCATCTACAAGATAACTGCACGGGAGCAAGACTGGGTAAATCCCACAGTGGGTGGATGAACATCATGGGAGCATGAAATCTCCTGCACTTCAGATTTGGATGAGAAGATAGAATGATGGTAGAACCAGTTACATAAGGTAACCACCCTTAATTGTAACATGATGACAAGGTCAGTACGCTATGTATCCACAGAAGTGAGAGATCTCGCTACTTATGATGGATTAGGTGAGGTAGATGCTTTCTTGGATAGATTTGAAAGGGAGGTGCCAGAAGAGAAACATTTACAGGCCTTGAATTGGGTACTGCACGCTACGCCCACACGGTGGTGGGATATGCACAAAGGAAGCTTTGAAGACTGGCGCGCATGTAGAAAAATGTTACGCATACGGTTTGGGAAGCCTAGAGTGCGATTGGTAGATAAATAAAATGGGTGGGATGGTCTACGTGCGTATTTGTCCAGGTGGGTACAGGCATATGGTAAACAACCTACACAGATACACATGAACTATGTGTTGGAAAACATGGTCAATAAGCATGTGTTGGGGGGGAAAATGTGTGAACGGTTCCTCAAGTTGGAACGATAGACTGTGGAGAGAACAAGCACACAGAAGGTTATCCACGTGGAAGCATTTAACGAAGTGTGCAAAGCTATGAACAGGGTATGTAATGTGCAACGAAGTGATTGGGACATGCACATACCAACAGTCTTATGGGTTTATAGGATAGCGTGCAATAAACTGATGGAAGAGACACCTTCTAGGCTGGCCTATGGAGCAAATGCTGTAATGCCAATGGAGTATATCATGCCTAGTCCGCACATAGAAGCACCCACAAATATGATGGTTCATGGAGCCTTGGAAGAAGGGATCGCACAGTTGGAAGAGCTCGAAGAAGAACGCTTGGGACCTGATGAAGACATCCAGTAAGGTAATCTTAGGCTGTAAGAAATCATGAATGAAAGAGTTCGGTTGAGGGAGAAAAGAGCCATGGGGGAAGAAAAAGTCAAGAAGCTTGAAGAAGGAATACAGAAGGACTTTCTTGATAAGAAAAACATGGTGATAAAACAAGATGTGCATGATTAGTTGAAGAATTTGGGGACTACCGCCAAGAGTTGATCACTTTGATGCCCTGGATTGGACCATATGTTACTAAATGGATCACAAATGGTGGTGCAATGCAGATGGTAAAGTGCACGATGCAGATACTAAAGTTAAAAGGTGGAATTTTCTCAGGAAAAGTGAGTGATGGTCAGTTGAAGGCGTATACAGGTGGCCCAGCCACCTGACTAGCCGTAGGAAGCATAGTCTTAGCACCCCAGGCAGTTGAAAGAAGGTGCGGGACTATAAACTACTCTACTCTGGAGCTACGTGATTTCAGGGCTGCGCACAGGAGCGAAGTGTCACAGGGTCCGCGACAGTGCAAGGGTAAATGCGCTGTCGCATGGGTCGGCTGGAAAGTGACCATTATAGTCACTATTCACAATGTGATGCTTAGCTTGAGACCAAAAGGAGTGGGTGACAGGAATTTAGGGCAGGGATTATGGGCTAGATTTGGGAAAATTTGTTGCCAAGGGAGCATTACTGAACCAGATTTGGGGGGAAAAGTCGAATTCGAATTCAAAAGGCACTACAAATTGCAAAGGGCTGCCCAACAAACAACACTTGGCCATTTGAGAATTGAGCTATTGCGCACCTAGAGTTCTATGAACCCAGATCTGTTTTATTTTTTGAACTCGAAGGCGTTTTTTGAGCACTTAGCTGAGTCGTTGAGAGATTTATGGAACAACAGTATGACCACACTAGAGGAAGCCATGGATATAAATAACATGACCGCTGAAGAGGCCGCGCAGGCCATGACAATAGGAGATGCCCTTGAGAGTGCTAGGATAGTTGCGAAAATCCCTAAATCAGTGTGCACGCTGAGACCCAAGAAAGATAAGCAACCCATGCTTCCGGTGCACATGTCCCCCAGAAATCCGCTGCGAACTAAACTGACTATGGAAGAAAAGGGGAAAGCGGTTAATGTTGAAACCGATGAGGAGGAGGAAGATCTTGAGGAAATCCTAGTCAAAGAGGAGGAGGACGAAGAAATGGAGGAAGAAACCCAGGGTGCGGACCCTCTAACCAGGTTGCCAGCATATGTTCCTCCATGAAAAGGGAAAGCAAGGGTACCTAAGGACCTAGATGAGAGCAAGAGCTCTCTGCAGACTCCGCTACTACCTAACGATATCATTTTTGAAGGAGCGCACTTGGGACAGGTGCTGGGTCTAAAGTTTGAAGACTGGGATCTCATGGACCACGATAAATTCCCACACTTGGCAACCTCACAACTCATGAGGCCGAAGAAAAACACTGCGACGAGAGTCATAGAGTTGGAGCTGCACAAGTGGTTGCACAGAGTCGAGAAAGTAGGGTTGTTAAACCTGCTCTGGGTGCCACATTACCATCATGCCCCAGTGACTATCTTTGTCATCAGGAATCTGCTTTTCTTGGTGCATGATGGGTGTTTGTGGCTAGAGGAGCCATCCCCATCACGGACCACCTGATTCATAGAATTACTCGACTCACTTGTAAGGGGGAGGACCTTACTGTTGGGTGTGGAGCCTGATTATCTTCTATATTCAATGGTATCGCCACATAGGACCCCACTTTGAAATGGGGGCGGCAACGCCGCCCGTAAAATATTCGCTACAGGGGGGGTCTAGGGGGGGGCGGCTGCAACCTTTGGGAGCCCCCCCTGGCGGGGGGTTTTGGGGGCAGCGCCCCCGAAGCTAAAAAAAACTGTAAAATTGCCTTGTAAAAGTATAGTAATTTCTAGTCAATCTGGGCCGTTCATTAGGCGGATGATCTGACGGTAGAACTTATGTTTAGTTTAGGGTTTTTTGCCCTAGAAGGCAACCCCTCTCTTTGTATGAGGGTATTGTATTTGAGGCTGTGCGATAGATGTGTATTCTATGAGCGAGAAACAGAGAGGTGAGACTGTGAGAGAAAACAGAGGATATTACAGCGGATTTTCTGTAGGTTGTGTCTCTTCATTTTGCTGGATAATAGAAAGGAAGGACTGGCTGTTCGGGATGGACGTAGCCCAAACTGGGTGAACCACGTAATCTGTGTCTCTCTTGTTTTGTGCGTTTTCTGTGTTTATATTTCTGCAATATTTTATGTGTTCCATTGCTCCGTAATATATAATTTTCTAACAACTGGTATCAGAGCCGAAGGTCTATTTGGCTGATAAACTCGCAGGAAAGAAGGGTTTCTGGTTCGAGTGGGAGCAATGGCGGAAGATGGTAAGTTTAGGGTCGAGAAATTTAATGGCCAAAACTTCTCGCTGTGGAAGATGCAGATGGAAGATTATCTGTATCAGAAAGATCTATACCTACCATTGGGCGGAAAAACAAAGATGTCGATGGGTATGAAAGACGAAGAATGGAACCTTCTCAATAGAAAGGCACTCGGAACAATACGGTTGTGCCTTGCTGCGTCAGTCGCCTTCAACATTTCGAAGGAAACCACGACAGAGGGTTTGATGCAGACGTTGTCGAAACTATATGAAAAACCCTCGGCCTCAAACAAGGTATTTCTTATGAAACGGTTATTTAATATGAATATGTCAGAAGGTGGATCTGTTGCAAACCATTTAAATGATTTTAATACAGTTACAAGTCAGTTAAGTTCTGTAGGGGTAAACTTTGAGGATGAAGTTAGAGTTCTGTTATTCTTGTGCTCATTACCAGAAAGTTGGAATGGTTTGGTAATGGCCATTAGTAACTCTGTTTCTGGATCTAGTACTTTAAAGTTTGATGATGTTGTCAGTGCTATCCTTAGCGAGGAAATGCGACGGAAAAGCTCCGGTGAGACATCGGGAAATGCTTTGAGTGCAGAGTCTAGAGGAAGAAAAATGGAAAGAGGAAAGAGCTCAGGATATCGCAGTAAATCAAGGAAAGGCAGATCCAAGTCCAGATCGGGGATAGTGTGCTGGAAATGTGGAAAGAAAGGACACCTAAAGAAAGACTGTAGATCTCGGAAGGGAAAAGAAGGAGATGCACAACAAGAAAACAATCATGAAGCAAATGTGACAGGTGAGGTGTTACAAGATGCTTTGATTCTTTCTTTCAAAAATATTACTGATTCCTAGGTGGTAGATTTAGGGGCTTCATTCCATGCCACACCTGATAAGAAATACTTTCATGACTATGTTCAAGGAGATTTTGGACAAGTTCGTCTGGGTGATGATAAACCCTGTAAAATCGTTGGAATGGGTAAGGTTCTTGTAAAACAGTAGAATGGAAACCAATGGCTATTAAAGGAGGTAAGGCATGTTCTAGATCTAAAGAAAAATCTGATTTCAACAGGGCAGTTAGGCGGTGAAGGTTGTGTGACAACTTTCACAGATAAAGCTTGGAAGGTTACCAAAGGAGCCTTGGTAATAGCAAAAGGCGAAAAGGTTGGTACATTGTATTTATGCAATGGTATTTCTAACTCTGTTAATGCTTTAACTTCCAAAGGAGCAGATGCAGCATTATGGCATCATAGGCTCAGACACATGAGTGAAAAGGGGATGAAGATTCTTCACTCAAGGAATTTGTTGCCGGGTTTGAAGAATGTTGATTTGGACTTCTCTGAGAATTGCATTTATGGAAAACAGAAGAGAGTCAGATTTCTCAGAGTTGGGAAAGAAAAGAAGAATGAAAAATTAAAGCTTGTGCATACAGATGTATGGGGACCTGCTCAGGTATCATCTCTCGGTGGCTCTCGTTATTATGTTACTTTTATTGATGATGCAACTAGAAAAACTTGGATTTATTGTATTAAGAATAAATCTGATGTATTTGATACTTTCAAGAAATGGAAAGCTTTGGTTGAGATTGAGACAGGAAAGAAATTGAAGTGTCTTAGATCAGACAATGGAGGTGAATATTGCAGCAAAGAGTTTGATAGGTACTGTTCAGAGCATGGAATTCGTAGAGAGAAGACAGTTCCAAGAACACCACAAGGAAATGGTGTGTCAAAAAGGATGAACAGAACAATCATGGAGCATGCAAGGTGCATGAGATTGCATGCAGGATTTGCTTTACAGTTTTGGGCAGATGTTGTAGATACTGTTGTTTATCTAATAAAAAGAGGGCCTTCAAGTTCCTTGGATGGTGGTGTTCCACAAGAAGCATGGACAGGTAAAAAGGTAAACTACTCTATTTTAAAGCCTTTTGGTTGTGAGCCTTTGTCCATATTGATAAAGAAAATAGAACAAAGCTTGAGGCAAAGTCAAAGAAATGTACCTTTATTGGATATGGTGTTAATGATTTTGGTTATCCCTTATATGATTACGAAAATCACAAAATCATTAGGAGCAGAGATGTAATATTCAATGAAAATGTCTTGTATAAGAATCAGTTGCAGGAAAAGAAACAGGAAAAGGAAAACAAGAAATACGCAGTTCTTGATGAAATCACTGAAAAAGGAAAGGTGCCTGAAAATAATAATAATCAACAACCACAACAACAGCAACCACCACAACAACAACAGGCACCCCAAACACCTGAAAGTGGTGTTAGAAGATATACTAGGATAAGTAGACCCCCTGAACGATACTCTCCTTCATTATATTATTTATTATTGACTGATTCCGGTGAACCCGAATGTTATGAAGAAGCAATGCAGGTTTAAAGCAGGAAGAAGTGGGAGGTAGCCATGGAAGAAGAGATGGACTCCTTAATGCATAACCAGACTTGGGATTTAGTTAGGTTGCCTATAGGAAAAACTACATTGAAGAATAAATGGGTTTATAGGCTGAAGGAAGAAGATGGAGGAAAACAAAGGTATAAAGCTAGACTTGTGGTAAAGGGGTTTGCACAGAGGAAAGGTATTGATTTTGATGAAATATTTTCTCTTGTTGTTAAAATGACTTCAATCAGAACCATTTTAAGTCTTGTAGCAGCTGAAGCTTTGCATCTTGAGAAGTTAGATGTAAAGACAACCTTTCTCCATGGGGATTTGGAGGAAGAGATATATATGCAACAACCACAAGGATATGAGGTGAAAGGGAAGGAGAAACTAGTGTGCAGGTTGAAGAAGAGCTTGTATGGCTTAAAACAGGCTCCAAGGCAGTGATATCTAAAATTTGACAAGTTTATGTCTGAACAAGGTTATACTAGATGTCACTTTGATCATTGTGTTTATTTGAAAAAGAAAAATGATGGAAGCTATATTATATTGTTATTGTATGTAGATGACATGCTTGTTGCAGGATCTAACATGCAGGAAATAAATGTGCTCAAAAGAAAATTGGCAAATTCATTTGCAATGAAGGATTTGGGAGCTGCAAAACAAATCCTTGGTATGAGAATAACTAGAGACAAGAAAAATCGTAAATTAACATTGTCTCAGAATGAGTACATACAAAAGGTGTTGAAAAGGTTTAACATGCACAATGCAAAACTAGTTAGTACACCTTTTGCTAGCCATTTCAGACTTAGCTAGGAAATGTGCCCAAAGACCCAAGAAGACATGGATTATATGTGTAAAGTTCCATATGCATCAGCAGTTGGAAGCTTAATGTATGCAATGGTCTGCACAAAGCCTGATATTGCACATGCAGTGGGAGTTGTAAGCAGGTACATGAACAATCCAGGAAAGGAACATTGGATGGAAGTGAAATGGATTCTCAGATATTTGAAAGGTACCACAAATCAAGCATTATGCTTTGGTGGTTCAAACATCTCCCTACAAGGATATGTTGATGCAGATATGGCAGGTGACAGAGATAACAGGAGGAGAACTACAGGATATGTATTTACTGTTGGAGGAACAACTGTCAGCTGGGTTTCAAAAATCCAAAGTGTTTTTGCACTTTCAACAACAGAAGCAGAGTATGTTGCTGCTACAGAGGCTAGTAAAGAAATGATTTGGTTACAAAGGTTTATGGGTGAATTGGGTAAGGAACATGATATGGGCACGTTATACAGTGATAGACAAAGTGCCATTCATCTTGCAAAGAACTCAGCATTTCATTCCAGGACTAAAAACATACAGCTCAAGTACCATTTCATACGATCAGTGTTGGAAGATGGAGAGTTGAAGCTAGAAAAGATACACACTAGCCAGAATCCTGCAGATATGCTAACAAAAGTTGTAACCAGGGAGAAACTGAGAATATGCTCAGTTTCAGTTGGTCTTCAAGGATGATGATGAAGATGAGAAATAGCCAGGTCCAAAGAGGAGTCATTGTCCAGGAAATGGATCAGCGGTGGAGTTGCTACAATCAGTCTCCAAGTGGGAGATTGTTGGGTGTGGAGCCTGATTATCTTCTATATTCAAAGGTATCGCCACATAGGACCCCAGTTCGAAATGGGGGCAGCAATGCCGCCAGTAAAATATTCGCTACAGGGGGGGTCCAGGGGGGGAAGCGCCCCCGAAGCTAAAAACAGCTGTAAAATTGCCTTGTAAAAGTATAGTAATTTCTAGTCAATCTGGGCCGTTCATTAGGCGGATGATCTGACGGTAGAACTTATGTTTAGTTTAGGGTTTTTTGCCCTAGAAGGCAACCCCTCTCTTTGTATGAGGGTATTGTATTTGAGGCTGTGCAATAGATGTGTATTCTGTGAGCGAGAAACAGAGAGGTGAGACTGTTAGAGAAAACAGAGGATATTACAGCGGATTTGCTGTAGGTTGTGTCTCTTCATTTTGCTAGATAATAGAAAGGAAGGACTGGCTATTCAGGGTGGACGTAGACCAAACTGGGTGAACCACGTATATCTGTGTCTCTATTGTTTTGTGCATTTTCTGTGTTTATATTTCTGCAATATTTTATGTGTTCCATTGCTTCGTAATATATAATTTTCTAACACTTATAGATATTTCGGAGGGTAAGAGCAACAACTTGGCATTGCGGAGGCCACGAAGGAAAAATTCAAGCTGGAGAAAAATAAGAGAGGGTACGCGATCTCCAATATCAACAACAAGGAAGTCAGAGTTTCCACCCAGATACTAACTGGCAATGTTATACAGTAGTGTCGCACGGATGAGGTACCCATGTCGGTGATAACACTTGCCACGTAGTGCATGGAGGGGGTCCAGTTTAACTTGTCCGAGTACTTGTGCAAGGAGTTCCTGGAGAATTGTTGCGAGGCACAAGAATAGCGGAAGACCTTCCACTATGCATGGCTTTTGATTTCCATAGCATTGGTGGCCTGGGAATTGCTTGAGGATAGCCAGTTCCCCACAATTGCGTGGGATTTGCTGAAGGCAACAAAGTACGCTTCACTGTGGGCCACTAAAGATGTGCAGAGGATCTGAGACAATAAGATATTTGGGTGTTCATGGAGATGAACATCAGAATGGGGATTAACCATAAGCCACAGTTATCTCCCACTGTCTATAATAGGCTAAAAAACTTTGCGGAGTTCAAGGCAAACATCCACCACATGTATGTCAGGGTACGCAAGGACCCCGCGGAGAAGTGGAATGAGCTCTCGTACCTAGCCATGGATGATGTCATATTCGCTGTACTTGGTTCGTGGCCATTGGAGTGGCGCGCTCTAGCCATATCCGCAATGGAAACAGAATAGTCTGCTGCACAACGGAAGAAGGAGGAGGTAAAACTGTGGATGGTTTACTTGGCAGAGAAAAGAAGAAAAGAGGTAGCAACAACAAAGGCATAGGAGGCACATGAAACTGTGAAGGCTGTAACAGAATAATAGAAAGTAGTAGCTGAGCAACAACAGGCAGCAGAGAAGGAGCACGAAGGCCATAAGTCACCTTCGCCTGAGGAAGAGCCCGAGACAAAGGAAGGTGGCACGGAGCAAGAGACAACATCTACATAGTTGAAGTGCCAACATCCAAGAGAGCAGGTGAGGTCGTGAAAGAAATCGAAAGCTTCTAAGACTTCTTTCGAACTGATCACCCTCATAGAAGGAGATCTCCATGATATAGGGGAGACGGTGGGTGATGTCATCACGGAGGCCCTCTAGCAGTCCATGGAAGAGAATCAGATTGTGTTGGGGGCCCTCCAGGCACAGATACAAGAGTTGCAGGTGTGCACTCCTAAGGCTGGTACTCTCTCGACTAACCTTGCATTAGGAACGACCGCGACTGAGGAAATTCTGTGCGCTCACATGACCAACACCATAGTACTGCCAGAGGGGGCATTGGTTACAGAGAATGAGGTCGACAAGAGAGTAGGGATCAACATGGATGCGCTACCTCGAGAGACACTCTATCTCCTGTAGGATAGAGTGACTTTAGAGTTGTGGGTTGGGGAGGGCCACGCACTATAGGTGTTGAGTGAGAAAAAAATTAATATGGAACAACCGAGCCTACAACACGACAAGGTAGTGGCGTAGAACTAGCAAATGATGCAGGTGGTTGAGGAGGCCTGCTAGAGGGGTCCCTGAGTTGGCCATCCCAGTAGAGGGACCAGTTGAGGTGCACATCCATAGGTTACTAGTAGGGGTGCACGAAGCGAAAGAAGAGATGGCTAAGGTTAAGCTGGAGCTGAACCTTCAGATAGCAGAGTTACAGTTGAAGGTGCAACCTTCAACTCCTCTAGAGGTGAGGGAACAGCGCGCCAACGCCATTACATTGGGGATGGAGGACATCAACAGTGCAATGAAGTACTACACCAAAATGTTGGAAGAGTTGTTCGAGATCCTCATCACTCTGCAGGAGGACCCGAACATATGGTGCTTGGAAACAAAGGCACGTGAGCTGTAGCAACAGTATGATGATATAAAAAGGACTGCGCAAATGGTGGCCCTTACACAGAGGCTCATGTGAATACAACAGGAAAAAGAGCTTAAGGAGCAGGTAGACACAGCGTGACACAAAGAAGTGGTTTTGAAGGCACATATCCAACCTTGGATCAATGAGGCATTCATTATTGTAGCCTCGATCGAAACCAAGCTCGTGCAGATGCAGGGAATGTAGGAGCAAATGCGCTTCCAACCTTGCAGTAGTCCGAGCAGAGTTGGGAGGTATTAGCGCGAAGATCTCCACACTGATAGAGTGACTCGAGGGTGAGTCATGATGTTTGTGTTGGGGACCTGTTGGGCGTGGGATCTCCCAAGGCAAGTTTTGGGGCTTAAAGCCTAGATTGTGACCAAATTTGATGTAAAGACTCCGCATTTTTTGGGCGCAAAGTGCGAACTTGTAAATGAGTCATAGGGTTGTCTGCCCTCATTTTTGTAAATGTAATGTCGGCTTTAGAGATCCACCCATGGTTCGCATACCATGGGATTGTATAAATAGAGCGAGGCTCTAAGTTGTAAATAACCAGGAAGAAGGAATCAATGAATGAAGAATGAGGAATTGAGTCTTATCTAAGTGTCGAGTTGAGTCTTTGGGTCGTAGAGTAGGAGAAGGCTCTGCAACTGAGTGCGCAGAGGCCTAGTAGTCCACAGCTGAGCGCGCGGACCCTTGCAGCTAAGTGCATAGGGTGAGTTGAGTTTGTAACCTTTGGAGAAGTAATAAAGAGAAGTTTTACATCATTTCTGTGTATTGTTTTCTTATTGTGTGCATTGAATGTTTCAAACATATATTGCATTTCTATTGTTTATATGATGTGTGAACTTATATCAATGTGTTGATAAAGTGAATATAAGATAAAGTATCTGTTTATGCGAAGATAACTAACTTTTATAAGAAGATAAGATACATGGTGTAACTTGGGGAAGTAGCATAGATCGCTTCTACGGTAGCGCGAAATCACCTTAACCCGTGGTGGGGGTGGCGTGAAGGCGATTGTAACAGATCACCAAGGTCTCACAGGTCAGGTCAGTGTGTGAAGTGACTTGCATGAAGCTATTCACAGTTGGTCTAAATCAACCCCTCAGACATCTCAAGGGTGCGGAAACTTGCTTCCAGCATCCCCCTATACTGCTTCGGGTGAGACCTCAGTCTGCGCTCCGCAGGCTGTTGCGAAAAGGGCCAGTAGTGTAGGGATTTGTTTGGATAATTAAATCCAAACCTGGGTTAGGCCCCCTCAAGCCAACATTTTTCATTCAATCTATGGAATAATGTATATAATACTCAACAATTTCAATGGCAGTATCCCACTCCCCCTCTAGCTCAATTTCCTTCACCATGGTGTTGGGTGCAACTCTACTTGGTCCAAGTTTGGGTCAAAGAATTTTCATTTTGAGGAGTGGAGTGCATGGAGCTGGTGAAGTTTTATTCATCACACAATGTTTAGGGGCTTTGGCGTGGGTCAAAAGTCCCTTATTTTGTAACCATTATTGTGTATTAGTCCATCGTTTTATCGGATCCATGGTATGTGGACCATGGTATTTTAGTAAGGAAATCTATATAAAGAATATGTAATACTTTGTTGATAGCTAAGAATAGATAGAATTCATAGATTGATCATATTTTCTATCTTGGGCCCGTATTTTTGGGAAGGCTGCGCAGCTGAGTGCGTGGAGGCCTTGGAAGAATCTGCAGCTGAGTGCGCAGACCACTCGCAGCTGGGTGCACAAGTCAAAGAAGTGTATGTATTGAAGATCTTTGTTAATAAAGAAGTAGTTTTTGTGAAGTATTGGGCATATTTCTATGTTCATTATCTGTTGTTATAAATATTTTTATGTATTATTTTTATTGAATTACGTGGAATAATACATGTTATACTTTTCCCTGTTATGTTTATGCATTAAGTACCAATATGTGAAGTTAATCACCAGTGTGAAGTTATTCATGTATGCAAAGCTGTAGATAAATATAAAATATAAGTCAACACATGGATGCAATATCGCGGATATCCCTTGGCCTACAGAAACATGATTCTACAACCACCCATAACCACTTTAGGTGAGAGTGTAATCTTGTTGCAAGTCATTGCCGAAAGGGCTAGTGGTTGAGGGTTTCGTTGGTGTGCAGTAAACTTTAAACTCGGGTTAAGCCCCCTTAAACCAAAAAATGGTTCCATTGTTGGGATCAAGATCTTATTAAGGGATATGTTTTGGTGTCTATCGAATAAATAAATCTAGGAGTGGGTTGAACAGAAAGAAAGAGAATTTGTTGAAAAAGAGAAAAAAAACTCTCGAATATTAGCTGGAGACTGGTTGCAGAAGTATATCTTCAAAGAGCAGTACAAAATCTTCTTTGGTTCGTTCCACATTGAATTGTACAAGTGGGTATATAAGTTGACCAAGCATAAGACTCATTTCAAGAATGATGAACCTAAAAATTAGTAGAATCCTGAATTGATACGGTGACTCAAGAACATCAGTAATAGTATCTCAAGGGCTATTGATTTCTAAATCGATAACATTTTAGGAGGATTTATCATTGAGTTCATGATAGATGCGATCATGTCCTATAGCTAATATGAAGAAATATTTTTCAAAGGACCATCAGGTAAGTTCTTAAGCTCTTTTAATATGTGGATTAAAATGTTATTGTGTGAAAAGTGGATTTTGCGAATGCAGTCATATTAATGTTTGGGCAAAGAGGAAATAAGCCTAAGCCAGAGTCTATGCGAAGTGGAAAATGATATAAAACATATCTGAAGAATTTTATTGAGACTGACTATAGCCCCTTATTAGGAGGATCTCGGAGTGAATAAAAAAGAAGTAACCCTACAACCCCAAGACATTCCCCCTCCCATCCTGAAGGCGCATCGAAGTTAGGAGTTGAGAAAAATTAGGGTGCCTTTGGGATTCCCCATCCAACCACCCCCCTTACACCCCATCCCCCTCCCCATATTTCCCTTACCTCCCAACTCCCTCCCCCTCCACCTAGCCCCCCAATAAGGAAAATGGATGATGACATTAAGCTACCTATTTTTAAAGGATTTGGATCAGAGGATCCTAATCAATTTTGGTTTGTAGCTGATGCAGTATTGATAGCAAGACAAATCACTAGTGATGATGTGAAGAAGGCAGAACTCGTCACGTCATTGTGAGAAAGAGAGCTAACCTGGTATACAAAATACTCTGTGACTAATATGACTACTTCATTGGATGAAATTAAGAAAACATTGGTATTATAATTCAAGAAGCCGAAATCAGAATCGTAGTGCATCACAGAGCTAAAATAAATCAAACATACAATGAATGAATCTATGTGGGAGTTGGATCAACAATTCAAGGTATTGATGGGTCAAGTAAGTTTTAATATACCCCCCTAACAACATAAGGAATGGTTCATAGCCACACTATTGCCACATATTAGGTTACCTTTGACACAACAGAAGATTGTGACTCAAGCTGAAGCATTAGAGATTGCAATGAAGCTGGAAGCTTCGCCGATCGTAGGAGTACAACGGATTCAGAGTCAGTGAGCCAATTTGACCTTAGAATTGTAAGATATCAAGAAAGGTAAAGAAACTCGATTAGAAGTATGGTATACAAAATGTAAAGAAAAGGGTCATTATAAGGATCAATACCCCATGTTTAGAGATTATTTGGCAAGTGGAGCACCTAATCTAGTAAACCAAAGGCTGTGGTGCGAGATTTGTATAAAAAGGGGCCAAAATCACTATGAATATTTATACATGTTACAAAATTATGTGTAGACCCCTAAGCAACTATTTTTCAGCTTTTGTAGATTAGCAGGCCATGATGAGAAAAATTGTCGAATTTATGACTTGATGATGGAGCACATTGTTGATGATTATAGATTGCAAGCTGAACTACATACACACTAAGAGATAGGCTAGGATGCTAGTCGAGGAGGATTGCAAGTATGAGGATGAGGATGAGGAGCTGGTCAAGGACGTCTATAGACAGGCTGGGAACTTTGCAAGAGACTGTCAGATTCCTATGACAACTTGTAGCTACTGTAAGTCTTTTGATCATGTGATAGAAGAGTGCCCCGTCCTTATTGCAAAGATACAGGTGAAAAAGAACTAGTAGCTAGCAACAAACATTCAAATGATGACCACAAAGCTAAGGTAGGATGAACCGTGCATCAGTATTGTAACAAGAAGCAGAGTTGTAACTAGAAATGATAAAGCCAATGGGAAAAAAGAAGTTGATGCTACTTTGGTAAGAAAAACTACTGAAAAAGATCCTACATTTGATATCCTGAACGAAAAGAAAGTATTCATGGACGTAAGGTAAATCTTTATGGATGATGGGGCCTCAACCTCTACCACATAGCTGATTGAGAAGGATAACTGTGAGATAGTATTGGTTGCAACAAAAGATATGGATCAAGATATCTTGAAGTCTTTTCTACATACATGCACGAAGTTGTTGAGAAATCAGAAGGCTGTAGGCGGATTGCAAGAATTGATAGACTCATGTGCTTCTAAAGAGGCACCGTAGAGTGAGATGCATGCAGTGAATAATCTACATATAGACAAGAAGTGGAATGGAAACGAAATGAGGATTACAAATAGATTGGAGAATACAACGTGGATCAGGTTATCTTGCATCTAGAATTTGATGCCAATGTCTTGCCGAAGAAAACTTGGAATTTGATGGGTAAACCAAAGTTATAATGGTAAACTATCCAGCTAAAGATGGCAAATCGACAGAAGATTTTCCCTTTAGGAAGATTGTCAGGTGTCACAGTAGACATTGATGGAGTGCGCACTACCACTGACTTTGAAGTAATTGAGATTGTGGATGACAATAATCCCCACCCAACATTGCTTGGATTAGATTGGTTATTTGCTAAAATGGCTATAATTGACTTGAAGAAAATACAAATGGAATTTTAAAGTAGTAATATGAGAGTTATTTTTCCCTTAGATCCATCAGAGGGAGTGAAGTATACTGAACCTGTCGAAGAAGAGTACATCACAGATGAAATCTACAACATTTAATAAATAAAAATAAAATAAGAAGAAATGATTAACCCTACTACAGATGGAAAATTGACTAGGGAGCAAGATAGTTCCTACACTTCAGATTCATAAGAGGAATCAGAGAACTAGCAAAACAAGTTGCATGAAGTGTTTACAAGGTGATGTGCAAGGATCACTAAAGAAGTGTGTTCTATGATAGCTGAAGCATGTGATTTACCTTTCTATGATGGTTTGAGTAATATCAATACTTTCTTTAGAGATTATGAAAGAGAGGTAACTGAATGTTAGAGATTGTTAGCTCTGCATCAAGAACTGAGGGCTACTCCTGCTATATGGCAGGGTACCCATAAGAAGAATATAGGAGATCAGAAAAAGTGTAGAAGGTTGATGTGGGTAAGGTTTGGTCAAGTAGAAATAAAGCTCGTAGATAAGTATGATGACCAGACTGATCCTAGAAACTGCATACAACTATGTATGACAGCTTAGGGAGAAATTCCATGTGAAGAATGGGTGCATGGCTTCATCCATACCCTGGAGAGAATTCCTCATAATTGGTATTTGGAAACCGAGATTTGACATGGTACTGCTAGCTCGATGGAAATGGTTGATGGATTTATAATGACATTAAGATTTGAAGATGACTGTCCACATATAGATGCAGCTCTGAATATAGTTAAGAAGAATATTTTTGAGAATGAGGTTTGAATTATTTGGCAACCTGATTAGACTGTGAAGATACGTATTTTAATGGAATGTTATAATTACATTATGGAAGAGGATGAAGATCCTCACAATATTGACATCAAAGAATTATAATGCCATTGTGAAGTAAATGGGACCAAGATAGAAATGCATGATATAATGAAGCCATTGAAGATGAAGAAGGTGAATATAGGGTCAGAGGTTGAACCAAAGTACACAAAAATAAGAGATTACTGGGGTTAAGACACAGTTAGTAAGATAAGAAATCTCTTGCATGAATATAATGGGTTGCTCCCCACTAAGTTTTTAAATATAAAGGGCATAGCAGGGGATTTGAAAGTTATGAGGATCCCTTTGAAGCCTAATGAAAAGCCTGTCAAGTAGAGACCTTATAGACTAAATCCAAAATACAAGGAGAAAGTGAAAGAAGAGTTAGAAAAAATGTTAGCAACTGTGATAATTGAACTTGTCGAAGAGTATGAATGGGTAGGTCCCATGGTGGTTCAGGAAAAGAAGGTAAAAGGGGAAATTAGAATTTGTGTTGACTTAAGAAAGTTGAATGATGCCTGCGTGCATGACCCCTTCCCTACACCATTTACAGATGAAGTATTGGAAAATGTAGGAGGAAAGGAAGCCTATTACTTCATAGATGGATTCTCAGGATACCATCAGATCAGGAATGCACTAGAAGATAGACATAAGACAACTTTTTCTACAGAGTGGGGTTCTTACCAATACACGCTGATGCATTTTGGATTAAAGAATGTGCCTGCTATATTTTCTAGAGTTGTAGTTGCATCCTTTAAGGAATATAAACACAATTTTATGGAAGTATACTTCGCTGATTGGACAGTATTTGGGTTATTGAAGAAGCATGTGGCAAGCTTAAGGTTGATGTTGGATACATGTTGGGATGGGGTCCCCTAGGTTAGTTTGGGATTAATATAACCCAATTTTTGGTAAAGTTTTGTAAATAATGTAAAGTCTCCTTGATTTTTGGATGTGGAGCATGTATATGAATAGGAGTCAAAGGGGCTTAGCCCCTTGTTTTATGTAAAATTTTGAGTCAGCTTTGAGATTCACCCATGGTCCCCGGATCATGGCATTATATGAAAAAGACTATAAATAGGTGTGTCTTAAAGAGTCTAAGGTAGTGATAGCAAGGAGAAGCAGTTAAGATAGAAGAAGAAAGGCTCTACAGTTAAGTGTGCAAAGGCCTAGGTAGAGTCTGTGGACCCCTGTAGCTGAATCCAGAGGGAAGTTTTGAGTCTATAACCTTGAATCGAAGATCAATAAAGATAGTTTTACAAAGAATTCCTGAGTATTTATGCTTATCTCTATTAATGTTATATGCTACCGATGAATGATTTGTTTATGAAATATTGACTGAATGTTACATGATTCTCTTTATTAAGTGTTAATAATGTACAAAATGCATGTTTGAATACTTCCACGAAGACTCTGGTGGTTCCTCTTATGTTTACTAATGACTTGAGTAAATCTGTGAACACTTATTTAAGACCGCCCTCTGATGTGCGTAAGTAGGCCCATTCATTGTTAGAGGTCCGCAAGGACTAATCATAGACCTTTGCGAAGGTCTAAATACTATTTTCACAGAGTTGCAGCAACATGCTCTAAGAGTCCATCGATCTACGCGAAGGCAGATCTAAGACACTGAAAGACATCACACTAGTCTTTGGATGGAGAAACTTGGTTCTAGCATCCCCCCATACTGCTTCGAGTGAGACTGAAACCTCCACTATGCGGGTTTTTTCTGAAAGGGCTAGTAGTGTAGGGTTTTGTTGGTTGGTGTAGCTAACTCTGAACCTGGGTCAAGGCCCCCTAAGCCAACAAATGGTTCCATTGCCAACACTAGGACCTTCTTGAAAGAGATGTGTGATAGTGATATTCGAATTCAAACTTTTGTGATCCATATCTTGATATATAAAACATTTTCAGAAGAAATCACATTGAAGATTTTGGTCGACGCGTTTCGAACCAACCAGTGTGGTTCATCTTCAGGACAAGATGAAGAAACAGATCTAGGCCGTGGGTTAAATAGGAAGATGGGCCATCCTAACGGCTAGAAGAAAACAACTATATTTGACTAGGGGAGTAAAAGGGAAATATTTTGTATTGTTTAAATAATTTTTATTACTTAATAAAAATTATTTAAACAATATAAAAATTATTTAAATAATATAAAATATTTCCCTTTTCCTCCCCTAGTCAAATATAGTTGTTTTCTTCTAGCCGTTAGGATGGCCTGTCTTCCTATTCAACCCATGACATAGATCTATTTCTTCATCTTGTCTTGAATATGAACCACACTCGTTAGTTCGAAATGCGTCGACCAAAATCTTCAATGTGATTTCTTCCGAAAATGTTTTGTATATTAAGAGATGTGTGATGTTGCATCATTGGAATCTGACCAAGAAATAAATTGAAAAGTGGTTGGATCAGAAGATTCATGAGTTCACGGTGCAAGCAAACAGGAATCCACACCTGTCGAAGGAAGAGTGGTTGAATAGGTATCTGTATATGGAAATACACGAGATCTATTTCTGCACCTTCCCCATTGAATTGTATGAGTGGTTAGCTAAATTGACAGACAATCAAGGAATGTGGAAGCTTGATAACCCTATTATATGGACTCCAAAATTAGTGCGATGATTAGAATCTTTTCAAAACAAGATTGCACAGGCTATTGATCATTGGCTTGATCAGATCCTAGGAAGATTTGTTACAGAGTTTGCAGTTGATACCTCAGTCAGCTATAGCGAAGCGGAGTGTCGATTTTTCAAAGGACCATGAGGTAAGTATTTAAGATGATTAAATACTTGGGTCAAATTGTTGTTATGTGAAAAATGAGTGATTCCATTACCTTGATGTTCGAAGCTATGTGAAGTGGACAATTCTTTAGAAACCGCGAAGGATCAAGACCAGAGTAGAGTCCATTGATTGTACATCCTTTAAGTGACAACGAAGGGGTGGGACAGACTCCGTTGCGAAGCACTGTTAAGCTAATCACTTAGGGGATTCCTCAAGTAAATCATGCTTCCACCCCACCACTGCCTCCACCTCCACCGCATACACCTTCCCCCACACCTCCACCAACACCACCACCACCACCACTCAACATGGTGAAAGAAATCAAGATGCCAATATTCAAAGGCATAGGAAGTGAAGATGCAAATCAATTCTGGTTTGTTACGAATGCTATATGGACAATGCAACAGATTACTGATGACAATATAAAGAAGGCATAGTTGGTTATCACCTTGCAGGGTTGCGTGGTAACCTAGTATATTAAGTATTGTTCTGATAATCCTATTGCAATGCTAGCAGAGATTAAGGCGGCTCAAAAAAAAGAGTTTAGTAAGCCTAAGTTTGACTCACAGTCAGTAATTGCATTTAAAGAAATCATTATGAGGGTTGATGAGATGCCCTCGGAATTTGATCAAAGGTTGAAGTGTCAGATCAGAGAAGCTAACATGCAGATTACAGATAGCCAACATCGTGAATGGTTTATTGCATCGCTTTTGCCCCACTTGAAAATTGCTCTATCACAACAAAAGATATAAATGCAGGCAAAATCCTTGGAAATCATGATGAGGCTACATGCATCCCCTATTCAGGATACAAACTTGGGAGTACAATAGATTCACTCAAAATTAGCAAGCTTACACCTAGAGTTACAAAGTTTGAAGAAAGAAAAGGAGACTAAACAAAAAATGCGCGCGAAAGTCTGGTGTTTGAAGTGCAAGGACCAGGGGCACGATAAATTCAATTTCCGGTCTACGTGAATTATATTTTAGGAGGGGGGCCAATTCCCCTGAAGCCAAAAGTCCCAGCAGCGCCGAGCATGGGGGCTGCGCTATGGTGTGCTATTTGCAGGTTGTTGGACAACATGCGATGGATAATTTCCATTTACTTCAAAAGTTCGCTCAGACACCCACACAGTTGTTCTGTAATTTCTACAAATCTGTGGGCCACAATGATCACCACTGTTGAAGCTATGAGCCGAAGATGGAAATGACACCTACATGCTAGATGCAAGCAGAAACGCGGCCTCCAAATCAGGGTGCCAGAGGATCACGCAGAGGTTGTCAGGGTCAAGGACTGGGCTATGGAGGAGGAGGACCTGGTAAAGGTTGCAAACAAATTATTTGTTACAATTGTGGGCAGCCAGGGCACTACGCATGAGAATTCCAGAATCCTATGCACTCATTGTGTCAATACTGTAGAAAAATTGACCATACTATAGAAGAATTCTTGGTGTTGATAACTAAAATGCAAAAGAAGAAAATGCAGCCTCAGCAGCCTACGCAGAATCTACAGATGATGAGGGTTGAGTCATGCGAAGAAGACCAAAGCGTTAACATTGTGCTAAGAAGTGGAATGACGATTGGCGCTGATAAGGGTAAGAAGCCTGAAGAAGAAGGATGTGTCCACAAAGCACCAGAGAAAGAAGTTGGCTTTGATTTGGATCGCACTAAGGAGACATTTATGTAAAATAAGAAGAGCTTCGCTGAGGCCTCCACCTCAGGAAGCCAGGACAAGGTGCAAGAAGTCAACGAGCCTACAAGGGTTGATCCTTCTGTACTCACTACATTTTTGGAGACCTACATGAAATTCCTGCACGATATCAAGGCTGTGGAAGGCCTACAGGATTTAATAAATAAATTCGCCAGCAAGGAGAAATCCCCTAATGGACACCATGTAGTCAGAAAAATTGGTAAGAATGAGGCATGAATAGGGAAAGAAATGAGGCTAACTGCGCAAATAGGAGATTATGAAATGGATCAGGGCATATTGGATCTAGGATCTGATGCGAACATTTTTCCAAAACAAAAATGGTAAAGGATGGGGAGACCTATGCTGCAGTGGTCTCTGATTCAACTTAGAATGGCGAACCAATAGAAAATCATCCCCATGGGACGGTTATATGGAGTAACAGTGTTGGAATTATGAGACAAGTGTTGTCCTTGATGGTAAATCACTCAGATGATAAATTATAGTGCAGCAAAGTTATTTTCAAGTTCACGCACTTTCATGCAGAGAAAAGTTTCTTTCATGTAAAGAAAAGTTCACGCACTTTCATGCAAAGAAAAGTTTCTTTCATGTAGAGAAAAGTTCACGCACTTTCATGCAGAGAAAATTTTCTTTCATGTAGAGAAAAGTTCACGCACTTTCATGCAGAGAAAATTTTCATTCATGTAGAGAAAAGTTCACGCACTTTCATGCAGAGAAAAGTACCTTTCATGAAGAGAAAAGTTCACGCACTTTCATGGTTGGCTCATGGTATTAGTCTGACAGTTTTTGATCCTATGGTTTTGGTCCGTGGTATTGCATCCAAAAGTGTTGATCCCAAGTATTGGGTCTGTGGTATTATGTTATTATGGTTTTGGACCGTGGTATTGTGAAATTCCTAAGACTATAAAAGAGGAAGGAGATCATTTGGCAAGGCATCATCTGAATTATTGAATATCTGATAAAGTGCTAGATCTGGAATACTGTGATTGGGTTATGGTGCAGATCTGGATCTAAGCTAAATAGGGATCTCACCGGTTGATGGAGAACAAGATCTAAGGATAGATCAGGATCAAATGGTTTGAAATGAACAATCTCTATATATTTGATTATGCTTATTCTAGATCTATATATTGACGCTTGTAATGATCTATACAGGTTTGGTTCATTTTAGTAGCGTATACAATTTGAGCTATGATATTTGAAGTCACAGGTGGTTCTGGTTGTTGATGGATTCTGATGACAGTTTAAAGGTGTCAGTATTCTGCATATCCTGTTTGGTTGATTGTGTTTATCTTCAGTATTGATGGATGAGAACTAATATTGGATCAGGATCATAATGACTCATATTTATGTGATCTGATGGACTAGATCTAGGTGCTAACACATATATTATCCTTGTATATGTATTGATCTGGTGTTTGGGTGATTCAAAAGATTGATTGATTATGTGCTTCAATGATATAAATGGGTCCAATATGAAAATTGGATGAAACGTGGCCTTTCAGATTATGTGTTGTGCTTCAGGAGTATCCAGTCTGAAAATGTATGAAACGTGGTACCCAGAGGAGAGAATATTCCAGGCCGGCGCCTACGTACTAGTATATTAGCTAGTACAAGAGCTAAGGGGGTTGTAGCTCCCTTCTAGGAGAGTCTGGAAAACGAGAGAGGGTTGTAGCCCTTTACAGGTTGTAGCCTGTGTACTGGTAAAGGACTGCACCAGTACAAAATATTGTAAAATGAAGTATCTTATTAAAAGAAGATAGATACAACTTGCAGCAGGTGGTTTTCACCCACATTGGGTTTCCACCTTATATCATGGTGTTCATGTGTGCTTCTTGTGTGATGATCGGTTCTGTTTTACTGCACCTGCTTACTGTTCATATGGTTAATAAAGTTCTGATGCACTAACTAAAGATCAACATTTAATGGATTAATTGAATCATAAGTATTCTGGATATACGCTAGTTGCATTAGACACAGTTGCGTATACACGCGGGTTCCATGAACTGAAGTAGCGTATATGTATCTAAGTATGGAAATGAAAAAGTTTTATTAATTTGATAATACTGATTCACCCCCCCCCCCCCCTCTCAGTATTATTCCCAACAATTGGTATCAGAGCAGGTCCTTTGGTAGAAGCTTGATCACTTGAAGGAGATCCGTGGAACTATGGGAAAGAAGCTTAAGAAGAAAGCACCTAAGAAGAAGAAGGCATCTCAAAAGAACTATGACAATGGGTGTATTTATTGGGGAATATGTGGAAGAAGCTCTTCAGATTTAGAATCAGATTCAGAATCATTTCAGAATGAAGATGAACTATCAGGTATGAATTTGTTATCCTTTGATGTTCCAACTATCTTTCCATTTGAAGGTGATGTAAGTGATAACAAAACAACAGAATGTGTTGTTATGGGTGAGCAAGAAGGATATAAAATAGAGGCAGAATTTAAAAGGCCGGCGGACGAAATTAGAGATCAAGAAGATCTATTGAACATAAAGGATGGTGCCTTCAAAGAAGTAGCTACCAGACTAAAGGCTCAACAAGAGGAAGGAAGCAAGGTAAGGAAGTTATTCAAAGACAAATATCAAAAGTTGCAGCGCGAAGTAACATCACTAAGAAATGAAGTCAATAAAAAGAGCACAACAATCAAGAAACTCAGAGATAGATCCAGTTATTATGAAAGGCTTGAAGCTACGATCCTCTCACTAAAATAATATCTTGAAGAATCAAAGAAGCAGAATACAGATCTACTCCAAGCTATTGAAAAATCAGAAAACGAAGTTATCAGCTTAAAATCTCAGCTGGAATGTGCGTTCATAATTCGTCAAATGCAGCAGGATCTGAATGAAGAACAAGAAAAGGAGATTCTCAAACTAAGGCAACAAATGGAAGAAGGAAGAAAGTATGAAGAAATTTTGAAGAAGCAATGTCTGGAAAAGGAAGAACAACTTCAGATTGAGGTAAATATCTTAAATAGTAAATTAGAAGAAAAGGATAAATTGTTGCGATTTCAAGATAGTACTAAAGCCTTGGATGATATTCTTAGTAGTCAAAGGTTTCCTACCATCAAGACTGGTCTTGGTTTTCATGAATCTGTTGAAGGTGAATCTAGTTCACAAGGTGAGGCAAGGAACTCTAAAGAGAAATCTAAAATGATCAACAAGGAGATTAGAGAGATGAGAGGTCAACCCCATCAACAATCAAGGAAAGAGATTCTTCAAAGAAAATATTTCACTCCTAACTATGGAAGTAATAGTCGGCCATTTACTCAGACGAATAATATTGAATGTTATGAATGTCATAATCTTGGACATGTTGCAGCTAGATGCAGAAGAAGAATGGTTCAAGATCATCACACAGAAAGATCATCACATTCCAGGTACTTTAATGGATATTGCTTTGCTTGCAATATGTTTGGTCACAAAGTTACTGATTGCTACGGAAGGAATATGAAACATGTAAGATGTTATGCATGCAACAAGCTTGGACATACAGCAAAGGAATGCAGAAACAAAGTACGGGCACCATACCAAAAGAAGAAAACATCATCACGCTTGAAGATATGGAAGAAGAAGGAAGTACAGCCAGAAAGATGTGGCACAACACAATATAATCAGACACAGCATAGCACAGACATAACAGACTCAGGGGGAGCTGAAAGTGTAAAACTTCAGTGTCCTGAATCTCATACGCAAGTTTCTTAAAGGGAAGTCGCGTATATACACGAGTTAGACACTGCAAAGTCACGTATATGTCAGTCTGAGGAAAAAGCAGTAGGGACAGGCTCAGAAAAAGGGTCTGATATGATTCAGTCCATTATTTGCTCTATTGGTTAATAGTTACAGTCTGCTGAGGATGTGTGGAAATTTTTTGATACTTGTAAGATGTTTAGAAGTGTTTTGATCCTAACTTGATGATGATGATGTCTTGATGCTTATTGCTGATATATGCATGATCATATCTAACAGATGGCACAGGTTGAGGGGGAGCATATGCCTTTAATAATGCATTGTTGGCATTATGGTTAATAGTCCTTGGTGATGATGCTTATATGGCTAAATGATATATCTTGCTATGATGTGGTTATGAGTTGTCCATGATAAAATCTCATATGATTCTTGGGGTTACATAGTTGATGTTCAGATCATATTTATGGATGGATTCTCAGATGGTGCATATATGATGCTTACATGGTGAGCTTCATAAGGATAAGGAGAAGTACAAACCTTGAATACACAACTTCATTACTTGATGATGAGTCTCTCATATTCTGATGTTGTCATGTGCGTAAAGATCATATATTATAGTTATGATGCAGGATTCCTATTGTTCTTGGCACATATATGGATGAGGATTGTTGGCTGGATACATGGATGATTATTCAAAGTTGCATTGTTGGAGACTTGATGATGATGAGTTCTTACCTATATGATGATAGGTTGTTTCGTACATATGTTGATTGATATTCCCAATTGATGATACTTGGTCCATGAAGATCTGGATGGCTATGGTGTTTCTCACATATGATAGAATGATTCTGTATATACAGAATTATGTTCAAAAGGATGAGTTGATACGGACATACCTTGATGATTCATGCACTAATACAAGTTGCTGGTGACAGATGCTATGGAGCAGATCATACAGTGTCGTTGCTGATGTTTATCATGATCTTATTTAGGTGTTTGGTCTCTATTATAAATGTCATGTATATCATTCGATGTAAAGGTCATATCAAGACTCATGATGTAATAGTGTGTCTCTATCTATTGTAGTCATTTGATGAAATATTTCAATCCTATCAAGGTCATGTAACGGCCTATGTTGGTTTCCCCACTATGCCTGGGATGAATGGTGTAATGTACTTGGTTTTCATTTTCTGGTATATCCCCACTTGGTTGGGAGATGGATGTATGTATGAGTATTTGGTGCTAGGAAGGTCACGTATGATGTATAGAGTCATGTTCTTGTAGAACACCTTTTTGCATACCTTTCTTACAGACAGGGGGAGGATGAACAACACAATTCAGCAAGAGCAGAGCTTTCAGCATGTAGCATGGACAGATTGGTAAACCTTGGCATATACAAAGGGGGAGCTCATTCAGAGATTTCAGTAGGTACTCAGGGGGAGTATGGACAGCGGAATGTTTATCTAGGAAAGAGAATATCTTGGTTCGCCCTTTGCCCTTGATGTCAAAGGGGGAGAGTGATTTGGTGTTGTTGCCATCAAGTCCAAAGGGGGAGATTGTTGGCATTATGATGCATGTGTTGTACTTGATTCAACCCACTCGTAGAAGAACATCTCACTTAGTTATAAATAGATGAATCTTCAAGAAGAGATATCAGATGTGACTGAATGCTTGGGGTGCAGGACAGCTCAAAGGAATTAGATGATAGTTCTACGTGTGACAAGTTAGCTTTGCCATCAAGTCCAAAGGGGGAGATTATTGGCATTATGAGACAAGTGTTGTCCTTGATGGCAAATCACTGAGATGATAAATTATAGTTTAACAAAGTTATTTTCAAGTTCACGCACTTTCATGCAGAGAAACGTTTCTTTCATGTAAAGAAAAGTTCACGCACTTTCATGCAGAGAAAAGTTTCTTTCGTGTAGAGAAAAGTTCATGCACTTTCATGCAGAGAAAAGTTTATTTCATGTAGAGAAAACTTTCATGTAGAGAAAAGTTTCATTCATGTAGAGAAAATTTCACGCACTTTCATGCAGAGAAAAGTTTATTTCATATAGAGAAAAGTTCACGCACTTTCATGCAGAGAAAAGTTCCTTTCATGAAGAGAAAAGTTCACACACTTTCATGGTTGGCTCATGGTATTAGTCCGACAGTTTTTGATCCTATGTTTTTGGTCCATGGTATTGCATCCAAAAGTGTTGATCTCACACACTTTCATGGTTGGTTCATGATATTAGTTCGACAGTTTTTGATCTATGGTTTTGGTCCGTGGTATTGCATCCAAAAGTGTTGATCCCAAGTATTGGGTTCGTGATATTGTGTTATTATGGTTTTGAACCGTGGTATTGTGAAAGGCCTAAGACTATAAAAGAGGAAGGAGATCATTTGGCAAGGCATCATCTGAATTATTGAATATCTGATAAAGTGCTAGATCTAGAATACTGTGATTAGGTTATGGTGTAGATCTGGATTTGAGCTAAAGAGGGATCTCACCGGTTGATGGAGAACAAGATCTAAGGATAGATCGGGATCAAATGGTTTGAAATGAACTATCTCTATATATTTGATTATGCTTATTCTAGATCTGTATACTGACGCTTGTAATGATCTGAACTGGGTATAACTTAAGTTTGAAATTTCTGCAATTCATGTTTGAATATTTATAGATCTGTACGCGGGTTGGCTTTGGTGTAAACGTGTATGTATGCAGGTTTGGTTCATTGTAGTAGCGTATACAATTTGAGCTATGATATTTGAAGTCACAGGTGGTTCTGTTTGTTGATGGGTTCTGATGATAGTTTAAAGGTGTCAGTATTCTGCATATCCTGTTTGGTTGATTTTGTTTAGCTTCAGTATTGATGGATGAGAACTAATATTGGATCAGGATCATAATGACTCATATTTATGTGATCTGATGGACTAGATCTAGGTGCTAACACATATATTATCCTTGTATATGTATTGATCTGGTGATTGGGTGATTCAGAAGATTGATTGATTATGTGCTTCAATGATATTAATGGGTCCAGTACGAAAATTGGATGAAACGTGGCCTTTCAGATTATGTGTTGTGCTTCAAGAGTATCTAGTCTAAAAATGTATGAAACGTGGTACTCGGAGGAGAGATGATTGTAGGCCGGCGCCTACGTACTAGTATCTTAGCTAGTACAAGAGCTAAGGGGGTTGTAGCTCCCTTCCAGGAGAGTCTAGAAAACGAGAGAGGATTGTATCCCTCTACAGGTTGCAGCCTGTGTACTGGTAAAGGACTGCACCAGTATAAAATATTGTAAAATGAAGTATCTTATTAAAAGAAGATAGAGACAACTTGCAGCAGGTGGTTTTCACCCACATTGGGTTTCCACCTTATATCATGGTGTTCATGTGTGCTTCTTGTGTGATGATCTATTCTATTTTACTGCACTTGCTTACTGTTCATATGGTTAATAAAGTTCTGATGCACTAACTAAAGATCAACATTTAATGGATTAACTGAATCATAAGTATTCTGGATATACACTAGTTGCACTAGACACAGTTGCGTATACACGTGGGTTCCATGAACTGAAGTAGCGTATATGTATCTAAGTATGGAAATGATTGTTTTTTATTAATTTGATAATACTGATTCACCCCCTCCCCTCTCAGTATTATTCCCAACAAACAGTTGATGTTGAAGGTGTGAGCGCGGTAGCAGACATTGAAGTTATAGAAATTGTCGATGAAAGTAACCCCTACCCCAAACTCTTGGGAATTGACTGGGATATTCACATGAATGGGGTAATTAATTTGAAGAAGAGGATAATGTCCTTTGAAAGAAAGTCACTGCGAGTTATAGTGCCACTAGATCCTGTAGAAGGGGCACGCTATACTGAACCCCTCCGCGATTATGATGAAAGTGACAATGAACTGGATCAGATTCACAATAGAATAGCGTGGGATGAGGACTGGATCAATCTGACGACAGATGGATGGATTTAATGGGACCGAGTGAGTTCCTACACCTATGATTCAGACGAAGAGTTAGAACATTGGCAAAATCGCTCACATGATGTTTCACATTGCGATGCAATATGATGACGAAGTCGCTAGGCTGTGATTTGTCGGAGGTAAGAAAATTACCTTATTATGATGGTTTAACTGATGTACATCTATTTTTGGATGAATTTGAGCTCGAAGTCCCTGGGGAGCACTTCTTCCAAGCATTAGAGTTGGCACTGCGTGCCACACCTACATGCTGGTGGGGTATGCATAAGGATATATTTGATGGATGGATGGATTACAAAAGACTGATGTGGTTGTGGTTTGGGCTTGCTAACACTAGAATGACTAAGAAATATAATGGATGGGACGATCCACATGATTAGCTACCGAAATGGACTAAAGCATGGGGAACAGAACTGCAGTAAGAATGGGTACACATATTTTTCCATACTTTGGATACACTTCCCATGAATTGGTATCTAGAAACAGAGATTTTCCATGGCACTGCGGAGTGGGATGTATCGAAGGAAAGGTTCTTATTGACCTTCAGCTTTGAATACAGCTTCACAAGCATCGATGAAGTGCTACAAGAGATTAAGGCGGTTATCTTCAGAACGCCAAAGGAACCTATGTAATGGTTCCAACCAAACTGGAGCACCCAGCTGCGCCATCCATTGGAATGTTATAATTTAACCACTGAAGAGGAAGATGAAGGCCCGAGAAACATTAATATTCCAGAGGCAGAAGGGACTTGCAAAGTTGAAGGTCCGCAAATAGAGAACTGAAAGAAAAATTAAGACAACATCTTCTCAGATCAGTTGATCTGCCAGTCAAATCAACACATAAAACTCAAGGCAAGTTTGAGAAGACAGCTACATCAAAAAGTATGTCTGTGAGAAGTAAAGACAAAATCATCCCACCGAGTAACACGAACACAAGTCTACCCCCATACATCTTGGTGAGTCTTCCCGCTTTGGGCTACAACATTGTTGAAGACATGAAAAAGACCCATGTGAACATATCTTTGTATCATTTAACCAATATCATGGGTCAACGGGATATTATTTTATGCACACTTGGGAAAACCTCCACAGACAGTGTTACCGCTTCTAGGAAGGGACCAAGTAAGTCTCCTGACTCACTCGCATCTATGCTCAACATAATCCATATGGAGGAAGCAAACTCGCTTTTCCCACCCTTTTTTGTTGTCATTCGATATATTCAACTTCAATTTTCACAATTGTTTGGTTGAATCTAACGCATAAGTCAAGTTCATGCCACTCTCCATTGTTAAGAGGATCAATTCTCAATGGAGTAACATAACTGTGCAAATCATCCAACTTGACAGAACATGTGTACCAACTATTGGTGAACTCTGGGATGTGATCATCTAGTTATCATCTGTTGGATGAGTTCATCAGTGCATTAACATTGTGATTGTGGAAATACCAGAAGCATATGGCTTACTGCTCAACAAAGATGAGTCTAGCAAGATGCAAGGATACTTTTCTATGGAATGGTCACACTTGTGGCTTCTACACAAGGGCAAAAGCAACTAGGTCATGGTGCTGTTAGAAATATACTTGAAACACAACGTTACTCCCTTGAATGGTGAAAATGAACCATTGGATTTCGTAGAACTTATGTTCAGCAATTGCCTTCTGGAAACACAGCTGGGGTGTTATCTTGCAGAGCTAGCCCCCACCCTACCAGACACACAGTTGAGTCTCCTTCCTTTCCCAACTAGAAAAAATGAAACTTGTACAATAGACTATAACAGTAATAGAAGTAGTGATAGTAGTACTAGTAGCAAGCAGTCCTTGTACAAATAATTTGTGGACCTTATACTTTGATGGATCCAAGACGCAGGAGGGCTCTGGAGTCGGTTGTGTCTTAACAAACTTGTTGTAGAGGGAACATTTGGTTTCTATCCACTTGGAGTTTGAGTGCACGAACAACACCACCGAGTATGAAGCACTCATCTTGGGCTTACAGAAAGCTATCAACCTCAACGTTGTTGTGCTAAAAGTGGTAGGTGATTCAGAGATTGTGGTGCATCAAGTAGGTAACACTATACACTGTGTTTCAAGATTTATCAACAATAGGTATGGCAACTTATCTCTAACTTCCAAGATTTCAATATTATTTTTGTATCAAGAATGTGTAGCACAGTTGAAAATTCTCTGGTGAATGTAGCTGCTAGGATGTCACAGTTAAGGGATAGATTTTCTATTGAAATTTTGTACATATCACAGACAACATCACTAATTTATGTGTTTTTTATGATGACCAACAGATACTGCATTTCATGGATAATGCTGATGTCTTCAAGGACATAGCGATAGACAAATACGAGCATGAGCAGTATTTGCAAGATGAAACTGATGATATCAAAGGAAACCTCATCCCCAAGGGTGTGGTATCACTTGAGAAGTTGTACGACTTGCGAAACTGCTTTTGGGGACCCCTGAATGCCAAAACCCACAGTTCCGTAATGTTGTACGAACAAATCAATTTGGGAACAGAAAAAGATCCAAATTTTGTGAATCTCAGTACATGTTGCACACTGTAAGAGCGACAATATTTTTTTCACCTATTCAGATAGTACTGTGATGTTTTCACATGGATGTACGATGACTTGAAAAAATATGACACGCAAATAATATAGCACATTATTCCAGTCAAGGAAGGGGCCAAGCCTTTTGAGTAGAAGCTAAGGAAAGTGCATCCATCACTTGAGCCCCTCAAACAGAAAGACTTGACTAAGTTGCTAGATTCTTGGATCATCTACAAGGTTCATCATTCCACGTGGGCTTCAAATGTAGTCCCTGTTAGGAAGAATTTCGCGGAGACCCGCCTATATGTTTATTTTCAGAAACTTGATTGTGCCTAAGACAAAGATAACTACCCAATTTCATCTAAGGAGCATATACTGCAAACAATATTTGGAGCATAGATTTTTTCTTTGCTTGAAGGTTTCTCAAGATACTAGAAGTTCGAGTAGCAGAGCCTTGCAAAATTAAGACAACACTCTGTACCAAGTGGGACAGGTTCGCTTATCGTATAATGTCATTTGGGTTGGTAAATGTAGGAGCTACAATTCAAGGTGAAATGGACATCTCTTTCCATGGGCTCACTAGACAAAGAATATTTTTCTACCTCGACGACATGACAGTCTTCTCTAGACAGTGGTAAGACCACCTGCGCCATCTTAAGAAAATCTTTGAGTGATGTTGGATGTAATGGATATCCTTGAATCCGAAGAAGAGTGTCTTCACAATGTCTGATGGTAACCTCCTTGGGCACGTCATTGCCAAGAGTGGGATCAAGGTAGATACAGACATAGTTCAAACCATCACATAGATTCCATACTCCGTGAAAAAGAATTCTATGTAGTCCTTCCTTGGGAAGATCAACTTCCTCAGAAAGTTCATCTCTTATTATGCGCATATTTTCAAACCCATTCAAGAGATGACCAAGAAGGACATAGTTTGTAGTTGGGGGGGAAGGAAAAGGAAGCATTAGCCCGAATTAAGAAAGCTATAACAGAGGCGCCTGCACTATACAACCCAAACTTCAAAAAGGATATTTTGCTCTACACTTTTTCTTCTGACACTTCGCTTGTTGTTTTTATCACTCAGAAGGACAAGTTGAACAATGAATGACCTATCTCTTTCATGAGAGTGAGCTTGCAAGGATGTGAACTAAACTATCCTACTGAGGACAAATAAGCATACACAATATACAAGGTAGTTAAACACTTCAGACCCTACCTCTTGAAAAATCATTGCATTTTCATTGTGCCACACCCAGCAGTCAGATCACTGCTTGTTCAGCAAGAGCTGGGTGAGAGAAGGGTGAACCGGATGACAAGATTGCAAGAATATGATCTTAACATCAAGCCAATTCACACCATCAAGTGTCATGGTATTTTTAGACTAGCATGGGAAGCGGTGCATGCACAAGAGGAAGAAGAAGAGCTAGCTGGCTAGGAGCAAGAAATTGAAATATACAATGTTGAGCGAGCCCCCCCACTTCACACAGAAACTCTTGGTACACAGATCTGCGCCAATACATTGAGCATGGGACCATGACCTCTCACTTCTCTATTTAGTACAAGAGGGAACTCCAACTCAAATCTCTATATTACCAGTTGGTGCATGGAATTCTTTACAGAAAGCACCAAAACAATGTTTTTCTCAAGTGCCTAGAGGCATAAGATTCAGAAAGGGTGTTACATGATATCTGTTATCACAAAATCACAACTGAAGGGCTGCTGATCAGGCAGACTCTGTGTAACTATTTCAGACCAAGCTTTTGACTAAGGATTAGCCTCCCTAGCCTGAGAGGGCTCTCTCAAGAAAAGGTTATTGATTTTGAATGTTGATAAGAGGGCTAACTCTTGTACAATAGATTTAATGTAAGCATAACTGGTTGGAAACACACCAAAAGATATCTCATTGGGCTATGGAGTCTATAATATCAAGTAAACAAGAAAAACACAGTGAACTCATAGAAATCAAGGCTCTTAGCATTACAAGTCAAACATATTCCACCACACATAGCTTGCTGTATACACAGGAAGTCAGAGCATATAAGTATGAATTCTGAGTGATTGCATACAACAAAACCATAAAATAACATAAGGTATAACACATCATCACTTCATTTGACCATGACAATCCTTCGAGAATCTTGAGAAGAGTATAACTCTGTTTTACTATTACTGTCAAAAAAGATCTTACAGTGGCCCAAAACAACACACTTTTTCTATTAAGTATCCAACCTTTTTTACATCTAAGTTATTCCTATATATATCCTATCAAAACACTGCTGTACGAGACTCCTCATCAAGCATGAAGGGAGCTCGGGCTTTTGACATAAATCACCTTAACAATAACATAAACGAACTAATTTATTACAAGAGATATGATGCTACGAAAACAGAGGATTCCATCATATTGGCACTTTAAGTCTTCTTCCTTGTATACCCTGATGTGTCCTTTGAGCTTGCCACCTGTAGTACTGCAATAATAGCCATATCCAAGCTTAAAACAGATTCAATGTACATACAGCTCCGGATACTTGATGCATAGATGACTTCAACAACCGAAAAGAAAATGAAGCCTATATTCTTGGTTGCTGCCTCCCCTCGGTGTTCATATATTAATGATCCATCTTTAAGCCATTTAAACCTTGGATAGTCCCGTGTGACTGAAGAAAACTCATAACCCAGCCATCCCACAACTGGACAAGTGTATCATTTAACACCTCAGCAGCTCTATCCAAACCCTAAAATTTCGGAGATAAAGTGACTTTTAGGCAAAAGACAAAACTTCGACTTTTTCTTTGAATATTTACACCTGGCCTCCTTTTCAAAATATCTGACTGATCTTCTATAGTCTACATGCTGATATTAAACCATCTCTTTGAATATATGCTGATCTCAGCATTCCAACTCAAGCTTTAAACCTAACCAGTCATCTACAGCAGTTTCGTAGCGCGCTACGAAACTGCTGTAGGTCATCAAAATTAAATATATGAACCTCAAAACAGCAATATTTCAAATCTATGATTCCTTTAGTCTTTCCATACAGGTGTGAAGACACAAAAAAGTCTCAAAAACTTTTAAAAAGACAATGGCCTAACATATATCAAAATTTGAGAAAACACATTCCTCCTTGAATCATTTAGCTAGCTTGTCTAGCTTTTCTTTCAGGCTGATGACTTCCTCCTTCAACTTCTTGTTCTGTGCTCTTAGACTTGCATTCATTTGTTTCATAGTTTTTGCCTGTTTTAGAGCTGGTATTGTCCATACATAGGCGTCAGATACCGAACTAGCTTGACTGATCAAACTTGTTTTACCTTTCATCACAGCTTTCTTATAACTAGTATATCTCACTGCCTTCTCTTTAAAAATATTATGAACCTGAGGTATCTCCTTACTTGCTCCAGCTTGTTTTGTAATGGCAACCACATTTCCACTTTGACTGATAACCACCTTATTGTCCTTATTCTTGTTTTTAACTGCTTGGACTATTCCAGAGAAGATTTCAAGTGCCTCTGTCCTAGGCATGTCTGAAGGGACTTTCTCTTTTTGAGCCTTTTCTGCTTCCTTTATTTGCCTCCTAGTCATTGGTCTGCGAGGTTTAAAGGCATACTCTTCTCCTGGTTCTTCAAACTTTAACCTTTTGGAAGCCTTTGACTTCTTAGAACTCTCAGGTGAAGATTGTGTTAGATCAATATGCATAGGTGCCACCAATTGATCTGGTTCTATTTCAAGTGGTTCAACTTGGATTGGATGTTCTTGTTCTAATTCAATGGCTTCCAGCAAATCATTTAGATTACCCTTAGAAACAGGACTCTCTTCCACATGAGCAGATTTTCCTTTTTCTTTGTTCAGCTGGCCTCTAGTTCTTGCTCTTGAAACTCTTTCAACTTCACTAGACTTAATTTCATCTTTTCTTTTGTGAGTCTTCTGTTTAGATGATTCTGGTGTTTCTTTAAGCGGCAACTTAGAGGCTTCTTTTTCAAACACTTTGGATGATTTTGAAGTTTTGACTACTGATGCCTCAGGAGTTTCTTTGACTGCTAACTTAGGAGTCTTCTTTGTTGATGCTTCAGGTGTTTCTTTGACTGTTACAGACCTCTCTGGCTTCTTTGTTTTAGCTTTGGGCTACTTATGGTCTGTTATTTCTTTCCTAATCTCAGCCAAAGTAGTATCCTCACTCCTATCTTCTCTTTCTCTTACAGGTAATGGAGTGAGGCCCGTTTTACTAGGGAAACCGGCCATGAATACAAACGAATCCCAGTCTTTACCAATTTTATGTAGGCTATCCAACACCAATAATTTAACCAGACCATGATGAAAAAGAGATGTTTCATAAGCTTCCTTTTTCAACTGAATCTTGTCACACATCTTAGAAATACTCCTGAATAAGTAAAAAGGGATGTCTATTGAGCTCTTACCAGTGAAGTGTAGTAGCAGCTTGAAATGATATGAGTAGACTTTGTTGTACCGACCTTCACATGTCAAGTACTTCTGGATGCATGTCAATAATGTAGCATAATTCTCCTTAAGATAGCTCCTTGGGACAGCTTTAGTAAGATCTTCGTCTACATATGGTGCCTTTAAGAACTCCTTACACGGACCCATATCAAACTTGAAATTCTTGAACCATTCTTGGCCACCTCTTGGGATTTCTGTGACTGTAGAAATGACTTCAGGGGAAACCGGAAACTCCAGCATGGCCACCTTTGAATTTAATCCCGTGAAGTTCACTGCAAATGCCTTGGTCACTTCTGCATGTCCACCTTTGAGTTTTTCACAGAACCGCCAACAACCAGCAGCTCTGAACGCCTTTGCTACTTCCTCATCCCTGAGGGTTACATCTAATCCCTCCGGCTCTGTTCTCACACATCTACCCGAACGGTGCTCCTTTCTCTCCATGTTTCTTTGCACAATTCTACACAAGGAAATGACGGTGGTTTGTAGCACGATCACACTCTTTGGCTGTAGAACTCAGGCTCGCTTGTAGTAGTCTGATTAGAATAAAGCTCACGCTTTTCATAGAGTAGAAGACATTCATATGTTATGAAAAACACATTATGGAATGACCACTTCCTATAACGTCCTCCAAACTGACACCTAACTCAATGAAATCAGACCTGATGGCAAAGTAATGGCTAATCATGACACGTAAATGGTGTGAGGAAACAATCATAACCGGACTCGTGACTCACCACTTCTCGGATTAGACATTTCAGGAAGAAAACTAGACAACAGCCCGAAACCCCGATTTCGTAGCGCGGGTAGTTCAAATTTAAAGGAATGCGCTACGAAATCGCTGGCAAACGGGCCGCTACGAAAACACGCAAACATTATTTAGCAGCAGAACTGACCAATCACACTCGCGCTACGAAACTGCGCAAGTACCTAAGAGATCATACCCGCGCTGCGAAACTGCGCAAGTACCAATGACATGACATGACATAACTAACCATGATGGAAGATGACTAATGCCCTTGCCTTTACACGAATTTCATTCATAACTCTTGAATTTCAAAATTTGAAATTGAAATAAGTTAACAAACTTATTTACAAGACCTCAAGACTTTATAAAAACTTATGGATAATTAACATATACATGAACTATAGATTCTAGTGATAACAATATCCATGATGGACCAGTTGAGGGTCACTTTGCGGGAAACACAACAATGCACAAGGTCATGCCGCGGGTGAGTTTTTACAAGCCTACATTATTCAAAGATGAACATGCCTATGCTCGCAAGTGCCTGGTCTATTAGATATGTGCCGAAATAAAATAAAGGTCAGCAACCCCACTACAACCTATTGTAGTGGATGAGCCATTCTAGTAGTGGGGCTTGGATATCATTGGGGATATTTTCCCACCTTCGTCAAAGCAGCACTGCTACATATTATTTTACGTGGTGGACATAATCAATTCCACTAAAACAAGTGAATAATTCGGAAGTCATTAGCCTCCTAAAGAATAACATCATCTCCAGGTTTGGCATTCCTGTATCACTTTTTTTTGACAATGCAACATACTTTTATTCATTAAAGATTTATGACTTTTCATTGAAAAATGGTATCGTGTTAAAGAATTCTACTAACTATTACCCTCATGGAAATGGTCTTGTTGATTCCATGAACAATAACCTTATTTGCATCATAAAAAAGACCATTTACTATGAACAATGAAACTAGCACTATGCTCTGGCGAATACTCTATGGGCTGACTGAGTCACACCTAAGACCTCTATGAATACCTCCCCCTACTTCTTGCGATACGAAAAAGAAGTCATCCTCCCGCCAAATATATACTTTCATGTTCTCTAGTTGTCCCAAGAATCCAAAGGAAAGCCATGTCTATTAATTTAGCATAGGATGGACACATTACACAAGCTACAAGAAGAAAGAGTAAAAGCAAAATAAAAGTTTATGCCTCACCAGAACCATATCAAGAGATGGTTTGATAGAAAGTCTACAGGGAGTACCAGCTTCACTGTGGGTGACTTAGTCTTTAAGTGCGATAAACACCGTGAAGTAAAGGAAAACACATGAAGTTTCAGTCCCTATGGATTGGCCCATTCACCGTTCACGATGTTATGCTACTATACCAATAGGTGTCATATTTTATGATTGACTGGTTAAAATCCCTAATATGTTCATCCTTTCCCTCCTACAAAGGTTTTCCATATTTCGAAAAACCAAAAAATTAAAAAATGAAAAGAGGGTATACCCTAAAAGAAAAATCAAAGGGTAACAAAAAGAATGAAATGGTCAAAAAATGAAGAAATGAACCCCAAATCAAATAGACCAGGAAAGTGTGAAATTCCAAATGCCACTACTACTTCATGTTTTGTAAATAAAGTTTCAGGTGCAGTTTGTTGAAATTCATGTTGCAGTTGATGAATAGCCAAACAGCTTAATCTTGGCTAGTTCATGTTTCAATTTCCTATTTTAGAAATAGAAAATAGAAATCTGTCCAAACTGTTCAATCTTGGCAGATAAGTAGATAGCTAGAGAAGCAAAGGAGCTCAACTGTTTAAACTGAGCCCTTGGAAGAAATAAGTGCAGATTTAGGTAGGCTTACAATGAAAAGAAAATAAAAGCTAGAAGGGTTTGCTAGCCTAAATGCACCCAAAGAAAAAGGAAGAAAAAATGTTAGGTATAATAGGCTGGGTAGGTAATTTTCGTGTTGCAGAAGCATCCTTATGATTAATTTTTTCTCTCAAGATGTTCACCTTATTGTTATCATAAGTACCATGGAAACTATTTGGTTACAAATCAAGTGATGCACGACTAACTTCCCTTCACACTTCTCCCAAAATCACTTACTAACCTCCCCCCAAGGATATTAAGATGTGCTTAATATCACTGAATCACTCCATCTCATTTCATGAAAAAGGCCTAAGTAAAACCACATTCTTACTTTAGGCAAAGAAGCCACGTTTCTTGTGTAAAACCCTTTTCATTCCCTTAGCCTAACTTTCTTAACATTAGACTTAGTGCTTGCTTCCAATCATATTCATATTAACTAATAAATTTATTATATAAATCCCTTGCATAAATTCCCCTTCCCCATATATTGTTAATACACTAAAAACCCCTATATTATACATATCTCGCCCCGATTTTATTATAAATCATAAAGTTGTTCATCGAGAATTAATGGTTTATCTGAAATACATTAAGAACCCTCCCCACACTCATAATGAGTTAATTAACCTCACATTAATTAAAAAACCTAATCAAGACCCTGCAACCTCGCAAACCAATGATAAATGACCTCTGCTACACAGTAATTTGTCACCATCCCTGTTACTCCTCTTGTCGTACCTTGGAGGACCCATCCCGGGAGTTATAAGAAGTGACAAAGTCTAAAAACACTTGCATTATGTTCCCCTGAGTATGTACTCCATGTTCCCTGAAGACATCTTCTGCAGATTATCCCTGAAAAGTGATCTTTTTCCATTGGTGCAAGTCCACAGTACTCTACCCGCGCCAATGATGGAGATCCTCAAAAGAGGGCGCGACCATTGGCGCTCTGTCTTAGAGCAACAGTCACGCCAACCAAATTTAGTCGTGCTTTTTGCCTTAACGCACGTCCGATTGTTGTTTCCTTCATTACATGGAGCTTTTCTGAGGATAAAAAAGTCTTTTGTCGAGCTTTATCCATCTTTATGGCTTTTGCTAATCCGCGAAAGGTGTCCTGGTTCATTTTATCCTCCTCCCTTCTTCATTTATATAAGCTTGTCATTATGCATTGGACAAGCTAGTGTTGGCTAGTGTTGGAGAGTGTTAGTGCTAGTGATTTAGTGATTGAGTGATAGTAGTGATGATTATTGGTCATGGAGTGTTATATGTTGAGTTCTTGAGTTCTTGGATTGATGCTAGTGAGTGCTAGAGAGGTTATGCTGCCGGAGAGGAGATGCATTGTAAGACACATATAGTTACTTGCCCAGCCAGGAGAAGGGTCGACGTCAGAACAATGGTTGTAACTTTTCCTGTTTATTATTAATTGATGAGCGACTGCTATTATAGTTCCAATCTCATTATCCATCATGGTGATGTGTTGATTTATTTCCTTTTTGACTGAAATATAGTTGTGCCTTGGTAGTTTTTATGTTGGTATCTGTTTCTTCCTTTGCATGTGCAGGTGATCGTTTATGATCTGTTGGAGCGAAGGAGCGAGGATGTCAACTCTGCTTCAATCATAGCGTTGGACTCCAGGTTGGTCTTCTTGATCCACCTTTGATGCATAACTAGGAACTTGCGTAGCAGCGTGGTTTGATTGTGGCTAGTTCTGTTATAGGCTAGTGGGATCGCCTCTGTCCGCATAGGGGATTTACCTCACCAACAAATTGGCGACTCCACTGGGGAGTAACTATTTGATTTTTGTCTTGCATGTTAATTTTCTTCTGCTTGCTTGAGTGAATGAGCTTCCTGAGTCAGTTTTGAGATTATTCTTTACTGTTTGGCCCATCATTTATTTTTCTAGTTGGCAAGCTTAATTGGCGCGGTTATTTCTCTGACAGTCGCGCCAGTTGGCGCATGTTGCTCAAAAGCAACTCGCGCCAATCCTGTGGTAGCGCAAGTTGCAGGCTGACAGTTGCGCCAGCTCTGTAAATTTTGCCTATGTGTGGGTGGAAAGCTCTTTCAGTCTCTTTATATATCTCTCTCAGCGTCTGGAACTGTGTTGAACCTCTGCTTGACTGGTCTTAGCCTGTATCCCTCAGCTGTTTGCTCATTTCTATTGATTTTTGTCTCAGCCCTAGGATATCTAGTGACTTTGCATGTCTAACCTTCTGTGGGAAGTTTCGATCTCTTGATTATCCAGTCAGCTTGTTGGTTGTGTTCTGCACCTATCCAGTGCTTTGTTAAAGCTTGATCTTCTATACTCTGAATACTTCACTTCTAGCCTCTTTGAAGTTCACTAGTCTTTGTGTTTTTCCTTGCTTGCATGGTTCATTTTAGTGTTTCAGAATTGGTTCTATTTCATTAACTGAACTTGGATTGTGCATATCTCTTAGAATTTGTTTACATGCATCATGCCATCTTAAAGGAAAGAAAAAAAATCTCTTGCATCATAGTAGTTAGCATTTATTGTTATTTGTTGCTATTAAAAAGAAAAAGACAAAATTTCGTTTCTTGTTATTAGCTGCATTAGGGTCTTTGTTGTTTGTTGGAGTGATCATTTCGTTTGTGAAAAAGATCTCAACCTTCCTGTAGATAGAATTCATCGAATCAAATGATTTAATTTTGGCATATAGTTTGCATGTAAGAAGTTTTTGAGATATCACATACGGTAGGACCAAAAAACTGAAACATAATCAAAGATAAACTTTAAAATGAACTCAATGAACATAACAACGCATTGGAACATAATGCAAACACTCTAGAGGTCTAGGTTAGAGACGTGTTCCGGCGTCTTTAAACCTGGTAGTTTATCGTCGAGTGGTTGGGTGATTCCTCCAAGGTGAAATGATAGGTGCCAATACGGACTGTGCTCCCACGTACCGTCGAGTATATATTGGGAGACCCCTATAGGAATAAAGCCTTTATCCATAGGAAGCCGTGTCAGCCGCCCTACGATTCGCAATGCAGTGAACACAGCATTCACGAAGATCGACCACCCGTACCCTAAAAAGTATTCTGTGGTTTTGTGAAAAGTTTGGCACACCCTCTACCTAGAATTCCAGAGCAGTCACTTTTGATCCTTTTCGGACTCCTTAAACGAAAAGGTGCCTGTGAGCGTCTTGTCACTTCGTGCTCATTAAATATTCGAAGGAGACTAGAGTCATATTTTATCCTTTTCTCGACTCTTAAAAAATGAAAAGGTTAAGTTCAGTGTCTTAAAATTTATTGGCCACGATAACATCTACCCAATTAGCTTTCGTTTGTGTCAGTCCGAAGTAGGAGTTATCTCGATAAACTTCTCAAGTTTCATCCTGGCAGAATTACCATTTTCGTCTTCTACCGAAACACCGGTGGTGAGTCTTCCTGTGGTTCTAAGTATACAACCACTTAGTTCTCGTGCCCTGGGTGACGAGACTTACCAGTTTCATTGGAACCCTACGTGGGAACCTTTTGAGGACGGTATCCCTTGTTGGGACCATCCTTCTCCTCGTGGGTCAGTCCCACCAGTTTCATCCGACATGGATGATTTGTCTCCTACAACGACCGATGAGTCCGTTGCAACGAGTGGTGAAATTCCCACCTCAACGGACCCTATACATGTTAGTAGTACGCCTACTACTACAAATTTACCACTAGGCTATAAAGCTTTGAGAGATGCTACGCCTTCTGGAACTCCGTTCATAGGTCCCATTTGGTCATCACACACTTTTCCTACTACGGAGCCTTTTACTCCACCAAGTCGCAGTCTATCTGTTACCTCCGTCACGACCGCTCCAACGGTATGTGCAGCCCCTTTGACTTCTATTTCTAGTCGTCCCTCAGCTTCTTTGTTTGGAGTCTTTGACCCCATGACAAATGTCCCAATGCAGGAGCCATATGATCCATATTTGTCATCTCAACCGGTTGTTGAGGTATCGGTCCCATTGTCAATTGATTGGACCTCCACCTCTTTCCATGATGGTCAAGTTTTATCTGCGCAATCTCCAATACAACCCCCTCAAGACCAACCAGGGCAATCCGTTCATGGAAACCCTTTCGTTACTGTTGCTCCTTTTTCCTCTTCTTATATGCAACCTTCTGGTAACTCAGGTCAGTCGTCTTTTCAACAAGTCCAACCTGGTATCCAGCAGGGCTATCCCGTTGGACAAAGTGGTCAACAAACTATTAACCCAAACCAATCCAATGTCCGTTATAGTCCAATGTCTGGACAAGTTACTCAACCACTCGGTCAACCTACTGTCCAGTATTCACAACCCTCTGGGAAGGTTGGTCAGCTTCAAACACAGTTGAGCCAACCAACTGCCCAGTCTCCTCGACCATCTAGTCTGCTAGGACAACCTTCAACTGCGCAACAACAGTTCCAGCAGGTAGGCCAACCTCAGTATCAGCAGGTACAACCTTCTGGACAGATCGGCCAACCTCACCATCAACAAGGTTTTCCTTCTGGCCAGATAGCCCACCCTATAGGACAGTCTATTGGCACTGCTCAATCCGGTCCGTGGCCCCAAATGGGACCCCAATACCCATTTGGTCTTCAAATGCAGGCCGGGTCTCAATCACAAACTTTTTATCCAACCCAGCCTGGTCCTTCAACTCAATTCAGAGCCCCACCACTGTATGGCTACCAACAACCTCAAGGGAAATTTTCGTTTGCCCCGTACCAGAACTACCAGCAACCGCAAGCGAATCCCTCGCAAACTTATCAACAGCAGTACGGCACACCTGCAACATCATTTGGTAATCCTTATGCTGGGGGGCACTATACAAATCCCTATGGCCAATCCACTACGGGGCCAAATCCTTCCGGACAAACTCTATGGGGGCAACCACCACCTGGCTGGAACCCTGGTGCTCCACCCTACCAACAGCCCCAAATGTCTTTCAATCCTCAATTACCATTCTTAGCAACTTTAGAATTACCATATGTATCCAAATTAACCAATGATCCTATTCTTCATAATCCTTATTGGCTTCCAGTTCCAACTAAAATACCTGGTGACTGTCCAAAATTCGATGGTAAAGCCAATGAAGACCCACAAGCCCATGTTATGACCTATCATTTGTGGTGTTCATCTAATTCATGGCTTGACGATTCAATTCGGCTCCGCCTTTTTCAAAGGACTCTCACTGGCTCTGCCGCTAAGTGGTATATCGAACTTCATCGCGGGTCCTTTCAAGATTTCAATTCCTTGGCTATGGCATTTCTCACTCACTTCCAGTTACCCATTCGATACGAAACGGGTACGCACCTCCTCACTTCCTTAAGACAAACGACAGCTACGCATATCTCTGATCATATCCATGAATGGAGACGGCGTAGACATATGATCAAATTTTGGATTCCCGACCAGCTTCTTACCGATTGGTTTACGACTTTGTTCGTGCATCCGATAGCTCGGGATATCGCCATGGGGGCGTGTGTCACTGAAGAGAAAGCTATTGCTCGAGCTCAGTACCTTGACTTGGTTTATTCTCAATCAGGTACATTATATGATTATCTGCCTGATGTCCCAAGACAAGGAACATCTAAAGCCCCGCCAACACCCACTGTTGACGGTATCATTGGTTCGGTTAATTCATCCTCAAAGAAAAATTCGACGAACCCTGCGAAGCAAAAAACATCTACTTCGAATGGACAACCTTCCCAGGCATCGCCAGGTTCGAATGTTACTTTTGAGGTTAATGCCGTCCAATCTAATACGGCAAACAAGGCTTCGAAAGAAAAGAAAAAAGGGAAAGCGAAAAATAAGCCGGAGCAACCTAAGCAGGAAACCCCAAAACCTCAACCTGAGGACGGCACTAAACGCAAACCCAAATATCCTTGTCTTATTTGCAATGAAGATCACTTTACCAAGGATTGCCCGAGGCGGTCCGAAGTTAGTCGTTTGTTAAAAGGCACCTCTGGGACTCCTGCGGTGCTCAAAGAGCCCTTTCCCACCCAACACACTCAAAGAACTCAAATGGTGGCTGACCCTACTCAGCCTCCCTCTTCCTTTGATTCTCAAGTGTTTATGGCTGGTACAATTCCCATTAATATCAGTACTCGAATGAAAGATTATTCGTCATCTGCCGGGAAGGAGCCTGAGGTTCCCCCAAGTGCTCCCCCGTTCAGTTCAGGTCCGCTCCACATCGAGAGACCTACCACTGAAACGCCTCTTCGACCACCTCCAAAAGGAGTACTCCGGAAATCCTCGTATAATCCGAATGCTCGTGCTGCACAGCACTACAACATCGTTGAGGACTTAGCACAGACTCCGTCAACTATGTCCGCTTTAGAGGTTCTCCAGAGCTGCCCTTCTCAGAGGAAGTCCATGCTATCTGCCATTGGTGGCATAGACCCGGCCGATTCGGATTTAATAACTTTTGACTTAGAGTGCCACACTCTAAGACTACCTCCCCAAATCGCCTTCCTCATACAGGTAATTATTGATTCCAAGACGATTCATCGTACAGTTATTGATGAAGGTGCCTCAACTTGCATCATGTCCGTTGCCTATTGGAAAGCGATTGGATCTCCGACGTTGAGCCAATCTCCCACTGCCTTGGAAGCTTTTGATGGAAGAGCGTCCCGTCCTTACGGTATACTCCAACGTCTACCAATCTCTTTGGAAGGGAAGACGGTCGAGATGGAAGTTGAAGTCGTTGATGCTACTCTAACCTACAACCTCCTTCTCGGACGTAGCTGGATATACGCAATGCAAGCTGTTGCTTCATCTTTCTTCCGAATCATCCGTTTTCCTCATCAAGGGAAGATCGTTACCGTTGACCAGCTCTCTTTTTTTGCTTCTTCTTCCGAAGGCACCATCCCGTTCATGGACCATACCTCCAAATTACCTAAGACTCTGGGAGCTGGACTTTTCAGAGATCCTGATCTTATGGGTGTTTTTCCACTCCCTCCTATAAATGTCGCCTCTGTCAACATGATCGCTACTGGCTCTGATCCGTGGCTCGTACCCCCTACAGACCAAGTAGATTCCTGGGGTGACCAGATGCCATTGAGTCCCGCCGAGTTTAATTATGTTGAAATCATTGCTGCCTCGGCTCCCTCCTCTACGCTTATTCCATCCTCAGGACTTCTAGATAAGGCTTCTTCGGATTCTCTAGGAGAAATATTCCTCTCCGACGAAGCTATTATTGAGACTATGTCTCTAGAGGAACCTCCCTGGTATAGTTCTCACCATCGTTCCTCATTTCTCCCTGCCTCACAGCATTTCCTGACATGCCTCGAGCGGTTTGCTCTTTGTCTACCATCATAAATCCTTCAAACGCCTATTCAAATTGATCAGGTTTTTTCTGAAGGAAATATGGCAAACATTACACGAACCCAACCCCTCGACATCTCTGTTAAACCCGGGATAGTCGAGCATCTTCATATCGGAGTCACTTGTACTCCAGCGGAGATTCAACTTTATTCTGAACTTTTTCGCGAATTTCGTGATGTTTTCGCATGGTCCTATGAAGAAATGCCTGGCATTGATTCTAGCATAGTGATGCATGAAATAATCACGTACCCAGATGCTAAGCCTATTCGTCAACGTCTACGCCCTGTACACCCTCGGAAGGCTGCGGCGATTAAGGCCGAAGTAGAAAAGCTTCTTAACGCCGGTTTTATTTATCCTATTCCTCTTACAGATTGGGTTTCTAACATAGTCCCTGTAACTAAAAAACAAGGTACAATCCGGGTTTGTGTCGATTACCGTGATATAAACAAAGCCTGTCCTAAAGATAATTTTCCCACACCATTCATTGATCAGATCATTGACGAGTGTGCCGGCAGTGAAATGTATTCTTTTATGGACGAGATCAATATTGCTCCTGTTGATCAACACAAAACGGCCTTTATTTGCCCATGGGGGACTTTTGCCTATAAGAAGCTCCCTTTCGGTCTTAAAAATGCCGGTGCTACCTTCCAGCGCGCGATGTCTTATGCATTTCATGACATTCGGCATATTGTGCAACCTTATCTGGATGATCTTCCTGCTCATTCAGCTAAACGTGAGGACCACCCTAAACACCTTCGCGAAATCTTTCTTCGCTGTCAGTACTACCGCATCTGGCTAAATCCCCACAAATGTGTCTTCTGCGTTGAATCTGGCAGACTTCTCGGTTTTATCGTTTCTAGAGAAGGCATCCGTTTGGATCCCCTTAAAGTCGAAGCTATCATCAATCTCCCTCCCCCAAATTCTTTGCATCAGTTGCAAAGTTTGCAGGGGAAAGCCAATTTTTTACGCCGTTTTGTTCCCAACTATGCCGAAGTAGTTAAAGGTTTTACGCGATTACTGAAGCGTGATATCCCTTTCCATTGGGATGCCACAGCTCAGGAATCTTTTGAACGTCTCAAGAGTTTACTTGTTTCTGCTCCATTGCTTCGTCCTCCGAATTATTATCGCGACTACACCTTGTATTTGGCTGCCGCCGATACCACTATCGGCATGGTTCTTGTCCAAACTGATGATGATAACACTGAACATGTTATTTACTATCTCAGCTGCAACCTGTTAGACACGGAAACTCGATATGCTTATATCGAAAAGTTGGCACTAGCCGCAGTTTGTGTTGTACAACGTTTCCGTCATTATATTCTTTTGCGTACTACTACTATGATTTCTGATTGCAACCCCATGACGTACATATTGTCACGCCAGTTACTAGGGGGAAAATACTCAAAGTGGATTGTTATCCTCCAAGAGTTTGACTTGGAATTTACCACTGCCAAGTCTAAGAAATCCCTTGTGTTTGCTGAGTTAATTTTCTCTTTGCCATCTTCTTCCTCAACCTCGCCTACAGAAGACCAAATACCGGATGAAACCCTGTTCCTCATTAGCACCCTCGATCCATGGTACGGAGATATAATCACATATCGGCAAACGTCCTCCTTCCGCCCGGGTGTGTCTAAAGACGCTCGGCGGAGGATTCGTCATCAATCTCAACCCTATCGTATCATTGAAGATACGTTATATCGTCTTGGTGTAGACTCCGTTCTCCGCCATTGTCTTACTCTAGAGGAAGCTGAACGGGTTCTAAATGACTGCCACTCTGGCGCTTGTGGTGGACATATGTCCGGATATGCTACAGCCCAAAAAATCCTTCGTGCTGGCTATTTTTGGCCCTCTATTTTCAAGGACTGCATCCTTGCTGTCCGTTCTTGTCATGAGTGCCAGATATACCAATGGAAAATGCGAGCGCCTTCTGCTCCGTTGCACCCTGTGGTTTCCATCGAGAAATCACTCGACCTTTAGGAATTCTTCCCAATGTACCTATCACGTTAGAAGGGAAGACTATCCAAATGGGTCTCATGGTAGTCCAAGGTCCGTTAGATTACAATTTACTCCTTGGACGAGACTATATTTATCGCATACGTGCTATTGTGTCCTCACTCTTCAGAGTGATGTGTTTTCCGCATGAAGGAAGAACGATCAAAGTCGTAGACCAACTTTCATTCCCCGGTTCACACTTCACATATAGTCATCTGCCATTCCTGAATGGTCTTATTTCCACAGGAAATGCCCCAGCACCCACTCCGTCATTCTGATGATGGCAGCTCACCCGGGCGCATGACTGAAGCCTGGGGGGGCATGCATCCTCCTTCAAAATCGAGTCTTTCCAAGTAAACCTTCATTCCATCCACTCCGTGAATGCCATGAAGCTTGGGGGGCATGTACCTCGATTTGTATAATCATGCTGGGGGCATGCAACAAATTTTTTTTTACAAGCAAAGTTCTCCATGGTTCAAGCTTGTGTAAAAATGAACCCATACCTGATTTACATCCCGTGATTGCCTTTTATCCGCTAAATCCTGCTAGATGAGCCTTGGTTGTTTCATTCCATCGCCACCATCTTTTTGGCCGATCATATGCTTTCACTTGGTTGTTTCTCCTTTCCTGAGGAACCGCAGCGATGAGTGGTTTTATTAGCCAGCCTCTTAACCTTTACGTGTTTCAAGTGAGTTCCACCATTACCGGAACCAGTTGTTATCCCTTATACTACTCGTTCCTTCAGGACGAGTCGCCTTTACGCTCTTTTCTGACTCGTAAAATATGAAAAGATTGCCGAGTATTTTTCCCTTTTTGACTCGTTAAAGAAAATAAAAATGGAGGTCCGCTTTCAGCTCTTTTCTGACCATTTAAAGAGGAAAAGATTGCCGAGTCGCTCCTCTTGACTCGTTAAATGGTGATAAGGGGCGGTCGTTTTAAGTTCTTTTTGTCGACCGTTAAAACATGAAAAGATTACCGGGTTTTTGTCGTTTCAAACTCGTTAGTGGTTACGAAACGACGTGGTTTTGACCGCTTTTTTACTTTTTCAGGTCGAAGTCATTAATCATGAAAATTACTCCTCGATCGTAATGATCGGGCGGTTCTTTCGGGTATTATTTTATACTTTTTCGGGCCCGAGAGACACAAATTTACGAAAAAGGACATCCTTGGAGTTTCCTTTTCTGCTGTTTTTTCAAACTCTCTAAACATGAAAAGACGCCGAGTTCTTCCTTTGTCAGACTCGTTAAAACTTAATGACATCGGATTTTGTCACAACACAAGCATATGCTATCCCCATCAAGCTGGTTAAAAATAACTGGGGTACTCGCCAGAAATGGCGGGGGGAAAAGAAAATTTTTGAACCATAATTATTACCGTAACGGCAGTATGTCGCTCTTGAACATGGCACTTTTTGTTTTCGTGTCCGGGGTGGGGATATTTCATCTCATATCTTTCACTTGCTTCCATGGACTTGGGTACCCTATTTGACCTCTCATTCACTCATTGCCTCGTCATCATGACCTTTGATACATTGATGTCAAATACTGCCAATTCCGTTAATGTGCCGCCGATATGTTCAAGAGAAGTTGACCTCTGAAAAAACAACCTCCCTCTGATAGTTCGCACAATCTTGATTCACAACTTCATCTCTCTGTCTCGTGTCGATGATGTGGGAAACATTATGGCCCACCTTCGATCAAGGTCATTCCCTGTCGACTTCAACTCATTATCCAGGGAATTGATCTAGAGACTCCTTTCCGGTGCCTTGGAGCCTGCATGCCTCAATGGCAGGTTCTTCGTGTTCGACGTGAGGTTTTCATCATTGGCCTCCGATCGAATTATTCTACGGGTGTTTGACTTCAGACCATTTATTCACACGCCGTAGATTGTACCTATAGTACCTTGAGGGCCATTGTCATTATTGGTGGTACCTCTCGCGCCTGTTAACAGTTTCCACTATTGACTGGTAATCAGGCGATGTTCATGCATGTTCGACTTCAGCTCATATATTCACATGCTTGGACTTGTACTCTTGTTCGGGTCGAGATGGAGCGCAAGACCCTGGATTGTGTCTGTTGTAATCCAGGCGTGATTCTTGATACTTGACTCATTCACTGGATGGCTGCGACCATACCTGAGTCAATTCATTGATCCTAACCAGATGGCTGCGTCCATACTATGGATCCAGATTATTTATGTACTCTCTTATGGATGGCTGCGACCATACCACGTACATCATGTAATTGAACTATTAGTCATGTCTCTTAATACAGCTCCTCAGCGGTAGTAACTATATGTGCTCTTATGTGCTCTTATGTGTGTTCTTGTAAAGCATTTCACCCCTCTCCACCTCTCGGACTTCATGCTTTAGGGGGCATCTGTTACACAGTAATTTGTCACCATCCCTGTTACTCCTCTTGTCGTACCTTGGAGGACCCATCCCGGGAGTTATAAGAAGTGACAAAGTCTAAAAACACTTGCATTATGTTCCCCTGAGTATGTACTCCATGTTCCCTGAAGACATCTTCTGCAGATTATCCCTGAAAAGTGATATTTTTCCATTGGCGCAAGTCCACAGTATTCTACCCGCGCCAATGATGGAGATCCTCAAAAGAGGGCGCGACCATTGGCGCTCTGTCTTAGAGCAACAGTCGCGCCAACCAAATTTAGTCGTGCTTTTTGCCTTAACGCACGTCCAACTGTTGTTTCCTTCATTACATGGAGCTTTTATGAGGATAAAAAAGTCTTTTGTCGAGCTTTATCCATCTTTATGGCTTTTGCTAATCCGCGAAAGGTGTCCCGGTTCATTGTATCCTCCTCCCTTCTTCATCTATATAAGCTTGTCATTATGCATTGGACAAGCTAGTGTTGGCTAGTGTTGGAGAGTGTTAGTGCTAGTGATTTAGTGATTGAGTGATAGTAGTGATGATTATTGGTCATGGAGTGTTATATGTTGAGTTCTTGAGTTCTTGGAGTGATGCTAGTGGGTGCTAGAGAGGTTATGCTGCCGGAGAGGAGATGCATTGTAAGACACATATAGTTACTTGCCCAGCCAGGAGAAGGGTCGACGTCAGAACAATGGTTGTAACTTTTCCTGTTTATTATTAATTGATGAGCGACTGCTATTATAGTTCCAATCTCATTATCCATCATGGTGATGTGTTGATTTATTTCCTTTCTGACTGAAATATAGTTGTGCCTTGGTAGTTTTTATGTTGGTATCTGTTTCTTCCTTTGCATGTGCAGGTGATCGTTTATGATCTGTTGGAGCGAAGGAGCGAGGATATCAACTCTGCTTCAATCATAGCGTTGGACTCCAGGTTGGTCTTCTTGATCCACCTTTGATGCATAACTAGGAACTTGCGTAGCAGCGTGGTTTGATTGTGGCTAGTTCTGTTATAGGATAGTGGGATCGCCTCTGTCCGCAGAGGGGATTTACCTCACCAACAAATTGGCGACTCCGACATGGATGATCTGTCTCCTACAACGACTGATGAGTCCGTTGCAACGAGCAGTGAAATCCCCACCTCAACGGACCCTATACATGTTAGTAGTACGCCTACTACTACAAATTTACCACTGGGCTATAAAGCTTTGAGAGATGCTACGCCTTCTGGAACTCCGTTCACGGGTCCCATTTGGTCATCACACACTTTCCTACTACGGAGCCTTTTACTCCACCAAGTCGCAGTCTATCTGTCACCTTCGTCACAACCGCTCCAATGGTATGTGCAACCCCCTTGACTTCTATTTCTAGTCGTCCCTCAACTTCTTTGTTTGGCGTCTTTGACCCCATGACAAATGTCCCAATGCAAGAGCCATATGATCCATATTTGTCATCTCAACCGGTTGTTGAGGTATCGGTCCCATTGTCAATTGATTGGACCTCCACCTCTTTCCATGGTGGTCAAGTTTTATCTGCGCAATCTCCAATACAAGCCCCTCAAGACCAACCAGGGCAATCCGTTCATGGAAACCCTTTCATTACTATTGCTCCTTTTTCCTCTTCTTATATGCAACCTTCTGGTAACTCAGGTCAGTCGTCTTTTCAACAAGTCCAACCTGGTATCCAGCAAGGCTATCCCGCTGGACAAAGTGGTGAACAAACTATTAATCCAAACCAATCCAATGTCCAGTATAGTCCAATGTCTGGACAAGTTACTCAACCACTCGGTCAACCTACTGTCTGGTATTCACAACCCTCTGGGCAGGTTGGTCAGCCTCAAACACAGTTGGGCCAACCAACTGCTCAGTCTCCTCAACCATCTAGTCTACTAGGACAACCTTCAACTGCGCAACAACAGTTCCAGTAGGTAGGCCAACCTCAGTATCAGCAGGTACAACCTTCTGGACAGATCGGCCAACCTCACCATCAACAAGGTTTTCCTTCTGGCCAGATAGCTCAACCTATAGGACAGTCTATTGGCGCTGCTCAATCCGGTCCATGGCCCCAAATGGGACCCCAACACTCATTTGGTCTTCAAATGCAGGCTGGCTCTCAATCACAAACTTTTTATCCAACCCAGCCTGGTTCTTCAACTCAATTCGGAGCCCCACCACTGTATGGCTACCAACAACCTCAAGGAAAATTTCCGTTTGCCCCGTACCAGAACTACCAGCAACCACAAGTGAATCCCTCGCAAACTTATCAACAGCAATATGGCACACCTGCAGCATCATTTGGTAATCCTTATGCTGGGGGGCACTATACAAATCCCTATGGCCAATCCACTATGGGGCCAAATCCTTCCGGACAAACTCTATGGGGGCAACCACCACCTGGCTGGAACCCTAGTGCTCCACCCTACCAACAGCCCCAGATGCCTTTCAATCCTCAATTACCATTCTTAGCGACTTTAGAATTACCAGATGTATCCAAATTAACCAATGATCCTATTCTTCATAATCCTTATTGGCCTCCAGTTCCAACTAAAATACCTGGTGACTGTCCAAAATTCGATGGTAAAGCCAATGAAGACCCACAAGCCCATATTATGACCTATCATTTGTGGTGTTCATCTAATTCATGGCTTGACGATTCAATTCGGCTTCGCCTTTTTCAAAGGACTCTCACTGGCTCTGCCGCTAAGTGGTATATCGAACTGCATCGCGGGTCCTTTCAAGATTTCAATTCCTTGGCTATGGCATTTCTCACTCACTTCCAGTTGCCCATTCGATACGAAACGGGTACGCACCTCCTCACTTCCTTAAGACAAACGACAGCTACGCATATCTCTGATCATATCCATGAATGGAGACGGCGTAGACGTATGATCAAATTTTGGATTCCCGACCAGCTTCTTACCGATTGGTTTACGACTTCGTTCGTGCCTCCGATAGCTCGGGATATCGCCATGGGGGCGTGTGTCACTGAAGAGCAAGCTATTGCTCGAGCTCAGTACCTTGACTTGGTTTATTCTCAGTCAGGTACATTATATGATTATCTGCCTGATGTCCCAAGAAAAGGAACATCTAAAGCCCCGCCAACACCCACTGTTGACGGTATCATTGGTTCGGTTAATTCATCCTCAAAGAAAAATTCGACAAACCCTGCAAAGCAAAAAACATCTGCTTCGAATGGACAACCTTCCCAGACATCGCCTGGTTCGAATGTTACTTCTGAGGTTAATGTCGTCCAATCTAATGTGGCAAACAAGGCTTCGAAAGAGAAGAAAAAAGGGAAAGCAAAAAATATGCCGGAGTAACCTAAGTAGGAAACCCCAAAACCTCAACCTGAGGACAGCACTAAATGCAAACCCAAATATCCTTGTCTTATTTGCAATGAAAATCACTTTACCAAGGATTGCCCGAGGCGGTCCGAAGTTAGTCGTTTATTAAAAGGCACCTCTGGGACTCCTGCGGTGCTCAAAGAGCGTTTTCCCACCCAACACACTCAAAAAACTCAAATGGTGGATGACCCTACTCAGCCTCCCTCTTCCTTTGGTTCTCAAGTGTTTATGGCTGGTACAATACCCATTAATATCAGTACTCGAACGAAAGATTATCCGTCATCTGTCGGGAAGGAGCCTGAGGTTCCCCCAAGTGCTCCCCCGTTCAGTTCAGGTCCGCTCCACATCGAGAGACCTACCACTGAAACGCCTCTTCGACCCCCTCCAAAAGGAGTACTCCGGAAATCCTCGTATAATCCGAATGCTCGTGCTGCACAGCACTATAACATCGTTGAGGACTTAGCACAGACTCCATCGGCTATGTCCGATTTAGAGGTTCTCCAGCGCTGCCCTTCTCAGAGGAAGTCCATGATATCTGCCATTGGTGGCATAGACCCGACCGATTCGGATTTAATAACTTTTGACTTAGAACGCCACACTTTAAGACTACCTCCCCAAATCGCCTTCCTTATACAGGTAATTATTGATTCCAAGACGATTCATCGTACAATTATTGATGAAGGTGCCTCAACTTGCATCATGTCTGTTGCCTGTTGGAAAGCGATTGGATCTCCAACGTTGAGCCAATCTCCCACTACCTTGGAAGCTTTTGATGGAAGAGCGTCCCGTCCTTACGGTATACTCCAACATTTACCAATCTCTTTGGAAGGGAAGACGGTCGAGATGGAAGTTGAAGTCGTTGATGCTACTCTAACCTACAACCTCCTTCTCGGACGTAGCTGGATATAAGCAATGCAAGCAGTTGCTTCATCTTTCTTCCGAATCATCCGTTTCCCTTATCAAGGGAAGATCGTTACCGTTGACCAGCTCTCCTTTTTTGCTTCTTCTTCCGAAGGCACCATCCCGTTCGTGGACCATACCTCCAAATTACCTAAGACTCTGGGAGCTGGACTTTTCAAAGATCCTGATCTTATGGGTGTTTTTCCACTCCCTCCTCTAAATGTCGCCTCTGTCAATATGATCGCTATTGGCTCTGATCCGTGGCTCGTACCCCCTACAGACCAAGTAGATTACTGGGGCGACCAGATGCCATTGAGTCCCGCCGAGTTTAATTATGTTGAAATCATTGCTGCCTCGGCTCCCTCCTCTACGCTTACTCCATCCTCAGGACTTCTAGATAAGGCTTCTTCGGATTCTCTAGGAGAAATATTCCTCTCCGATGAAGCTATTATTGAGACTATGTCTCTAGAGGAACCTCCCTGGTATAGTTCTCACCATCTTTCCTCATTTCTCCCTGCTTCGCAGCATTTCCTGACATGCCTCGAGCGGTTTGCTCCTTGTCTACCATCACAAATCCTTCAAACGCCTATTCAAATTGATCAGGTTTTTTCTGAAGGAAATATGGCAAACATTACACGAACCCAACCCCTCGACATCTCTGTTATACACGGGATAGTCGAGCATCTTCATATCGGAGTCACTTGTACTCCAGCGGAGATTCAACTTTATTCCGAACTTTTTCGCGAATTTCGTGATGTTTTCGCTTGGTCCTATGAAGAAATGCCTGGCATTGATTCTAGTATAGTGATGCATGAAATAATCACGTACCCAGATGCTAAGCCTGTTCGTCAACATCTACACCCTGTACACCCTCGGAAGGCTGCGGCGATTAAGGCCGAAGTAGAAAAGCTTCTTAACGCCGGTTTTATTTACCCTATTCCTCTTACAGATTGGGTTTCTAACATAGTCCCTGTAACTAAAAAACAAGGTACAATCCGGGTTTGTGTCGATTACCGTGATATAAACAAAGCCTGTCCTAAAGATAATTTTCCCACACCATTCATTGATCAGATCATTGACGAGTGTGTCGGCAGTGAAATGTATTCTTTTATGGATGGTTTCTCCGGTTATAACCAGATCAATATTGCTCCTGTTGATCAACACAAAACGGCCTTTATTTGCCCATGGGGGACTTTTGCCTATAAGAAGCTCCCTTTCGGTCTTAAAAATGCCGGTGCTACCTTCCAGCACGCAATGTCGTATGCATTTCATGACATTCGGCATATTGTGCAACCTTATCTGGATGATCTTCCTGCTCATTCAGCTAAACGTCAGGACCATCCTAAACACCTTCGCGAAATATTTCTTCGCTGTCGGTAGTACCGAATCCGGCTAAATCCCCACAAATGTGTCTTCTGCGTTGAATCTGGCAAACTTCTCGGTTTTATCGTTTCTAGAGAAGGCATCCGTTTGGATCCCCTTAAATTCGAAGCTATCGTCAATCTCCCTCCCCCAAATTCTTTGCATCAGTTGCAAAGTTTGCAGGGGAAAGCCAATTTTTTACGCCGTTTTGTTCCCAACTATGCCGATGTAGCTAAAGGTTTTATGCGATTACTGAAGCGTGATATCCCTTTCCATTGGGATGCCACAGCTCAGGAATCTTTTGAATGTCTCAAGAGTTTACTTGTTTCTGCTCCATTGCTTCGTCCTCCGAATTATTATCGCGACTACACCTTGTATTTGGCTGCCGCCGATACCACTATCGGCATGGTTGTTGTCCAAACTGATGATGATAACACTGAACATGTTATTTACTATCTCAGCCGCAACCTGTTAGACACGGAAACTCGATATGCTTATATCGAAAAGTTGGCTCTAGCCGCAGTTTGTGCTGTACAACGCTTCCGTCATTATATTCTTTTGCGTACTACTACTGTGATTTATGATTGCAACCCCATGACGTATATATTGTCACGCCAGTTACTAGGGGGCAAATTCTCAAAGTGGATTGTTATCCTCCAAGAGTTTGACTTGGAATTTACCACTGCCAAGTCTAAGAAATCCCTTGTGTTTGCTGAGTTAATTTGCTCTTTGCCATCTTCTTCCTCAACCTCACCTACAGAAGTTCCATCCTTAGATGATCCTACATCTGAATCCAAACCAGACAACAGTCAAACGGTCCAGATTACAAGTGACCCGGTTTCGCCTTCAGAAGTTACCTCCTCAGATGATGTTATCACTGCCAAGAATGAAGAACACACCATCCAAATTCTATTCATTGACATAGACGTTAATGATCAAGTGAGCGTCCCTCTCATTTCTTCACACCAGGAAGAAAGTCCATTAGAATCATACCCGGCTGTCTACCCAGTCCCACCTCCAAGCAACCTAGTTGTTTCCTTTAATTGGGATCAACTAGTCAATCCTCGGTTACCAGCCTCCATACCATTTCGAATTATAGTCCAAGTCTATCGCATGGTTATGGCTGGTACAATTATTGATGAGGGATCTCCTGTGAGTATCCTTTCTTCAACAGCTTGGGAAGCACTTGGTTCCCCACTGCTTCTGCCTGAGATGAGAAACCTTATAGGTTTCCATCAAGAAATCACTCGACCTTTAGGAATTCTTCCCAATGTACCTATCACGTTAGAAGGGAAGACTATCCAAATTGGTCTCATGGTAGTCCAAGGTCCGTTAGATTACAATTTACTCCTTGGACGAGACTATATTTATCGCATACGTGCTATTGTGTCCTCACTCTTCAGAGTGATGTGTTTTCCGCATGAAGGAAGAACGATCAAAGTCGTAGACCAACTTTCATTCCCCGGTTCACACTTCACATATAGTCATCTGCCATTCCTGAATGGTCTTATTTCCACAGTAAATGCCCCAACACCCACTCCGTCATTCTGATGACGGCAGCTCGCCCGGGCGCGTGACTGAAGCCCGGGGGGGCATGCATCCTCCTTCAAAATCAAGTCTTTCCAAGTAAACCTTCATTCTATCCACTCCGTGAATGCCATGAAGCTTGGGGGGCATGTACCTCGATTTGTATGATCATGCTGGGGGCATGCAAAAAAAAAAAATTTACAAGCAAAGTTCTCCATGGTTCAAGCTTGTGTAAAAATGAACCCATACCTGATTTACATCCCGTGATTGCCTTTTATCCGCTAAATCCTGCTAGATGAGCCTTGGTTGTTTCATTCCATCGCCACCATCTTTTTGGCCGATCATATGCTTTCACTTGGTTGTTTCTCCTTTCCTGAGGAACCGCAGCGATGAGTGGTTTTATTAGCCAGCCTCTTAACCTTTACGTGTTTCAAGTGAGTTCCACCATTACTGGAACCAGTTGCTATCCCTTATACCACTCGTTCCTTCAGGACGAGTCGCCTTTAAGCTCTTTTCTGACTCGTAAAATATGAAAATATTGCCGAGTATTTTTCCCTTTTTGACTCGTTAAAGAAAATAAAAATGGAGGTCCGCTTTCAGCTCTTTTCTGACCATTTAAAGAGGAAAAGATTGCCGAGTCGCTCCTCTTGACTCGTTAAATGGTGATAAGGGGCGGTCGTTTTAAGTTCTTTTTGTCGACCATTAAAACATAAAAAGATTACTGGGTTTTTGTCATTTCAAACTCGTTAGTGGTTACGAAACGACGTGGTTTTGACCGCTTTTTTACTTTTTCAGGTCGAAGTCACTAATCATGAAAAGTACTCCTCGATCGTAATGATCGGGCGGTTCTTTCGGGTATTATTTTATACTTTTTCGAGCCCGAGAGACACAACTTTACGAAAAAGGACATCCCTGGAGTTTCCTTTTCTGCTGTCTTTTCAAACTCTCTAAACATGAAAAGACGCCGAGCTCTTCCTTTGTCAGACTCGTTAAAACTTAATGACATCGGATTTTATCACAACACAAACATATGCTATCCCCATCAAGCTTGTTAAAAATAACTGGGGTACTCGCCAGAAATGGCGAGGAGAAAAGAAAATTTTTGAACCATAATTATTACCGTAACGGAAGTATGTCACTCATCAGTCGCTCAGAAGTGACAAAGTCTAAAAACACTTGCATTATGTTCCCCTGAGTATGTACTCCATGTTCCCTGAAGACATCTTCTGCAGATTATCCTTGAAAAGTGATCTTTTTCCATTGGCGCAAGTCCATAGTTTCTACCCGCGCCAATGATGGAGATCCTCAAAAGAGGGCGCGACCATTGGCGCTCTGTCTTAGAGCAACAGTCGCGCCAACCAAATTTAATCGTGCTTTTTGCCTTAACGCACGTCCGACTGTTGTTTCCTTCATTACATGGAGCTTTTCTGAGGATAAAAAAGTCTTTTGTCGAGCTTTATCCATCTTTATGGCTTTTTCTAATCCGCGAAAGGTGTCCCGGTTCATTGTATCCTCCTCCCTTCTTCATCTATATAAGCTTGTCATTATGCATTGGACAAGCTAGTGTTGGCTAGTGTTGGAGAGTGTTAGTGCTAGTGATTTAGTGATTGAGTGATAGTAGTGATGATTATTGGTCATGGAGTGTTATATGTTGAGTTCTTGAGTTCTTGGAGTGATGCTAGTGAGTGCTAGAGAGGTTATGCTGCCGGAGAGGAGATGCATTGTAAGACACATATAGTTACTTGCCCAGCCAGGAGAAGGGTCGACGTCAGAACAATGGTTGTAACTTTTCCTGTTTATTATTAATTGATGAGCGACTGCTATTATAGTTCCAATCTCATTATCCATCATGGTGATGTGTTGATTTATTTCCTTTCTGACTGAAATATAGTTGTGCCTTGGTAGTTTTTATGTTGGTATCTGTTTCTTCCTTTGCATGTGCAGGTGATCGTTTATGATCTGTTGGAGCGAAGGAGCGAGGATATCAACTCTGCTTCAATCATAGCGTTGGACTCCAGGTTGGTCTTCTTGATCCACCTTTGATGCATAACTAGGAACTTGCGTAGTAGCGTGGTTTGATTGTGGCTAGTTCTGTTATAGGCTAGTGGGATCGCCTCTGTCCGCAGAGGGGATTTACCTCACCAACAACCTCGATGCTATATAGAACTTTAAATATGTTGTATGGGCCCCGTGTCGTAACCCTGAGTCACCTCCAATGAGCGCCAACCATCCGATTGACACCCGCTCATCGGATGACTCACAATCATATCATGCCCCCCCTTCCATCTGATGTTTACCGCCCGGGGAGCCACCGGTGACACGGGTCGCCATCCTGCCGTGTTTGCTGCCTCCCTGCCCCAAACCATTTCAGCTCATAAGCAGTGCGGGCCAACACCACTTACCACCCTCCTGCTGACCCCGCCCACTGACATCACTGCCACATCATCCTCCCGTACCCCTGCGTCACGACAAAAAGTCACATTCCGATGAAGTCATCTGACCAAAAAGTGCCAAAAAGCCCCGCGAAAGCCAAAATTTGTCAAAAAGTTAAGGAAATGTCATTTTCACCCATTTTTCTCTGCGAAATTGTTTCATACAAATTACGTCCAAATCATTGCACGACCATACAGTCCACCACCCGACCAAACAAATTCCAGCATCCTGCTCCACAGCTCGTCGGTCAACCTGCAATTACACTGTTCACCTCTAAAAATAGGTATTTACCCCAATTTGCCTCCCGAACCTGTAATTTCATTTTTCCTCTATGAATTTTACCCAACAAGGCCAAATTCAAGTAAAATCAGTCCATAACTCTCAAAAAAGGACACCCAGAACTGCTCCTTTTCCCATTTTTTCCACAGAAACTCAACCCCCAGTTTGAAAACACAACAAACAAAAATGGAAGCTCCCGTGGCCCTCAATGTGACACCCCTCAATGCACCTCATAAAGACCAGGATTGGTTACCCTTGGCTGACATATATTTTCAAATTAAAGAGTTATTTGGTGATATGAACCATCTCCATGGATTTTGCTGAATTAGGAATAGTCATCTGAGCAACTCTAATATCTTTGGAATATGGGAATCTACTCTCCCCAGGTATTACCTTCCCTCAGTCAATGTGTTCCCAGTTATTATCCACCAATGTTGTGCAATTATGACCCTATCAGTAAAGCAGTTATGACCCCATCCCAAACTATTCTCTTTTACATAACTGTTGAATCTATCAATGAGATGTTACACTTCCATCCCACTCAGCCCCTTGCTCCTCTTTCCATGGGATTTTTGCTTAAGTAAGGCTCTCAATTTCCCAGTGTAGAAATAACTAGATTGCTAAATTATTCATGAAGCCAGATTTCCAGCCCCAAGGCCCACCTCCCTATGTACATGCCTAGTTTACTGAAACAGGCAAGCTTATTCTTGACATGATATCTTTTATCTGAGGATTCAAAACTAGTGAATTTGTTGATGAGACCAACTTAGTTATGTTTTCAATGTTTACTCCAGGACAACCCCCTGTTGTCAAGTATGATTATGTCTCTTTTATTGCCAATAAAATCAATGAGCAATTCATAAATCTGGAAAGAGAAGTAGTTTTCAAGTACACCTCATTCATATACCACCTTTTGCTATATTATCAGCCAGACAATTTTTTATTTCCCATCAGGAAATTGGATTCCAAAGGAGAGAGGAGGTCTGTGATCTTTTGGACCTCGGTCTTCCACAATGTTTGTGAATCCCCTTATACTTACTATGAATTTATTGACTGGTTTATACATCCAGCCTCCACTCTATTGGTAGGAGCTCCTCTTCCTAGGCTCTCTGGTGATATAAATAAGATTTTACAGCTCTCCAAAAACTACAGAATAGGTGACTAGTACCTCTACCAGAATCACACTGAAATCAGAATATATGGTTGTGAACTTTGCCCTTAGAAGTTGCCTAGGTACGTGCCTATGAGACTATTTGCACTGGAGTATTTCAGGCAACTTATCAATGTAGATTTAACTCACTTTTGCAATGTAAAGAAAAAGGCTCAACTGAGAATAAGAAACCAATTAGGCCCTTTTATCATTAACACGAGGGAGGCATGGGAAGATGCTAACAAGATATTAGGGGAAGACCTTAAATTGAAGAAAAGTTTCTGGTGGGTGCCATATGACCCAAATAGCTTTATAAGTGACAGAAAAGTAAGAAACAGGCTATCAGCTTGCATACATCATAGGATCCCTAAAGTAGAACAATTTGCTAATCAGGATGAGTGGGTAGAGGGTACATTATTAGAAGAACTTACTCAGCAAGAAAAGATCGAACAAGCTATGAAAGATCTTGAAAAAACCCTTGATCTGGACTCTTTTGGACAGGTATCTTTCAAGCTACCTCAACAAACTGGAGTGGGTACATCCTTTGCTGGAACTTCATAGCAACCTGTACAAGAAACTAGCACACCAGTTACAGGGTCTTCTAAGGGCAAGGAAGTGGTAGACACGGAGTAGCAAGTAATGACTGATCAGCAGGGGCAAATTCCTCCGGCCCAAACAAAAGCAGCAAATATTCCTGCATTACAAACTCCTCTGAATGAGGAAAAGGGCAAAAAAAGAGACAGATAAGAGGCCACACCCATCAGTGGACATGCAGAATAGCCGGGTGTAAAAAGGCAAAGACTCAGTCCTTTGTCAAAGGAGGAAATCTTTGAAGAAACAACTAAAAGTTTAAGAGGGGAAAAGATAGCCAACTAGCAGACTTTCCCAATGGTGGACACATCAACTAGCTCACACAGGCAGGAGCTAGAAAGGCAGCATAGTGTGGAAGTTTTATCCACTAGGCCACCAAGTAAGCAGACCTCTGATATCAAAAGAACATTCACAAAGATAAAGGCTTGGAACGATCCACTGAGGCTTCAAATTTACAACCAATATCTTAAGATGGCCCCCACAAAGCAGTTAAGATTAATGTTAGAATATGACATAAAAGAAGGAAAGATGATCATGAGTTATTTCAAGTCCAAGGTGCAGCAACCACAATTAGCTGATTATATCAGGACAAATCTGGAGGTCTTAGCCAAGGACATTCATCCAATAGACCAGATTGAGCTGCATAAACAGACTGGAGAGATGGTATACTCCATGCTAGCTGACAAAGCTATGTTAGCTCATAAATTTTAAAACTCCTTGAATAATACCTCTGCTTAGTTGGATTTAGAGAAAGCTTCTTCTCTAGCAAAGGACAACAGGATCAAATCCTTGGACGACATCATCATTGAACTAGGACATGATCCCAAAGATGCCAAAGGCATAAAGGCATTAATAAGGAAGAAAGAAGAGGACATCACTTCATTTAGAAAACAACTCAAAATTCCTCCTTCCATGCATCCACAGACTGCAGATGTTGTACAAAAAAAATCTAAAGAGGACATGATGGACCTGCTCATGAGATTGAATGAGAGATTGAGTGAGACAGAGCAGGCATTGGAGAAAGCTCTACAAGAAAAGCAGGGAGCGTCGACCTCCCAGCCACCTGAAGTAGCTCCAACAGTCATTACTGCCCCTTCCACACTTATAACAGCTTTGCCTCCCACTGTCCCGACATCAACAACATAAGTCATCACAGGAGCGACATCAACAACAACAGCACCAGGCAGCAGTACAGCTATGAGCACAGAGCAATTAATAAAAGCCATGGAGGAATTGAAACTCCAAGTGTCTAAGTTGAAGCAAGTCAAAGAAAAATTGGCAAAATTTGAACAAAGTTATGATAAATCCAAGATGAATGTGGCAGAGAAAACAAGGGAGATCAAAACATTAGAGAACAAGGTGAGAGAATTAGAAAAGGATCTCTCTCGGCATAAACGTCTAGCAGAAATCAGGGCAATTTTGTGGACCAACATCACTCAATCCCTTAGTGATGTGTGGAGGTCTATCCAAACTATTTATGAGTAGATTGAGTTGATAAGAGTGGCCTAAGTAGAGATTCAAAAAACAAGAGCCTTATTAGGACAGATGCCTGAGCAAGTTAACTGGAAGCACCAAGACCAGTGAAGAACTGGAAGCACTAGAAATTAGAGACAGAATAGGCACCATTATAGCCATCAAGAAAGTTCTAACCATGAGAAATCTAATGCAAAATTTGGACAGAAGATGCCAGGACATGCATGTAGAGATTAATTCTTTCACGGAAAAGTTTACAATCTTGCATGAAAAAGGCTTGCCAAGTCCTTTGGGAAGTAATGATTGTCCAATGAAACATAAAGACTATGTATATAAATTGAATACATATGCTGTTGATGAAACTAATGCATCATCAAGTACTTCAGGAGAAAAGTCACTTCCATCGGGCCAAGCCCTCTACGACAACCTGGAAAATTTGTTTTACATTGAGCACGAGGTGAAGCATCTGTTCACCATCCCACCTAATTTCTTTAGGTACACAGAGACTGACGAAACTTTGAGGAAGCTTCAGAGACATAAATTACCAGGACCAGAGCGGTGGCAAAGCATGTTAGAAATTCTATAAAATTATCTTTGGTCAATTCAAAGTTTTGAACTATCTGCTATAATGCGGAGTACAGAAATAGATCACGGTCATGTGGGTCAAAGCGAATTACATCAAGGTCCAAAAAAGTCTGGCCAAGATGTAATAGCCAGTGCAGAGTATTAGTAGAAAACAGTCGTGAATCGACTTGCAGCACCTACTTCCAGTACATCTCATAAAGACGGAGCAACCAGCATAGCATGAATTTATTGCATCTATTTATTGTCTCCCTGTTTTCGAGACTGTCTGTCTCTATCTGTGTAAAAGAAGCATTAATTGTCAGCAGATATTATTTCTATCAGATATTATGTAAGATATTTTGATGTTTTTTGTATAAATACCCCCCCCCCCCAGATGAAGTATTAGGGGTTGGTTGGTTGGTGGATTGAGAAGCATTCTCAGACTTTGTTGTAATAAAGATTTTTGGAATAAAAAGGCAGTTGGAACCATTTTTGTCTGGCTTACTAAATGAGGAAATGATGTTGAGGACCATGTTACAGAACTCTTGAATTATCTTATGGATCAATAAGTCCCTTCTAACTTGTGTTTTACAGTTTTTATGTTTATTATATCATCTATGTTTCATGATCTCAATAATAAATAAAAGGATTAATTAAAAATTTTCTTTACTGCACTCTATCTTCAATCTTTGTTATTTTCCATGTTTTCTTCAGAATTAGTATAAATAGTGAATTCTTAATTGCTCCTGTTTCCCCTGATTCTTCCATTTTGAGTATTTGCTAAGGAATTCTTAACTGCTCCTTAACAATAGTCAGCCATTTTCCCTCTGTCAACATGATGAAGGATTCTTAATTGCCTTTCACCCATTGACTCCATTCCATCTAATTTCAGCTTATGAATTGACCCATATCTAAGTACCTTGCTCTGTGATACCTCCTCTGTTGAGAAACCTGATCCAGGAAGCTATCCTTCTTTGACTCCATCATGCCCAATGGACTGAAACTCTTCAGTTTTACCTCACTGTTCTATTGAATCTCCATTCCTCCGACCAAACACAAAACAAAATCCTTGTACTTCATAACTAGCCTAACACATATAAAAAACAAAGCTAAATTAAAGAGAGAGCCCTCTCTAGATGCAGATTGGCTAGAATTTGTATCTCAAAGATTGGTCTGTGGTTACCTTGGCCGTATTCCCTTTCTTACAACTTTAGGGAACAACCTAAATGATAACATCATTGGAAACTCCACTGGGGACCTTAATAATTCTTTGTTACTGCTGTGTATTTCATAAGCTACAGGTGGAGCCTGAAGTTAGCCAGGTAGCCTTTGAAACTACTTTTGTTTTGCAATTGCAGGAGTAAATAAACGCTAGTTCAGTCTATCTCCAATCTAGTTTATGTATTAAACAATTATCCTGAAGTACTTGATTGGTTCCTTGTTTCAATAGATCTTTAGGAAAAGTCATAATCTCCTTGTCTAAAATTTCCTAGAGATACTATAAAAGTTGTATTACTAGAAAATATTTCAAGAAAAACCAAAAACATACCCAGAAGCTGGCTCCAAAGAAAAATATATGTTACACTAGATCAAATCTGGATCCAAATCCCCCACCTATCTTTGAAAATCCTAATATGATTCCTAAGAACCTTAGAAGCCAACAGAGCCAAGAACATTCTGTTAGTTCACACCTTGACACACATCAGCAGAACCTTATCCAATTTGAGCTTACTCCTGGAAAAGCACTAATCCATTCTGCCATTACTGTTGCTTCTCCTAGTTCTTCATCAGAACTTCAAACCATCCTTTCCACACCCCCATCTACGGCACATATTTCTACTATTATCCCTGCTCTTCCAGCAGTTATACTTATCTCTGCAACCATGGCAAACCGATATGCTCCCCTACAGTTACCTGCAAATCCAGGGGCCATGCCTCAAGATTATCAAAACAAAATCACCTATTTTGATGGTACTGGCACTTACACAACTCAACAATACACTAAGAAAATGATATATTATTTTGAAAACTATGAGATTGATGATGATGATGTGGGAATGAAAGTATTTGTCTAAAGCTTAACTGGAGATGTGAGAACCTCGTTTAGAGCACTCCCTGCTAACACTATTGCTGACCCGGAAGCTCTTTATCAGACCTTCTTGAACAGATGGGAAAAGAAGAAAGATTCTCTCCACATCTTGTCAGAATATGAAAACTTGAAAAGAGACCCACAGAAAACTGTTCAAGATTACTACACCAGATTTAACAATGTATACAATGTTATTCCTGAAAATCTCAGACCTCCACCAGACTTGGCCTTGATCAAATTCCCTAATGCATTTTATTCTGATATGGCATATCAGCTTAGGGAAAGAGCTCCTCGAAGCTTAGAAGACATGCAGAGTATAGTTGTCAGTGTTGAGGCCAACCTGATTTCTAAAAGGGCTCGAGCTAGAGCTAAAAGGAGGATGCCCATCAAAGAAGAACCTTCTGCATTTGAGAAAAACTTAGATGCAATTATTAAAGGCATGGATAGACTTGGTGATAGAGTAGAAACCATTGAGAGGAAATCCCCTTGGGATGGTCAACCGAGCAATACTGGGAGAAATCCAAACTTTAGAAAAAACCAGAACTCTAATACTGGAAAGGCTGGCCCTGACGAAAACATTAGACCTCCATTTCAGGAAAACTATGCTGAAGCTTCAACTTCTAGTGAACCAACAGAATATACTCAAATTAACTTAATGGGTCTCAATAGTGAACAACAAATTTTCTTTACCCAAGAAGACCAAGAAGCTCACACTCTTAATCAATTCCAAATCCAAACAAGTGAATCATTTGATTTTAGGGAAGGATATGACACAACCATTTATGAAATTCACAAACAATATAATCTGAGAAGCAGAAGGATAGATGTTCCTGAAACTAATAAACAAAAGGATACTAAACAATCTAGCAAAGCTAAAATCAAGAATCCTCCTGTACAAACCCCTCCTAGAACAAATCCTAACTCAAACAACCCAACAGTTGAAGATGTATCAAACAGCCAACAACCTAACAGACAACCTTCAACTTCCATTCCTTCCAAAGAAACTATGGAAGAACCTCCAGAAATTGACATAGAAGCAACTTCAGCCCATAACAGTACTCCTGAAAAAGAAAAAGACACAGAAAATACAGAAGAAAAGGAAAATCTCAATGCTCGAAATGCAAAAATACAAACTGAAAAACCTTTCAACCTTGAGACCGAAATAGGCAAATTGAAGATAGCAATTCTATTATCAGAATTAGCCAAGCATGATGTCTATAGAGATCAAATCAGCAGATCACTCCAAATTTTAGAAAACAAAGACACAGTAAATATCCTTGATGACCAACCAGAATTAATTTTTGGCCCTGAGGTAAACGGTCAATTAGTAGATGGAGGTGTTCCTCCTTTCTATGTAAGTCTGAACATTCATGATAAAATACTTCACAATGCAATGTTTGATTCTGGTGCTTCTCATAACTTGATGCCTAAATCTGTGGTGGAGAAGTTGGACCTAGATATTACCAGGCCATACAAAGACTTGTTCTCTTTTGATTCAAGCCAGGTCAGATGTCTAGGATTGATCAAAGATTTATGTGTATCATTAGTTCAATACCTTGCCAAGGCAATTTTAATGGATGTAGTGGTAGCTGATATTCCACCCAAATATGGCATGTTGTTATCTAGGTCTTGGGGTGCAAAGCTCCAAGGATCTTTACAGCTGGACATGTCCTATGCCACCATTTCAGTATTTGGCCATCCAAAGAGATTGTACCGAGAAACTCTAATGAAATATGTGGTAAGTAGCCAGGAAAAACCCCATAATTTTCCCATCTACTCCATGCATTCTGATATGGATTCCTTCATCCTATACAATGCTGAAATTTATCCCCCAACTAATATCAAGGCTTTAGCATTAGAACAAGAAAAATTCATAAATGAAAAATCTACTGTTCAAACTCAAGAAATTTCTAAAATGATGGATATAACAAACACTCAAGAGAAACTAGATGAAACTCAAAAGTCATATTTGCCTAGTAAACAAATTTCCAAGGCTCCTGGTACTAACTATGAACATGAGATCCTTTGGTACTTGGAATTTTATGGATTAGTCAATAAACTAGGAGCAGGAGCAAGGATTTGGATACATAATATGGAAAATGATCATGCTGAAGGACATGCTTACAGGTTGAATTTTAGATGTACCAATAATATCACTGAATATGAAGCCCTCTTGCTAGGACTTAAATTGATCAAAAGTTTAGGGGCAGTCAAGATATCAGTATTTGGATACTCTGATTTAGTCATTCAACAAATGAAAGGAAACTTCCTTACAAATGATCCAAGATTAAGATCTTATAGAGGGGCAACAATTGAAATACTCAATACCTTTCTAGAAACACAGCTGGCCAAAATCTCAAGAAAACACAATTTGCATGCTCACAGTTTAGCAACATTTTCTAGCACTTGTAAACTGCCATTTGAATCCAATCATCAGTTTACAGCTGAGATTAAACACAGGCCAACTGTACCTGATAATGTAAAGGACTGGCAAGTATTTGACAATGATACTCAGATCAACAATTTCTTGACCCTAAAAGAAGAATTTTCTAGCACTTATATAGACATGGATGCTGTTAATGATGTAGATCAAATAGATAAAATTGAAATAGACACTACAACAGAAACTGCAACACGAATACTTCACCCAACGAAATTTACCAAGGAAGAGTTGCAAGAGCTTAAAGAAATAGACATTGATGAAACTATTGGAGGAGAGTCTGAAGTTATTGATTTAAAGGACAATTATTTGCCCACAGGATTAACTCCTTTATAAGATTTCTTTGATTCAAATGATATCCCAAGCAATTTTTAGTAAATCACTCATAGATGCACCCCTAAAAACCCAATCATGGAAAACAGGCTTATGCACATGTGAAAGCCATCAAAGATTTCAGAATCTACATATTATACTCTCATATAATAGCTTATGTGCCAAGCACTGTTGTCAAAGATATCCTAACCCAAGAGGGGATTGAAGGCAAGAGAGGTAAATGGATTGCTACTATATTAGAGTATGATATTGAAATAAAACCTACAATGCTGATAAAAGGACAGGGGTCGGCTAAACTCATGACTGAAACCAATTGTCAAGCCCTGGATATTAACGAACTGGATAATGAACAGGAGATGGCAACTCCACAAATCAGCCAGGCCTTCCTAGAATCACCTTGGTATGATGATAAATGTTATGTATTATTAAACCTGCAAGCTCCTCCAGGGTTATCCAGAACAAATAAAAGGTTTTTAAAAATGAAAGCTTCAAAGTTTTGTATTTTAGATGGTGCTCTTTTTTGGAAAAATCATGAAGGTGTTCTATTAAATTGTCTAATAAAAGATAAAGTTGATAAGGTACTCAAAGAATTTCATGCAGGGGACTATGGTGGACATTTGTACTGGAAATCAACTGCTGATAAAATCCTAAGGGCTAGATTTTAATGGCCAACCTTGTTTACTGATGTCAAAAAGTTTGTCACTACTTGCCATAAATGTCAAATTTTTGAAGGCAAGAGGAAACTTTTACCTCTACCCCTTAGACCGATTTCCACTGAAAGACCATTCCAACAATGGGGTTTAGACTTTATTGGGGAAATCCATCCTCCCTCTTCTGGTCAACATAAATGGATCTTGACTGCTACAGATTATTTCACCAAGTGGATAGAAGTCATCCCTTGCAGACAAGCCAATGATTCAGTGATCATACAATTCTTAGAAACCAACATCTTGTCCAAATTTGGCTGTCCTGAAAAATCATAACTGATAATGTTGTTGCTTTCAAATCCAAGAAATGATCAGTTCCTGTCATAAGTACCACATCACCTTAGGCCACTCCACAACTTATTATCCTCAAGGTAATGGTCTAGTTGAGTCCTCCAATAAAATCTTGATCAATATTATTAAGAAAGTGTTGGAAGAAAACAAGAAAAATTGGCATAAGAAACTCATCAATGCACTATGGGTAGACAGATTAACTACCAAGAGATCCATTGGAACTAGTCCCTATGAACTTGTCTATGGTATGGAGGTTATATTTCTTTCATCTCTAGGGGTACCTATAATGAAATTACTGCAAGAAGCTCAAGTACAGCCCAATGACATTCAGAGAAGGATTGATCAGACTATCCATTTACAGCAGACCAGTGAAGAAGTATATCAAAGATCTCAAGTGCTACAAGAAAAACTCAAGAAGATATTTGATAGGAGGACTAAGGCAGAAGACTTTGACATAGGAAACAAAGTGTTAAAGTGGGACTCTAGAAGAGAAGATAAAGGAAAACATGGGAAGTTTGACTTCCTATGGAAGGGACCTTTTATTATTCAGGCTTCACAAGGCAACAATACTTACTTTCTGAAAAGCCTGGATGGTATGGAAGCAGAAGATGGACCAGTTAATGGTCGGATGCTGAAACACTGTCTTGATCCAGTTTGTTAATATATCAGAACTCTAACTTGTACATAAGGATGCTCAGTTTCTGCAGTTTATTACAGCAATAAGTAAAGGAAGGAATGTGTAGAAAATTTTGAGGAACAGTCAGGGAATTTTACCACTGTTGTGTTTTGCCTCATTTTTAGTTTATCAGAAATTGTAGAAGACTTGGGAGCTGAAAACTTAAGAACAAAAATTCAAGAAAACTACCCAAAACAGAGGTGCAATTGTTTGAATCAGCTCAAGAGATGTGTATATTTTACTTGGCCCTCTGTACAGTTTGTTTACTTACAGCAAAGAAAAATTTCAGAGTGCAACAAGAATTGTACATAAGCCCATCTGACTTTCTGTTCTTGACTTTTCACCAGGAAAAGCCATCCCCAAGTGGAGCCAGTGTTATGCTCCTATACCAATAGGTGTCATATTTCATGATTGACTGGTTAAAATCCCTAATATGTTAATCCTTTCCCTGCTGCAATGGTTTTCCATATTTTGAAAAAACCAAAAAATAAAAAAATGAAAAGAGGGTATACCCTAAAAGAAAAATCAAAGGGTAAGAAAAAGAATGAAATGGTCAAAAAATGAAGAAATGAACCCCAAATCAAATAGACCAGGAAAGTGTGCAAGTCCAAATGCCACTACTACTTCATGTTTTGTAAATAAAGTTTTAGGTGCAGTTTGTTGAAATTTATGCTGCAGTTGATGAATAGCCAAACAACTTAATCTTGGCTAGTTCATGTTTCAATTTCCTGTTTTAGAAATAGAAAATAGAAATCTGTCCAAACTGTTTAATCTTGGCAGATAAGTAGATAGGTAGAGAAGAAAAGGATCTCAACTGTTTAAACTGAGCCCTTGGAAGAAATAAGTGCAGATTTAGGTAGGCTTAAAATGAAAAGAAAAGAAACACTAGAAGGGTTTGTTAGCCTAAATGCACCCAAAGAAAAAGGAAGAAAAAATGTTAGGTATAATAGGCTGGGTAGGTAGTTTCGGTGTTGCAGAAGTATCCTTATGATTAATTTTGTCTCTCGAGATGTTCATCTTATTGTTATCATAAGTACCATGGCAACTGTTTGGTTACAAATCAAGTGATGCATGACTAACTTCCCTTCACACTTCTCCCAAAATCACTTACTAAACCCCCCCCCCCCCCCCCCCCCCCCAAGGATATTAAGATCTGCTTAATATCACTGAATCACTCCATCTCATTTCATGAAAAAGGCCTAAGTAAAACCACATTCTTACTTTAGGCAAAGAAGCCACATTTCTTGTGTAAAACCCTTTTCATTCCCTTAGCCTAATTTTCTTAACATTAGACTTAGCGCTTGCTTCCAATCATATTCATATTAACCAATAACATTATTATATAAATCCCTTGCATAAATTCCCCTTCCCCATATATTGTTAATATACTAAAAACCCCTATATTATACATATCTCGCCCCGATTTTATTATAAATCATAAAGTTGTTCATCGAGAATTAATGGTTTATCTGAAATACATTAAGAACCCTCCCTGCACTCATAAGGAGTTATTTAACTCACGTTAATTAGCAAACCTAATCAAGACCCCGCAACCTTGCAAACCAATGATAAATGACCTCGATGCTATATAAAACTTTAAATATGTTGTATGTGCCCCATGCCATAACCTTGAGTCACCTCCAATGAGCGCCAACCATCTGATTGACACCCGCTCATCAGACGGCTCACAATCATATCGCACCCCCCCTTCCATCCGATGTTTACCACCCGGGGAGCCACCGGGGACACGCGTTGCCATCCCACCGTGCTCGTTGCCTCCCCGCCCCAAACCATTTCAGCTCATAACCGGTGCGGGCCAATACCACTTACCGCCCTCCCGCTGACCCCGCCTGATGACGACACTACCACATCATCCTCCTGTACCCCTGCATCACGACAAGACGTCACATCCCGATGATGTCATCCGACCAAAAAGCACCAAAAAGCCTCGTGAAAGCCAAAATTTGTCAAAAAGTTAAGGAAATGTCATTTTCGCCCATTTTTCTCTACGAAACAGTTTCATGCAAATTATGTCCAAATCATTGCTCGAGCATACAGTCTGCCACTCGGCTAAACCAAGTCCAGCATCCTGCTCTGCAGCTCATCGATCAAACTGCAATTGCACTGTTCGCCTCTAAAAAATAGGTATTTACCCCAATTTGACTCCTGAACCTGTAATTTCATTTTTCCTTTGTGAATTTTACCCAACAAGGCCAATTTCAAGTAAAATTAGTCCATAACTCTCATAAAAGGACACCCAGAACTGCTCTTTTTCCCATTTTTTCCACAGAAACTCGACCCCTTGTTTGAAAACACAGAAAACAAAAATGGAAGCTCCCGTGGCCCTCAATGTGACACCCCTCAATGCACCTCATAAAGACCAGGATTGGTTACCCTTTGTTGACATAGATTTTCAAATTAAAGAGCTATCTGGTGATATGAACCATCTCCAGGCATTTTGCCGAATTAGGAATAGTCATCTGAGCAACTCTGATATCTTTGGAATATGGGAATCTAATTTCCCCAGGTATTACCTTCCCTCAGTCAATGTGTTCCCAAATATTATCCACCAATGTTGTGCCAACTATGACCCTATCAGTAAAGCAGTTATGACCCCATCCCAAACTGTTCTCTTTTACATAACTGCTGAATCTATCAATGAGATGTTACACTTCCATCCCACTCAGCCCCTTGCTCCTCTTTCCATGGGATTTTTGCTTGAGCAAGGCTCTCAATTGCCCAGTGCAAAAATAACCCGGATTGCTAAATTATTCATGAAGCCAGATTGCCAGCCCCAAGGCCCACCTCCCTATGTACATACCCGGTTTACTGAAACAGGCAAGCTTATTCTTGACATGATATATTTTATCTTGGGATTCAAAACTAGTGAATTTGTTGATGAGACCAACTTAGTTATGTTGTCAATGTTTACTCCAGGACAGCCTCCTGCTGTCAAGTATGATTATGCCTCTTTTATTGCCTATAAAATCAATGAGCAATTCATAAATCTGGAAAGAGAAGGAGTTTTCAAGTACACCTCATTCATATACCACCTTCTACTATATTATCAGCCAGATAGTTTTTTATTTCCCATTAGGAAATTGGATTCCAAAGGAAAGAGGAGGTCTATGATCTTTTGGACCTCGGTCTTCCACAATGTTTGTGAATCCCCTTATACTTACTATGAATTTATTGACTGGTATATACATCCAGCCTCCACTCTATTGATAGGAGCTCCTCTTCCTAGGCTCTCTGGTGATATAAAGAAGATTTTACAGCTCTCCAAAAACTACAAAATAGGTGACTGGTACCACTACCAGAATCACATTGAAATCAAAATATATGGCTATGAACTGTGCCCTTACAAGTTGCCTAGGTATGCGCCTATGAGACTATTTGCACTGGAGTATTTTAGGCAACTTATCAATGCAGATTTAACTCACTTTTGCAATGTAAAGAGAAAGGCTCAGCTAAGAATAAGAAACCAATTAGGCCCTTTTATCATTAACAAGAGGGAGGCATGGGAAGATGCTGACAAGATATTAGGGGAAGACCTTAAATTGAAGAAAAGTTTTTGGTGGGTGCCATATGACCCAAATAGCTTTATAAGTGACTGAAAAGTAAGAAACAGGTTATCAACTTACATACATCATAGGATCCCTACAATTTGCTAATCAGGATGAGTGGGTAGAGGGTACATTAATAGAAGAACTTACTCAGCAAGAAAAGATGGAACAAGCTATGAAAGATCTTGAAAAAACCCTTGACATGGACTCTTTTGGATAGGTATCTTTCAAGCTGCCTCAGCAAACTGGAGTGGGTACATCCTCTACTGGAACTTCATAGAAACCTATACAAGAAACCAGCACACCAGTTACAGGGTCTTCTAAGGGCAAGGAAGTGGCAGACACGGAGCAACAAGCAATGACTGATCAGCAGGGGAAAATTCCTCTGGCCCAAACAAAAGCAACAGAGATTTTTGCATTACAAAATCCTCTGAATGAGGAAAAGGGCAAAAAAAGAGACAGAGAAGAGGCCACACCCATCAATGGACCTGCAGAACAACCGAGTGCAAAAAGGCAAAGACTCAGTCATCTGTCAGAGGAGGAAATCTTTGAAGAAACAACTGAAAGTTTAAGAGGGGAAAAGATAGCTAGCCAGCAGAGTTCCCCAGTGGTGGACACATCAACTAGCTCACACAGGCAGGAGCTAGAAAGGCAGCATAGTGTGGAAGTTTCATCCACTAGGCCACCAAGTAAGCAGACCTCTGACATCAAAAGAACATTCACAGAGATAAAGGCTTGGAACGATCCACTGAGGCTTCAAATTTACAACCAATATCTTAAGATGGCCCCCACAAAGCAGTTAAGATTAATGTTAGCATATGACATAAAAGAAGGAAAGATGATCATGAGTTATTTCAAGCCCAAGGTGCAGCAACCACAATTAGCTGATTATATCAGGACAAATCTGGAGGTCTTGGCCAAGGACATTCATCCAATAGACCAGATTGAGCTGCATAAACAGACTGGAGAGATGGTATACTCCACGCTAGCTGAAAAAGCTATGTTAGCTCATATATTTAAAAACTCCTTGAATAATACCTCTGCTCAGTTGGATTTAGAGAAAGCTTCTTCTCTAGCAAAGGACAATAGGATCAAATCCTTGGAGGACATCATCATTGAACTGGGACATGATCCCAAAGATGCCAAAGACATAAAGGCACTAATAAGGCAGAAAGAAGAGGACATCACTTCATTGAGAAAACAGCTCAAAATTCCTCCTTCCATGCATCCACAGACTGCAGATGTTGTACAACAAAAATCTAAAGAGGACATGATGGACCTGCTCATGAGACTGAATGAGAGATTGAGTGAGACAAAGCAGGAATTGGAGAAAGCTCTACAAGAAAAGCAGGGAGCGTCGACCTCCCAGCCACCTGAAGTAGCTCCAACAGTCACTACTTCCCATTCCACACTTATAACAGCTTTGCCTCCCACTGTCCAGGCATCAACAGGAGAAGCCATCACAGGAGCGACATCAACAGCAACAACACTAGGTAGCAGTACAACTATGAGCATAGAGAAATTAATAAAAGCCATGGAGGAATTGAAACTCCAAGTGTCTGAGCTGAAGCAAGTCAAAGAAAAATTGGCAAAAGTTGCACAAAGTTATGATAAATTCAAGATGAATGTGGCAAAGAAAACAAGGGAGATCAAAACATTGGAGAACAAGGTGAGAGCATTAGAAAAGGATCTCTCTCTGCATAAACCTCTAGCAGAAATCAGGGGAACTTTGTGGACCAACATCACTCAATCCCTTAGTGATGTGTGGAGGTCTATCCAAACTATTTATGAGCAGATTGACTTGATAAGAGTGGCCCAAGTAGAGATTCAAAAAACAAGAACCTTATTGGGACAGATGCCTGAGCAAGCTAACCGACTAATACATTTTTTGAACACCAAGACCAGTGAAGAACTGGAAGTACTGAAAATTAGAGACAGAATGGGCACCATTCTAGAAATCAATAGAGTTCTAACCATGAGAACTTTAATGCAAAATTTGGACAGAAGATGCCAGGACATGCAGGTAGAGATTAATTCTTTCACAGAAAAGTTTACAATCTTGCATGAAAAAGGTTTTCCAAGTCCTTTGGGAAGTAATGATCGTCTGATGAAACATAAGGCTATGTATATAAATTGAATACATATGATATTGACCAAACTAATGCATCATCAAGTACTTCAGGAGAAAAGGCACTTCCATCGGGCCAAGCCCTCTATGACAGCCTGGAAAATTTGTTTTACATTGAGCACGAGGTGAAGCATCTGTTCACCATCCCACCTAATTTCTTCAAGTACACAGAGACTGACGAAACTTTGAGGAAGCTTCAGAGACATAAATTACCAGGACTAGAGTGGTGGCAAAGCATGTTAGAAATTCTACAAACTTATCTTTGGTCAATTCAAAATTTTGAACTATCTGCTATAATGCGGAGAACAGAAATAAATCATAGTCATGCGGGTCAAAGTGCATTACATCAGGGTCAAAGAAAGTCTAGCCAAGGTGTAATAGCCAGCACAGAGTATCAGTAGAAAACGTCCGTGAACCGACTTGCAGCACCTACCTCCAGTACATCTCATAAAGACGGAGCAACCAGCGCAGCATGAATTTATTGCATCTATTTATTGTCTCCCTGTTTTCGAGACTGTCTGTCTCTATCTGTGTAAAAGAAGCATTAATTGTTAGCAGATATTATTTCTATCAGATATTATGTAAGATATTTTGATGTTTTTTGTATAAATATCCCCCCCCCCAGATGAAGTATTAGGGGTTGGTTGGTTGGTGGATTGAGAAGCATTCTCAGACTTTGTTGTAATACAGAATTTTGGAATAAAAAGGTTGTTGGAACCATTTTTGTCTGGCTTACTAAATGAGGAAATGATGCTGAGGACCATGTTACAAAACTCTTGAATCATCTTATGGATCAATAAGTCCCTTCTAACTTGTGTTTTACAGTTTCTATGTTTATTATACCATCTATGTTTCATGATCTCAATAATAAAGAAAAAAGAATAATTCGGAATTTTCTTTACTGCACTTTGTCTTCAATCTTTGTTATTTTCCATGTTTTCTTCAGAATTAGTATAAACAGTGAATTCTTAATTGCCCTTCATCCATTGACTCCATTCCATCTGATTTCACCCTATGAATTGACCCATATCTGAGTACCTTGCTTTGTGATACCTCATCTGTTGAGAAACCTGATCTAGGAAGCTATCCTTCTTTGACACCATCATGCCCAATGGTCTGAAACTCTTCAGTTTTACCTCACTGTTCTATCGAATCTCCATTACTCCGACCAAACACAGAACAAAATCCTTGTACTTCATAACTAGCCTAACACATATAAAAAACAAAGCTAAATTATAAAGAGAGAGCCCTCTCTGGATGCAGATTGGCTAGAATCTGTATCTAAAAGATTGGTCTGTGGTTACCTCGGCCATATTCCCTTTCTTACAACTTTAGGGAACAACCTGAGTGATAACACACGAGAAGCTTGGCCAACACACATATCATCTACAATCACTTGACGGGAAGATTGGCACTCCCCCTCTCAACGACCAAGACTTAAAATACTATTTTCAATGATCTAGGGTTGTGCCCTGCAATATGTAAAGAGTCCTTTAATTCCTTGTTCTATTCTTTCCTTTTTTGTTTTGCTTTGCTTTTTTTTTTTGCTTTGCTTTGTTGTTTTATTGCTTTGTTTTGTAAATAAGTATTGTCATGCACTGCATTCTGGTTTCTGAATGTGTATGTGGCTGAAGTTCAAAGAGCCTTGTGACACCACAATGCTTGGCCAGTCCTATGTTTGTCTTCTTTGTGCTTGGTTATAACTTTTGGTCGATGAAGGCTTGACGGAAAATATGATTCGTCTGTAAGGAAATTTTTGGCCAAACCATGAAACTGTGTCCAGTTTGGGAAACCTCATGCCTATACTCACTTTTTTCCTCTATGTGTTCAAGCTTATCAAACTAGTAGAAACAGAGAAGAGGAAAATCTAAATGAGAAAACCTAAATCAGACGTCTTTACATGCTTCTCTAAAGGAACAACCTCTTCTACTCTCAATAAGTTGTGATCCCTCTTCCACCCCAAAAATAAATAAGTGCCTATGCATAGTCCTCTTTCAAAAATAACAAAGGAAAAAGAAGAGAAAGGCTTCCTGTGCGGAGAGGTGAAGCAAAAAACTGCACTCGGGTACTGTCTAGGCTCACTCGCAGTGGAGCAATGTTTGTGTTCTGTGTGATTCCATCAGGGTCTAGGCTTGCTAGCAATGGAGCAACACCAGAGATGAAAAAATTTAGTCTAAAAATATTAAGCTCATGAGCCAAATTACCCTTCGTGATTTGAAACACTATGATCTGGCTAAATCTTATGTTGTGTTCAACTGAGTTGGTATAAGGTGAACCACTTCTGTCCATGGGGAAAGTGGGGAAGCTGAAGTGAACCAAAATCAACCAAAAAAAAGAAGTTGGTATTCAACCAGTGTGTTGCCAAGTGTTGTAGCGGTTGCAACACCCTCCAAAATTTTGGCTTGAATTCACATTTCAGAGCCTTCCTTAGTTTTTCCTTTGATGGTTGCAAACACTCAAGCTCACCCCATGACCTCTTGTGAAGTCTTTTCACCCTTTCTCTTGTTTGACCAACAGTCATATTTTGGCATATTAATTTCTTTTTCATGCTTGTGATCCTGTTCTGGTGATTTTGAAGGTTTGTATTTATGTATTTGCATTGTCTTCGCTATGTGAACATCCATCATACTCACACACAAAGTTGTAAGCATTGTCACACAAGTGTCGTCACGGTCATCTGAAGGTCTATCTCAAGTGTTGTACTTGTCGCTCTCATCTCTAAGAGAGTCTCACCGAGGACATGTTTTATCTTGTTGTCTTGGTGGTCGATGTTGTCTCGTTGTTAAAGTATGCTAAGTGTATGATCACAATGTAAAGTCTACACAAGTTCACTTGCCTCCCACACTTAGCCCTTTTCCTGAAAATTTGTCCAATGACCCTGTTCTACATCCTAGAATTTCATATTTCTTGAGGATTTCCTCCAGGTCAATTGCATTGCTCAATCCCAGAGGTGAGTAGCCTGCCTGCCTCCCAGAATAGCGTAGAAAACTACCTCCATGTCCAAACTAAACTATGCATTTCTCAAGCACAGTCATCAAGCCTCCTTTTGTCTACTGAAAGCCTGCACTGCACTGATACCTGGGTCTGCACTGTTCTCCAAAACTACGCAGGCATGCCCAGCTGGCCCTGTGTTGCCTTGTCCTACACTACTTTCAAAAACTGCGTAGACATGCCTAGTTGGACCTTTGTTGCCTTGCTCTACATTGTTCTCCAAAACTGTTCATACATGCCTAGCTAGCCCTCTACTGCCTTGTCTTGCACTACTTCCAAAAACTGTGTAGACATGCCTAGCTGACCCTTTCCTGAATAACCTGCACTGCTCTCAGAAATTACACAAAACTTCCCAACAGGTCCCCTGCAACCCTGTCTTGTCTTCCCTCCAGGAACTGTGCAGAAGTGCCCCCCTGAGGTTTCCACCTTGCAACTACCACTGGTCTCCTTAACTGTGCAATTATGCCTCCCAGTGGTCACTGCGCAATTTTTCCTGACAGTGAAGGTTGTGCTTCCAGAGTTCCTCATCCTAGCTTGAGCTACGCTCTACACTATCTTAGTGACTTGTCCTTCCTCTCTGTCACCTCGAACTGTGCATTGCACAGCTGTTGGGCTCTCTTCCGAGATTGTCGTCTGTCCCAGGCCCATAACTACTGGGACTAGTGATGTATGGTGTACAGATGCGTCTTCGGAATTTTTCTTAATTTAGAATCCTATCAAGGTCAGAACGTTTGCACGCATTTTTTTTAGATGTTTGTAAGACTACTCTTTAAATATTTGTAATGCATGTTTTCTTAACCTGTACTAAGATCGTTGAACTACTTTGGTTGTTTTAGTACTTACATGGTTGAAGATGTGATGTATTGTTTACCACTATTGTCTCGTCCTTATGGACTACTCCGCAGGATATTAGATAGGCCATCCTTGTTTACTAGTTATAAAGACTGTTACCCTCGTGTGGACTACTTTGCTGGAAGGTGTACATGTTTTCCCTTGCACTTTAGTTTTAACGATTATTGCATCCACTGTGGACTACTCTATTGGATGTTGCATAGAACACAGACACAAGTTCCATTATGCACTCAGCAGGCATACTCACCTCTCTTTTTGAAGATACATGCATAACACTCTCATGTGGTGAACAACAAGAGCTAAGAAAAATCTCTAAGATAATGAAAATTGGGCCATCGTACTGGATGGGACTCCTAGACCAAATAGTGTCAGTTCTAGTTGGGTCTTAATACTGGGGAGACCCCCTAAATGTTGGCGGGTCCAGCACCATCAACAAGTCCCAAGAGTTGCAAAAATTTGGGCAAGGTCCATTGAGGTGTTTTTGTCTCATGGATCATTACCTTTCTACAGGGGCCCACCATATTTAGTAGCGGGGGGATCAATGTCAATTAGATACTAAGGAGTGTAGAGCAGTGTTGATAGCGAAGTAGGAGGCTTAGTAGTAGAGTCAATAGCAACACCGTTTTCCCAGTAGATAGTTTGATTAAATTATTATTGTTATTTTTGGATGCTCTTCAGTTGCGTAGGTTGCAATAGCAACAACAACGATGACAAGTGTTGCATGCAATACATTCCAAAGGTGTTGGATCAAGGTAGATGTGAATACATTTCTTGTTGAGAGGGAGTGTTGAAAATGCAGCAAGAAATTCCTAATTTAATTTTTCCTTGAATTAAATTAGGAGAAAATTTTAATTCCACATCACATGACAACTTTTACGAGTTAACTAAGTTAGTTTGACTTAGTTAGTTCATTTAATTCAAGGTGAGGATCTAACTTGAGTCATGTATAGTGGTTGCTACTTTATAGGAACCTAGGTTGAGTTTAATTTGAGTTGTAATAATTTAATTCAGTTAAACTGAGTTAAAGTCTGTTAAGCTAGTTCCAACTATTGGAGGAACTAGTAGGAGGTCTAGCAGCGGTGTGCAGCTTCATGTGTTCAACCAGTTAACTTATAAATCAATCATAAGTAAATCATGCATGCACAAATTTGAGTTACCCAGTTTATATTGGAGTTCAAGGGTTGTGTACTATCAATTGTATAATTTTCTGAGTTGTATAGGTGGTGCATACAGTTAGAGAAGGACCTATAGGGATTGCGCAGTTTTGGATGAGATAGGGGTATAATTCCCAGAAAACAATGCAAGGAAATGGGTGCTTAGCATGCACCAAAATTTTCTAAGTGTTAGTTAGAGTCAACTTCCAAGGCAATGAGATAGATTATACTTATGCAGAGATTGTTCAGGTTGAACAAGCATTGTATTTCTTCTCTATTTTCTGATCTAGTGTAATACAGATAGGAAGGGGTTTTGAGCAACAAGCTTTCCCCTTAGACAATTATTTGAGAATACGTGATTGAATCTTTTCTCATGTTTATATTGTGATTTCTTGATTTTTTAATTGTTTCCGTTGATGAGTAGTGTAGATTCAAGTCTTTTGTTTTAGCAAATTACATAACCAGTTTAAATCTACAAGGAATTTCTACAACATTAACACATGTCAGCTAGAACCATATTTTTAGAGAACTCCCTAAATGTTTTTCATATTTAGTATAAATTCTCCAACATACACTAGCGACTTTGTTTCTCGATCCATTTCCCAAGCCCAACCTTCCTCATTTTATGTTCATGTTCTTTAATTATTCACAAGGCCTATTTCAGGACATGTTTTTATTGGTTCTCTTCATATTTCCTACCATAGCCCCATGGATTTCCTACCATGCCTAACAAGTTTCCCTAGGCCCAAAGCATGATAGTTGGAAGAAAAAATTGAAAAGTAAAATGAGGACAACTAATATAAAAAGGGAAATCACAATGGTAATTATAAAATTTTCAAAAAGAAGACATAGGCATGTGAAATTATATAATCAAAATGATATCATGAAGTCAATAAACTAAATCCATGGGACATAAGAATTAAAATAAAGCAGTTCCCAAAAATCAACTCAATCCACTTGAGTCTAGTGTTCATGGCACTCTTATCCATCATACAATTGCAAAAACACACACACACATATTCACATACCATTGTGAGTTCAAGACTTCTTTCAAAGGCTCACAACAACCTTGGAGTCTAACATTCCACAAGATACTATATAGGGAAGTATTTTCCAATTCATATTTGTATAATTCAATGAGATTAAGGGAATTACCCCTCCTCTTTCTTAGCATTTTTCATTATAGATTCATGTCCCTATGGATTTTATGTGTTTTCCTTATTCCTTTCCTTCTTGTGGGCATAGTCCCTTCTCAAGCGTTTCCCCCAGAGAACCAGCAAGGGCTTATTTGCCCTTTCAAACTCATGGGGCCATTTCTTGGCCTTGCCAGTAGGACCTTTGTCCACATCTCAGAGACTAGGAGTGCATTGCAACAACCCTTAAAGGCAGGAAAAGTTTTGGCTCAGTATGGTATTCAACTTTGTTTGATCCTTTTGGATCCTAACAAGCCTCCGATTCTCTACCTTGTGGCTTTTAAGCTCAACCTTCAAATCCCTGAGCTCAACTCTCAAGTCCATGAGCTCAACTTCCAAATTCCTGAAGGTCCTTTTTCTTTGGAGGTATTTCCCTCTTTCTTGTTCTTGGTGGACTTGGTCCATATCTTGTTGCATCATGCCACGATACATGATTCCTTTTACTACCATCATGTCTTGCTATGGGTTTCCACATACACTGAGTTGTTAGTGTATTAATGAAATAAAAATACATATTCCAGTGGTGATATTACCAAGTTAAGTCAAACAATTTACCATGCAGTTATTCATACATCCTTAAATTGTTATCAAACACAATTACCATCATGCTACTACAAATGTTAGAAATGAAATCCTTGATCTAGACTGATAAAATAATTAAAATTAGTCTATTTATCGATAGCACCAATAACATGTTTGAATTATATTTTTAAACACTTTAGAGATACTTTAGCTTCTTATTAAGGCCTACATTCATGGCATCCACAACATCAAGGCGGGGTCAGTTACGAAACTACATCCATCTATCCTAATTATAATTTTTCACATTTAAAAAATGCATCATAGGACCTACATGCAACCCCAGGTTAGAACACAACCATTCATTAAACTATTACACCCAAAATTCACTTTTCACATGCAAATAACCAATATACAAGCCATGATCATAATGCTATAACCAAAACCTAAAATAAACAATTATCAAACCACTTAAGTCCCTAATACAATCACAAACATTATCCTCAAATCCATGATGTTCTCAGCCATATAATGTACATACCATGGGGTTTTCACATCCAATCAGCATATACATGAATATATAAAGTCTACTAAAAGAAGCTATGCTATGCAATAAAAGCAACACAGGGTTTTCCCCAATCACTCATATTATAGGGGCATTCACATGAAAATTCATCCCAAGTGTGTAAGTATGCACCACTTAAATAATCGTGCATAAGGTCCTTTAGGTAGATCTACAAAAACTAAATAAATAACAAGCATTCATGGTCACATCAATAGAATTTCCATACCTTCAAGATGCCTAATAAGAAACACATGCAATACCATTGAGCTTTTCAATAAAATCAATCATACTAGAACAACCTTATAACCAACGTGAAAATCAAAATAAAATGTTATGAATATCATGCACTCATATCCATATTCAGCTATAACACTTAGAGCTAGAGCTCCACACTAGCTCCAAATATCCAAGCATTAGACCTACTACTCTGTAAATTCTACAATAAGGTACCAATTTATTCCCAAAGGTCTAGAGTTGAAACCTTTGTAAACATTCCTTTGCTATACAACCCATCCAGTCCATGTGCTGAACTTGGAAGCTTTGATAACACTTTGTAACATACCCCCTACTATCCCTAACCCCTACTAAGGGTAGAAGGAGGAAGTTACTCTGGTGACTCAAACTCTAAAGTCACATCATGGAAATGGGATCCAAATTTTTGATCTTTTTCAACTTCTTCAAAACTTAAAACATATGGCATTGTTGCATTCATCTCATCGATACATTTTTAATGATATAAAATTTTCCTCAATATGACTCCTAAATCAAAGTATATGGTCGATCAAAGTCTAGCTTATCAGGTCTCACCACATCATCTAACCTATCGTTTGGTGCCCAACTAGCTGCTCAATTCACAACCATATCACAACCTAAGTTGTAACTCTACCCCAATTGTCGACCCATTCATGTCTAGTGTCACACTCTATATGAAATTCCTCTTTTGGTGGTAGTTAAATATGCACCAAGGATTAACCACACCCCCTTTGAGATACAAACACACACATTGTTGGGAACGAGATCCCCCAAGGATAGTTTTGGGGCTAAAAGCCCATGTTTTGGGTCAAATTTTGTAATAAACTTGTAAAGACTTCGCATTTTGTGGTCGCAGAGTGCGAAGGTGTCATGATTCATAAAGGGTTGTCCTCCCTTAGTTTTGTAAAATAAAGTCGGCTGTAAGAGATCTACCCATGGTCTGCGGACCATGGGATTTTATTAAAAGAGATAATCTCTAAGTATTTTTGGAGGAGGTCATGGAAGAAAGTCGAAGATAATCATAGCTCTTAAGTAAGAAGTCTAAATTTCGAGTCGTAGCATAGGTAGAGGTTCTATAGCTGAGTGCACAGAGGCCTAGGGTGGAAGTCTGCAGCTGAGTGTGTGGACCTCTGCAGCTGTGTGTGCAAGGTGGATAGAGTCTATAATTACTTGAAAGACATCAATAAAGAGAAGTATTCTGCAAATTCTATGTTTTGTTCTTGTTAATGCATCTTGACATGTTATGTCTGAATTTCCTTTATATTGCTTATATGTTGCGCGAATGTATGTAATTCCGTTGGTTAAGTGAACGAAAGTAAGAACATTTGTTTACACAGTGCTAACTATGATTGTCTAATAAGATAAGTAAGACACTTAGAATAGTTTGGGAATCTGCACGGTATGCTACCACATCAGCACAAAAGTACCTGAGCCACGGGTTAGGGCTGGGTGAAGGTCAATCGTACCCTTTCGCAGAGGTATTGAAGGACGGAATAAAGGGCTAGTCTGGCAAGCCCTAGATCTAAGTGACCTACACGAAGGCAAGAATAGAAGGAATAAACTAACATCATGACCATCTCAGGGTGCGGAAAATTGGTTCCAGCGTCCCCCCATACTACTTTGGGTGAGACTTCGATCTGTGCATTGCGGGATGATGCTAAAAGGGCCAGTGGTGTAGGGATTTGTTTGGCTAATTAACGTTGAACCTAGGTCAAGCCCCTACAAGCCAACAAATGGTTCTGTTGTTGGGATCGAAATCTGCATAAGATTTGTGTGATGTCTTATCACGAGAATCCAACTAAGAAAGATATCAGATTGGTTGGATAGGAAGATCCACGAATTCGTGGCACAGGAGAATAGAAACCCACGACTGACAAAGGAACAGTGACTAGACAAGTACCTATATACAGAGATCCATGAGATATTTTTTTGCTCCTTTATGGTTGATCTATATGAGTGGATCGCGAAGCTGGCAGATAGGTAAGGAAGGGGGAAACTTGACGGTCCTATTTTTTGTACCCTGAAGCAAGTACAAAAATTGAAAGCATCTAAGGACAAGATTGCCTGTGCTGTCAATCATTGGCTCAATCACATCATAGGAGGACTTGTGATTGAATTCACGGTCGATACCTTAGTCAACTACAGTAAGGTAGAGCGACGCTTTTTCAAAGTACTGCGAGGTAAGTACTTGAAATCTTTGAATACCTAGATTAAAATGTTATTGTGCGAAAAGCAGGTTATACAGCTACCTTGATGTTCAGAGCTACACAGAGCGAAAAAATTTACAGGAGTAAAGAGAAAATGGGTCCTAAATATATTCCATTGATTTCACCTCTGTGAGGTGACGAAGAGGGAGTAGCTCAGGCTTCTCCACAAAGTGCTATTCAGTTAATAAGACAAGGATTCCCGCGACTACCACCTCCACCCACACCACCTCCAACTTCACCACCATCGCCTGTGACTTCACCCGTACCACCTCCACCTCCACCGCAGTTCAGTATGGAAAATTCAGTGAAGCTGCCTTTGTTCAAAGGATTGGGGAATGAGGACCCGAACCAATTCTAGTTCACCATGAAAGCTATATGGGAAGCTTAGGGTGTTACAGATGATCACATGAAGAGGGCAACACTAGTTAGTGCTTTGCAGGATCGCGCGCTAAATTGGTATATCAAGTACTATAATGATAACTCGAATGGTAGAGTGGAAGACATCCAGATAGCACTGAATAGAGAACTCAGTAGGCCTAAATTTGAGGCACAATCTATTGTGGTGTTCAAAGAAATCATGATGCAACCAGGCGAGATGCCTTGGGAACTAGATCAGAGGTTGAAGTGTAAAATCTGTGAAGCCAATATGAAATTAACAGATGGAAAACATCGCGAATAGTTTGTGGTTTCGCTCCTGCCACACCTAAGGGTTGCGTTGTCACAAAAAAAGATAATAACTCAGGTGAAGGCCTTGGAGATTGCCATGAGATTGCATGAAACACCGATGCAACATCCAAATCTGGGGGTTCAGTAGATCCATGCACAGTTGAAGAATCTTTGCCTTGAAATGCAAAGTTTGAAGCAAGATAGAACAGCCCGACCAGAGGTGCACGAAGAGGTATGGTGCCTGAAATGCAAGAGTCAGGGGCATGACAAAGACCATTTCCCAGTCTTTGCAAACTATATTGTAGGAGGAGGACCGATGCCTTTGAGGCCGGAGGCCTTGGAGATTTCCATGAGACCAAGTGCGAGGCCTGCATTGTGGTGTGCTATATGTCGGTAGTAGGAAAACATGCCACATATAACTATGATTTGCTACGGAAGTCTGTACAGACACCACAAAAACTGTTCTGCAACTTTTGTAGGTTAGTAGGGCATGATTAGAGTAACTGCAGAAGTTATGAATTGATGATGGATAGAAATCTCGCCGATAGGGTTCAGGTAGAAACACAACCCCCTGACGAGAGCACAGCGATGGCGTGGATAGGCTATCAGGGGCTTGGACAAGGATGAGGTAGAGGAGGAACTAGCAGAGGTTGGGGACAATTGATCTACTACAATTACGGAGGACCAAAGCATTATGACCGCGATTGCACTAACCCCACACGTCCATCGTGCAAGTACTGCACTCTATTTGATCATGAAACGAAATATTGTCCTATATTGATAGCAAGGATATGTGACAAAGGGGCGCTACTGCCTCAGCCGACCTAGAAACTGCATATGATGAGGTCTGAGTCACGCGAAGAAGACCCAAAAGTGAATATAATGCTCCGAAGTGGAATCACAACAGGAGATGACAAAGGGAGACAGCCTGAATATAGTACATGGGTTCGCAAAGCTCTGGTAAAGGAGGTTGGATTCGATTTGGAGCGTGCACATGAAACATTCATGGAAGCAAAGAAGAGCTTCACTGAGGCCTCCACCTCAGGAAGCAAGGATAAGCCTGATCAGGAGATGGACCCTACTATGCTTACAAACTTCTTGGAGACCTATATGAAGTTACTGTGTGACAGAAATGTTGTGAAGGGGCTATAGGAGCTCATAAATAGATGTGTCAGAAAAACTCCGGGTGAGCTGCACATAGTACTAAAGATTGATAAGAGTAAAACAAGGACGGGACAGGAGATGAGACTGACCGCACAGATAGGAGAGTATGAAATCGATCAGGTTAACTTGGACCTAGGATCAAACGCGAACGTCCTACTAAAGAAGACTTTGGAACAGATGGGGAGACCCAAACTGTAGTGGTCTCCAATTCAGCTAAGGATGTCGAATCAGCATAATATCATCCCCATGGGGTGGCTACAGGGGGTCACTATAGATATTGAAGGTGCGAGCGCACTAGCTGACTTTGAACTAATAGAAATTGTGGAAGAAAACAACCCCTATCTTGTGCTCTTGGGAATTGATTGGTCTACTGATATGAACGGGGTAATCAACCTAAAGAAGCGAAAGATGATATTTGAGAAGAAATTACTATGCATGATAGTACCCCTCAATCCTACTGAAGGATCACGCTACACTAAACCGATTCGAGATTATGAGAGAAACGATGATCTGGACTATATCTACAAGATAATGACACGAGACCAATATTGGTTGAATCCCATAGTGGATGGATAGATTACATGGGATCGTGAGATTTCCTACACCTCGGACTCTGATGAAGAATTAGAGCAGTGGCATAATTAGTTACATGAGGTAACTACATTGAGTTGTTACATGATGACCCGGTCGTTGCGCTGTGTGTCGTTGGAGGTAAGAAATCTGCCTACTTATGATCGACTGAATGATGTAGATATTTTTTTGGATGCATTTGAGAGGGAGGTACCAGAAAATCAGTGATTCTAGGCATTCGACTGGGCATTGCATGCTATGCTTGCTAGGTGGTGGGGTACGTACAAAGGAAGATTTGATGATTGGCGTGAATGTAGGAGGATGACGAGAACATGCTTTGGGAAGTCGAAGGTGCGAATGACAGACAAGTATGATGGACAAGATGATCTGCGCATGCACTTGGCCAAATGGACTCAGGCTGATGGAGAGAAGCCCCAACCTAAATGGGTGCACTTGTTCTGTCACACTCTAGATGTGGTCCCAATGAACTAGTATGTAGAAACGGAGCTCTGCCATGGTATAGGTGAATGGGATATTCTTCACGAAGGATTCATAATGACATTCAATTTTGAAGACAGGTTTGACTGTATTGATGAGGTGCTACAAGAGGTGAGAGTAGCAATCTTTAGGATACTGCAAGATCCTTTGGACCTGATTCAGCCTGAGTGGGATACTCAGCTGAGTCACATGCTGGAATGATATAATGTGACTACTGAAGAAGAAGATGAGGATCTGTGAAGGATTAACATTCCTGAAATAGAAGGCCACTGCGAGGTTGAAGGACCATAGATTGAGAATCCTGACATAATCATGTCGTTGAAGACAAAACAAGTAAACATTGGTACAGAGGCAGAACCCAAATTCGCAAAGATTCGAGACTACTGGGACGACACGATGGTGGATAAGGTCACTGAATTACTCCGCGAATACCAAGATTTATTCCCTACCAAGTTTACGGATCTAAAGGGGATAATCGGGGACCTTAGTGTTATGAAGATCACATTGAAGCCCAACGCGAAGCCAGTTAAGAAAAGACCTTACCATCTCAATCTGAAGTATAAGGAGAAGGTCTGCTTAGAGCTAGACAAGATGCTCATGGCAGGCATCATTGAACCTGCGGAAGAATCTGACTGGGTAACCCCAATGGTGGTACAGGAGAAGAAGTAAAAGGATGAAATAAGGATATGCATGGATCTCATTAAGTTTACTGATGCTTGTGTACATGATCCTTTCCTGACTCTGTTCACTGATGAAGTGTCGGACAATGTGGGCAGCCAGGAAGCATATTCCTTCACTAATGGGTTCTTGTGGTACCACCAGATCAAAATCGCTCCGAAGGATAGGATCAAGACAACCTTATCGACTGAGTCGAGGTGTTTTCAATACACTGTAATACCATTTGGATTGAATAATGTGCCTGCGATCTTCTCGTGCGTAGTCATTGTGAAATTCAAGGAATTTATTCATAAGTTCCTGGAAGTATACTTTGATAACTAGACTGTGTTTTAGCTGCTAAAACACCATGTCACCAGTTTACACCTGATGCTAGATACTTTTTGAAAATACTATATCGCGCTCAATCTGAAGAAGTGTCTATTTTGTGTTCCTTTTGGGACCCTTCTCGGTCATGTGGTTTGTAGACAGGGATTGATGGTGGATCCTGCGAAGATAGCAGTGATACTAAACTTGGAACCACCGAGGAGTGTGCAATAGTTGTGTGCTACCCTAGGACACACGAGATATTACAAAATGTTTATCAAAGGTTATGCCCAGATCACCGCGCCTATGGAAAAATTGTTGAAGAAGGATGTCACCTTCTACTGGAATGATGACTGTAAGAAGAGCTTGGATGTATTGAAAGAAAAGATGGTCACTGCGCCGATTCTAGTATTCCCGAATTGGAAGAAGAAGTTTCATGTACATGTTGATGCATCATGTATAGCGTTGGGGGCAGTGCTAACACAGGCTAGCATAGGAGACTTGGACCATCCTATCACATTTTCAAGTAGAAGGTTATCCAAGGCGAAGAAGAACTACTCCACCATAGAGTGCAAAGGGTTTGCCATGGTGTATGCGCTCCAGAAGTTTAGGCACTACTTGCTGGGAGGCCATTTTAAGATGTATACAGATCACTCCACACTGAAGTACCTGCTCAATAAGCCTATGTTGGGGGGGAGAATCTGTAAGTGGTTGTCATTTTTCCGGGAATATGATTTTGAAGTTATTGTGAAGCCTGAACAACTAAACGTGGGACCCAACCATCTGTCGCGCATCGAAATAGGGGAAGAACCTACTAATTTGGAAGAAGGATTGCCTAATGTGTAACTATTTGTAGTGCACGTCGTGGATGGTCATTTTGAGGATATCATACATTTCCTAATGACGAGGATGGCCCCAAAAGGGTACACTGTCCAGGAGAAGAAGGAATTAGTGGTGTGCGTGGCATATTTTTCTGTCATTGCTGGACATCTGTACAAAATGGGGTCTGAAGAGATATTGCGATGATATGTAATAGAGTTTGAAAGAAGTAGAATCCTCGCAGATGCTCCTCGGGGTGTTGTGGGAGGACATTATGCAAGAAGAGTGACCGCAGAGAAGATTCTACGCGCAGGGTTGTGGTGGCCAACCCTCCACTAGGACTCAAAAGCATATTGCAAGACATCGGATGTGTGTCAAAGGACTGGCAGGCCATCGCAGAAGGATGAGATGCCTCTGAATCCACAGATGACGTTGCAACCATTTAAGAAATGGGTGATAGATTTTGTGTGACCCATTTATCCCCAAGAAAAAATGGGAGCGAGGTACATTATCACCCCGGCGAAGTATTTGACTCATTGGGCGGAGGCACAACCGGTGAAGGATTGCACAAACATGACTGCTGCAAAGTTCCTTTTTGAGTATGTACTGATGCAATCTGGCTGTCCAGAGATCTTGATGAGTGATCACGGTACGCACTTTCGAAATGAGATGATCAGCACGTTGACAGAGGAATTTCAGGTATATCACCAGAAGAGCATGCCTTATCACCTGCAAGCTAAAGAGATGGTGGAAGCATTCAATAGAGTGTTGGAGAATGCGCTGACCAAGGTTTGCAATGGTCATTGAAGTGATTGGGACCTACTCATATTTGCAGTACTATGGGCTTATCGAACAACATGGAAGAAGTTGACTGGACAAACCCCCTTTAGGCTTGTCTATAGTGTTGAAGCGGTAATGCCTATGGAATATATTGTGCCTAGTTTACGCATAGCAGAACTCACGGGTATGAAGGATCGCGGATCCCTGGAGGAAAGGCTCGCATAGCTGGATGAGCTCGAGGAAGAGAGACTTCTAGCTAGATTTCACCAGTAGGTCCGAAATCAGCACGAAAAAACATGGCATGATCGTCACATTAAGCTGCACACCTTTAAGGTAGATGACCTGGTTTTGTTATATGACAACAAGTTTGATAAATTTACAGGGAAGTTGAGAATGCAATGGTTAGGGCCTTATGTCATGAAGGAAATTACTGATGGAGGAGTGGTACAGTTGGTCAAATTGAATGGAGAACCCTTCCCAAGAAAGGTGAATGGTAGTCGATTAAATCCATACACTGGTGGTCCGGCCATGTGACTAGATGAAGGTTGCACAGCCTTAGCGCTCCAAGCAGCTGAAAGGAGGCGTGAGACTATAAACTACATTGCCCAGGTTGGGGAGTTGTGTGATTGGAGGATTGCGCGAAGCGAGGAAGTGTCATAGGGTTTGTGGCAAAGCAAATGGGTTTGCGCTACCTGGGGAAAATTCGTACAGGTCAGTCGGAAAGTGACCATTAGAGTCACTGTTCATGATTTGACAGTAGAAATGTGGACAATTGGAGTGGGCGACTAGAATTTAAGGAAAACTTTATCGCTCAGATCCTTGAAAATCTGCCACTAATATGGCATTAATGAACCAAATTTGGGGGGAACTGTCAGATTTGAATTCAAAATGCCCTATAAATTACAAGTGGTTGTCCAGTGAAAAACACTTGGCATTTTGAGAATTGAGTTTTTGAGCTCTCGAGGCTTTGAAAGAAACCCCATCATTTTTAAACTTTCCAGAGACGTCACGAGCACTGTTAGAAAGCGTTATGTCAGCACGATAGAAGTTAGAGATACCGAAGTAGAAGAATCGGTGTCGGAAGTTGAGATGGAGGCAGAAGTAGCTGCTCGAGAGGTCATTGAAGTGCTAGCCAAAGTCCCCAAATCACTGAGAACATCGAGACCAAAGCCAACCCAAACCAAGGAGATCATAAAGGATAAGAAGGGAAACAACCTGCCATTTCGGTGCATGCATCGCCAAGAAGAAACCCACCTAAACCCACCATACAAGAGAAAGACAAGGCTATAAATTTGGAGCCAGAGGAGGAAGACATTGGAGACATCCCAATGGACGATGAGGATGTGGGAGTTGAAGTGGAGCAGGTTGAAGCCCAGGGTGCGGACCCTATTACTCGATTGCTTGAGTATGTCCCTCCGCACAAGCCCAAGACCAAGGTAACAAAGGACATCGATGAGAGCAAGACCCCCTTGCAAACCCCTCTACTACCACATGAGATCGTTTTCGAAGGACCGCGCTTGGCACGGGTGCCAATACTAAAACGTGAATACTGGGACTTGGCTGACCACGAGAAGTTCTCGCACCTGGCGACTGATCAGCTGATGCGCCACATTATTGATAAAAATACCAAGATGACCACATTAGAGCCACGGAGGTGGTTTAGAGGAGTAGACAAGGCAGGGTTGCTCAACCTCCTTTGGGTGCTGCACTACAACTACACCATGGTGACAGTCTTTGTCAGCAAGCACCTGTTGTGCTTGGTGCATGATGGGTGCCTATGGCTGGAGGAGCCAATCCCCATCATGGATAGATTGATTCACAGAATAACACGATTTCCAAATACAGGAGAGAATCCGGCCATGATCTTTGGCAAAAGAGGTGGTGAACTGGCCCTTGTAGAGTCTATGAAGGAAAAGTTAAAACTGGTGAAGAAGCCACACAAATATGCTATATCTAGCATCCGTGACCCTGTTGTGAAGGTAGCCACATAGATCTTAGCAGGGAAGGTGATGAGGAAATGTCATGCTGATGAGGTGCCAGCGCCTGTCCTCGCGCTAGCAGCCCAGTGTGCTGAAGGAGTCCAGTTCAACTGGTCGAACTACCTTCACGGAGAGTTCCTGGTGAACTGTAGCAAAGCACAGGATCTCAGTAAGACATTCCACTACGTGTGTCTCTTGCTGTCAATTTTGTTGGTATCATGGGAGCTACCAAAGGATATTCAGTTCCCTTTAGTCGTGCCAAACCTACCAGAAGTAACGAAGTACGCTTCATTGTGGGTGACCAAGGATGTGTACCGAGTCAGGGACAACAAGATCTTCTGGATCTTGATGGAGATGAACATCCACATGGCTAACAATCGCCAGTCACGGTTGTCGCCTATGGTGTATGCAAACCTACAGGGCTACGTCGAATTTAAAGTAGACTTCCATCGTGTATCCATCAGGACACGGAAGGACCCTGCGCAAAAATGGTACAACTTGCCTTACCTGGCAATGAATGATGCCATTGATGCGGTACTTTATTAATGGCCGTAAAGTGGCGCACTACAACAGACTTGGTGATGGGAGGGAGCAATTCCGCCGCATAGAAGAAGATGGAGGAGTCCAAGCTAAAGATGACTCAGCTGGCCGAAAAGAGGAAAAAGGAAGTCACTGATAAGGCCCAGGCGGAGCGCGAGGCCACGCAGTAGACAATGAAGCAGACAGGTGGGATAGAGCAGGGTTCTAACAAAGGCATGAGGTCCCTTTCACTTGAGACAAAGGAGATGGACGAGAAACATGGCGCGGACCCTCAAGAGACGTTCACCCACATCAAGCGCCCAAGGGATAAGGAGAAAGGAGGGTCCAAAAAGAAATCAAAAGCTAGCAAGACATCACTGGACCTGATCACGTTAACAGAGGGCAGCTTACATGATATCGGTGACACAATGAGGGATTTCACTGCAGAGGCCGTGCAACAATTTGAGCAACAATAATAGCAGATAGTCTTGGGGGCTATCTAGATAAGTTTGCAAGAGCTGCAGACTCACGCATCTCATGCTGGCACAGTTTCCACCAGCTTGGCTATCAGCACTTCAAAGGTTGTCGAGATACTATGCGCAAAGGCCTCTAGTGCGATAGTGCTGCTCGATGGACCACTGACCACAGAGAATGAGGCTAACAGGCCCACTACCAGCACCCTCAAGGCTGTATGGTTGAAACTAGCAGTGCTCCCGCCAGAAGCACTCCACCTCTTACAGGATGGAGCGATTGCAAAGTTGAGGACTTGTGAGCATCGTGCCCTCTAGGTGATCATTGAACAACGGATCAACAATGAGCAGATGGAACTACAGAGAAATGTTGCCATCACCGCTGAAATCAAGGTGACCAATCAAAGCAAGCACATTATGCAAGTCGTTGAGGAGGCATGCCGAATGGTCCCAGAATTGGCCATTCCATAGGAGGAACCAGTCGAGGTACACATCCACAAGCTGGCCATAGCGGTGCATGAAACTCGTACTGAGATGGCGAGGGTTCAGTTGGAGTTAAACTTGAAAATCACGGAGTTACAATTGAAGGCACAACCTTCAATTTTGCCAGAAGTGAAGGAGCAATGGGCGACCGCTATCACAGAAGCAATAATAGAGGTGGATAGTGCAGTAGCAGACTACACGCAAATTTTCAAGCAGTCATTTGAGGTCCTGACAAGCTTGCAGGAGGACCCCAATTTCTAGCAACTAGAGATGAAAGCGCGTGATCTACAACAACGCTATGACGAGGTGAAGGGCACAACATGAATCGTCGCACTGACACAAAGACTAGCCAAGCTATAGGAGGCCAAGTAACTGAAGGAACAAATGGATGCAGCGTTGCACAAGGAAGCAGTGCTGAAGGCAAGACTGAAGCCCTGGTTCGATGAATCTTACACAGTATTGAAGGAAATCTTGCGACTCTACAAGCCATGTATCAAAAGCTTTAGGCCGACAGTTCAGGCGCAGTGACCAAGTAGATGGTCGAAGATGCGAAGCAGGTAGTTGTACAATGCGCGGTTGAGGTTGTGGTCATACGAATTGAGGCAGAAGGGCTTCATGAAAAGATCTCCATGCCTGTCGAGTGACTCGAGGGTGAATCATGATGTTTGTGTTAGAGGCCTGTTGGGAACGAGATCCCCCAAGGAGAGTTTTGGGGCTAAAAGCCCATGTTTTGGGTCAAATTTTGTAATAAAATTGTAAAGACTCTGCATTTTGTGGTCGCAGAGCACGAGGGTGTCGTGAGTCATGAAGAGTTGTCTGCCCTTCATTTTTTAAATTAAATTTGGTTGTAAGAGATCTACCCATGGTCTGCGGAACATGGGATTGTATAAAAAGAGCTAAGCTCTAAGTAGTTTTGGAGGAGGTCATAGAAAAAATTCTAAGATAGTCATAGCTCTGAAGTAAGAAGCCTAAGTTTTGAGTCATAGTGTAGGTAGAGGCTCTACAACTAAGTGCACAGAGGCCTAGGTGGAAGTCTGCAGCTGAGTGTGTGGACCCCTGCACCTATGTGCACAAGGTGGATAGAGTCTATAATGACTTGAAAGACATCAATAAAGAGAAGTATTCTACAAATTCTATGTTTTGTTCCTGTTAATGCATATTGACATGTTATGTATGAATTTCCTTTATATTGCTTATATGTTGCGCGAATGTATGTAATTACGTTGGTTAAGTGAACGCAAGTAAGAACATCTGTTTACGTGGTGCTAACTATGATTTTCTAATAAGATAAGTAAGATGCTTCGACTAGTTTGGGAATTTGCACGGTACGCTACCACAGCAGCACAAAAGTATTTGAGCTACAAGTTAGGGTTGTGCGAAGGTCAATCGTACCCTTTCGTGGAGGTATTGAAGGATGGAATAAAAGGCTAGTCTGTTAAGCCCTAGATCTAAGTGACCTACACGAAGGCAGGAATAGAAGGAATAAACTGACATCACGACCATCTTAGGGTGTAGAAACATGGTTCCAACATCCCCCCATACTGCTTCGGGTGAGACTTCGGTCCATGCTTTGCGGGCTGATGCTGAAAGGGCTAGTAGTGTAGGGATTTGTTTGGCTAATTAATGTTGAACCTAGGTTAGGCCCCTACAAGACAACACACATACACATATATTTATATATAACATGTATGAGGCAAACGCTTTCAAAATATCATGGGATGAACTTCCGGGGTTATGTGGAATTTGAGCAATTGTGCTGCCACATCAAACTGCAGAGAAGTGTATCAAGAAATTTCATGAGGTATTATAGCCTTTGTGGAACCTCCTCCTATGTGACTTCACTCCAAGTGGGCCCATCAAAACCACATCACCCCAATACATAAATCACAACCATTTTTCTATGACCTTTATTCAAATCCCCCATGTTTATGTCACCCATGTTTACCGTTGGGGTGACATGGAAGTCTACCTAACCATATTCAATTTTCTATGTTGCATGCTTCCCAATCATATGGGATTAGGCCCCATTACAACTACGCATGTGGGCTCTATCATTTCCGCCTCACCCTGAGAATAAAATCCTAACAGAATTACACCAGGCACGAGAAGAAATCACTAGGGACGGGGCATAGGGGTGACATCACACCATTCACACAGCTCCCCTACGGGAATGCCACATGTCCCTCACTTACAAATAACATACCCCCTCAAAAACCTTAAATATGATTGACATGTTTCTTGCTCCCAGACTACTACATCGCACTATGGTCACATCACTTACCATGTTGGTCATGGGTCCAACTATTGTTTCACTACGGGGTAAATTTTAATTTCATGCTATAAAAATTATACTGGGTCCTCTGTCGGGTTATGTTGAATGGTCCTTTGCTTAAACTCTCTGGGGTAATTCTTCTGGGATGAAAAACCATCCATTTCTTGATAGTTTTTCCTCCCATCTATTGTTAAGACCTCGTCAACACTTAGCCATGGAACCTGATTGCATGGTGTTTATAGCTCAAGCCTCCTTATTCCTCCAAGTACTAAACTTCCAACCTGTGACTTCTGAAAGTATGTATATAGTGGGGCTTCCTTTGCCTGATGCCTAGTTATAACTCCATTCACACATGGGCCTATATGATGCAAAGGCCAAACCCCTTAATGCCTTGAGGGCTCAACGCTACGTGATTATATAAATATGTTGTTGTAAAGATCTTATAGATATCCCTCCTAAGATTTTAATATCTAACATGCATGTGTGTGCGTGTATGTGTGTGTGTGTATATATATATATTCTACCCAATTCTGAAAATTGATATACAAGGATAATAGAAAGATCTCTCCTAAGCTTTTAACAGGGCTTGATCTAACCCATTCAACACACACAAACACACATATATGTATGTATGTATGTATGTATAAGTAACACTATACATCCTAATCTTAGCAACTGATAATAAGGCCTAAAAGTCAAATCTATTAGTTGCATAATAAATAAGATAGAGATTTGTCCACCCATTATGCTTAATCCCATGGGACCAACTTCATGCTCATAATAGTTTAGAGACCTACGAGAGTCTTAGACTAATAATAAGAAGATAAACAAGCTCATGAATACAACATAAATCCATTCATGTACTTAGGAAATACATAGGAAATCAACATTCCTCAAGCATGCATCAAATTACATTCCATAACATATCACAATCATTGGATCAACACACTAAATCAATATCATTATAGGCCTTAAGCCTACACATTAAACATATGCACAACAAACAATGTACAAAGGATTTAGTATACCCTTATCTTATATGATGTGCTTAACAACTGAGATTGGGACTTCCATCCCCACCCAACCTTAGGCACATTGTAGAGAATCCTTTCTTGCAGTAGTCACCCCAAATATAGATTCTAGAGCTTGAGGGTGAGTTCTTAAGGGATTAATCCAATTCTACTAGCTAAAACTCCAGATGACCACCCACCTCCACCCACTAGCTACTTAGTGCATTTAGCTCCTCACATGGAATCTAGAGGTCCAGCACCTCCACCTTTCAACTATTTAGTGTATTTTGTTACTCCTAGGGAATCTAGAGGTCCACCATCGCCACCCTTCAAATATTTTAATAAAAACTATATCTCTACAATCACAGGCTAAAACAGGGAATCCAGAGGCTCACCATCTTCAATATAAACCAAATGAGGCAATTCAGAGGCCTAATGCCTCCACCGTCAACAATTCATTCATTCAATGGTTCTACCCAATCCTTGGAATCCAAAACCCACTGTAAAACCAAAAACAAGAAGAGGGGGATAAATAACTCTCTCCTTACCTAGAATCCAAGGAACAAGCCTCCACTGAAGTTGTCTAAGGAATCTAGAAAAAACCATCTCCATCCTTGGTTGGGTGTGAAGCCTAATTATCTTCCTGATTCTTCAAAGGTTTTTTTTTTTCAGTCGTGTTGGATCCCTGTTTCTAATGGGGTGGAAATGCCACCCATTTAATCATAGTCAAGAGGGGTCCAAGGGGACGAAAAAGACCTTTGTGAGCCCCCCCGGCAAGGGTTCGAGGGAAGTGCCCCCGAAGCTGAAAATAGATGAAAATTTGCCGTATAAAATATTGTAATTTGTAGTCAATCCGGGTCATTCATTAGGCAGATGATCTGACAGTAGAAGTTATGTTAATTTAGGTTTTTATGCCCTAATAGGAAACCACCAGTTTATATGAGGGAATTGTATTGGGGTTGTGTATGGTTATTCTGAGCAAGAGATAGAAAGAAGGTTGTGTGAGAGAAAAGAGGAAATTACAATTGATATGTTGTAGGTTGTATCTCTTCATTTTGCTCGATAATATAAAAGGAAGGATTGGTTGTTTCTCCATGGACATAGCCCAAATTGGGTGAACCACGTATATATGTGTCTCTCTTGTTCTATGTGTCTCTGTATTTGTGTTTCCGCAATATTTTGTGTATTTCATTACTCTGTTAACTAATTTCTAACATCCTCCAATCTTATAGTGAATCCAAACACTACCGTTTCTAGTAGAGAGATATTTTTACCCCCTCCCAATGCTCAAATGAATGATTACTCTCCTCATTTCCTCCTGGTAGTAGCACAAAGTTATGTGCTCCTTTCATCCTATGCTATGATTTCTTTCTTCCTCAATAGCACAACCATTTCCTTCTAAAATCATCTTCCTCAAAATTTTCTTTGTGTTCTTGTTCAACATTTTTTCTCTCAACTCTCTTCTCTCCTCTTGGTGTATCCAATCGTCTCCCCTTAGTGTGTGAGAATGAGATTATCAACAATGCTCCTTCTCAATCTATGTTTTCACCATCTAACAAACAATATTCCTTTCATGTGTGAAGTGTGTTGGATTTCAATGTCGTCTGCACTTCCATGTGTTTTTAGAATACTTGTTGTTCCATTTCCTCTGAAAGTCCTCCACTACCATGTTATAATCATTTCAGTTGCATGGGAAGACACTCCTATCACCCATCCTAAAGCTTGTTCATGGTGGTTCTATTCTTGAGTGGTGGTGCCAATACTTCCTATTTGTTGACATCAACTGTCCCAGCTACCAATGCAACCCATCACCCATTAATTGTCCTTTATTCCTCATGAATTTATCCAAGGAAGGGATGGTTCCTCTGTCCTCTTGCCTAGATCTATTACAGGGAAAATTTCACAGATGGGCTAGTTTTTGGACATTTTTTGAAAACCATATTCACCAATTTCATTTAAAATTTGTCTATTTTTTACATATATATGATTGAATGGGTGAAATTCTCCAAAAAAATATTGATTTTAATAGTAAGTTACATTTTTTTATTGAATATTTTCCTACATTCTACTCATATGAATTTCCAAACCTGAATAGTTTCCTACAATACTAGATATATGAAAAATAGTAAATCCTTAAAAAATACCTTGCTCCATTAACTGATATGATCAACCCAATTTAAAGCATACTTTCCAGCCGTTCGTAGCTGCAAAAAAAAATGTCAAGCTTCCTTCAAATCCCAAGTAACCTCCTTTCTTAAACACTAGAATTCGTGTTCCAATTCTCATGCCTTTTTAATTACAACCAAAGTAAATGAAATATTTATAATGAAGGGGAATTTTACTAAGGTTGTCACAATTGGTTGAGCTAGCCTCCCATAATCCAGGTTAGGGATTAGTTGTGTAGGAAATTGAGGTATAGGAGTACCTGAAATTGTGGAGGATGAAGGGGTTTCAAGGGAGCATTTATAACAGCTTGTTGGGGTGCTCCATAGGTGGGATTCCTCTACTATAGTTTCAAAATCTATTTTTGGGGAGGAGGGGGCCATGATTATGTTGGAATATCCCATGGCTATGAAGTGTACTGTGTAACAAGGTTAGTCCCATAAGGATTATTATAAAATCAAGATTTGTCTTGGACCATTCCTAGAGGTTTGAGTTGTTATGGTTTCTTTGGAGAAACAAAGTATAACTTCTCTTTCACATCTTCTTCTTCATATACAACCTTCAAACTAGGAAGAGACAAAAACTTATTGGTGTTATGGTCATTCCCACATATATCATAAATCTCTACCCAATTCACTCTGCATTCCTTAAGTGAATGCCTTTTCTACATTTCATATAGAACATATCTAGATCCTCTTCTGCTTCCTCCTTCTTCTTCTTAACCTTGAATAAATCTAATTGAGATCTTGAGGAACTAAGTAGATTAGTGTTTAAGTTTTCCAATAGTCCCCTAACTCAACTTTAGTGACAACATTGTAGAAACCTTATTATTTCTTACCATCATTTCCTGTGTTGCCTTTCCCGCTTTAGATGCTCCTTGAGTATATCTTTTGTATATTTCTGTGATGTCATTATATTCTAGCTGAGAAACATCTCCCACACCCATCAGGTTAAGAAGTTTCACTCACTCATCCAAAATTCCTTCTAATAACAAAACTTAGAGTTTCTTAAGGTATAAGGCTTCTTGCCTCGCTTGTTGAAAGTTGTAATTAAATCTCTTAACATAGTCCTCAAGGCTCTCATCTTCTTCTTGGTTCATTATAAAAACTTCCTCCCTTCTTTCCTTGGCTTTACAATAATCTTGGTATTTTCTCAATAATTTTTGCTTCATATGTTCCCATGAACGATTCTACCTTAGCCAAGGCCCTTGAACCAGTGTAATGTTGCATCTTTCAATGTAGTAGGAAATAGCTTCAACTTCTGAGCATTGGTCACATAATCATAGCTTTGCGAGAGGAAATCAAACTTCAAAAGTAAGGTATAAATATCTTCCTTAGATAGGCCTTGAAAATTTGGTAATGTTGAATGAGAGATATTGTTCATTTTGGCATCTAAGTCCATTTCTCTAATGGGTAATATGGAGGAGTCAAATTATTTTTTGATAGGACGATGTGCCATCTTTTCTAACGAAGTATCTTATGCTTCTAAGGATGCCTTTGGAGATTCAACAAAGCTCATACTTTTAGGATGGTACTGCTCCTTAGAAGGACACTACTTAGTTTCTGGATATTTTTAATCACTGAACTGATTTTTTGGAAGGTATTGTTCATTCTCCAAAGAGATTTTCATGATAAGTTGGATTATCAAAAATTAAATATTTTCTTGTATCAAAGATATGTTTAGCTTTGAATTCTTGTGTAAGACCTTCTACTATGGAAGTAGAAGGTCTAGGTTTTTTCCTTGCAAGAAAGCTTGTTGTTGTTGTCATGTAATTTGGTTGACCTTGTTCCTTTCCCTCTTGCGCATGTCTTCCAATGTTAGTATGGGGGTTATTCTTGATAAATCTACAGAATTGGTCTCTACTCCTATGCATCTAACAAGTTTTACTAAAAGATAAAAGGTGAGAATAATCGAGTATTGAAAGTTTAAAATTAGCAAATAAATTCACAGAAATTTTGACACAAAACTTATTGTACTATTGAAATTTTAATGGAAACAATGACAAAAATGGCAGTCTTTTCAATTAATTCTAATTATATTAGTGAGAAATTGATTAGCTGTGCATTTAAACTATCAATTTGAGGTTTGTTTGGAACTTACACATTTATGTGCACAATCTATGCTGCAATATGTTAGGTGTCATGGATTTGTAATAATATGATGGTTGTCATAGTACAATATAGATATTCTTTCATAGGTCACTAATTGAGCAAAACACAAGATGCTTACAGAAAATAAAGCACACTTGCTGGAAAAGTAAATCACACTTGCAGAAAAGGAAACAAACTAATTACTAAAAGTGATTTGTTCCGTTATAATGATATTTTTGGTTTGTTATAACAAAGATTTGATGGCATGTTCTTAGGATGCAATGTGTGATATGAAAACAACCAAAATAAAATATTCAAACATGACACATTTCTCAATCATAAGATATTATTGAAAGCAATGTAAATAATCTACAAGCGAGTTGCAACCACGACCAGATTTTCCATAGACATGCAAATATGTTAGCCAATCATTAACCATAGAATTATTGCCTACAATTAGATAATCTGGAGTTGCAACAACAAGTAAGTAATATGATTACATCATTACAAAATATTGGAATTACAATAGAAGGAAATGAACATAATTGCAGAAAAAGGAAACTACGAGTTGCAGTAAAAGGAAATTAACAAAGTTACAACAAAATGTCAAACAAAGGAATAGCAACAATGTAAACTATTTTTTAATTTAACTAGAATTGTAAATACTAAGCTACCTACTAATGCTACTAGTAGTACTAATCTAAGGAGAGGGCCCTACCTTATTAGATGAGGTACTATAAAATATTCAAACACACAATCACAAGATAGAGATTGAGTGAATAGAACAAAAGGATCTTCCTGTTAGAATAGATGAATTATACAAAAGTCAACAACAATATCCTTTTTTCTCCTCCTCGGGCTTTGAAGGAAGCCAAATATTTATACAAAAATGTTAATGTCTAAATTGAGTGTACGTTTGGAGGGCCAACTTGAGTGAATTAGATAGCTCATCTTGTTACGACAATATATTCAAGATTCAGTACAATTTGAGCAAAGGCTAACTCAAATTAGCTCGGCACTATTGAAGCTATGTCGTCCTTCCTGATTGGTCTCCCACTTGCATGTCTCGCCTTCCATTGTGAGAAACCTGTTTTTGTTGTAGAACTATAACATTGATCATCAAGATAGCCTAGTGTGTCAAAGTTGTAGCGATGCAAAGTAAAAGGACTCATGAGTTGCAGTAGCTTCATTGGTCCGAGGTGAGTTACATCATTCCCTTCATTAACTATGCCATAGTTGCAATACTATAGTGAATTTGAGGGTAGGATAAAAGAGAGTCACAGAAATATGCCTAGTGGCTAATAGAGTTGCAACACCTATTGTTAGTTGGCAACACTTTTTTTGGAGTTACAACCACTGTTGCAAACAACATGGAGGAGCTGAAACACTACACTTTTTCTCTTGTTTAACATTATTACTATGAAAGATGACAATATCACAACATAATGCATAAAAATAAGTATAAAAGTGGCGAAAAAGGAGATTATTCATACCTACACTGGAAATGGGGAAATAATGGATGAAAAGTGCATAAAGGAGGTGATGAAAAGCGGAAGAATGACATCAAAAAGGTTACATGCAAGTGATGAAAATATGCCAATTTGGACACCCGTCACAAGGATTAACCCCCTTTACCTTGACCTTGTAAAGTACATGCCTTGAAAACCAACAAAGAGAAAATTTATTTGATACCAATGATCTAGTTTATGTGGAGAATAAAATCAATATAGATATATATATGGAATCACATAGAGTTATTTCAAAGAGAACAATAACACTATTGAGACCCAATTCCTACTAATGAATAAAATAGAAAAGAAATGCAATATGCAAAACAATAACAACGTTTTACAATGGTGGTACCATATCATTGAAGAGAATTAAACTTATTCACAAGAAGACCACTACAAAGGCTAAATTTTTCCTTCTGACATAAAGTATAAAATCCTAAGAGGAAAAATTCTTAAATATCTAAAACCCTAACACTAGAAGATGAGATGGAAAAATGAACGAGATTCCCTAGGAGGTTACTTGATACTTCAACTTTTCAAGGCCACAAATCTCATAAACAAACTCTATTAGGACAATTATTGGACCCTTAAAAGCTTATTCAATGCCATGGGGACTTTACCTTGTTAACTAATATCTTACGAGGTTCATTTGTAATGAGGGTTTAAATTTTACAAAACTTAAAGTCAATGTATGGTAGATATTGTTGGTTAATGTAGAGTATTGATAGGTCCATAAGTATTGGGGTATGAAATGAGGTATGTAGTAAAAATAATATCTCTTTCTTTTCTATATTAATTAAAAAAAATATGAAGAAAGAAATTCAACAAAAAAAATTGAAAGGATTTTATTAATTTATGATAAAATAAGATATATTATTTAATATCCCATAAATAGGCATATCATATCATAGATTTATTGAGTAAAAAATTCATGTTCAATATTTTATATATTTAACCTGATTCAAAATTACAAACTCACATCATCTACAAACAACAATAACAAAAATCATCAAAAATACCTTTAAAAATACATCGAAATTCCAAACCATGCAAAATTACAGTAAAATATCCCACATGTAGAAGCATTAATTCCAAGTTACTCAAAAGGGTAAATGACGAATGGTATCTTTCTATATATAAAAATATATATTTTTTAAAGGTGTGGAAAGTTAACATAAAGTTGTACTTTGAAGAATTCGATCTCTCCATGTTTAATAAGCCTCAGCTTAGTTTGAAAATTGGATCAAGGAATTATTATTGTAAAAGAACAGTCAATATTATTCCATGTGCGCGCATAAGTATAGAGAAATATTTTACCTTTTTTAATGAAAGTGTGAACTATTATTCTGCAAGTGGTAAACTGAATAATCAAATGACTTCTAGATATGTTTATCCTATCATAGTCTTGGAATAAATTTAATAGAATTTCATATTTTATATTTTTTTCCTTTGCTTTTATTATTATATTTTAATTAAAATAAAAAAACTAACATGACTTATCCTTTATACTATTTCATTATTATATATTATTCCATTATTATTTTCAGAAAGAAAGATTTGAATATGAGATATTCAAATCTTGTTAGAGTAAGATAATAATTTTTTTATTATTTAAGTAAATTTTTACTTAAAACAAACCATGGAAACTGGTTGTTGGATTTCAAAGAAACTGATTATTAGAGTTCACAGAACCCCAATTGGTGGACCAATGAGTTTTAGAACTCTCCAAAATAAATTCCACCTTTGAAAATAAGTGACTAATTTATTAATTTAACTAACTGTACATAAATTATTTTTTCAACAGCATTTGAGGGTACAGTTAACAGAGAGATGTGATATATCTTGCGGCTGTGAGTCTACATTCCAGGGAAATAATTTTCTCAATAAAGTGTTTAGAATGGTGCTTAAGTTCAAGTTGTATTTGATAACAACATCTCATACCTTCTGTGATGGAATATTTGATTTTCAAATGCCTTTATTTTAAGGAATAATGATGCCACCAATATTTTAAGGGATCATGATGACTTTCTCACATTCACTAGAGATAAGTCTTTTATGTATTTTTCCATGAACATATTCTTGCACATTCACATTTATATGAATGAATTTTGTGGATATTGTTGTAATTAAAATGCAGGTTAAGTAGATTAATAGTTAAGAATAAGAAAATGTTTTGTTAAAAGAAGTTATAATTTTAAATCTAAAGGATTAGAAAATACACAAATTTTTTTAAATTTTAACAATCAAATGATTATATAAAAGGGAGTTTCTTGTCTTAAAAAAAAATAAAAAATCATTGATTTGGTGTTTAATTTTATTATAATTTTAAAATTAAATTATTATTATAATTTTATTTTTAAAATATATATTAATTATATTTAAAATATTATTCTAGAAACATAAAATAAACTTAATATAAGAAAAGATGCATCACAATAATTTTTTAAAAATATATATATATATATATAATTGAATTATTTTTGTTTTATAGAAATATATATATGGAGTTTTAATTTTCTATATTTTAAGCACTTATACATTTGACTTTAAATTCTTTGTTAATTTTTTTCTATGTGAGAATTCATTTAGTAAAGTGTGTATATTCATAACTTTACAAAGTTTATTTAGACACTGATATATTTTTGTTATATAATTTATAAAGATTAGTATATAATTTATAAAGATTAGTATATAATTTTTTTTGAAAATTTAACGTTTTGTTGAACAAAATAATATTAACCATTTAAACATAATATTGCATGGATTGTGTATATGAAATATGGGAGGTATGGAATGTTGAGCCTGTGTTAATCTTTTCCCCATATGAGGTGAGATGGGATGGGCATAGGCATGGGAAGCTAATTTTCCGCTGCACCATTGAGAAAATATAAGCCATAATGTGGTAGATACTTTCTCTCTAAAGCAATTCACGTCAGGTTGAAATGAATTTACATCAAGTGAAAATGTGTTGGAAGCAACATAAGGTCAATAGTTGGAGTAAATGTGTTATGAAGACGATACGAGAGATGGAGGTGGCTAATGATGGTGTTGAATGCCTCGAGGATCCCAATAGGATGGTTTCATATGAAGTAATATTGATACTAATATTAATATTGTCTCATTCTATCGACAATAGGAGGTTTTTAATGGAGAGCCAACCTTAAGGTTGTCTATGTGTTTCAACATATCTCAGTCACTGGCTAGAATGCATCCCATTTCACCCTTTCTTTTACTTATATGGGTCTTACAATAGAGTTATTAGATGTTATAGGATGAAATTACAAAATTGAGTAATTTCTCATAATTATTTTGTTACAATTTCATAATTATGAAATAATAATTATTTAATAATTGACAAAAAATCATAATTGAAAAAAAGGTTCTAGAATTTGTCATTACCAAGGAGATAAATTTGACTTATTTATGCATAAGTGTTGACACTTGATGGGGGACATGACCCAAGGCTTAGGAGTCTTCCAAAAAAAACCCCATGGATATTGGAAGTTTCAATGTCTACAAGTAGATGACGTCTCACCCAAGGTATGGAATGGGTTGCAGAACCTTGAAGGTTATCTAAGAAGATAGGGGCATAGGAGGAAGTTCTAGTTCCCAGTGTGTTATAGACATTTTTGTGCCTTGCAACCCCAAGCATGAAATGTCCATAAACCAAGGGCTCCTAAGTCCCTTAAAGTGTTGTTCTAACCCCTAAAGGAACAAGGTCAACAAATTACAGCTTCTCCCAGAAGTTCTCCACCAGAAACTGCTCAGAATAAGTCAAAACAGGATCATTTCAGTTTCTCCACTGGCTAGGTACGTTGCATAGCACCTAAACACACTGGCTAGGTGCGTTGCAACGCACCTAAATGCACTATGAGGGTGCGTTGGGCGAGAAATGACAAATGGCAGTGTCATTCCGCGAGGTGGAGAGACAATGGAAGCTTCCAAAATCTTCTCCTATGACACTTGCCTCACTGAATTCGACCAAGGATGAGTAAGAGGCCTTCAGTCTCCAAGTGGAAGCAAGAAATGACAGAGAGAAGACACTAATCAAATCACAAGCTGACTCATCCTCCTTACATACATCTATATATGGATCCCTCATCCCAGAGATCCAGAGGCTGGAATTTTGCACATTGTAAGGAATTGTTGTTGGTTTTGAGACAAATATCAGAGTATTGGGTGATTTATGCTTTGTTGGAGGTGAAGAGGGGCTTCTTTGCTGGGAGGTTGATGCTGGGTCAGGAATCATCGATTGTAACTCCTCCTGGATCTTCTTGTTTATCAATAAAAACTATTTGAGTTTTTCCTCCATGCTTTTGTATCATTGATGCTTGTTACATTTGTATGGTTAACTTAAATCTCATCCTAAGTTGTTTATGAATATAGATCCATGTCTTTGTATAGTGCTCTTCTTCTGTGATCTTACAGGTACTTGGTGAAACTGGGCAAGTAAGGGAGCAGGTAGCTGGAAGCTGTCAAAGAAGAGAGGGATTGGATCAAAGGATTAGCGCAAGACACAGGTCGGTTCTTTCTACTCCTCTCTATCTATAGTTCATAAAGGAAATACAAAAGTAGTTTTTTCTGTTTGTTTCTAAGGCAGCTGTCACACCTTAGTGGGATAGAGTAGTTCTAAATTGACACTTTTCCCGGTAACAAAATGGCGACTCCGCTGGGGACGATTGTCTAATTAGTTTGTTTGTGTATCTCTTTGTTGTTTGTTTCATAAACTTATAAGTAGCATTCGAACTGCATTTGCCATAACAAATGCAAAGTAGACATCTGCTGCTTCAATCCATTCACTGGATTTGTTTATGATTCGAACAGCTGATTCACAAACTATCTAATTGCCCTTGTGATAGCTCTTAGACCCTCCTTAGATCTACCCCTGATTGTGCATTACTGATTTTTTTTACTCGGCCAAAAAACCAAAGACTGAACTGCAAACTGTGACCTAGAACCCGGACAGATTCTCGTTTCTGGCCCAGCACAGGTACTGTTAAGAGTTCCTCCATTTCAGTGCACTTCCTGAAAGGGCAACCTGCACTGCAATCCAGTTTCTCTGTGTTACAGGTGCGCTGATCAGACTAGCCCTGTGCAGCTGTGGTTCTTGTGCTTCATTCTTTCCAGTTCTCTCTCTGAATTTTGCAGCCTGTGATCAGTATATGTCTGTTTAAAACCCCTTTTCCTTGTTGTTGTTCCGCCTCCTTTGTACAAAAGAACTGTAAATGTTTTTGTGTGTTTGTTGAGTCGTTTACAGTTTTCCATTGCAAAAGTAGAATAGTCGTACTGTCGTCCTTTGATTTAGATCTGTCGCAAGTGTCGATTTCAATCATAGGAGAAAGTTTGATTGTTGTCGATGGTCGATTATACTTTTACTATTGCCTTTGGTCTGAATTTGTGATTTTCTAGTGTCAAAAACGAGTATTCATTTCAAAATCGCAAGGTGTCGTAATCATCTCTATCTTTTGATTTCGAAAAGAAGCTTGTTTGTGTTTGTCGCTTGAAAGCAAATTCAGATTTGTACATCAACTTTCTTTTTAGCATCAATACTAAGAAAGTCGAAAACAAATACATGCATGTGCATTTGCATATAGACAGTCTGTTTGGCTTGATTTAGGAAAGTGCATTTACAGTGTGCTCTTTGCTCTTTGTGGAAAGATTGTGTCTTTCTTTTCCTCTAGTAGCTAGGATTTTCATTGCGCAAAAGAGATAAAAGTTTGTTTATCATCTTTAGATTTCATTTTAGGAATTACATCTACATCTCGTGGTGAACCCAAAAGGCAAAATTCATAAGCAAGGTCAACTTAAAATAAATTCAATGAATCTAACAACGCTTTGGAACTTAACACACAACATTTAGAGGTCTAGGCTAGAGACGTATTCCGGCATCGTAAAGCCTGGTAACTGTTGTCCTCACTGATGGTTGGGTGATTCCTCTACTTTGAGACGATAAGTGCCAGTACGGACTTGTGCTCCCACGTACCGTCGAGTATATTTTGGGAGACCCCTATAGGCTTAAATCCTTTATCCATAGGAAGTCGTGTCTGTCGCCCTATCGATCGCAATGCACTGAACACAACATTCGGGAAGATTGACTGTCGTACCGTAAAAAGTATTCTGCAGTTTTGTAATTGGTTTGGTACTCCCTCTACCTAGACCTGCAGAGCAGTCCCTTTCGTTCCTTTTCAGACTCCTTAACGGAAAAGGTCCATTTGAGCACTTGTCACTTCAGGCTCATTAAAAATCGAAGGAGACTAGAGTCATCTTTTGTTTTTTCTCGACTCTTAAAAACTGAAAAAACAAGTTGTTTCAAAGCGTATTAAAATTTATTTTAAACGGAATATTCATTACCCTTTCCTACGTTGATCTTGGGTTGAGAAAATGGAGTCTACCAACCAAGGAATTCCCCTTGGAGGAAATCCTAGTCCCTTCTCCTCTTGGGGAGATGTTGGTGCACCCCATATGGCCACGTTGTCGCTTCCAGGGCTGACAATTGGTTTTCCTGTATGGCTCTTCTCAACCTCTGTCGTTCAGAACACCACTATTCCTGAACAATTGAATCGGCAATTAGACGAGTCCAGAGTTGCCCACCAGCCTTCTACTTCCTCTAATTCTTCTTCTCCTCCTTCCTCTTCGCTTGATGGGGCTGGTAAAGCCAAAAGTCAAGTTCCTAAGGAGAAGAAGGAAAAGAAGAAGAAATAGAAGAAGAAGAAGGAGCCGAAGGCGAGTGGGGGAAAACGAATGTTGTCTAACGAAAATCCACACACTGCACCGACCAGGCCTAAATCGCCATGTGTCATTTGCAAAGGAGACCACTTTCACAGAGATTGTCCTTACATCCCTTGGATATTAAGGGACTGGTCTCCTCGTTTTCACAACCCGGTGTCGTCAACCTCTGATGATCACGTTGAAAGCACACCATCAACTAGTGAAAGTGAAGCCCCAGGACAAAAAGGAAAATATAGATTTCCTTGTAAACTGTGTGAAGGCGATCATGCCGTTCACCGTTGTCCCTTCTTAGACAAAGCTAAAAGAGTTTTGGATGATCGTCTGGTTTCACCATTACGACTTCCTCCTGGATATAAAATACTCTTGCCGAGTCCGTCACTAGTCAAAAATTCGGCTGACCCGCTCAGGTGGTCGGCCGAAGCATCTGTCATTGAAGATGAACCATCTAGATCCATACCAGACGAAAGTCAAAAGGTCGAGGCGGCAGTTGACCCGGTCTTGCCTTCAGAGGTTTTATCTTCGGATGATACAGTCACTGAGGAGAACAAGGATGACACCATCCAAATTCTTTTCATAAGCACAGACTCCAACGAACATGGGGGCAATTTTCCCGTTCCTTTACCATAGGAAGGAAGTTCATCAGAGTCGCACCCGACCATCTATTTGGTCCCACCTCCAAGCAACCTAGTTGTCTCCTTCGACTGGAATCAACTAGGCAGACCCCGTTTACCAGCAAGCGTACCATTCCGAATTATCGTTCAAATATATAGAATGGTTATGGCTGGTACCATCATAGATGAGGGGCTTCTGTGAGTATCCTTTCCTCAACTGCTTGGAAAGTGCTTGGTTCGCCATCGCTTTTGCCTGAGATGAGAAATCTGACAGGCTTTGATAAAGGAACCAGTCGACCTTTAGGGATCCTTCCCGATGTGCCCATAACATTGAGATGGAAAACCGTTCACATGAACGTAATGGTAGTTCAAGGACCCCTAGATTACAATCTACTCCTTGGACGAGACTATATTTATTGTATGAGAGCCATTGTCTCATCACTCTTTAGAGTGATGTGTTTTCCGCACGAAGGAAGAGTGGTCAAGCTTGTGGACCAGCTTTCATTTCCCGGATCACGCATAGCAAATAGTCATATACCATCCCTGAATGGTCTTTTCACACAAGAAATGTCTCAATCTCCAGTCCGTCCTCCCGATGAGCGCGAGTAATTCGGAGGGATATGACTGAAACCCAGGGGGCATTCACCCTGGTCTGCTTCGGCAGGAAAACTTCGGGTATAGGGTAGGTTTCCGCGAGAGAATATGACCTCCGTACTCCCGTCCGTGAGTGGAAGAGGGAGTTGGACTAGAACAAGATCCTCTTGTCAAAGTTATGTCAGGGATGGTCTCACTATATCATCCGTTCACCTTTGTTTATTTCGGTAGACATTGCCAAAGAAGTGTTTTGTTTGCGCTGTGAATAGAACAATCTTTGGGTAACCTGTAAGAGGTAGGCCTCTCTCGGTAAAACAAATGTTTTGGCGGATAGAAGTAGAGGTAACCTTGAAACTCAGTTTTATACCTAGGGGCATGCAAACCTTTTGGAGTGCAAGCAAAGAGCGATTATTTATCTGTTTTTTGGATTGGTCATTTCCTAACTTGCATAACGAAAGGATGTGGGGCAAAACTCTAAAAGTTGCCGTTTTTATATGAGACATTCTTATCATACGACTGGATTAATCAAGCAGTGTTACCGCAAGGTTCAAGCTCATTAAAAAATAAACCCGCACCGAGCAAATGTTTCCACCCGCGTTTAAGCTCGTTAAAAAATGAACTATTCCCCGGTAAATAACCACCGTGAATGTAGTACTTCAGCCATTAAAGCCTTGGTCGTGTTTGCACCGTCACCTCCACTTTTTCATTGGCCAATCATTCACCTCCACTTGATTGTTTACCCATTTTGAGGAACAGCTGCGAAGAGTGATTTCACTAGCCATCCTTGTGACACTGCCGTGATTGGAAAATTCCAAACCTTACCTGGAATCAGCTGCTACCCATTTTATCACTCGTTCCTCAAAAGACGAGTCTTCTTTAAGCTCTTTTCAACTCACTCGTAAAATATGAAAAGATTTCCGAGTCCTTGGCCTTCCAGCTCGTTAAAGGGACAGGAAGTGCTATCCCTCATCTAGATTTTAATCTTTTTGGACCTGAGGGATTATTGCACAAAAAGGTTGAGCGCTTGTTTTGTTCGGCTCGTTAAAACTATCGAAAATTCATCCCTTCTGTATTGTTTTATACTTTTTCGGACTTAAGGGATTAGATGACGAAAAAGGAATTTTGGAGTTACCTTTACGTACCTTGTCAGACTCTCTAAAAATGAAAAGGATCGAGTTATCTTTGTCGTTAAACTCGTTAAAAGATTAATAGCGACAAACTTGTCTTTAGAAGAGAACGAGTTTCACTATCGCTAGGCTCGTTAAAACATAGCGATGGGTTTGCTCGAAGGGAAAATTATAGAACAAGCATATGTTATCCTCCTCAAGCTTGACAAAAATAAAGAGGTACTGGTCAGCAATGACTGGGGAAAAATTGGGAAGAAAACTCAAAGAATATTTATTGGTAGCAAGTCGCTCTTGAACATGACACTTCCACTCCGTGTCCGAGTCGGGTTGGATTGTTTCATTCACCGGTCACATCGCCATGGTCACACCATACCATCCACATTTGGGGTTAATGCTACCAATCCATCACATCAGTGTCGCCGACATGTTCAAGAGAAGTCATCCAGAGAGGCCACCTGTGTCCCACCCACTACCATACATTATACTCCATTCTTTCATGACCACCACCCTGAACATTATATCATCAGATCGTTTTCACCTCCATCAAAATCATTTGCTCCGTTCCATGTCATTGATGTGGGATTCATTAAGGCCCTCCTGTGATGGATCACTTCTTGTCGACATCATCTCATTATCCAAGAAGTTGGTCTAGGAACACCCCATTCAGTACTTTGAAGCTTGCATGCCTCAATGGCAAGTTTCTCACTTCCGGCGACAGGTTTAGATCAATGACCTTTGACCGAAAGATTTTTCGTGGTGTTCGATGCCAAGTCCTTTATTCACACCACGTGAATTGTACTGCAGTACCTTGAGGATCATTATCATTATCGGTGATTCCTCTCGCGCTTGTTAATAGTTTACATCATTGACTAGTAAGCAAGTGATGTCTTCCCATGTTCGACTTCAGGACATTTCTCACATGGATCGACTTGTACTTCGAGTGAAGATCGGACGAGATTGAAGACCTCGGATCTAGTTTCATCCATCCGGGCTACGGTATATACTCAGGGAAATAAAGACATTAAATGTACAGCATTGCAGCACAGATAATCATCCTACCAAAAGGATGATGGCTCTATCAGAATCATCAGTCTACACTCAGACGATTGTCTGTCCTATGTACATAAAAAATGAATTTATAAAGCTGAGCATGGGAATGCCCGCCTCAGCTAGGTCATGAAAATAGTATGAAGATAATGTATTGTATTGTATCTTATTACAGGTCTCCTCCCATCATTGAAAGAACTTCGAATCCTCATAATAAAGCATTTCACCCGATTAACGGCCTCATACTTTAGGGGGCAACTGTTATAGACATTTTTGTGCCTTGCAACCCCAAGCATGAAATGTCCATAAACCAAGGGCTCCTAAGTCCCTAAAAGTGTTGTTCTAACCCCTAAAGGAACAAGGTCAACAAATTACAGCTTCTCCCAGAATTTCTCCACTAGAAACTGCTCAGAATAAGTCAAAACAGGATCATTTCAGCTGCTCCACTCGCTAGGTGCGTTGCATAGCACCTAAACACACTGGCTAGGTGCGTTGCAACGCACCTAAATGCACTATGAGGGTGCGTTGGTGTTATAGACAATTTTGTGCCTTACAGCAACAGGCATGAATTGTCAATAATCCAAGGGATCCAAAGTTCCCTAAACATGATGTTCCTACCCCTAGAGGAACAAGGTCAGCAAACCAACAGCTCTCAGATCAGTTCTCCACCTGAAAACACTCAAAAACAAGCAATCCTGAAATCAAAGCAGGTGCTCCACTAGGCTTCTGCGCTGAAACTCAGCTGCTCCATGGTGTACCTGCGTTGCAAAGCAAGTGGAACAAAGGCCACCTGCGCTAAGCGAGATGGGACAAGTGGCACACTAAGTCATTGCTCTGGAATCTTCCAAAAATGACACTTGGATCATGGATTTCGCCTTGTGATGAGTCAGAGGCTCTGTTTCTCCAAGTGGAAGCAAGGTTCTCCAAGTGGACTCAAGAACTGAAGATCAACTGAAGAGAGAGAGGACACAAGGTAGCTACACATCAGTTGCAAGCTGACTCATCCTTTCTCAATTCATCTATATATTGAGCTCTCTCCTATGAGCTCAGGAGGCTGGAATTTTGTGCAAAGTAATGCTATGCTGTTGGTTTCACTATAGAGCTATTGGGTGATTGCTTGAGGGAGGTGAAGAGGAGAAATTCTTTCTGCTGGGAGGTGTTGCTGGATTAGGACCTTCAATGGTTGTAACACTCTCAGAACCTTTACTTCTTCATTAATAAAAGCTATTGAGGTTCTTCTATATGCATTTGTTCCAATGATGTTTTGTGATAATTGTATATTTGGTTTATGCTAATCCGTGAATCAGTTATGATTGCATGCCTCTTGTAGTCTCCTTCTTTGTCATTTTGCAGGATCTCATTGTAGCTGGGCCGGCAAAAGAGCAAAGAGCTGGGAGCAAGCGGCCATAGAGAAGAGTTTGGATTCGACATTAAGCGCAAGGCAACGGTTAGTGCATTTATCCACTCTCTTTTGCTTTCATAAAGAAGTAAACCTTAAGTAGTTTTCTTTACAGTTGTTGCTGAGGTACTATCACCCTTAGAGTGGGATAGGGTCATCCGAGTCGAATACTTTTCCCTACAACAAACTGGCGACTCCACTGGGGATCGTATCTGTTTGATTGTTTGTAGTATTTTGCTATTCATTTCCTGAATGAAAGAGTACCAAATCGAAAAGCTTTTGACTATATCAAAAGTGAAGTAGAGGGCAGCTACTCTAGCTCATTTCTGAGCATGTTCATGATTTGAAGAGCTGATCTACAAGGATCCTTGTAAGCTCTTAGTGATAGCTTTTCATCCTCCTAATCATCCCTTTGAGTGTGCTTGACTGATTGCTTCTGATTTGAGCAAAAACTGTGCATTTTTGAGAAAATTGTGACCCGGAAACTGTGAAAACGCAACTTTCGTTTTCCAAAGCAGGTAGTACACAGGCTACCTGCTTTGCAACGCAGGTCCCGAAGGGGCTACCTGTGCTGAGAGCCAGAGTGGCTGTGCAGCACCTGCGTTGACCCAATTTTTCCTTGTGCAGTTGGGGTTTCCTCCCTTTCTCTTGCCTGTTTTCACTATAGATTTGGCTGCCAGTTACCAGTCTTGCACCTGTTCTGAAACCAACATTACTTGCCATCGTTCTGCCTCTATTATATAACGAAATTGTACTTGTTCTTTTGTATTTCTTACTCATTTACAATTTCCCATAACGAAGAGTAAACTAGTCTTGCTTTTGGCCTCTTAGATCTGAACCTGTGTTAGGCATTGCGCTGGTCTAAAGAGTTAGCTTGTTTGCTGTCCATAGCTGATTAGTCATTTTACTTTCGTCATTATGGTTTGATGTCATGCATTTCCAGTGATTGAACAAGTAAATCTTAAGGTGTCTTTTGATTTTGGACAAACTTGTTTGTTTTCGCTTTAAATCGAAATCAAAGTTATATAACAACTTTCTTTTTGTAACCCATCAACATTAAGAAAGGGAAAAGAAAATACATGCATTGTGCATTTTGCATCTGACTGTTTGCATGATGATTTAGGAAAAATTTGCATTAGTGTGTGCTCTATGATCTGTGAGAAAAGATTTGCCTTTCTTCTCCCTCAGTAGTTAAGATTTTCAAAGTTGAAAGATTGAAAAGTTTGCTTCTCATCTTAGACTGCATTCAGGAATTTGTTACATACATCTCGTGGTGATCCTTAAAGGCAAACTGCTAAGCAAGATCAACATTAAAATAAATTCAATTTACATAACAACGCTTTGTAACATAACGCAAACACATAGAGGTCTAGGTAGAGACGTGTTCCGGCGTCGTTAAACATAGTGACTGTCGATCTCTACGAAGGTGGGTGATTCCTCCTGAGAGTCGGTGGCACTAATACGGACTTGTGCTCCCACGTACTGTCGCGTATATATTGGGAGACCCCTATAGGAACAAAGCCTTTATCCATAGGAAGCCATGTCGACCGCCCTACTGATCGCGATGCAGTGAACACAGCATTCACGAAGATCGACCACCCGTACCGTAAAACGTATTCTGTGGTTTCGCGAAAAGTTTGGCACACCCTCTGCCTAGAACTCCAGAGAAGTTTCTTTTGGCCTTTTTCAAACTCTATAACTGAAAAAGTCCATCCGAGCATTTGTCACTTCAGGCTCGTTAAAACATCGAAGGAGACTAGAGTCATCTTTAGCTTTTTCTCGACTCTTAAAACATGAAAAAGCAAAGTTGTGTCTAAAGCGTCGTTAATAAAATTTATTTTAAATCGGAACATAATCACCTGTTATTCCCACGTTGATCTTTCAGTTGAAAAGTATGGATCCCACCAACCAAGGAAGTAACCTTGGTGGAAGTCCCAATCCCTTCTCCTCTTGGGGAGATGTTGGTGCGCCTCATATGGCCACATTGTCACTTCCAGGATTGACAATTGGCCTACCCGTATGGCTCTTTTCAACTAATGTAGTTCAGATCGCCACTAATCCTGAGCAGTCGAATCAACAGTCAGACCAGTCTAGAGCTACCCACCAGCCTTCCACTTCTTACAATTCTTCCTCTGATCCTCCATCTTCGCAAGGTAGAGCCGGCAAAAGTCAGCCTCCCATGGAGAAGAAGGAAAAGAAGAAGAGAGAAAAGAAGCAGAAGGGGCCTATGGCGAAGGCGACTGGGGGCAAGCAAAAGACATCTGACAAAAATCCACACACTGCACCGACCGGGCCTAAATCGCCATGTGTCATTTGCAAAGGGACCCACTTCCATCGTGATTGTCCTTGTATTCCCCGGATACTGAGGGACTGGTCCCCCAGGTTGCACAATCCGGTAGCATCAACCTCTGGTAGTCATGTTGATTGCAGTCCGTCAACTAGCGAGAGTGAAGGACGAAAAGGGAGACCAAGATCACCCTGTATGTTGTGTGAAGGCGATCACGCCATCCATCGATGTCCATTCTTAGATGAGGCGAAGAGAGTTTTGGAAGATCGTCCGGTATCACCGTTACGACTTCCTCCTGGATACCAAAAACTCGTGCCTAATCCCTCGATAGTTGAAAATCCAGCTGGCCCGCTCAAGTGGTCAACTGAAGTGTCCGTTATTGAGAATGAACCTACTGAATCCAGACCAGACGAAAGTCTAAAGGTCGAAACGGCAGTTGACCCGGTTCTTCCTTCAGAGGTTTCATCCTCAAATGACACTGTCGTTGAAGATTCATCTTCGAATGACACCCTCACTGAAGAGAATAAGGATGACACCATCCAGATTCTTTTCATCAACACAGACTCTGATGAGCATCAGGGCAATGTGCCCATTCCTTTATCGCAGGAAGGAACATCGTCAGGGTCCTATCCGGCCGTGTATTCGGTCCCACCACCAAGCAACCTAGTTGTATCCTTTGATTGGAATCAACTAGGCAGACCCTGGTTACCAGCCAGTATCCCATTCAGAATCATAGTCCAAATCTACAGAATGGTGATGGCTGGAACTATCATTGATGAAGGGGCATCTGTGAGTATCCTTTCCTCTATTGCTTGGAAAGCACTGGGTTGCCCGGCGCTTTTACCTGAGATAAGAAATCTATCAGGTTTTGATAAAGGAACCAGTCACCCGTTAGGGATTCTCCCCAATGTTCCAGTTACATTGAAAGGGAAGACAGTTCATATGAACATCATGGTCGTCCAGGGACCCTTGGTTTATAACTTACTCCTTGGACGAGACTATATATATTGCATGGAGGCAATAGTGTCCTCACTCTTTAGAGTCATGTGTTTTCCGCACGAAGGAAGAATGGTCAAGCTCGTAGACCAACTTTCATTTCCAGGATCACGCATCGCAAATAGTCAAATACCATCCCTTAACGGTTTATTCAATCAAGGAATGCCACCACCCCCGGTTCTACTTCCCGATGAATGTGAGTAATTCGGAAAGAAAGAACTAGGACCCAGGGGGCATGCACCCTGGCCTGCCTTGGGCAGAGAAAACCTTGGGTATAAAGTTAATTTCCGCAGAAGAATGGACTAGTCCGTACCCCGTCCGAAAAAGGAAGAGAGGGTTGTTCTAGGATAAAATTCTTTTGTCAAAGTTATGTGAGCGAAAAGATCGTCTCCCTTTGGCTAAAAAAGTAGGCTCTCCTAAGGAGGAGATCCATTTGTGGCAGCAAGTAGCCACCATCTTTGAATGTCAAGCCTCACCCATTAAAACAATATGTTTTGAAGGATAAGTAGGGGCAGTCTCCAAAGAAAGAGATGAAATTGCTGAAACAAGTAGTCACCATCCTTAGCAACCTAATGATAGACATCGCCGAAAAGAGAGTTTAGTTTGCGGCAGCGAACAAAACCATTTTTCGGATAATAAGTAAGAGGACAGAATCTCGAAATTATACTTTATACCTGGGGGCATGCAAACCTTTTGGAGTGAAAGCACGGGACGACTATTTATTTTTTAAATTTTTAGGTCCTCCCTTTAAACCTGTAGGTCTAACCCGTTAAACTCGTAGGATTAGCCGTTTCCAGCTTGCATAAAGAAAGGATGAAGGGCAAAAGTTAAAACCTGCCAAATTGGAGTAATTAGTGAGGTATCGCTCCTTAAATAAGATTACCTCACCTAAGGCATTCCTTGTATTAAGACTGGTAAATCGAGCAGTTTTAGCAATGTTCATGCTCGTTAAAAAATAAACGCAAGAATCCGAGCAGTTTTAATACATAGTTCATGCTCGTTAAAAAATAAACATAAGTTATGAGCAATCTTCCCCTAGAGTTCAAGCTCACCCAGAAAAAATGAACCGGTAAATAACCTTGAGAAATGTAACCTTTGACAGCCATATTAAAAGCCCTTGGTCGTGTTTATATGCCATCACCTCCATCCGTTCATTTGGCCAATCGTTCATCTCCATATGTTTGTTTACCCATTTTGAGGAACAGCTGCGAAGAGTGATTTCACTTAGCCATCCTTGTGACACTGCCGTGATTGGAAAATTCCAACCTGTACCTGGAATCTGTTGCTATCCCTGTTTATCACTCGTTCCTCAAAAGACGAGTCTTCTTTGAGCTCTTTTCACTGACTCGTAAAATATGAAAAGTTTGCCGAGTTTTGGCCTTCTAGCTCGTTAAAAGGACCGGAAGAGATATCCCTCCTCTAGATTTTAATCTTTTTGGACCTGAGGGATTATTGCACAAAAAGATCGAGCGCTTGTTTTGTTCGGCTCGTTAAAGCAATCGAAAACTCATCCCTTCTATATTGTTTTATACTTTTTCGGACTTAAAGGATTAAATGACGAAAAGGAATTTTGGAGTTGACTTTATGTACCTTTTCAGACTCTCTAAAAATGAAAAGGACCGAGTTTTCCTTGTCGTTAGACTCGTTAAAATGATTAAATAGCGACAAACTTGTCTTTAGACGAGAATGAGTTTCCCTATCGCTAGGCTCGTTAAAACATAGCGATGGGCTTGCCCGAAGGGCAGGTTATAGAACAAGCATATGTTATCCTCCTCAAGCTTGACAAAAATAAAGAGGTACTGGTCAGCAATGACTGGGGAAAAATTGGGAAAACCTCACAGCTTTAATGGTAGCAAGTCACTCTTGAACATGACACTTTATCCTCCGTATCACATCGGGTTGGGTTGTTTCATTCACCGGTCTCATAACCATGGTCCTCGCCACACCATCCACATTTGGGGTAATGCTACCAATCCATCACATCAGTGTCGTTATATGTTCAAGAGATGTTGCTCTGCAAAGAGTCAACCGTGTCCCATCCACTGCCATACGTTGTCCTTCATCCATTTCATGACCGCCGCCCTGAATCATACATCACAGTTTGTTTTCGCCTCATCACAATCACTAGCTCCGTTCCGTGTCACTGATGTGGGATTCATTAAGGCCCTCCTTTGACGGATCGCTCCTTGTCGACATCAGCTCATTATCCAAGGAGTTGATCTAGGAACAACCCCTTCAGTACTTTGAAGCTTGCATGCCTCAATGGCAAGTTTCTCACTTCCGGCGACAGGTATACATCAATGACCTTCGACCAGAAGATTTTGCATGGTGGTCGACGCCAAGTCCTTTATTCCCACCATGTGAATTGTACTGCCGTACCTTGAGGGTCATCATACTTATCGGTGATTCCTCTCGCGCTTGTTAACGGTTTACATCATTGACCGGTAATCAAGCGATGTCTTTCCATGTTCGACTTCAAGAAATTCTCACATGGATCGACTTGTACATCGAGTGAAGATCGGAAGAGATTGAAGACCCCGGATCTAGTTTCATCCATCCGGGCTGCGATATATATTCAGGACATAAAGACATTTGATATGTACATCATTACAGCAGATGATCATCCTTCTCAAAGGATGATAATTTCAGCAGAGAATTATCGGTCTACAATCAGACGATCATCTGTTCTATGTACGAAAATGTATTTATAAAGCTGAGCATGGGAATGCCCGCCTCAGCTAGATCATGAAAATGTATGAAAAAATAATGTATTGTATTGTATCTTATTACAGGACACTTCTCAGCAGATTGAATGAACTTCGGATCCTCTCAATAAAGCATTTCACCCGATAAACGACCTCATACTTTAGGGGGCATCTGTTATAGACAATTTTGTGCCTTACAGCAACAGGCATGAATTGTCAATAATCCAAGGGATCCAAAGTTCCCTAAACATGATTTTCCTACCCCTAGAGGAACAAGGTCAGCAAACCAACAGCTCTCAGATCAGTTCTCCACCTGAAAACACTCAAAAACAAGCAATCCTGAAATCAAAGCAGGTGCTCCACTAGGCTTCTGCGCTGAAACTCAGCTGCTCCATGGTGTACTTGCGTTGCAAAGCAAGTGGAACAAAGGCCACCTGTGCTGAGCGAGATGGGACAAGTGGCACACTGAGTCATTGCTCTGGAATCTTCCAAAAATGACACTTGGATCAGGGATTTCGCCTTGTGATGAGTCAAAGGCTCTGTTTCTCCAAGTGGAAGCAAGGTTCTCCAAGTGGACTCAAGAACTGAAGATCAATTGAAGAGAGAGAGGACACAAGGCAGCTACACATCAGTTGCAAGCTGACTCATCCTTTCTCAATTCATCTATATATTGAGCTCTCTCCTATGAGCTCAGGAGGCTGGAATTTTGTGCAAAGTAATGCTATGCTGTTAGTTTCACTATAGAGCTATTGGGTGATTGCTTGAGGGAGGTGAAGAGGAGAAATTCTTTCTGCTGGGAGGTGTTGCTGGATTAGGACCTTCAATGGTTGTAACACTCTCAGAACCTTTACTTCTTCATTAATAAAAGCTATTGAGGTTCTTCTATATGCATTTGTTCCAATGATGTTTTGTGATAATTGTATATTTGGTTTATGCTAATCCGTGAATCAGTTATGATTGCATGCCTCTTGTAGTCTCCTTCTTTGTCATTTTGCAGGATCTCATTGTAGCTGGGCCGGCAAAAGAGCAAAGAGCTGGGAGCAAGCGGCCATAGAGAAGAGTTTGGATTCGACATTAAGCGCAAGGCAACGGTTAGTGCATTTATCCACTCTCTTTTGCTTTCATAAAGAAGTAAACCTTAAGTAGTTTTCTTTACAGTTGTTGCTGAGGTACTATCACCCTTAGAGTGGGATAGGGTCATCCGAGTCGGATACTTTTCCCTACAACAGTTGGGCGAGAAATGACAAATGGCAGTGTCATTCCGCGAGGTGGAGAGACAATGGAAGCTTCCAGAATCTTCTCCTATGACACTTGCCTCACTGAATTCGACCAAGGATGAGTAAGAGGCCTTCAGTCTCCAAGTGGAAGCAAGAACTGACAGAGAGAAGACACTTATCAAATCACAAGCTGACTCATCCTCCTTACATACATCTATATATGGATCCCTCATCCCAGAGATCCAGAGGCTGGAATTTTGCACATTGTAAGGAATTGTTGTTGGTTTTGAGACAAATATCATAGTATTGGGTGATTTATGCTTTGTTGGAGGTGAAGAGGGGCTTCTTTGCTGGGAGGTTGATGCTGGGTCAGGAATCATCGGTTGTAACTCCTCCTGGATCTTCTTGTTTATCAATAAAAACTATTTGAGTTTTTCCTCCATGCTTTTGTATCATTGATGCTTGTTACATTTGTATGGTTAACTTAAATCTCATCCTAAGTTGTTTATGAATATAGATCCATGTCTTTGTATAGTGTTCTTCTTCTGTGATCTTACAGGTACTTGGTGAAACTGGGCAAGTAAGGGAGCAGGTAGCTGGAAGCTGTCAAAGAAGAGAGGGATTGGATCAAAGGATTAGCGCAAGACACAGGTCGGTTCTTTCTACTCCTCTCTATCTATAGTTCATAAAGGAAATACAAAAGTAGTTTATTTTGTTTGTTTCTAAGGCAGCTGTCACACCTTAGTGGGATAGAGCAGTTCTAAATTGACACTTTTCCCGGTAACACAGTGAGACAACCAAAGTTATTGTAGGTATTATTGGTCACAGACAATCCCACTTTTCAAACATACAACATGGACATTTACCACACACATAATAGTGTTCAAATACTACATGTATAATGATGGTTGCATCTAGCACACAATTTATACAAGAAATTCATTCTCCAACATCTCTCTACAGTATATGCACAGTATTACTCTAATAAGAAATAATAAAAACAAGGTTCATTATTTATGCTACCATATAGTTATATACAACAAGTAAAATAATTATATCAATAAAAATCCAAATCTTCATGTGGGCTTGAATTCAATCCATAAAATTCACCAACAGAGCACAACATTACACATCAACAACATATGTTTGAGACTAAAACTCCTAACATGATGATATATTCATAGTAAATACTAACACGAATTTATACATAAGAACATGAGTTTGAAACTAGAACTCAGAAAGCAGATACTCAACTTATACCTTTGGCCAACGCCGTAAAACACAGATCCATATAATATTTACAAAAAGGAATTGGGTCAGAGTTACACCATAGAATTCCTCTTTAGACCTAAAATACTCATCATAAAATACATAGAATAGAATAGAGTAGAGTGGAATATAGTACTTGAATAACAAAACATCAAAATATTAAAACACCGAACATTAGAACTCTCAAAAAGAATAGAACAAATAACATAATAGAGAAAACCCTTGATCAATAATAGTCATCATTTTTACAGTAAAGCTCATCCCTATTTGGGTCGGGGAATATTTTGCTAGTTCACCTAATGGAGTTGTCATCGCATGTGCCAACTTCAATTATTCATTGCTCCATCCCTTGATGAATCTTCCACCTGATTCCATATCTAACTGACATGCATATATGTCTGACATTATTTCAAACAAGGAATAAAGTAGTTACTGCGCAGTCTATGTCACACATTTTTGTCAAGCATCAATCCATCGAGTGTCTGCATGGTTTGTTGAACATTTATCTCTCAAGCCTCTATACAGTCTTCTTCTTGTGGTATTCATCCCTTCCTTCACAGTTATTTCACTTAGGAAATTTTCAAAAATTTCTTGACTGTCCCTTCTTTTCCCCAACAATCCCCCAACACTATTGTGGCTTGTCCTCGAGCCACTATCTTGTTGTTGTGTACTAAGGGAAGAGAGGACTCCTATAATTTTGGCCAAAAAATTATTAAATGTTTCCTTGGCTTGGTGCACAGTGGTCTTGACCTTGATCACCATTGTGAGAGCCCCTATGGTAGTATTTATTTGTACTAGGGGATCTTGGAAAAAGGGCTCACTTTCAACTATAAGTTTATGTGTTGTGCTCTACACAACAACAAGATCATTAATGGTCTACATTACCTCGTCATGTAACTTCTCTAATTTATGTGCCAACTATTGTTTCTCCACTCTCCATTGATTGATTTGGTAGTCCATTGTTGTACTTTCAAGCATTGTGGCTTGGCACCATGATGTAGGAATGGATAGAAGACTACTACAAATGGTTTCATTTCATTGTTCACCAGTATGGATCTAAGCACTAATATCCTTAAGCTTTATGTCATCTTGTAGTTGATGCCATAGTTCTACACCTACCTTATATAGTTGGGTACAATCCTTTTCAATATGTCAATAATTGTCAAGAGATTTAGCTGTGGTTCACTCTTTTTCTCAATGTTCAACTTCGTCCAGTGGAGTGGTGAGTATGATATAGAGCTATAATTCCTCCACCTTGGCCTCCAAACTATGAACTATTGGAGAATCTAATTCCAACCACCTGTTAGGTGTCAAAACCATCCCTCCAAGTGTCCTAGTTCAATTTCACATAGTCCAGTTTAAGTCGAGTTTCACTTTAATCATTTATTACTGATGTTTCCAATGTAATCTTATTTAACTAATTCGTAATACTGAGAAGAGAAATTCTGTTGTCACTCACTGCATTGTGTATTTCAACTGGTCAAGGTTTACCAAGAGCAGTGAAATTTGGAGCCATTGTCCCAGGCCATAGAAGATCTCAGAGTGCGATCATCCCCCCTCCAATGCCTAGTGCTCAGGAAAAGATTTCTAATGGTATATAGAAGTCGAAAAATGGATTCCTGAAGTAGCAGTTAAAGAAATTTGAAGATTACCATGGAAAAACCTAGCAAATGAATAAAAATGGCTAAGTATGAGACAAATCTCGCAAATCGGCTATCACCGCAGGCCCACAGTCACAACAAACCCCTAAAACCTTTGTGGGGGCCGATTTGTGACAAAGTTCTACACCGCCAGGGGAGGGCCGAAAGAGTTCAACACAAGAAAGGCAAGAAAAATAGAGTCAGGCCACCCAAAACCTTCTCTCTCCTCCACATGACGGGTTCCCACATCCCGGTAGTCTCGCAACTCGTCACATTGGCAGGTTCCATACTTAACAGACCTTTGCGGGGGCAAATCTATGATATAATGTTGCATCACCAGGAAATGGATAAGGTAGTGTGAAACAAGAAAGCAAGACAAAAACAAGAATGGGAACCCTCATCTTCCCTCCTCCACGTGGCAGGTTCCCATATCACGGCGACCCCACATCCTGTAATCCCACAATAGTTATGGATCGGCGGGGTTCTAACACTCTAAAACCTTGTGGGGGCCAATATCGGATGTGGTGTAAAAGTTCCATGGGTGACTCTAAAAGGTCTAACACAGGGATGGGCGAACCCCCTTTCTCTCTCCTTCGAGGGGCCCATTGGCACTCTACCCGCAGGTCCTGCATCCCGCATCTCGATGACCCTATAGTCCTGCAGTTACAGCGAAATACAAAACCCCTCGGGGCGTCGATATTGCGATATAAAGCCAAATCATCGTGGAAGTGTCGATTATACAAAAGAAATGCCTGCAAAACAGGGCCAAGCTGACCTTTTTCAATCTACTCTAGGAGGTCACATGGCAGCCTCTGATTGTTCCATCGTGATGACATGGTAGCTAACGTCACTAGTAATGTGGCGCATGCAGAGGATGACGTGGTGGGTGGACACGTTTCACTCATTTTTTTTCAGTTTTAGGGGTCCTATGAGGATGTTCCAGATGCCACGTGTCACCACTCATAGGGTAACATGTGGAAATGATGACGTTAGCAGTGATGTGACAATAATGATGCCAGAAGATTCATCGCAATTGAAAATTGACGATCACGCAATGAAAAGCTTCTCTTCTGCTGTGTTTCCTCCCCATCTACGATTGCGATAAGGAAAACGACCCCCCCCGGATGTGATAAAGGATTAAGGCATGCTATATAAGGAGCTCACGTCTAGACTATTAGTCCACTCCATAGAAAAGGGTAAGGGGTCTTCTCCTCCAGCCTTTGATTATGATATGTGAGCACTCCCTCCAAATGCAATAAAGGATTAAGGCATGGTTTATAGGGACCTCATGTCCGAACAGTCGGCCCACACCAAGGAAAAAGCATGGAGCTAGGTAAAACAGTGTTGAAGCGCTGACACGCAGGAGAAATCGATAACAAAGGAAAAGGCCTCCAGAAACAGCTCTAAGGGCCTTAGCAACTGAGGGCTCAACCCCTGGTCCTAGCTCTTGGCCATATGAGGAAAGGCACATGGAGGACTATGATAAGGGGGGCTAAAAGGGAAATTCAAAAACTGCATGTTTTCACCCATTTCGAAGGAAAAAGCCTATGCCCACGTGACTATTTTGTTTCCATGGAACACAGCTCACCCACCATGTCAAGGCACTGGTTCTGCAGTACAGAGGCTTAATGGGAAGATGGGTTGTCAACTAGGAGACTTTAACGGAGTATGGTGCAATGATGGAGTGGTACACAACATTCAGGAGGATTAATGGTTCAGCATGGGGCCTCATCCCTCTGTGCAACAAAGGACTGCAAAGCCAAGCACCTTTAGTTGTCTCAACCCCCACTTAACAAAACAAGGCATCTCAGTAGCAAAGGCAGAAGTAGGGTAGTTGAGCAGAACAAGAGGCCATACCATGAACAAGTTACAGCCTGAGGCCGATGCGATCACAAGATGGCTATAGAGACTTTCTTTTACTATTATGTTTGGTTATTTACTTACTTTTGTCCTGTAACATTCCTTCCTTCCAATGAGGGATTCTTTTCTATAATACCTTTTTGGGTGACAGAGCCATTCAAGACTGATACAACTAGTTGACTTGACAGCTGAGTCTAGGGATAGATATTTTTGTTGTAATGTAGCTTCTTGTTCCCCTCTGATAAATAGGGGAAAGAAAGACTCAGTTCAGGTTCAGAAATTCCAGAGAAAACACTACATGTTATAATTTCAGACTGTATTTCCTTTGCAATACATATCTTTTCATAATATCAAGGAAGTAGTGGTGATTCTCTCTTCAAAGGATTATAGTATGTGTTCCCCTTTGTCTAACTCATTTTATGTTCATGCGTCTTCCCTAAATTCATGTAATTATTGTTTCTAGATGTGTTTCAAGCTCCCTCACAAATTCATTAGTATCTATATGTTAATGCAAATGCATGTAGTTGTTTCACAGATTCATTTGTCTACACATTGTTTTTGTATATACCTGTGAGGACTATTGAGATTAGATCCTTAAATCTGTAGCACATGAATCATAACTTTCAGTTCTCCTTTCATTCATTATTTCAACTTGTAACCCAAATAATCATAGAAATCCTTAATGTCTCAAGCTCTATGTGTTAAATATAGAAGTCTTGAAACCTTATGTTCTATGTGATGAGTTACTCTTCTCCCTTTTCCTCTCTCACACACTATACAAAAGATTATTAGTTGTAAGACCTTGAAGTGCTCGCCCTCCTCTATTTTTATGCTTATTTCTTAGATCTGAACTTGTGAAGAAGTACTAGAAATCAATGTTTTTGTTCTTTGGATTGATGAACCAATCTATTTCCTATGTACATATGTATCTCTAGATCATAAGTGTTGTCTCCAATATCTTGTAAATTAGTTGAGACACACCATTTTAGATGTGCCTAGGCTCTAGTCTTGAAGCAATCCAAGGATGTTTCTAGGAGATACAACATATTTTGGCGTTGTTGTTGAGGAGCTTAATGAAGGATTCTTTCCCCTGGGATACAACAAGCTGAAACACTCTTTGACTAGGTGATAAAAGTATTTTATGATTGTGTCCATATCACCTTGGTGACTCCGCACCCCTCTCATTATCATTCGTACCTTGGCTTTTAAAAGGCCTTGTACTCGCTCAGATACATCCCAGTAGAAAGCCCCATTTGTATATGACCCTGAAAATTAATTTTTAAGAAATTATGGAAAGAGAAAAGTCCCCCAAATTGTGCTACCATCTCATCAACCTTCGAAGTTACCTCTTCCAGTTCTCACCCTACTACTACTCAGTATTCAGGACTTACTCCTAAGGCCTTGACATACCCTCCTTCCCCTAAAACCCTCGTGGTCTTAACCCTAGTCCCTCAAGCAAATTTAAGTCTTCCTCCACTAGTCCAGATGGCTCTCCCAGGCTTTTTTCTCAATAAATATGCACCCCTTGACCTTCCTCAACCTCTGAGTGCAATGCCTCAAGACTACCTAAAGCATCTACCTAGGTTCAATGGGGAAGATGATAACACGGCACAAATTCACATTGAAACCTTTAGTGCTTTTGCTGAGAACATAAATGTGGAATACTTGGATGTGGTTATGAGACTATTTGTACAATCCCTCGATAGAGAGGCTAGAGAACAGTTAAAATCCCTACCTGATGCCTCCATCACTACATGGGAGAAACTTGAACACTCCACCTATAAATTGGGAGAAAAGAGGAACCATGAGTACCTCCTTACTGAGTTCAATGCAATAAGAAAAAATCCGAAGGAGGATACTATAGAATTTATCAAAAGATTCCATAAGAAGTTCAATAACCTACCAACTGACATAAAGCCTCCCCCAGCTACAGCTCGAGTGGTTTTCTTGGGACCTTTTGACTCTGATGTTTGTTTTACCCTGAGAGAAAGGAAAATACCACTCTAGACCAACTTCAGATCGATGCTCTCAAAGAGGAAGAAAATCTAACCTCGGTAGGGAAGTCGAGGGAAAATCAATAACCTGTCTAACCCAAAAGAGGAAAAGAAGAGGCATCCTCCTCTGATCGATTTTGGAAATCATCATATCCAAAGTGGGATGATCTAGATAAACTCATTAAGAGCTTATCACAAAAGTTTGGGAAGCTCGAAATTGAGAACAAGAACCTCTCCAGGTAGAATTCTCAGGTCAAAAATTGGGGCTATAACCAGCAATATAGAAGGCCTGCACTACAACTACTTCCAAGAAAAAGAAAGGAGTAGTTGGATCAGATTCCTCACCCCTTATACTTGGAAGATAGTCCCGATGAACAATCGTTGGATACTCAAGAAATGTAGGGAAATATATATGTTGGTTTTGCTGAAGAGGAACATGAAAATACGGCATACCAGAAGTTCAGTCATCATAGAGAAGCAACAGTAGAGGAAGAAGATATGGATTATTATTGTAGATAGGTTGCAGAGTTCATGCAAATATAGCCACAATGTAAATATAATCTAAGATCTTCAAAGAAGAGAATGAGAGAACTAGAACAACAAGGGGAAGCTACTCCCCAAGTGGTTCCTCCAACTTCAGACAAAGGGAAGGGTACTCTACATCCTGACCCACCCAAGACAAGAGTCTCCGCAAATAAAGAGAGAAATGGTCCTAAGGGACACACAGAAAAAGAGGCATCTGCTCCGCTAACAACTGCCAGTGGGAAGTGAGAAGGAACAAAGCTTGGAGATGCAGAAAAGGCCCAACATACATTCAATCTCCAGAAGGAGCTGGAAAAGGTAAAAATTCATATTCCTCTGACTGATATTTTAGAGAAGCCTCATTACAAAGCTCAAGTTTCCCAATTCATGCACCCAACTAACTTAGCACCATCCCATGATAGTTTGAACCTCCACGAGGAGAGGCCGATGGTTGTTTTTGGGTCGCATGTGGAAGAGTTGGATCCCTCTACTGCACCATTTTATGTGACTCTGGTAATCCATGACCTTTTGATGCATAACTACATGCTGGATTTAGGAGCTTCACACAACCTCATGCCAATATCATTAATGGAACAACTGGCTTTGGTGATCACCATACCATACAAAGTCTTTTACTCCTTTGACTCCAAGAGATTCAAGTCCTTAAGCATGATAAAGGATCTGGTGGTAAACTTGGCTTAGATCATAGTGAAGGGTGTGGTCATCAATATAGTGGTGGCAAGCATACCTCCTCACTTTGGAATGCTCTTATCCAGATCTTGGGGTTCCAAGGTGGGTGGTTCTATCAAGATAGTTATTAGTTATGCCACCATTCCCATTTTTGGAGGTGAGCAAAGAAGACTATACAAAGAATCCCAGTTTGTGAAAACCATGACCCCAACTAAAGGCTCAGAGAACTCCCCAGTGCATGGGAACGATAGTGAAATCTCCTGCTTATTCTTAGAAGAAGATGAGAACCTCTTAGAAGAAGCATTAGTACACTTGACAAGGAAATTGAAATACTAGAATTTAAATGAAAATAAGGTATGAAGTTATTCTTTGATGGAGAAAAATCAAAAGATGGGAACGGAGCTGGAACATTGTTGGTATCTATGGAAGGCAGCATGATACCCCTCCCTTTAAAGCTTGAATTTGAGGCAACCCACAACGTAGCAGAGTATGAATCACTACTCTTTGGTTTACAAATGGCGAGAAATATGAACATTGAATGCCTATCGGTCTATGGAGATTATAAGTTGGTCGTGAAGCAGATCCAAGACCAATGCCAATCCAAACACCCTAGGCTGAGTACATACTGAAATGAAGTATGGGACTTAATTGACAATTTATTCTAGTCATTTAACATCTAGTTTCTACCCAGGGAAGAAAATAGGATGGATGAATCTCTTGCAGTAGCTGCAAGAAATTTCAGGCCCCTACAGAATCCACTCCTCAGATATGAGATAGAAGTCATACACCAGCCTTCACTACCTAATAATGTCAAACACTGGTAGGTATTTGAAGATGACGAGCAAGTAAAAATATTCATAGAAGCCACCATCGATCAAGAAGAAGAAGAAGTAGAACTAGAAGCCACTCCATGGAAAGACACAGTGGTTGGGAAAAAATATTGCAACTAAAATGGAACACCATCCCTCGTGGACTTGTTCCATTAGAAAAAAATTTCAATAAAAAGGACATAGTGTCCAAGCTAATGGCCCCAGAGAAGGATGAGCAAGTTGAAGACTGCAACATCGGATTAGAGGAGGAACCCCACGTGATCAGGTTATCCAAAGGAGTCCCCCCATGCTACAGATAGAGGTATTTAGATCTGTTCAAAACTTACAAAGATGTATTTTATTGGTATTATGATGATTTGAAATCGTTTGACACAAATATTATTCAACATAAGATTCCTCTGAAGAGTGGGATAAAGCAATGTAAATAGAAACTCAGATAAATAAACCCACTCTTACTCCCCTCCATTGAAAAGGAGGTAAGGAAGCTGTTGCATGCCAAAATCATAGTCCCTCTAAGATACTCCAAGTGGGTGGATAATTTGGTCCCTGTGTGGAAGAAGAATAGAGAGATAAGGTTGTGCGTGGAATTATGAAATTTAAACAGGGTGTCCCTAAAGGACAACTACACTCTACCCAAGATGGATAATATATTGCAGAAGGTAGTGGGTGTGGCTAGAATGTCCATGATGGAGGGATTCTCAGGATATAACCAAGTGGCAATACACCCAGAGGACCAAAAAAAGACTTCTTTCACCACCCTGTGGGGGACCTTCATCTACGCTCGCATGCCATTTGGGTTGATAAATGTAGGAACCACATTACAGAGAGCTATGGAAATAATTTTTTTGGGCAAGAAAGATAAATTTGTGGTAGTTTACTTAGACGACATCACAGTCTTTTCTAAGACTGAGGAAGAGCATATCCTCCATTTAAAGCTCATTTTTAAGAAGTACAGAAGGTATGGTATCTCTTTGAATCCGAAGAAGTCTCAAGTCGCCCTAAGTGAGGAGAATTTTCTTGGGAACATAGCAGCATAGGAAGGAGTAAAGGTTGATCCTAAATGAGTCAAAGCAATCAGCCTCATTCCCTTACCCAGAAACAAAAAATAAGTCCAAGCCTTTTTGGGGAGGATAAATTTCTTAAGGCAATTCGTGCCCAACTATGCTAAGATAGTTAAAGGCATCACAGATATGCTCAAGAAAGAGAACGAAGTTAAGTGGAGCTCCGCCCCTCGTGACTTTTTCACTAGGATCAAGAAAGCTTTGGTTGAGGCCCCAGTGCTATCCAGCCCTAATTATTTAGTGCCCTTCTACATCTTTTCTTTCGCCTCTCCACATACCATTGCTACTATGTTGTTACAGAAAAATAGAGATGGTTATGAATATCCTATTGCTTTTTTTAGCCAAGTCCTGAGGGATGTTGAGCTGAAGTATGATATATTGGAGAAACAATATTATGCAATTGTTAAGGCGCTTAAGTCGGTTCCTATGTATGTGCTTCAATCCAAAATCACAACTTTTGTCCCAAAGACAGCAATCAAAGTCATTCTAGTGCAGGGAGACAACGAAGGGAAGAGGGGAAGATGGATAGATAAAATACAAGAATATGAGCTAGAAATCAAGCCTACCAAGCTCATCAAAGTCTAGGGGTTGTCCAAGGTTTTGACCGAATCCAATTGCCAAGCTCTAGGAATAAGCCTAATCATAGAGGAGGGTAGCCCAGAGGATGAACATAGAAGAATAAAAACAGTTGAGCAGAAGATATATTTCAAATATGAGGGATCGCCTAGGTATAAGAACATTGTTTATTACCTCTTATTCCTAAGATGCTTGTTGGGATTGGATAAATCTAAATACCGGAGTCTGAGATTGCTGGCACGGAAATACATGATATCTTATGGACTGCTCTATTAGAAGGACTCGGTGGGGGTATTGCTGTTATGTGTGGTTGAGGGATAAACCTGTGAAGTGATTGAGGTTTTCCATGGGGGAGTTTATGGAAGACACTACAGTTGGAAGGAAACAACACACAAAATCCTCAAGGCAATATTTTACTAGCCCATGATGTTTGGAGATGTTTATTATCAAGTCAGGTCATGCCAAAAATTCATGTTGTTTGTTCAAAGATGGAAGTTTTCTCCTCTTACCCTGATTCATGTGTATGTAGACAAACCCTTTAGATAGTGGGGATTGCAATTCATTAGAGAAATCAACCCACCTTCTAGCGTCCAACAAAAGTGTATTTTAACAGCCACTGATTATTTTACGAAGTGGGTAGAGGTTATCCCATCTAGGAATGCTACTGATTTAGTGGTGATAAAATTAGTGGAGGAGAACACATTGTCCCACTTTGGGTGTCCTTTTAAAATCATCACGGATAATGCACAGATCTTCAAATCTGCCAGGTTCACCAACTTCTGCCATAAATTCAACATCATTACTAGACAATCCACTACATATGACCCTCAAGGGAATGGCTTGGTTGAGTCTTCAAATAAAACTGTGGTGAGAATTCTAAAGAAGACCATCACTGAAAATCAAAGGAAATGGGACTCTCAACTAAAGTTTTCTCTATGGGCTAACCATGTAACGCCCAAAAGATCCACTACGAAATCTCCTTTTGAGCTAGTATATGGTAAGGTTGTTGTCTTTGTTATCCAATTAGCAATACGAGTAGCAAATTTGTTGCAAGAAGCTGAGGAAGAGCCTAGCACCTTGACTAGAAGAATAAATCAACTGGTGGAGCTTCACGATAATAGGGAGCAGGTGGGGACCAAACTGTCAAACTATCAACAAATGATGAAATCTCTGTTTGACAAGAAGGCTAAGGACAGACCTCTTCAACAAGGAGATTTAGTGCTCAAATGGGATGTCAGGTGAGAAGACAAAGGAAATCATGGGAAATTTGATCCACTATGGTTGGGTCCCTTCAATATTGTATAAGAGAGTGGAAAAAACACTTACATGCTTGAAAACATGGATGGCGAACTACTGGAACTATCTGTAAATGATCAGTTCCTAAAATTTTATTTTCAAAATTAGTGATATTTGTCTCTTGCTCATTGTAAATATCTAGTGTGTGTTGAATTTTTTATTTGATTTTTTCAATTTATTATCAAAAAGTCCATTTTCACATAATTATATTTTGTTTAATAATAACTCCATGCCCAATGGAAGGCAAGGCTAATGGTCTGCAAGTCCTCAACACCCTGCTAGCTAGGCATTGTCCCGAGTTGGAGCCAATGTTGTCACTCATTGCATTGTGGATTTCAATTGGTCAAGGTTGCCCAAGAGCAGTGAAATTTGGAGCCATTGTCCTAGGCCATAGAAGATCTCATAGCTCGATCAACCCCCCTTCAATGCATAGTGCTTAGAAAAAGCTTTCCAATGGTATATTAAAGTCCAAAAATGGACTCCTGGAGCAACAATTAAATCACTTTGAAGATTACCATGGAAAAACCTAGCAAATGAAGAAAAATGGATAAGTATGAGACAAATCCCGCAAATCGACTATCACCACAGCCCTGCAATCATAAAAAACCCCTAAAACCATTGTGGGGGCCGATTTGTGAAAAAGTGCTACATTACCAGGGGAGGGGCAAAAGAGTTCAACACAGGAAAGGCAGGCAAACAAGAGGCCCCCCCCCGTCTCTCCTCCACGTGGTGGGTTCCTACATCCCAACAGTCTCACAGCTCATCACATAGGCAGGTGCCATACTTAACAGACCTTTGTGGGGGCTGATCTATGATATAACATTATGTCATTGCGAAAGGGCTAAGGCAGTGTAACACAGGAAAGTGGGACCAAAACAAGAACGAGACACCCTCCTCCTCTCTCATCCACATGGTAGGTTCTCGCATCCCTGTGACCTTGCATCCCACAATCCTGTAATATCTATGGATCGATAAGGTTTTGATACTCTAAAACCTTGCGGGGGCTAATATCGCAATGCAATGTAAAAGTTTCAGGGTAGAGACGAAAAGGTCTAACACAGGGATGGGCGGACCCCTTTTCTCTCTACTCCAAGGGACCACGTGTCACTCTACCCACAGGTCCTGCATCTTGTATCTCAGCAACCTTGCAATCCTACAGTTACAAAAAATCCAAAACCCCACTCGGCGCCGATATTGCGATATAGAGCCAAATTGCTAGGGAAGTGCCAATTCCAAAATACAAATAAATTCCTACAAAACAGGGCCTGGTCGAGCTTTTTCTCTCTCCTCCAAGGGGTCACGAGGCAACCTTTGATTGTTCCATTGAGCTGACATGGTAGCTGATGTCACCAGTGAAGTGACACGTATGGAGGATGATGTGGCGGGTGGACACATGCACCTCTTTTTTTGGCAGTTTTAGGGGTCTTATGGGGCTGTTCCAGATGCCATGTTGTTGTTGGGAAAAGTATCCAATACGGAATGACCCTATCCCACTCTAAGGGTGATAGTTCCTTAGCAACAATCAAAGCAAATCTATTTGAGATTACTTCTTTATGAGATGTAAAAGAGGGGAGAAAGAGATCCACTAACCGATGTCTTTCGCTAATGATTGATCCAATCTTCTCTCCTTGCTGCTTGCCCCCAGCTCCTTGCTCTTTCACTGGTCCAGCTACACCAAGATCCTGCAAAATGGCAAGAGAGGGAAACTACAAGAAGCATACATTCATAATTGATTCAAGGATTAGAATAAATCAAATACACAAGTATAACAATACACCATTGAGACACATGCATATAGAAGAACCTCAAATGCTTTATTAATGGAAGAAGTAAGGTTCAGGAAGTGATACAACCATAAGAGGCCCAATCCAGCATCACCTTCCCAGCAGAAAGAAATCTCCTCTTCACCTCCTTCAAAGCAAATCACCCAATAGTTCTAAACTCAAACCAACAGCAATTCTTTACATTCACAAGATTCCAGCCTCTGAATCTCATAGGAGAGAGATCCATATATAGGAGTTTGGAGAGAGGATGAGTCAGCCTGAGATGTGACTAGTGTCCTCTCCCACTCCAGTTCTTCTTCAGTTCTTGAGTCCACTTGGAGGTTCTTGCTTCCACTTGGAGATCTAGAACCTCTTACTCATCACCAGTCGAATTCCTTGATCCAAGTGTCATTTTGGAAGCTTCCTGGGCATTGACTCATTGAGGAATGAGACTTCCACATGTCAAAACTCGCTCAGCGCAGGTAGCCTTTGTTGGAGTTGACATTCAACGCATGTGGTCCATGGAGTAGTTGACATTTAGCGCAGAGGCTCAGTGGAGCAGTTGACATGATCCAGAATTGCCTTGTTTTTGAGTAATTTTCAGTGGAGAACTTGTTTGGATTGCTGTGGTTTGCTGACCTTGTTCCCCTAGGGGTAGGAACAACATGTTTAGGGACTTTGGATCCCTTAGATTATGGACATTTCATGCTTCATGCTGTAAGGCACAAAAATGTCTATAACAGTTGCCCCCTAAAGTATGAGGTCGTTTATTGGGTGCAATGCTTTATCAGGAGGATCCGAAATTCATTCAATCGCTGAGAGGTGACCTGTAATAAGATACAATACAATACATTATTTTTCATACTGCCTTCATGATCTAGCTGAGGCGGGCATTCCCATGCTCAGCTTTATAAATACATTTTTCTGTACATAGAACAGATAATCATCTGATGGTAGACTGATAATTCTCTGTTGAAATTATCATCCTTTGAGTAGGATGATCATCTGCTGCACATGTCAATGTCTTTATTTCCTGAATATATATCGCAGCCCGGATGGATGAAACTAGATCCGGGGTCTTCAAACTCATCCGATCTTCACTCTAAGTACAAGTCAATCCATGTGAGAATTTCTTGGAGTCGAACATGGAAAGACAACGCTTGATTACCAGTCAATGATGTAAACTATTAACAAGCGCGAGAGGAATCACCGATAATGATGATGACCCTCAAGGTACGGCAGTACAATCCACGTGGTGTGAATAAAGGACTTGGCGTCGAACACCACGCAAAATCTTTCGGTCGAAGTCATTGATGTATACCTGTCGCCGGAAGTGAGAAACTTGCCATTGAGGCATGCAAGCTTCAAAGTACTGAGGGGGTTGTTCCTAGATCAACTTCTTGGATAATGAGTTGAAGTCGACAAGAAGCGATCCCCAGCGGAGTCGCCAATTTGTTGTTGGGAAAAGTATCCAATACAGAATGACCCTATCCCACTCTAAGGGTGATAGTTCCTTAGCAACAATCAAAGCAAAGCTATTTGAGATTACTTCTTTATGAGATGTAAAAGAGGGGAGAAAGAGATCCACTAACCGATGTCTTTCGCTAATGATTGATCCAATCTTCTCTCCTTGCTGCTTGCCCCCAGCTCCTTGCTCTTTCACTAGTCCAGCTACACCAAGATCCTACAAAATGGCAAGAGAGGGAAACTACAAGAAGCATACATTCATAATTGATTCAAGGATTAGAATAAATCAAATACACAAGTATAACAATACACCATTGAGACACATGCATATAGAATAACCTCAAATGCTTTATTAATGGAAGAAGTAAGGTTCAGGAAGTGATACAACCATAAGAGGCCCAATCCAGCATCACCTTCCCAGCAGAAAGAAATCTCCTCTTCACCTCCTTCAAAGCAAATCACCCAATAGTTCTAAACTCAAACCAACAGCAATTCTTTACATTCACAAGATTCCAGCCTCTGGATCTCATAGAAGAGAGATCCATATATAGGAGTTTGGAGAGAGGATGAGTCAGCCTGAGATGTGACTAGTGTCCTCTCCCACTCCAGTTCTTCTTCAGTTCTTGAGTCCACTTGGAGGTTCTTGCTTCCACTTGGAGATCTAGAACCTCTTACTCATCACCAGTCGAATTCCTTGATCCAAGTGTCATTTTGGAAGCTTCCTGGGCATTGACTCATTGAGGAATGAGACTTCCACATGTCAAAACTCGCTCAGCGCAGGTAGCCTTTGTTGGAGTTGACATTCAACGCAGGTGGTCCATGGAGCAGTTGACATTCAGCGCAGAGGCTCAGTGGAGCAATTGACATGATCCAGAATTGCCTTGTTTTTGAGTAATTTTCAGTGGAGAACTTGTTTGGATTGCTGTGGTTTGCTGACCTTGTTCCCCTAGGGGTAGGAACAACATGTTTAGGGACTTTGGATCCCTTAGATTATGGAAATTTCATGCTTCATGCTGTAGGGCACAAAAATGTCTTTAACACATGTGTCACCACTCATAGGGTGACATGTGGCAGTGATATGGTAGTGATGACATCAATAGATTCATTACAATCGGCGATCTTTGATCGCGCAATGAAAATGTTCTCTTCCACTATGTTTCCTCCCCGTCTGTGATTGTGATAAGGAAAGGTACCCCCCGAATGCAATAAACGATTAAGGCATGGTGTATAAGTACATCGCGTCTGGACTATCATCCCACTCCATAGAAAAGGGTAAGGGGCCTTCTCCTCCAACCTGCAATTGTGATATGTGGGCACTCCCTCCAGATGTGATAAAGGATTAAGGCATGGTTTATAGGGACCTCACATCCGACTATCAGCCCGTGCCAAGGAAAACACATGGAGCAGGGTAAAATAGTGTTGAAGCACTAATATGCAGGAGAAATCAATAACAAAGGAAAAGGCTACTAGACACGGCTCTAAGAGCCTTAACACTTGAAGGATTAGCCCCTGGTCCCAGCTCTCGGTCATATGAAGAAAGGCACCTAAAGGACTACGATATGGGGGGCTAAAGGGAAAATCCAAAAAATGCCTATTTTCACCTGTTTCAGAGGAAAAAGCCCACACCCGTGTGATTATGTTGTTTCCATGGAACGTAACTCACCCACCATGTCAAGTCACTGGTTGTGCAGTACAGAGGCCTAATGGGAGGATGGCCCGGCAGCTAGGAGACTTTAAGGGAGCATGGTGCAGTGATGGAGCGGTACACAGGATTTAGGAGGATTAATGGTTCAGCATGAGCCCTTGTCCCTCTACACGACAAAGGACTACAAAGGCAAGTGCTTTTAGTTGACTCAACCCCCACTTCACAGAGCAAGGCATCTCAGTAGTAGAGGCATAAGTGATGGGGGAAGTTGAGAAGCACAAGAGGCAATACCATGAACAAATTACAGCCTGAGGTTGATGCGATCACGTGATGGGAACAAAGACTATCATTTACTATTATGTCCGGTTATTTACTTAGTTTTTTCCTGTAACATGCCTTCCTTCCAATGAGGCATTCACTTCTATAATAATTTTTTTGGCCACAGAGCCATTCAGGACTGATACAGCGAGTCAACTTGACATCTGAGTCTAGGGATAGATATTTTTGTTGTAATGTAGCTTCTTTCTCCCCTCTTATAATTAGGGGAAAGAAAGACTTAGTTCGGGTTCAGAAATTCTAGAGAAAATATTGCGTGTTATAATTTCAGACTATATTTCCTTTGCAATACATATCTTTTCATAATATCAAAGAAACAATAGTGATTCCCTCTTCAAAGGATTATAGTATGTGTCCCCCTTTGTCTAACTCATTTTATGTTCATGTTTCCTCCCCGAATATATGTAATTATTGTTGCTAGATGTGTTTCAAGCTCCCTCACAGATTAATTAGTATCTATATGTTAATGCAAATGCTTGTAGTTGTTCACAGATTCATTTGCCTGAACATTGTTTATGTATATGCATGTGAGGACTATTGAGATTAGATCTTTAAATCTGCAGCACATGAATCATAGCTTTCCTTTATCCCTTCATTCATTATTTCAGCTTGTAACCCAAATAAGCATAGAAATCCTTAATGTCTCAAGCTCTCTGTGTTAAATAGAGAAGTATTGAAGCCTTATGCTCTATGTGATGAATTACTCTTCTCTATTTTCCTCTCTCACACACTCTGTAAAATATTATTAGCTGTAAGACCTTGAAGCTCTCAGCCTATGCTATTTTTATGCTTATTTCTGAGATCTGAACTTCTGAAGAAGTACCAAAAATACATGTTTTTGTTCTTTGGATTAATGAACCAATCTATTTCCTATGTACATATGTATATATAGATCATAAGTTTTTTCTCCAATATCTTTTAAATCAGTTGAGACACACCATTTTAGATGTGCCTAGGCACTATTCTCGAAGCAATCCAAGGTTGTATCTGGGAGATATAACAATTCCTCTACTCCATGTTTTGTTATCTTCAATTTTTGTCATGGTATCATAGCATAGCCTAGATGGGGTTCCTTGGGAGCAACAGAAGAGAAGATAAGCTAGGTTTTGTAAGACTCCCTGAGAGAGCAACAACGTGAGCGAAGAGAGAGAAGCAAAGAGAATAGGAGAGACAACATAAGACTTTGACAGAGCAGTGGAAGTTTGAAGAAACCTACTACGAAGAAGAAGAGAGAGAGGGTGTAATACTCTTTGAAGGAGTAGAAAGCTTGAATAAGCAACAATATAACAAAGAAGCTAGCTACGGCTAAGCCAGAGAAGACAATTAAATAAAGTTCAGCTCAAATTTCATTGTAGAAAAAGGTCAAGCGAAATGCACGATTTGGTTTCATATTCCAATGCGAATGGTCAAAGGTTTGAATGAAAGGTTTAAAGTTATCTCATATAAAATACACATGTGATTTTTAATGAAAAGCGCATTGTATTGTTTTGAAAAAGCACTTACGTTATTTAAAAAGACCCCCCTTAATATTTCAATGTAATAATTTTTTGTGAGATGAGATTTGTCTAATACTTGTGAGATGTAATGCTTCATTTGAAGTTTTTCTTAAAAGGGCTTATGAAATTATTTAAAAGGGATTTTTTTTTCTCATAGTGTGTTAAGTAAAAAGTATTCAAAAGGACAATGAATTTGTAGACTCATTTGTTTATGGAAGTAAAGGTGTTTTGTTATTTCAGTTGGATGCGATGTCTATAGTTTTTTTTATTGTTGAGTCGCAATGATTCAACACTCAACAAATGGGAAAAGACAAGAGGTTAATAAGGTCAAAGCGACAGCAAGTGATGTTTGAGATCTTTATAAATTTGGAAGTGAAGAGGAAAAAAGATGCCTTTGCATTGACATGCATAAAAGAATCTATAGATGACAACATTCTTCCCTTGATTTCAGAAGCCAAGAAAACCAAGGAGGCCCGGGATACCCTTGAGATGAGTTTTGGTGTAAGGGGGAGTATTGGAGGTGAAGATGAAGGTGGATCTATAGCAGCAGATCTACATCGAAAAGAAAAGTTTGTTGAATCCCACTGTGCATAGCTACACGTGGATGAAGATTTGGTAAATCCAACGACAGAGCTTGTTGATGAAAATTTGATGAATCCAGCAATGATTTTTTTTTGAATCCAACAACAGAGCTTGTTAATGACAATGAAATTTCCATTGGAGTAGTTAATGATATGGTGAATCCAATAATTAATATTGCTATTGTAAAATTTGATGAAGAATTATTGCCTAAAGATGAATGGTTGTAGGTGACGCAACAAAAACATCATACTGACATGATGTTATTTGGTGAGATAATCCCACTTGAATCTAAAAACCAAGTGGAAGAGACAAAGACAGAGATAGAAGCAGAGACAAAGGAGGAAGCCCACAAAGAGAAAACAGAGACAAAAGAAGATTCAAAGCAGAAGGAACAGAACCAATGTGGTTCTACAAATATTTTTAATTTTAACGTTGATTTCCAGTTTGCAGGTACATAGAATGATTATGAAGAAGAGTTAATTTCCTTCAAGCATGGCCTGCAACACCATGCCTTGATAAAGTATGCATAGAAGCTACATAAATTCATGTTGAAGACAACTTGGATGATGAGAACATCAATGAAATTTTTACTTATTGCAGTCCTGAGGAGATGAAATTGTATTATGGTCTTATGTTGTAGCAGATTAACGATGGAAAGAGCACTACAAAAGATAATATGTGGCAGTAGCCCATGCACAAATCATTTTTTGAGGAAGTTTGGTATATGTTTAGACAACCTGGAAGAATGGAAGACCTGTACCAGCAAATGAAGAGACTGAGGTTTGAAGGATAAAACAAAGAGAAAAAGCTAATTAACAATTTAGAGGCTATAGGATCTAGAAGAAGAGAAGAAGAAAAGTAAATGTAGTTGAAGTCAATTTTTTAAATTGTAAACCTAGTTGAGACATAGACTAGCAGGTCTCCTACTTAAATTTTATGTGGTTTAAATTAAGGGGGAGCGTTGGAGAATCTAATTCCTGATGAGCCTCATAAATGGGTAATTATATGGGCTCATTTTACCTCCTAACCTAGTCAAATCAACCATTCTCTTAGTTTATTGCATGATTTTATTATTATATTTATGCTTATAGAGTGAGTTGAGTTAGTTATTATGCCATGTGGTCTGACATGTATTTAATGCAGATTATTGATGGATTTCAAGGTCAAAATCAAGAATCTAGTGGTCAAACTGCAGCAGTAACTCAAAGTAGACAGAGGAGAGGACTTATAGGAGGGAATCCGCTTGATTTATTACTCCTCACTTCGAATTCCCCTTCATTCAGCTCGGAGTACAAGCAGCTGAATCATGCACTAGAAGGCAGTCGAGCAAGTGGAAGATGATTGATAATTATCTCGAGTTTTGGGAGCCAAGCCTCCCAAATTTTAAGGAAGCTATTGGTAGCTTTAGATGTATAAGTAGAGAGGCCTAGGGCCTCACTAGGGTTGACTTTTTTTTGCTTCTGTAAACTTTGCTCAAATTTCGAGCTTACTATTTTATGACAGTTTTATGTAATCTTGCTATTTTTTGATAATGAAGATGGAATCCTTTTTGAGCTAGCACTAAGTTACCTCAGAGGGTTGAAGCTCTTGGGTTAGGGCCCAATCCAAGCAACCAAGCTTCTCTTTACTTGTATTTGTATGCTTTACTTCAGTTTGTAGATTAGTTTGTTGTTAGATGTATTTCTCTTATGGTTAAGAATAGGTTGCTTTTGATGATTTAGTAGCTTGCTCCCATTTGTGCTTTTTGTAGCAGGTTAAGCAGTGATCAGAGAATATTCAAAAGGCTAGCAACAGTGCCTTGGCCTCTCTTCCTCCCTCTGGGACCATGATTTGAGGCAAGGACTCTCTTGTTGCCCCAAAAACACAAATTTTCCTCATTCCTAGGTTTCTAGTGTTTGCAGCTCTCTAGTAGGTTGATAGTTTAGTTTTTCTTTGCTTTAGATCTTCTTTATCATGTTCACTTTCTAATTTCCAATAGTCCTTTTGCATGCTTTCCTTTCTTATAGAATTTCCTTCTATACATCATAGTTAAGTCCATTTTAATGCAAAATGTTAGGCCCCTATACTACTAGTGTAAACCCTTATTGTTATTAGTACAACCCACTTATTATATTGATGTACCCATGTAGTGCCCATATTATTACTATTGTGCCACATAGAAGCCCACTATTGTTATTATTGTGCCCTTACATTATTATTGTTATGTCGGCTCTGATTATGTTATGACCCCTTAGACTCCTATATATAGAAAGGAGGTCTTTTCATTTGTATCATCCAAGAGCTGTTCATTTATGTAATGTAACCTCGAAGAGGCTGAATTCTAAGGCGTAGATCTATCTTTTCTATCTTTTTCTTGAGCTGGTTTCGTAACATTTGGTATCAGAGCTTTGGATTCTAGGGTTTTGCTACTCCAAACAGGTCATCATGGCATTTTCGCTATAACTTTTTTTTCTGCGACGTTTTAGAAGCTAAAAAAAAAACCCATTTTAGAATAAATCGCGCTGACTCTCGGTTCTAAATTTCAGAGCTTTTCGCGCTATATTTACAGAGATATGATCTGCGGAAGTTGGTCTTTTGCAGACTCCTAAATTACATTCCAAACAGGTGACCTGGGGAAAATCATCATAACTTTCTCTCTGAGCATTGGATTGAAATTTCGTAAGAAGTTACAGAAAGAGGACAGACTTTAGTTTCTTTTATATATTTTTCAGAGCCAAAGGTCGAAATAGTGACACGTGGAACTTCATACAAGTTCACTCTTCTGGAAAGGTCTATAATCAGGTCATCTTGGGGGATTGTGCATAACTCTTTCTTGGAGAATCCAATTTGGATCAGACTGGTGGCATTGGAAAGAGGACGCAGAGGGCTACTATAGTTTGCAATTTCAGAACTTAAAGATCTGAAAGTACAGAGTTACAGTCATTTCAAGATCGAGCTCCTAAAATCAACAAAAAGGAAGATGAGGAAGTTTGATGGCAAGGATCCGATAAATTGGATACTTCAGATGGAGCAATATTTTGATCTACATGGTGTACCACTGTTACAAAAGGTATGTATTGCATCTTCATATTTAGAACCGGATCAATTTTTATGGTATGAAGGGCTTTGTTCTCGTAAACAACTTGTTACGTGGTCAATTTTCATGGAGGAAATGATAGCACATTATGAGGATACAAAGAGCAACACCTTCTTTAGAGCAACACCAAAACAATTGGAAAGAGTAAAAGGGCTTTGTGACATAGTGGAAAGCAAAATTATGGAAACCAGGAAGCATACCCCTCACAACTATAAAGATGGAAGTGTTGTTTCTCCCAGCCTTCCACAACCTACAAGGGTTACACCACAACAATTGGAAGAAAAAAGAGAAAAAGGGCTTTGTTACAATTGTGATATCAAATGCACTAAAGGTCATAAGTGTGCTGAAAAGAAATTATTTTACAAATAATATGAAGAGGAGGAAGAAAAGGATCAAGAAACATCAAAAGAAGAGGATATATGATAGGACCCCACCCCAGAGAAAGAAGAAATGAATCAAACCATAACTTGTAAAGCATTGGCAAGAATTACCACTCCTCAAACTCTCAAGATAGAAGGACATATCAAGAAGAAAAAGGTGCAAGAAGTGAAAAATCACATTGAGAAAGAAGAAATGAATCCAACCATATCTTGTAATTCATTGGTCAAAATTACCACTCCTCAAACTATCAAGATAGAAGGACATATCAAGAAGAAAAATGTTCAAGAAGTGAAAGATCACATTGAGCATCAAGAAATGAATCTGACCATATCTTGTAAAGGATTGGAAGAAATTACCACTCCTAAAACTCTAGAGATAGAAGGACATATCAAGAAGAAAAAGGTTCAAGTAGAGAAAGATCACATCGAGCATCAACAGCTGTCCAACTTTTAAAGGATAATGCCACTTCGGTGCAAAATCAAACGAAACAACAGGTAGATCAACATCGTAGTGAAAAATGTTTTGATGTAGGTGATTGGGTATTTTTACTGCTACATCTCAAGCAAGCTATTTATGAGAAGGAAATGTTGGCAATACTACATGCACTTAAAAAATGGCGACCTTACGGAATGGGAAGACTCTTCAAGGATGCGGATGTGGAAGCATTGCTTTGTGCCATTTCTATTATCCAACCAGATTGGATAAACGAAGCAAGGGATGATTGGAAGGTGGATGAAGAAGTATGGCCACTTATTCAAAAGTCGCAAAAGATCCCAATTCAAACAATATTGCCAGAAATTGAAGAGGAAGGAAAAATCATATTGGAACTTGGAGAAGTCACAGAAACAAGAACCCAACAGCTACGAAATCGATCAATTTTAGAGTATCTCATCAAGTGGAAGAACTTACCCGCTAAAGATTCCACATGTGAGGACAAGAATTTTATACAGAAGCATCAAGAACTACTCAAGCGTTGAGGACAATGCTTTTTGAAGGAAAGGGGCATGTTAGGCCCCTATAATACTAGTGTAAACCCTTATTGTTATTAGTAAAACCCACTTATTATATTTATGTACCCATGTAGTGCCCATATTGTTACTATTGTGCCACATAGAAGCCCACTATTATTATTATTGTGCCCTTACATTATTATTGTTATGTCGGCTTTGATTATGTTATGACCCCTTAGACTCCTATATATAGAAAGGAGGTCTTTTCATTTGTATCATCCAAGAACTATTCATTTATGTAATGTAAAGGAGGTTTCCCCCTCGAAGAAGCTGAATTCTAAGGCGTGGATCTATCTTTTCTATCTTTTTATTGAGCTGGTTTCATAACACAAAACTCTATTTTTCCTAAGATGCACTCATTTCATTGGTTGCTTAATTTTCTTGGTTAACTATCAGTTTCTATGCAGCAGATCTCTTCCAGCAATAGGCCAACTTACCAGGAATCACACCCTCCATCTGATCCATGCCCTATAGGTCTCCCAAACCTCACCTCAATTCTGCCCTAGTTTCCTTCATTTTTCATAGAACTTCTTCCTCTCTCCTTGAGAAAACCCAATCATCTTTCTCTCTCATGGTGATTCATGATAGACCTTAGGCACCCTAATACCTCATTCCAACCTTCATCCACCTTTTCCACCCATTCTCACACTCTCAAAACAGCAAAAATTTCTCTCGGCCTCCTCCTGAAGGCCTGTTGTAGTTTCCTTGTTTTCCTCCTGTAGTTTTCCTATGTCCTCCTGTAGGCTTTCTTTTGAAGTTCGAGTGTGGGAAAAGCCTCCAAAAGGCCACCTAATACCTCCTAGGACCCATCCACACCATCCCACATCCTCTAAATCTCCAAAACCACCCTTTAACGCCACTTGTTCGCTGCCACACTCACACACAATAAATTAGATGCATGTTAAATTCACATAAAAACACATAAAAATCCAAAAATATGTTTTTTGCTTATTTATTTCCAGAAATAGCATGGTTAGATGTTGTTTACTTCCTTGAGTAGGTAATGGCATTTCTTTCATGGTTTTCATAGTGTTTTTGGCAAAAGTAGAATTAGCTTGTTAATTAGGGTTTACTAGGTTTTGCTTTACATTCCAATCTTTCTCCTTTCTGCAGTCAGAATAGCATCTGTAGAGTAATCTTTCTTTCCTTTCATCACACATAGAGCTTCTTCTGAAATCTATAGAAGTTGGCTTGGGTTCCTAGTGATCTCACACCGACTGACCAAGTGACAATCTATAGTGAGGACTAGTACTTGTGCATATAGCACTGATGCTTCCAAGTTTGTTACGAACTACCGGATTGATAAAAGTAAAGTTGGTAGCCCAAGAGTTGCAGCATTATTGCTGAAACATTGGTGCCCACCAATTCCAACCACTTGTTAGGTGTCAAAACCGTCCCTCCAAGTGTCCTAGTTCAGTTTAACTTAGTCCAGTTTAAGTCAAGTTTCACTCCAGTTATTTATTACTAATCTTTCCAATGTAATATTATTTAACTGATTCGTAACACTGAGAAGATAATTCATCTACTCCACGTTTTGTTCTCTTCAATTTTGTCATGGCATCACAATTTTTGTCATGAACAACTTGTTTGATCTTGGAAAAATTTTCTTTTGGTGGAACATCGACGTTTGTGGGTACATTTGGTAATTTACTATATACAACTTCAACAAATCATCGCAATGTCTCTTCTCCTGCCTCTGATTGATGTCTTTCCTCCTCTATCTATTTTTGTTCCTCGTGTAATGCTTGGTGTTCCATTGTTAGTTGGACTAGGTCTGCTAATGTTGCTTATCCCATAACATGAATATCTTGTGCAATAGAATGCCATAATTAGAAGAAACATGGGCAATTTTGAGATGATTAAGCCTACCTATGGTAAGAATTGTTCTTGTTGTTGAACTTCCGAATATGAAATGTGTACTGCAACTAATGGAAATGCTAGTGTATGAGGATCTAAGGATGCTGCAAAGGGTTGTGATTGTTTTGGTAGAGTCTTCAACATAGGGTTTGCACTAGTTTCCTTTGTGATATTTGTTGTATCTGATGTGTTGGGAATAAGAGCTTATTCTTTAGGCTTCTATAATAAAAAATAGGTGTTCTTGTTGCTACTACATGTGTTCCTGTAGTTCCCTATGTTCCCAAGAATCATTTTAAATGGTTGTGACAAGGGGTGTAGTCCCTTGTTCTGTCAACTCTTTGATTTGAATGGTTAGCCTCTCCGAGTCATCCTCTAATAAGTTAGGGTCAAGCCTCATCGAATTACCCATTTCATGTTTTTCCTCATTCCATTTTGTTTGTCTAGCAGTGGAATTTTTTCATTTTCTAGAATTATCTATTCCTACTCAGGATTCCACGTGGCATGATAAGATACTACTACTCTAGTTCTTTCAGTGGGGATTCCGACTAAGTTTTTGTTTTAGGCACATTCTACCCTCGTTCTTTCCCATTCGTCTGCACAACCTTGGGATCTATCTCCATGTCTAATTTGACATCCTCAACACCTTGTTGGGTACTTGGAATAGATACATTAGGCACCAATACATCTAGTACTAGTATTCTCCACTACTCCAACCAGTTGTTGGAAAACTATGACACAATATCCTCATTGATTTTATATATACGTTGTAACCATGTTTCATGAGGATCAACCTTTTCTTGAATTTACATAGAGTGTGGATTTACATGGAAGCATGCCACTAGCCATACGCTATCAGTTTATATACTATAATACACAATACCTTCCTAATGACATGAGTGACATCTTCTTTACACATATAAAAAATTACGTTGTTATCTTATTTCTTATTTTTTCAGAAGCAAACCATTAAGTACCAATCCTAGGAATGAAAAATTTGGGATTTTCCTCCTAGGGGAAGGTTACATATTTCGAGAGCTACCATGTGGTAAGTGCAATCAATATTGGTAGCTAGGAGTAGTTGAATTCTATGTTCTTAACATATGCATCAAGGTAGTATTGTGTGAAATAATTTAACAGGAAGGTGGCCCATTTTATCTGCATTCCTTCCACACACTTTGTACTAGTGATTACCACACTTGCTGGAAATTGGTCCTTCCAACACTTTTGTGGAAATTTGAAGACCATCATCTTAATGGAAAGCCACACATCATCATGCTCAATGCTAGAAATTGCAACCCCGTGCTTCCCGTGCTTAACCTTGATTTTTTCCTCCACTTCCTTAACCACAATATTCTTGTCCTTTTTATAGAATAGTGGCTTTGGGTCTTCTCCATATATTGGGAGCCTTGTAATCCTTGAAATCAAATTTGTGCTGATTTATATGGGATCGTCAAGCCATAGAAATCCTCCATGCATAAAAATTAATGATAAATTCACACAGATGTTCACCTCATTACTTTGGCCAAAGTGAGGGATATCGAGGAGGTCCATAATTCCTAATTTCTCCAATCTAACTGCCCATTGTTGTACCTTGACCACCACTAGTTTCCTTGATTTTTTGACTCTTTGTGTAAATTCTCTTGTATAAATTCTCATAAATTCTTGAGGTATCACACATCATCGTCATTGTATTTAATATTATCCACCATTCCCCACACCTCCACTTATTTGATGACCACCTATGGAATCGGATTTGTAACTAATTTATACTTCACCTCCTTAAGTGTGGAAACCTTTGTCCTCACTACAATCAGGGAAATACCAACATTCTTAGTTCAAAACTTCCTTGAAAAAAATTAATATGCCATTATGAAAAGGTTTGGAAATTAAGAAATGGGCTCTTTAATTCACAATTTGGGCTTTGGAACACACTTGGTTCTCGATTCTAGCTCAACTCTCTACTATCAACATTTGAAAAATATGTGAAATTCGAATTCAAAGTAAAATAAATACTAACAAAGTACATGCCTAGAGTGTATCTCTATCTACATTAATTGGAAAGTGATCATGGCCATAACACGCCATAACTTTATCAAACATCACATGGTGTAGATCGTCGGGTAGGAATGCCATTTGTGGTTCTTGCTAGGTTGCAAGTCATGCTAGTAGTCTCTGAGATAGAGCTTTCAATCTAGATCATATTTTATTTAATTAAATTTTTTACTTTTTATTCATCGAGTGTTACGGTGTCCAATCCATGTGGGTGGCACACATTTCTATTAGCATTGTCTTCTACACATTTCCATTCTCTATTGTCATCACTAGCTATTAGATGTATTCCATACTTTTAATATTCATTGGTACCACATGCTTCTTTTTATATTGGTTCCCCTTTTGCATAGTGTTCCAATTCGTGATAAACTAACCGTTTATGCTACAGGAAATATTTTCTTCACTGAGTTTGTTGCACTAATTCCCCATAGTTTTTGTTGCACAAATTTTACCTACAAACAAAAATAATGTTATAAAAAAATTAACTCTATATACATTTCATCCTTGGGTTGAGGAGCAACGTTCTCTGTGTTCCTTCAGCCTTCTCCCATTTGCAAGTTTGTTAAGGGACTCTCCATTTAACTTCTCCAAGTGAACTTCCTAAACCTTTGTGAAATAGCAAAAAATATAGCAATCCAACCAATGCATTTGGAGATCTATAGGGAGCTTCAAAAACTTGTTGTCTTACATCAACGCAATATCACCAACTTGGAATTGATTTTTCTTGATGTGGTAATTGTGCCATTACTTTACCTTTGCTTTTTGAATATTCAATTGAAATCCTGTAATAAAATGGTCCTCTTCTAGCTATAGTAGCAATGTTATCCTTTGATCAAATATGCTAGAATTAGTTATCCTTGTCATTGAAACAACATAAAAACTTGGATTAAACTCCATCGACCTGAATACTTCCTATCCATAAACTAAACGAAAAGGTGTCTGACTAGTGAGCTTCTTTGATAAGGTATGGTATGCCCACAAAAATGTAGGAATTCTCAAGTTCCAATCATCTCTATTTATGTTAAAAACACTTGTTAGCATGATTTCCAATATTTTGTTAAAGGTATCCATATTGTTGTTGGCTTGAGGATGATAAGGTATAATCTTCTAATGGTATATCTAAAACGCCTCTATCAGATCTTCAAAAGTCTCATTCAGGAAATTAGTTCCTTGATCACTCTTCAAAATCTTGGGGCATCCAAGATGTGTAGCAAAAATTTTCAAATAAAAAATTGGAAGCAACCTCCACTATGCAATCTCTAACTGATGATTCTTTGGCCCATATGGGTAAATAATTCATTGCAATAATGATGTACTATTATCCTGATCCGAGTTGACGCAACTCCCAGATTTAACCAAGACCTTTTACTTCTGTGATGTTTTTATAATTGCATTTAAAAGAGCATAAAGGAACATATATGCATGTTGTAATGAAGAGGGAACATGACAAGAATCAGCAACATAAAACACAAGACGTTGATAATGAAGTTCGTCTTGGAGGGACTACATCTTCGAGCCCCAGTGTCAAGATGGTGTTGGCCACTAAATTAAGTGCTGGAAAGAGTGATGATGTACATGCATGTGTTTTCTCTATCATACAAGGAATATGCCCTCACGCAGGAGTGTCTCCAAGAGATGTTCAGCTGTAGGAACTCTCATTCAAAAAGGACTCCTATCAGCATGACATAATTTCACGTATGTTAATAATGAGCATCCCACCAACATGGCATCAAAGGGATCTCAATTCAAACATACATGGCGACACATGAGTATCCCGTCAACATGGTGACAAAGGGATCTCAATCAAAACATGACAATAAGTACATCTCACATCAAGAATGAAACAAGATCCCACATCACACATCAAATAGGGATCTATATAGTACAATGCATCTCTAGCAAAGAGACAAAGGAGTACATGATCACACTGCATATACCTCACATTAAGGAGTTATCTGAAGAAGACGATGATAAATTGTTGGATCAGGATGTACCATCCATCTCGTGGCGTCGAATATCATGGAAATGACTTCTCGCACATTGAATGTTGACACCTGCACTCCACTTTGAAATGTGGCCGAAAAATGGAATGAACAAATGGAAAATCTGATTACACAATCAGATTCGTGGCATCGAATAGTGTAAAATCGATTGTCAAATTTCTGAATTTTGAGAAAGTGAAAATCTGGGGCTACAATAATCTTTTATATTCCCCCTAGATTCCTCAAACATTCCCTCCTCCATGTGATCTAAAGATTTGCTTCTCAAATCAGAAAACTGATCTCACCATTGAGATCCTTGCGAGATTCTGAGAAGAATGAATATCAAGTTGGTTGCATTCTGAATCTAGGAAAATTCAACCTCCAAGGAATCTGGAGGATTCCCTCAAGATTATTGAAGATTCTCCTCCACTGGGAATATACAAATCTTCTGCTCAAAAGGTGAATCCAACCTCTCCATTGTGTTCCCTATGAAAATCTGAGAAAAATGACTCTAAACTTGATTACATTCTGATAAAAAGAATTTTTACCTTCCAAGGAATCATAAAGATTCCTCAAAGAATCTGCATGAGAATATTCCTTGGGCATCTACATCATTTTCCATGCCCAAGGAAGACCCCCTTTGCATTGCCACGCCTCCGTTCCTTCGCTCTCCCATTTGGTGCTCCGTTCTTTACTCATGAAAGTGAGAACATAAGGCTTAAATATGTTTGTAGGCAGATATTTCGAAGGAGGTTATTGGTGCATTGGTAATCTTGGGCAATGAAACACATGGGGTCGAGGGATCAAATCTTGCCCATGCAAAAATTGGTGCACGGTTTATTTTAATGAACCATTTTTTAACATTTTAACATAACTATATCTATATATATATATATATATATATATATATATATATATATATAAGTGTGGTTTTTATTGGTTGGTTCCACTATTTGTTTTGTTATGGGATCGCCGCGTGGGTGGGGCCAATGGACCCACCGACTATGGGTTCAACTCCCACCGGTTTCATCATATATATATCATGTGAGGTGGGGGCATGAGTTAGGTGATGAGCCTCATAAATGGGTAATTATATGGGCTCATTTTGCCTCCTAACCTAGTCAAATCAACCATTCTCTTAGCTTATTGTATGATTTTCTAATTATATTTATGCTTATAGAGTGAGTTGAGGTAGTTATGATGCCATGTGGTCTAATATGTGTTTAATGCAGATTATTGATGAACTTTGAGGTCAATGTCAAGGATCCAGTGGACAAATGGCAGCAATAACTTGAAGTGGACAAAGGAGAGGACTTATAGGAGGGAATCCCGCTCATTTATTACTCCTCACTTCGAATTCCCCTTCATTTAGCTCTAAGTACAAGCAGCCAAGTCATGCACTAGAAGGCAGCCGAGCAAGTGGAGGATCACTGATGATTATCTCGAGTTTGGGAGTCAAGCCTCCTTGATTTTAAGGAAGTTGTTGGTAGCTTCATTTGTATAAGTAAAGAGGCCTAGGGCCTCACTAGGGTTGGATTTTTGTCAGATTTTTGTTTGATTTTTGCTTATGTAAACTCTGCTCCAACTTCGAGCTCATTTTTTTTTTGAGACAATTTCATGTAATCTTGTTATTGTTTTGAAATAAATATGGAATCCTCTTTGAGTTAGCACTGAGTTACCTCAGAGGGCTGAAGCTCTTGGGTTAGGGCCTAATCCAAGCAGCCAAGGTCGTCTTTACTTGTATTTGTATGTTTTATTCCAGTTTGTAGATTAGGTTGCTGTTAGATGTATTTCTTTTATGGTTAAGAATAGGTTGCTTTTCATGATTCAATAGTTTGCTTCCATTTTTTCTCTCTATAGTAGGTTAAGCAGTGATAAAAAGAAGATCAAAAAGGCTAGCAATAGTGCCTTGGCCTCTCTTCGTCCCTTTGGGACCATGATTTGAGGAAAAGACCCTCTTGCTGCCCCAAAAACACAGATTTTCCTCATTCATATGACTTCTAGTGTTTGCAGCCTTTTAGTTGGTTAATAGTCTAGTTTTTTCAGAACTTCTTCATCATGCTCTCTTCTTTATTTACAATAGTTTTCTTTCATGCTTTCCTTTCTTGCAGCATTTCTCAGCATTTCCTTTCATAGATCATAGTTTAGACTATTTTGATGCAAAACTCTGTTTTACTAGATGCACTTCTTTCATTGCTTGATTGATCTTATTGGTTGACTGTCAGTTGTTGATGCAACAGATCTCGTCTAGCAGTAGGCTAGCCTATTAGCCATCCCATCCTCCATCTAATCCATGCCCTACAGGTTTCCCAAGTCTCCTCTCAACTCTGCCTTAGTTTCCTGTATTTTCTATAAAATTTCTTCCTCTCTACTTGAGAAAATCCAATCGTCTTTCTCTCTCCTGATGATTCTTGGTAGACCCTTGGCACCCTAACAGCTCATTCCAACCTTCATCCACCCACTCTCACACCCTCAAAACAACCAAAAATACTCCCGGCCTCCTCTTGTAGGCCTCCTATAGAACAATGTTTTTCCTCTTGTAGATTTCCTATGTCCTCGTGTAGATTTCCTATGTCCTTCTGTAGATTTTCTTGTAGGCTTTCTTTTGAAGGTCGATTGTGGGAAAAGCCTCCAGAAGACCACCTGAGACCTCCTAGGACCCAACCACACCATCCTACGTCCTCTCAAGTCCCAAATCCACCCTCCAATGCCAACTATTCGCTGTCACATTCACAAACAATAAATTACGTGCATGTCAAATTCACATAAAAATACATAAAAATCCAAAAAGATGTTTTTTGCTCATTTACTTCCAGAAATTGCTTAGTTAGATGTTGTTTACTTCCTTGAGTAGGTAATGGCATTATTTTCATGGTTTTCATAGCGCTTTCTACAAAAATAGGATTAGTTGGTTAATTAGGATTTACTTGGTTTGCTTTACATTTCAGTGTTTCTCCTTTCTGCAGTTAGAGTAGTATATGTAGAGTAGTCTTTCTCTCCTTTCATCACATATAGAGCTTCCTCTGGAATCCATAGAAGTTGGCTTGAGCTCCTAGTGATCTTGCGTCGGCTGACAAAGTGACAACCTGCAGTAAGAACTAATACTTGTGCATACAAAACTGTCGCTTCCAAGTTTGCTGCGAACTACCAGGTTGATAAAAGTAAAGTAGGGAGCCCAGGAGTTGCAGCATTATTTTTGCAACACTGGTGCTCACCATCTTTTTGGCGCCATTGCCGGGGAAGCGTCAGAGTATTCTGTGATTACTGATTTCTTCTATTTTCTTCTTGCAACATTCTGCTAATAGTTTATTTCAGCAAAAGTAGACTAGTCATTTCTCTTCTTTCAAGTTCCGCATTTCCTTGCTTTCCTTTTCAATTCTGCAAATTTCATTTCAGCAAGAGTAGACTAGTCATTCCTTTTCCTTCAATTTTGCATTTCCTTGCTTTCCTTTTCAATTCTACAAATTTCATTTCAGCAAGTTCATTTCAGTTAGTTGCAATTTGTTTTGTCCAATCAATTTCAGTTTTGTAGTTACTATTAGTGTGGGGAAAAAATAAACAAAAACCAACCAAAAATATTTCCTTTCATTCCTCGTAGAAATAGAGATAACTCAGGGAAATTCTTGCCCAACACCCCCATTGCTTCACACAGCTAGCCTTCTCTTCTCTTCGGTGGCTATGATAAAGAAGGACCCTTAGGTGAACATCAAGACATATTTGAAGAACCTATAGGGGAAGAAGAAGAAGAAAACATTCCTCTGGAGCCAATGGCTAAAAACAGAAATGCTGGGGGCAGTACCTTTTCTTCCAACTCATCCATTAAAGGTGAAATTGGAAACATGCTGGAAGACTTCAAGAGTGAGATGTTGCAGATTCTTGCCATGCAAATGGATACCTTACATATCAAAAGAAAACAAGAGGAAGCAGAGAGGGCTTTGGCCATTTTTTGCCCTAGATGCACCAGGAGGCATCCCAGGAATGAATGCCCATTGAACTCTATAAAGGTTTGTTCAATTTGTGAAGAAAATCATTCTACAGATAAGTGCCCTTCCTTGCCCGGACTTAAAGTTGTATATCAAGGGGCTAAGGGAGCCACTAAACAGATCTATTACATAAACCAAAGGAGGCTGCATGGACATAGTCCATATCAATAGGGGACGCAAGGGACATCTCAGGCATACTACAACCCCAACCAAGTCACATCCATAACTTCTTGGCCCCCCTTGCTCATCCTTCCTGGTCCACACCTCTTCCTTGGTCCTTCACATCTCCATATTATGCCCAACCAGCCACTCATTCATTTCAACCCTATGCTCAGCTACAACCTCAATGGAATGTATCTCGTCATGGGTAGAGGTTCCAATACATCTCTCTTCCTGCTCTTCTACCTCCACCACCTGCCCAACCACAACCCCATCCACATCCATCTCGAATATACACTCCCACTCGACTACCTGTACCACCATTTCCAAACCCACACATTGAAGTATCTCAACCCATTTACAATGCTGAGGTACAACACTTCCAAACAACTCTTCTTGAGCTCAATGGTATTCACCATAGCTCAGGAAGAGTATTGCAAAAAAGAGATTATATTGATATCATTGAAGGACCACATCTAGAAGAATAAGATTCAAAAGAGAAGATCAAAAAACCATGGGCTGCACTTGATGAAGAGAAGACATCAAAATCAAAGATCGAGAGAGCTCCCTCATGGTTACCATCAAATCCTCCATGTATTCAAGAGAAAAATCAGCAAAAAGAGGAAGATGTGAAGGTCATGGTAGAAGAAGACATGAATAATGATCTAGATCAGCAAAAGGACTAAGGACATCACAACTATATTGAAATATGGTTCCATATAGTCACTAAGTTGTAGCATCACTCTCTTCCTCAACTATGCTTAATCCTTTCAAAGTCAAATCATTTGGTCTCTGAAATCCAGGCACATGTCAAAGCACACATTTCAAGCCTCCACATCATTTTGTTTATCATCTTGATGTGCACATGGCTCCATTGGAAGTATTCTTATACTTGAAAGTGATTTTTCTTTTCAAGTAGGGTAGGGTAGAAAAAAAAAGAAATGAAAAATAAGAGAAAAAATAAAAATTTAAGCTAAAAACCTCCTTGGAGGCACCTCAGATTGGCTCATTGATTGAAAACCTCCATAAGTCGGTCAATGGGTTGGAAAGAAGAAAAAAAAGAAAAGGATCCTAGGTGAAAGCCTCATTTGAGGTACCTAGGCAGACCTACTAGTTGAAAACCTCATTGAGGCAGCTAGTAGGCCTAAAAAAAAAGAGAAAAAAATAAAAATCCTTGCTCCATGCATGCATGTACTCTCCAACATCTACAAGCAACAAGAACAAGTTGGTACCGAAAGGAAAATTGGTCAAGCCTAGTCAAAAGAAGTCAAATTTTGACTTTCCTACTTCGCTCAAATGCTTTGACAACGCTAAGGCCATGCCAATCCATCACCATCATCTATTCTCACCATCCACCCATCATTCTTGAGCTTCTATCACTCATTTTCCTTGTTGTCCTAAAAAAAAACCTACAGGATGCTCTGTTTTACTATAGAATACAAAAATATATAGAGCAGAAATTTGTTTTTTCCCTACCTTGAAAACCATGCATCAGTTTAAAAAATTGTTTCATGGGGAGATGCATATGAATGATGGTATCATGCTCAAGCAATTTCAGCAAATTCCAGCACGGTTACCAAGAAATTGGCCTCCATCACCTTAAGCCATTTTTGCATTTTCTCAATATCCGTGCATCCATTTAAAAAACTATTTCATGAGGAGATGCATATGGATGATGGTAACATGCACCAACAATTTCAGCAAATTCCAGTGCATCGTTTCCAAGAAATCGGCCTGCATCACCTTCAGCCATTTTTAGTTTTGCTCGAGATCCATGCATCCATTGACCAAAACTTTTCTATGGGGAGGTGCATAATGATGATGGAAACATGCTCAAAATTTTTTAGGTCAGTCCAGTCTACCGTTTGGGAGATATGGACAAAACAAGTCAGTGTCTTACAAACCCACAGTAGCTGATTGCATAGAAGTCCAGTCCCAGCAGCAAGGGACAGCACATCTGAAGGATGAAAAGGCACATGCAGCTCAGCTCTAGCAAAAGAAGAACCTCCAAAAACACACAACAACATAGCATGCATAAAGGGAAATGAAGTCATGCAACAGAGAAAGCCACAGCGAATACAATCGGATCACAAGTAAGTAACTAAGTCACTACTTTGTTTGCATTGGTGTAATTGGTAGTCATGTAAAAGCAATGAGATGGTTGAGGTTGAATGATGGAAAGGTGGCCAGTTAACTTGGCCACATTTAGTTAGTTGAATCCACTTAACCGAGATTTCACCCACACGTGCGCACAGTCAACTCCAGCAAAGGATGCCAAGGACAAGTAGTGGAAGAAAGAGTTAACTCCGATGCAATAATGAGGGATGATTATGAGGAGGGGCCATGATGACCAAGCAGGTGGGGACCAACGGTCCTAATCTGGGCAATGTACACCTTGCTAGCTCAGCACTCATAACTGAAAACAACCATAAAGGGTAATAAGTACTCCTCCCCGAGCATTGTCACCACCTTTTCCTTCATTCTCTCCTCATAGCTCAGTTATAGCAGTCTCCTCGTGCCCCCACGGCCTTGTAACCATCGTTCTCCATTGATCTCTCCCCATATTACTACTCTCGGCATATTCTATAGGAGCACTTACAGGTTCTACAGGAGCACCTACAGGAATTCTACAGGAGGGACAACAGTGTTCTACAGGAGGGCCAGTGAGTTATTTTGAAGAGAGAAAACATAGTTTTTAGCACGATTCTTGGGCTGAGGAGGTAGGTTCCATGCATACCCCCATTGAATATCAAAATATGCAAGCAGTGGTTTAAATTCGAGGGTGAAATCAAGCCTTTAGGTGGAGGAAAAAAAAAAATCTACTTATTTCTTAAAAAAAAACACAGTCTCTCTGTTTCTCTGTTTTCTTCAAAAATTGTTGTCTCCTTCTCCGCATTTGGTTTCCCAAAGAAACATAAACAAAATGATAGGAGGTTTTATGAGGAAGGAACCCACCAACTTCTCCAGGCTCCATGCACATCCCAAGTAGTGGACATATTCACAAGTGCAAATTGGATGAACTTTTTTGAGAAATTCCGAGGGTTTGATGAGGAAATTGCTCAATAATTTTTCCACTCTTTGGTCCCTCACACCAAAACACATGCCATTGTCACCTTTAGAGGTCTTTCCATGGAGATAACCCCTAAATTTATCAGCAGGGTCACTACCCTTCCTCTTGGGCTACCTTGGAGTAAGGATGAGAAACCAATTGGCCAGGCTGCTAAGAATTTTTTTTTCCAAAACAATGAAACCCCTGTAGAGGATAAAAATGGCATTAGAAGGGCTAGCATACCATATCCTTGGGATGAGGTTAGCTATCAAATAATCAAATATATTTCCTGTGAGGGGAGGTACAACATTGTCTATGGTTACCATTTTAGAATCCTTCATGAATTAAGGTATGGCATGGACACTCCAGCCCCTCAAAAGCTTAGCATCCCCTACTTCCTCCTGTAGTCTCTCATTGACTCTAGCACTAAAGTTCAAGCAGGAAATTTAGAGCAGCTAGCTCACCATGGGTTAATAAAAATTTTAGTGTAAGAAGCCCTCCATACATGTACACTCCCTATAGCATGGGAAATCTTCCGAAACATGACAGTTGAGGATGACATAAAGACCCTAACCTATGATATCAGTCCTACTGGTAGTGAGGAGGAAGAGCAGCAAGGGGGATAAGGTGAAACGACTGGTGACTAAGCAGAACAAGAAGGGAAGAAGGAAGAAACTAAGATAGAGGAGGAGAAAGATGAATAAATAGAGCAGGTAGAAACAGAGCAAACAGAGACAAAAAAAGAGACAAAAGGAGGAGAAAAAGGGGCAAAAAAGATAGAACAAGGAGAAGTGTCCCCTGAGACTCTGGAAAGAGAAGCAACAGCTACTCTCACTGCCCTTAGTACACCCATCAAGCCAAAGCAGAATAGGAAAAGGCAGGCCTCCATGTATTTCAGGGCTAGGAAGAGCACAAGAATCAAAATAGAGAAACCCTAGCCTTCTTCAAAAGTTCCAATTATAATTGAAGATTCACCCTCTGCCTAAGGAAAGTAATCCCCTTCTAAGGCACCTATCACATATGAAAGGGGGACTCCTAGATCTCCCACATGGAAATAAAGGTATAACTACAGGACCCAAAAACAGTCCTACACGAGGCATAGACAGTTCTACAAGAGACACTGTCAAAACTACAGGAGACCCAAAAGCTTGAGAAAAGGATAGAAGGACAGCCACAGGGAAAGGAGGAAGAAACAGAGCTACAAGAGACTGATTCCCAGCCCAGTCTTGGCTCCTACTACAATCTTCTTGAGGGAGGGAGAATAATTCCACAAAAATTTGCAATTCCATTATTCTTTGAATTAGAGAAAGAGAGAATAAGAACACATAGGTGGATGCAAATAGCCAAATCCAAAGGAGTTGACGATATTGACCGTATGGAGAACAAACTCAGAGAAATGGGCAGAGAGTTGAGTGCTATCAGACACAAAGAAGAAATTACAAGAAACCACCTTGAAACTAAAAATGAATTGCTAAGAAGGCAGTTGCAAGAGAAAGAGACCCAACTGGCATGCATGGCTAGCTGGTCCATGGAGGCATTGCAATGTAGAACACCAACAAAATCCTATGGCCTATATCTCAAGGACCAATGGTTGCAATTTCAGATAAAGACTTTGGCACAAAGAGGCACAATGCCTTTCCAAGATTATAGGAAATTTATGGACCTATGTGACCAAAGCACATCAAAAGATAAGGAAAATATGGTAGAATTATACCTACATAACATGGCCCTCATAGACATGAATGTGGGGACCCTAATGCCAGGCTAGGGGACCTGCAACTAATGGCCATGGCCTCATGGATGAACCATGAAGAGTTAAGGGCAGCAGAAATAAGAAGGTTGATGACAAAGGAGCAGAATGAGGCATTAATGATCAGAGTTGGGCCATCAGACCCCATGGCACTCATCAGCACACATAACCTGCTTACTAATAATCCTCAAATTGCCCCTAGATATATAAGTGATCAAGCACAAGCTATTGCACACTTTGAGGATATGGAAAAGCTACTTGGGGATAACTGTGTGCATGCATGTATGAGGAGATGGAACACCTTACCACATAGTTTGTAGATCAGGGAATATCATTCCCCAATGAGGATGAAGGAGGCATTAAGGAGAGTGCCAATGTATAAGCACTCCATGCAGCAGCTGAAGGTCAATTGGATTGGCCTCATATTGAGTCCCCCACTACTGCTAGGCATGTTAGAAGGTATACGAGAAGAAGAAGAGCAGGAGCAGTGGGAGGAGCTAGACAAGAAGGCAGGATTCTATGACAAGGAAGAGGAGACCACATCAGAAGCATGGGATGCTAGGGAGGCCACCAAGGCCATAAAATATGAGGAGATGGACTAAGTTGCTTAGAGGATGAGAAACACTTTCAGTAGGGGGGTGATGATGAGCCTCATAAATGGGTAATTATATGGGCTCATTTTACCTCCTGACCTAGTCAAATCAGCCATTCTCTTATCTTATTGTATGATTTTCTGATTATATTTATGCTTATAGAGTGAGTTGAGTTAGTTATGATGCCATATGGTCTAATATGTGTTTAATGTAGATTATTGATGAATTTTGAGGTCAAAGTCAAGGATCCAGTGGAAAAATGGCAGAAATAACTCGAAGTGCACAAAAAACAGGACTTATATGAGGGAATCCCCCTCATTTATTACTCCTCACTTCAAATTCCCCTTCATTCAACTCAGAGTACAAGTAGCCAAGTCATGCACTAGAAGGCAACTGAGCAAGTTGAGGATGACTGATGATTATCTCGAGTTTGGGAGCTAAGCCTCCCTAATTTTATGGAAGTTGTTGGTAGCTTCATTTGTATAAGTAGAGAGGCCTAGGGCCTCACTAGGGTCAGATTTTTGTCAAATTTTTGTTCGATTTTTACTTATGTAAACTCTGCTCCAACTTCGAGCTTTTTTTTTGAGACAGTTTCATGTAATCTTGTTATTGTTTTGAAATAAAGATGGAATCCTCTTTGTGTTAGCACTAAGTTGCCTCAAAGGGCTGAAGCTCTTGGGTTAGGGCCCAATCCAAGTAGCCAAGCTCCTCTTTACTTGTATTTGTATGATTTATTCCAGTTTCTAGATTAGGTTGTTGTTAGATGTATTTCTTTTATGGTTAATAATAGGTTGCTTTTGATGATTATGTATTTTGCTTCCATTTTTGCTCTCTATATTAGGTTAAGCAGTGATAAAAAGAAGATTCAAAAGGCTAGGAATAGTGCCTTGGCCTCTCTTCCTCCCTTTGGGACCATGATTTGAGGCAAAGACCCTCTTGCTGTCCCAAAAACACAGATTTTCCTCATTCATAGGACTTCTAGTGTTTGCAACTTTTTAGTTGGTTAATAGTCTAGTTTTATTTGCTTCAGAACTTCTTCATCATGCTCATTTCTTTATTTACAATAGTATTCTTTCATGCTTTCCTTTCTTGCAGCATTTCTCAACATTTCCTTTCATAGATCACAGTTTAGACTATTTTGATGCAAAACTCTGTTTTCCTAGGTGCACTTCTTTCATTGCTTGTTTGATCTTATTGGTTGACTGTTAGTTGCTGATGCAGCAAATCTCTTCTAGCAGCAGGCCAGCCTATCATCCATCCCATCCTCCTTTTGATCCATGCCCTACAGGTCGCCCAAGTCTCCCCTCAACTCTACCTTAGTTTCCTGCATTTTCCATAGAATTTCTTCCTCTCTCCTTGAGAAAATCCAATCATCTTTCTCTCTCCTGATGATTCTTGGTAGACCCTAGGTGCCCTAATACCTCATTCCAACCTTCATCCACCTTTCCCAACTACTCTCACAGCCTCAAAATAGCCAAAACGGCTCTCGGCCTCCTCTTGTAGGCCTCTTGTAGAACGTTATTTCCCCCCTGTAGATTTCCTGTGTCCTCTTGTGGATTTTCTTGTAGGCTTTCTTTTGAAGGCGGAGTGTGGGAAAAACCTCCAGAAGGCCACCTGAGACCTCTTAGGAGCCAACCACACCATCCTACATCCTCTCAAGTTCCAAATCCACCCTCCAACACCACCTATTCGCTGTCACATTCACAAACAATAAATTACATGGATGTCAAATTCACATAAAAATACATAAAAATCTAGAAAGATGTTTTTTGCTCATTTACTTCCAGAAATAGCTTAATTAGATGCTTTTTACTTCCTTGAGTAAGTAATGGAATTCTTTTCATGGTTTTCATAGTGCTTTCTGCAAAAGTAGTATTAGTTGGCTAATTAGGATTTACTTGGTTTGTTTTACATTTCAGTCTTTCTCCTTTTTGCAGTTAGAGTAGTATTTGTAGAGTAGTCTTTCTCTCCTTTCATCACATATAGAGCTTCTTCTAGAATCCATAGAAGTTGGCCTGAGCTCCTAGTGATCTTGTGCTGGCTGACCAAGTGACAACCTGCAGTAAGAACTAATACTTGTGCATACAACACCGTCGCTTCCAAGTTTGCTACGAACTATCTGGTTCATAAAAGTAAAGTAGGCAACCCAGGAGTTGCAGCATTATTGCTGCAATACTAGTGCTCACCATTGGGTCCACCGGAAGTGGCCCGCCCACCCCAATATACATGTTGTTTGATGTTTAATGTGTTCTGTTGGGCCGACAGGGATCACGGCCTATCGACCTCTTTTAAAATTTATCTCTTTTTATTAATTAATGTTTTTGGGGTCTGATGGAGGTGGCAAAGGTCATGGCCCACCACCTTTTTTAATATTTTTATTTTTTTATTTTTATACAATAATAATCTTTTCTTTTTTTTTGTCTAATATAAGGGATATTAGAAAAATTAGGTATCTAACAAATTCACCCTCTTTCGGGAGCTAGGTTCCTACGCTGGTTGAAAGTGAATTTGTAGGACACTTAAACGTGGCCCATAGCCCAACTTTGACCAAAACTTTGACTCGCTCTTTCTCCCTCATACAATATCAGATTTGGGTGTCATTCTCACCATTGGAATCAAGGCGACGAGCACTTCGATATGGTGCTAGTTTGGGAGCAATATTACCACTTTGATTTTTGACCCTTTCTAAGTCCTCTATGACTTCTACATGTGTCTGGAGCCACCTGGATCAATCCTCCCCACTGAGGATATTTTGGTCCTTCAAAAGCATGAAAAATAATCTTCAACTTCTTTGTACCTTGTCTGCACTTACAAATGTCTGATAAGTCACCCTTCCTTATCCTTAACCTTTGTCCTTCAGAGCCATAAGTGATGAGCCGACACTTGTAACCTCTGCAAACCTGTAGTACATTATTTTTCAAATTACATGCTTGACTTACATGACCAACTAATGACCCAAACATCCCATACTTGCCATGAGTTTATAACACATACTCAATGGTCAAGTTTACATCAAAATAGAAATAATACCCCAGCTATGAAAACAAGGCCAAAATACCATTGTTGCTCAACAAGTGATGGAAAACTCATCATCACTGCAACACATGATTTACACAAATAAGGCCAAACACTATTGTTTCTTTAACAAGTGATGGAAACACAACATACAACATCACTTTCACAGTTTAACATGCAACACAAAATAAGACAAGATGTCATTGTTTCTTAATAGGTATGGAAAACACATCATCACTTTTACATCTTAAAATGCAACAAATGATTTACAAAAGCACAACCATGACAAGCTAACATATCTAGAAACCATTTTTCACTTATCAATGTGAATGGGTCACCCCCCTGTGGTGGTTTTTATTTTCGGACGTCTTTTTCAATTGGTTCATGCACCAATGCTTTGTCTTTAAGGCATTTCTCTAGATGGAGCCTCCAACATGTGGCTCTTTGATGGCCACCTCTATCGCATTAACTGTAATAGGTCTTCTTCCTCTAGATTTGCTTTACCTTCTTCGTTTCCTACTATTGAGAGGGTCTTTTGTGCCTCCTCCTTTTGTGCACTGCTATTCTTTTCCAGCACTCAAAAAATGTATGGTTATGTAATCCACAAAAGGTACATGTTTTTTGATGCCATGTTTTACATCCATCATTAACAACATGATTGTAATCGAAATGAACATTCGAATATTGAGACTTGTTATACCTTTCCTTGTTGTCTCTGGTGTAATTATGGCAATGAGAGATTGTCTCAGCTCTTTCCTTGCAATGGGCACTACCATGGGATGATGGGGATGTGTTCCCATCATTCTCTTTCCTCGATGATTTCGACGATGTCTCAGAGGCATCTAACACCTTCGAGCATTCTCCTTCGGTGTATCCCAAGCTCAAAATCGAGGTCTCTCCACTGTCAAGTTGGAAATAACTAACGATGGCTTCTCATCATCTATTGTTGGTGGTTCTCTAGCTTCCTTGGCACATTCCCCAACTTCCTTCCCAACATACCCAAGTCCTACCTCACGGGGTAATTCCTCTACTTTGATGGGATTAACAATGCCTTGGCCATTAAGCCCAAGCCTTTTTCTTCATACCCCATTCTCTTAAATAGTTTGGATCCAATTCCTATGGTATGATTTTCAAAAACAACAAAATCATCATCAAGAGACATACATGAAACCAGAGAATTATTTTTTACCTCACATGGGTCATGTAGTAGCTTTTCCAAGGCATCGTCCTTAGCTTGTAGCTATTGTAGCAAACTCTGTTTCTCCTTTTTCTCTTCTTATAGAATCATCTTCAATTCAGCGTTATCTGCTTGAAGACTCTGTTTGTTGTGCTTCAGTTTGTCCAGGGCCTCTTCCGTGGCTTGCAACCGAAGCTGCATTCGTTGCTTTTCCTATATCTCCTTTTGTAGAACTTCATACATTATTTCCACCTTTTTGGAAATTCTGAGCATGGTCTCGTACATCTCTTTGTCATCCTCCATAATTGCACATTCCATTGTTCACACTCGTAATTCACATCCACACGAATACCACTTTAATACCAAACTTGATCCAAGTTAACTCAACTCCCGGATTTAACAAAGATATTTTACTTATGTGATGTTTTTAAAATTGCATTTAAAATAGCATAAAGGAACATATATGCATGTTCTAAAGAAGAGGGAACATGACAATAATCAAAAACATAAAACAAAAGACATTGATAACACCGTTTGTCCATGAGGGACTACATCTCTGTGCCCCCGTGTCAAGATGGTGTTGGCTGCTGCATTAAATGTTGGAAAGAGTGATGATGTACATGCATGTGTTTTCTCTATCGTACAAGGAATATGCCCTCACACAGGAGTGGCTCCAAGAGATGTTCCACTGCAAGAACTCTCATTCAAAAAGGACTCCTATCAGCATGACATAATTTCACGTATGTTTATAATGAGCATCCCACCAACATGGCATCAAAGGGATCTCAATTCAAACATACATGGCGACACATGAGTATCCCGTCAACATGGTGACAAATGGATCTCAATCAAAACATGACAATAAGTACATCTCACATCAAGAGAAAAACAAGATCCCACACCACACATCAAACAAGGATCTATACAACACAATGCATCTCTAGCAAAGAGACAAAGAAGTATATGATCACATTGCATATATCTCACATCAAGGTGTTATCTGAAGAGGAGGATGATAAACTGCTGGATCTGGCTGTACCATCAATCTTGTGGCATCAAATATCATGGAAATGACTTCTCGCACATTGAATGCTAACACCTGCACTCCACTTTGAAAAGTGGCCGAAAAATGGAATGATCAAATGGAAAATTTGATTACACCATCATATTCATGGCCTCAAATAGTGTAAAATCAACTATCAAATTGTTGAATTCTGACAAAGTGAAAACTTAGGGCTACAAGAATATTTTAGATTCCCCCTAGATTTCTCAAAGATTCCCTCCTCTGGGTCATCTAAAGGTCTACTGCTCAAATCAGAAAACTGATCTCACCATTGAGATCCTTGTGAAATTCTGAGAAGAATGAGTATAAAGTTGGCAGCATTCTGAATCTGGGAAAATTCTGCCTTAAAGGAATCTGGAAGATTCTGTCAAGATTCTTGAAGATTCTCTTCCACTAGGAATATAAAAATCTAGTGCTCAAAAGGTGAATCTAACCTCGCCATTGTGTTCCCTGCAAAAATCTAAGAAAAATGACTGTAAACTTGATTACATTCTGATAAAAAGAATTTTTAGCTCCTAAGGAATCTTAAAGATTCCTCAAAGAATCTGCATGAGAATATTCCTTGGGCATCTACCTCATTTTCCATGCCCAGGGTGGGCCCCCTCTGCGCTGACATGCCTCAGTTCCGTCGTTCTCCCGTTCGGTGCTCTGTTCATCACCCGCGAAAATGAGAACATAAGATTTAAATATGTTTGTGGGTGGATATTTCTATGGAGGTCATTGGTGCGTTGGTAATCTTGGGCAATGAAACGCATGGGATTGAGGGATCAAATCCCGCCCATGCCAAAATTAGTGCATGGTTTATTTTAATGAACCATTTTGTAACATTTTACATAATCACTATCATATATATATATATATATATATATATATATATATATATATATATATATATATATATATATATATATATATATATATATATATATATATATATATATATATATATATATGAGCACGGTTTTTATGGGTTGGTTCCACTATTTGTTTTGTTATGGGACCGATGCATGGGTGGGGCTGGCAGACCCACCAGCTGTGTGTTCAAATCCCACTAGTTCTATCAAATATATATCACTTGAGGTGGGGGCGTGGGCCGAGTCCACCGGAGATGGCCCTCCCACCCCAATATACATTTTGATGTTTAATGTGTTATGTTGGGCCGGCGGGGGTCATGACCTGTCAGTGCCTTTTAAAATTTTTCTCTTTTTTTAATTAACATTTTTGGGATCTGATGGAGGTGGCAAGGGTCATGGCCCGCCACCTTTTTTAATATATATATATTTTATGCAATAATAACATTTTTTTATTTTGTCTAATATAAGGGATATTAGACAAATTATGTATCCAACAAATTCACCTACTTTCGGGAGCTAGGTTCCCACGCCGGTTGATGGTGAATTTGTAGGAAACTTAAACCTGGCCCACAGCCTAACTTTGACCAAATCTTTGACTGGTTCTTTCTCCCTCATATGAGCTCGGATTTGAGTGTCGTTCACACTGTTAGAATTCGAGCAACGAGAACTTCGATCTGGTGCTGGTTTGGGACCAATCTAACCACTTTGAATTTTGACCCTTTCTGAGTCCTGTAAGACTTCTGCATGTGTTTGGAGCCACCTGGATCAGCTCCACTCCTCTTTGTTGGCAGATTAATTGACCCTATGAAATCAAAAACCCACTTCTTGAATGGTTGTAAGGTCAATTGTGTGTTGAGAAACATCTTGCCTCATTGTGAAGGTATGCCTATCATTTGATATACATTGCAAATGCAACAAAATTTCTTCGCATCCTTGTGAATAGTTCACCACTATTAGCCCACACACAAAACCTTCTTCGTGGTTTCCTTCCCTATGTAATTCACTCCAGCCACACCCTCATGTTCCTTTGTTAGTATGAAGGGCCTCTCATGTATATGCCTAGTTTATACAAACATCCTATGATGAGTTGATAGTCTGCAACCTTGACTACTAGTTTTTTTTTGTGCCATTATATGCTCTTGTGGAATTATCCCCATAATGAGAAACTAAACAATTTTAGTGAAGTAGTTGTCCACCATCTCGATGTGAAATAATTGTGCATATGGTAAGTTTTTGTTGACATTCCATGCCTCCTTCGAGTAAATTACCCGTGACAAGTCATTTTGCCCTGCATTTACCTTACTAGGCTTGTCAATTACTTTGAATTCATACTTTTGAAATAATAACAACCACCTACATATCCTCTCCCCTAACTCCATATTTTTAACAAGGTATCTTAGTGTAGAGTGGTGTGTATATAGCTTGAAATGAGAACCCAATAGATAATGCTTGAACTTTCGCAGTGTGTACACCATGGCCATAGCTTCACGCTCCGTGGTTGTGTAGTTCCACTCTATTCTAGACAACTTTCTACCAGAAAATGAAATATGATGTTCTATTTTTTCTTCCCCTAGCTATGTCTGTATTGCGTGTAGTGATATTGCCGAGGTAATGATTCAGATTACAGGAAATTTCAACTGAAAAATAACCACCTAAGAAAAAATTAAGAAATTAATAAAATAATGTCATGTAGAAATTTTTTTAATATATCATTTTTATTAGTTTACTTTTATCAAAATTACCCAAATAAATGTCACTCTTATTTGAATATATATATATACATACATACATACAAGAAGAGGTAATATTTAAAAATTTAAAAATATTACTAATTTATGGCATTTTGTTTCCAAATGTTTGTGCATAGAAAAATATGTTATTAATATTATATGGGTTGGGATTTTATTTTATTTTATTTTTGATTAATGCTCAACCCATGATTTACCCTTCATTAAAAATATTCTCGATATCTATATATATATATATATATATATATATAGAGAGAGAGAGAGAGAGAGAGAGAGAGAGAGAGAGAGAGAGAGAGAGATTGATTTTATTTTAATATTTAATATAGTTTTACGCCACTTGGGCACCATTCACACTTAAGGTAGGTAAATCATCTTATTGAAAAAATTGACATATAACCAAATTAAATAATTAAAATTTTCCATGTCATATTAAGTACGTATATATATTTTAAATTTTAAAGTATTTTGATTGGCTTACACACTATGATGTGGATATTGAATGTTAACTTTTTAAAATCATTTTTTTTCTAATTTTGAATGTGAAATTCCTTGCTCCAATTTGAGAAAACAAGGATCGATACAGATTCCAATTTTTATTTTAATGTATAACAAAACCTATTGACACTCCTTGGTCCATTCAAACTTATCATCCTTCTTCAACAACCTCCCAAAAGACGCAATGATCTGGGCATATCCACACATGAACTTTATATAATACCCCATATGCTCTAATGTCACGTGCACCTATCTCACTAATGTTGGACATAGTAGGTTCACTATCACTACGATCTTCATCAGATTGACAAGAAGTCTCTACTTGCAAACTACACGCCCAGATATAATTCCCATAAGCAAGCAGAAAATATAATTTTTCAAGTTGAGGAATCTTTACATCTTCCTGCACCTATCCAACATAAGTTGTAGAAATTATGTTAATTTTAGATAACAATGTTATGTTCTATGCTTTAGCACAATTTACTTCAATGTTCCTTATCACCCCCATGACAATTTTTTATTATATTCAGTAGCAATCACATTAATTTAAACACATTGACACTAAATGCAGACAGAACATGAAAACAAGTGTAGAAGACAAGCCAAGACAAGAGGACACAAGATATGGGATGCAGCGAGGGACAAACCCCAATGTGTGAAAACCATTTTATCAAATCTTCTTATTATTCTTCAATAGTTAAACAGAGAGAGAAAGTCCAAATATCATAATTACATGCCCAAAACAGTCTTGTGAAATCAGCAGTGAACTGCAGCCCTAACCAGAAAATCAACGATGGTCAAAGTAGCTCTAAAATGTCCTCCAAGCAGCTCGGTCAATAGAAAAATAACTCAACCTTCTAAAAGGGTCAAATTCAGCCAAAAATAGTTTGGTCAACCCAGTCAAACACTATTGCAATTTTTGCGGTCAAAGGTTGAAGTCTAACCAATCAAACTATCCCAATCACCTAAAAAATAATGCCAATCAATGCAGCCTTCATAAATCGGATTTTTTCCCTCCAAATCAAGTTCAATGCATTGTCAAATAGTCGAAGTCAACATTGGTCAATGCTGCCCTGTTCCCTAAAATTTATGACCTCCAAAACAATCAAGAAATTTAGCCTCTTGCCACACGTGTGAAGAAGAGAGAGGTTGTCCTTGAGTTGTACAAACCAATCATGAGAGGAGAGAGATGATCCGATGTGTTGAGATGATATTTAAATGAGAGAGAGGTCACTCCTATTTATGCACTTAGTTGAGGGTGAGGAGACACATCCATTGGGCTTCATGAGCCTATATTTGATTGAGGGCGACCTTGAAAATTTGTGTAAGAGAAAGAATAAATTCAAAATTTTATTTTTGCTTGTTAGAATGAGATGATCATTATATCAAAATTGTACCTCTTGAAAGGAGGAATCCAATGCAATAATTATATCCATCATATGAGCTATCTTATGGTGGAATTTGGCCCTAGTTTCCAATTTTAACACTCCCTCTCAACTACCGAGAATTCCACCTGCCAATCCACCTATCATCATTCCATCTAGTCATCATGTACCATTCTTGTCATCACTTCCCTACTCTGATCTCCTTTGCTCTTCTCTGTTGAACCATGAAGTAATAGTGAAGAAGAATTGATCAAGAGTGAGTCATAAGATCATACCACTCTCCGCTGACTAAATTCAGTCCTTGATCCCATATCAAGTTATTGAACACCATGCATCCTAGTCATAGGGAGTACAAAAGTAAATGATGTGTCCATAGGTAGTGCTATGGTCCCTAACCATATTTTCCAAAACCATTGGCGAAATGAGAGGTACTTCCCATGAGTCTGAGACTCTATGGGTAGGATATGTGTCAGGACATCAATAGGAGAAAGTGAACCACTCATCCTGCTCATATTCCATAGGAGAAGGTGAACCACTCATCCTATGCATATGTCAATCATAGGGGAATGTGAACCAATCACCCTACATGCATGTGTCCAAGTAGGGGAAGGTGAACCACTCACCCTACACACATGTCAACCATAATGGGGTATCACAGGGGAAGGTAAACCACTCACCCTGTATCCATTGCACCACTAAGGGAAGGCAAAATACTCACCCTATGTTCGCTCATAGCTCCAAGAAGTACCCTAAGCCCTCAGTAGCTCCCAAGCTCCGTGTCCAACTCATACGAGACCCTCATAGGATGGTCGTTCCACAACTCCAAGTCTCCTCCAGAAGGTTAAGAATTTTACCTTCCCCAAAGTCTTTGTGAGAATGTATGTGACCTGCTCATCCATCCTGATGTGTTGGAGCCTTATTGCTCCCTGTTGTACCATATCCCAATAAAGTTGTACCTGATATCAATGTGATTGGAATAGTCGTGGAACATAGGATTCTCTGATAGGGTAATCCCACTCCGGTTGTCACAGAAGATCACGGTGGTATCCAACACGTGCTCAAATATCTCACTAAAGAGCTTCCTCAACCAAACTGCTTCACAGCATGACATACTTGTAGAAATGCATTCGGCCTCGGCAGTGCTTAGTGCAACCGATTTCTGCTTCTTGCTCATCCAAGATATTTGAAGTAGAACCCAAAGAGAAGTATCAACTAGGCGTGCTCTTATGATCCACCACACTTCCAGCTTAGTCAGCATTTGAATATCCATGTAGCCTCAAGTTCCTTACAGTGTATCTCTGTCCATAATGGATTGTGCCCTAGAGATATCTCAAGAGTTTCTTAGTAGCAATCCAATGAATGTGATGAGGCTTGACCATAAATTAACTGAACTTGTTCACAACGAAGCATATGTCAGGATGGGAGTTGACCAAAAGCATCAGGGCCCCCACAAGTTGAATAAACTCAAAAGTGTTCACTAATTTGGTCCCAACAACACTTCCACATATCTTCTTAAAGTTGAGTTCCATCGGAGAAGTCACAGACTTGCAATCCACCTTCCACATCTCTTAAGAGATTCATAATGTATTTTCCTTAAGAAAGGAAAATCTCACCTAGGTTTTTCCAAACATCTAGCCCTAGGAAATAATGCACCAGTCTTAGGTCCTTCATATTGAACTTGGAAGCCACCTCCCTCTTGCATTGATGAATGAGAGGGTCGTCACTTGTCAGAAAGAGATCATACACATAAATGACCAGAATGAGAGGTCTATCCTTTTCAACCTTGAAGTATAGGCTTGGGTCAGCATCGCTCCCTGTGAATCTCATCTTCATAAGATAGCTATCGATCCTGTCATACCACTTCTTAGGGGCTTGCTTCAACCCATAGAGGGCTTTCTTCAACCTTCGTACATGTGTCTCACGATCTTGAACCTCGAACCCATCGAGTTGTTCCACATATACTTCCTACTTAAGTAAACCATGCAAGAAGATAGTTTTCACATCCACCTGGTGTAGGTTCCATCCTTGCGAAGAAGTAAGGGCTATAATCGAATGGATAGTGGTATATTAGGAAACCAGTGAAAATATCTCATCGTAGTCTATCCTTCCTTTTGAGAGAACCCTCAAGCTACAAATATAGCTTTGAGCTTTTCAGCACTCCCATCAGCTCCATGTTTGATCTTGTAGATCCATTTTGAAGTGACCACTAACTTGTCCTTGGGTCTAGGAACCACATCCTAGACATCATTCTTCATGATCAACTCATACTCCTCATTCATGATCAACTCAACTCATAATCCTCATTCATGTTCAACTCAAATCATACTCCTCGTTCATGATCAACTCAAACTTGTTGGTTCACAACTTCTTCGAATGTGCAAAGTTCAGATTGTACAATGGTACTCATGGCAGCTAAGTACCCTTGGTACTTGTTTAGCTTCTTGCTTTCATGAAATTTCCCCCTCGATGCAATATGTTTCTCAACATCTTCAAGAGTATCTTTGAGCCACAAAGTCATTTTTCTCGAAGCAGATGGCTCACTAGGAGGTGGATCAATGGGATCCATCGCACCTTCAACATCGGGCATCGGTTCATCAGAGTGAGGTTCATCCTACTTTTTTCCATAAACATCAACATTGTCCTTCCTAGGGATAGGAATATCTCAGATCTTTCTAAGAGAAGAATATTCATCGAAAGTGACATCATGACTTAATTCCACTTCCCTTTGACCAGGCACATAGATTCTATATGCCTTTGATGTTTCACTATAGCCCACAAATGTTTCGTTCTTCCCATAAGCATCTAGTTTGCTTATTTTCTCTTTCACAACATGAAAATATACGAGACAATAAAAAATTCCAAAATGAGAAACACTAATATTCTTACTAGTGAAAACTTCTTTGGGTGTCTTGAAGTCCAAAGCTTGATGTGGACATCTGTTTTGGACATACACAACAGTGTTGACAACTTCTCCCCATAAGAACTTCAGAAGACCTTGATCATGTAGCATAGCATGGGTGGCTTCTATGATAGTACAATTTTTCCTTTGGACAACACCATTTTGTTTAGAAGTATATGCATTAGTGGTCTCCCTCTTAATGTCAGTTTCTCTACAATAGTCATTGAATTCATTTGAATCATATACAGTCCCATTATTAGTCCTCAATATTTTGATCTTCTTCCTTATTCGATTCTCGACCAAGGCTTTGAAATAGCGAAACCATTTAAATACTTAATCCTCATTATTTAAGAAATAGACCCATGTTTTGTGAGAGAATCCATCCACAAAAATACTATAGTACAAATATCCACCCAAAGATGTCACAGGCAACATACCTGATAGATCAGAATGGACCAATTGAAGAATATAGGTGGTTTTAGTTTCACTTGAGGGGAATGGTCACCTTGTATGTTTTCCAGCTTCACATCCCTGACAAATGTTGTCATGATTTAAGTTGAATTCGGGCATACAAAGGACCATCTTCCTTACATAAGGTAAGTCTTTGAAATGAAGGTGAGAAAATATTCAGTGCCATGAATTGGATTGAAGAGAAGTATCACAAGTCACAGATCCCAAAGGACTTCCTCCAACTTGATAAATAACTTCAACCTCGAATCCAAGAGTGAATTCATCTCTTGGGTTCCTTTTCCAAACACAAACCTTCCCATCAATAAATGTCACCTTAAAACCTTTATCTTCCATCACGGAAATAGAAACCAAGTTCTTTTTCAGATCAGTTACAAATATCACTTCTTGTAAGTAGAGGGTTTGACCTTTATTTAAGTGAATAGTAACAATACCAATTCCATTTATGTGATAAGTGGCATTATCCACAATTATAATCTTCATATGTGTCTTCTTTTCAAGCAAGTTTGAAAGGGCCTCCCAGTCTCTAGTGAAGTGTCTTGAGGCACCACTATCAATTAACCAATCATCCAATGTATCCAGAGGATAGGTGGTGGTGAGGGAATAAATAAGATAAATTTCTTTTTGCTTTACAACGTTAACTTCTTCATATTGAATTTTATTGACTTCTTTGGAGGAAGACCATTTCCATTTCTAGCAGTGAGAGAATTCCTCTTTCCTTTGTTTTTGAACCTGTTGTTCCTTTGATTGCGATTTCCCTTGAAGTTTTTATTATTGTTGTCATCATCTATTGGAGTATCCTTATTGTGAGGACACTCTCTAGAGAAGTGGCCAAACCTATTGCAATTGAAGCATTTTCCTTTTCTTCCTTCTTTGAATCCAAACTTGACCCTTACCCTTGATTCCTTGGAACAACAATGTTACTCTTCTTAGAATGAGCGAAGAAGGTGGTAGGATTGTTTCCATTTGAGGGCTTGTCTCTTTCCATCATCCTTATTTCTTCTTGAGTGCATCTAGCCAATAATTCATCAAAACCCACAATCTTGTCATTGTTGAGGATGGTAGTGTTGAACACATCCCATTCTCTTGTAAGGCATCCAAGTGCAATAAGTGTGAGCTCCCTGTTACCAATGATTTCTCCAATAGATAGGGGATCATTCTTGATCTCGGTAATCCTCACGAAGTAGGATTGGATGGATCTCCTCTATCCATCTTGATGTCTTTCAACTTCTTCTTGAGAAAGAGAACTTGATTTTCATTATTTACTTTGAAAATCCCAACCAGCTTGTCATACATCTCCTTAGATTCTTCCAAATCATAAATATAAACAACCAAAGGCTTGTGAATAGAATCAACAATAATTTTCTTAGCTTTACCCTCATCTTTCTTGTACTTTGTTTATGCGGCAGTGGATGAATTTGAAGGAGGCTCTGCCATTATTCCATTGACATAGTCCATGGCATCATTTTCTTCGAATTCCAAATCTAGAGTCATCTTCCATCCATGATAGTTAGATTTGTCTTTGAGCTTGTCCTCAGATTTGAAGAAATATGTAGTCATCATTGGGACTAGTTCCAAGTCCTTGTCCAACAACTTCTCTTAGTGATTGATTTTCTTCACTCTTTCTTGGGCTTTATCTTCACTTGAGCTTTGATACCATGTTAATTTTAGATAAAAATGATATATTCTATGATTTAGCACAATTTACTTCAATGTTCCTTATCAACCCAATGACAATTTTTGATTATATTCAATAACAATGATGTTAACTTAAACACATTGATAGTAAATGCAAATAGAACATAAAAACAAGTGCAGAAGACAAGCCAAGACAAGAGGACATAAGATATGGTGGATTTCAAGGAAAAACCCCAATGTGGGGAACCCTTTGATCAAATATTCATATTATTCTTCAATAGTTCAACAGAGAGAGAGAGTATAAATATCAAAATTATATGCCCAAAAAAGTCTTGTCAAATCAGCAGTTAACTGCAGCCCTAACTAGAAAGTCAACAGTGGTCAAAGAGGCTCCAAAATGTCCTCCAAGTAGATCGGTCAATAGAAAAAGAACTCAGCCTTCCAAACGGGTCAATGTCAGCCCAAAAATAGTTCATTCAACCCAGTCAGACATTTCTGTAATTTTTACAGTCAAAGGCTAAAGTCAAACTAGTCAAACTATCTAATCACCTCAAAATACATTCAAATGAATGCAACCTTTAGAAATCATAATTCTATGCTCCAGATCAAATTCAACGCATGGCCAAACAGACTAAGTCAATTTGGGTCAACACTACCCTGTTCCTTGAAATTTTCAGCCTTCAAAACGATCCAGAAATTCGGCCCCCTGCCACACATGTGAAGAAGAGAGAGGTTGTCCTTGAGATGTAAAAACCAATCAAGAGAGGATAGAGATGATGTTATGTGTTGAGACGATGTCCAAATGAGAGAGAGGTCATTCCTGTTTATACACTTCATTGATGTTATACGAGATTTACAATTATGGATAAAAGTATCTCCCCTAGGTCGGTGGCTAACTTATAACAATAGAGAGACAAGGAACATAATGCTTTTCCTTAAAGTAAATAGATGACAGAGTGAGGCCTACCTGGAATCCTTCACACACTTCACTCCTCCTTTAGCCTAGAAGCTCCAATTCTAGCTCTACTTGCCAAAATTAGAACCTCCATGGTCAGATAACATAAGCCAAGAAACTATGAGATCTATGCAGTATCACCGAAGTACTTCATTCAATAGGTCAACATGGTATTGAAATAAGTGAAATAAAACCATCACGTATAGGAAAACAATGAATTATTTTCATTAATATAAATGGAAGGATATTACAACCATAAGTAGAAGCTAATCTTGTAGAAGAGCTCCTCCAAGTTGTTGACTTGTCCTTCCCTTATCAAAATATGCACCTCCAATCACCCTAAATGCATGAGATGATGACCACTTACTACATCAGCATAAGGGTAGAATCACTCTCAAAAACTAAACCTCCAACCACATAAAAGGCTGGGAATATATAGAGAATTAGGGTAAGTTTGGAATTATTTTCAAATTACCAATATACGGTAAGAGATCCACCTTTGATGGAGGGATAGAGTCAAAGGATAAGTGGTGAAAACTCCAATGTAGTGAAGGATAGAATCTAAATGTTTTATCCAAGGTAAGTAGTTGAAACAACTTATGGAAACTCCTAGAAGGGGAAGCTTTCGGAATACCGATCATTCTCCTAGATTTTTAGAACTAACGCAGGTGCAAAGGGGAGCAACTTGTTGGTCACCAACGTAGGCCATAGTGGAGCAACCTATTAGTGACCAATGCAGACCATAGTGGAGCAAACTACTAGTGAACGCACTCTGGTAGGCTTACAGAGAGCGTTGGTCCTCAAACTGACTTAGATGATGCAGTTTAGGGCTAAAACTCTGGGAAATGAAAGGTACATGCTTAGGGCTTTGTTAAAGATGGTGACAAAGGGGGAATAAAATTTTGATTGATCCCATTAGGAGGTTCACTGATTGGATGTGACAAAATGGCCTATAGTAGTTGAGGGTGAGGAGACACATTCATTGGGCTTCATGAGCCTACATTTGATTGAGGCCTAATTTGAAAATTTATACATGAGAAAGAATAAATTCAAAATTCCATTGATGCTTGACATAATGAGATGATATTTTTATCAAAATTAGACCTCTCGAAAGGATGAATCCAATGCAATAATGATATCCATCATATGAGTTGTCCTAAGGTGGAATTTGGCCCTATTTTCCAATTTTAACAACTTCGATATTATTTGAGAGAAGGCTAAAAGTAGTCAATTCATCGAGGTAAACCTTCAAAAAATTATGAATGAATTCCTTAAACATTGCCACTGCCACTCATGAAAATACTGTTGGTGCATTCTTTAACACGAATGGCATGACAATGTATTGAAATCAGCACCACTCTCTTGCAAATTTGGTATTTTGATGGTCCTCCTTAGCAATTAATATTTGGTGATATCCTAAGAACCCATTTGTAAAAGAATAAGTTGCTTTTCCTCCAACATTCTTAAATGCCTCATCTATAAAAGGGGTGGGGAATGGATCATGGAAACAAGTGCCATTCAACTTCCTTAAATCAACACATATCTGAGTTTCACCTATCCTTTTCAATTACACCACCATTGGACTGACCCACTCTAACTTCTCGACATGCTAAATGATCATAAGTTGAGCATCCTCTCAAGCTCCTATCTCACTTTCTTTTTATAGATGGGATTAAGGCAGTAGGGCCTTTGATGGTTTGGTTTCATAGCTAGCTTCACAGTGATCTTCATCACCCCTAGTTTTCCCATTGTCCCCTTCATATTTATAGAAGTGTTGGGGAAAAATATTGGTATTTGCATAGTATGTTGAAGATATATTCAATATTCACTTCATCCCAGTAATATCTAATCATTATGAACTTGGGACTATCCTTGGTGCCAATATTAACCTTACACATTTTGATAGGCCTCATGTAATTTGGAACAATTGAGTCAAACTATGGTCCAGTTATCTACCTCTCCCCCTCATACTCTAGGATATTCAAATCCCTTGTATCTTCATTATATTCATCTTCTTATGCCACACCATATCACTTAGCCAATTTCCTAGTATTCTAGTAATTTTTGTGAAATAGACATAGTGGCTCTTCTCCTGGCATAGTCATTGGCTCTAGTGTGAAGATCTTATCTTTAGTATTGCACAAAAATTTGTCTACTATTGGGTCCTCCAAATCATATTGAAACATTAATTAAAAAATTTATACCATTTCTTCCCAATCTCTTGTGCCTTGTCAGAACTCCAGGTTGGTGTACCTAAGGTACAACATCTAATGTTTTCACAAAATGGTGCACCCACTCCACCTCCATAATTCCATCATCTCTCTACTTGTGAAACACTTTTATAGATGAGCATTTGGGGACCCTTCAATAGAGTATCATTTTTCATACTCCATAGTGTGTAAGCCAAACCTGAATTGTAGTAGGTGACTGCACTATTCCGACATCTCTATGTGTGCCTCATACATGTCCCACAATGCATAAGAGTATATTTTAGAGTAACATCTATTGTGGAAAAATTGAGATGGTTGGGATCTTGTATCTCAACCTATCAAATTAAGGAGGCCCTCGTACTTTCATGCCAATCCATCACACAAACCTAGTAATATGAGAATATCTTCTCATGGAGGTGCTACCTTTAGTACCTTGTCTGAGTTTGAAGAACATGAGTTAGTGCTTCACAAACTCAATGTATCACCCACAGTCAGGTTAGCATAATCATTGTGCTATGTTGTGATGTTATAAATATTATCAAGGTCCACTACATCAAGTTCCTCTCTCACCAATTTGACGTAGTTACCCCTATCCTAAGAGTCCAATGGCGTGATGATCCATAGATCTCATGCTTTAGAAATCATTTCTCTTTTTCAAATTAATAATAGCCTAGTTATTAAATTCCCAATCAATACCAAGTAAAGTTGGGTAAGATTCTATGCATCCAAAACTTTAACAACTTTGAAGACCATCAAAATCTTCACTCCATCAATATTCACTTTCATATTCACTAACCACCAAATGGGGAACATTCAATATTGATTGGAAAGGTGCAACTAGAATAGTGACCATATAAGCTTAGGCTTTCTCAACAATTCCTAGGTCTTCTTCAACATGATATTAACATCAAAAACTAAATCTAGAAGGAATTATTCATGCCATAGTCAATTGCTTGGGTTTTGAATCTAAATTTCCTATTGGTGCACCTTATGTGCAACACTTGATTTACTATCTTTGGAGGTACCTGCACAAATTTATATTCCCTATTTTGCATCATGTCTATAATTTTCTCGTACACAATGATCACTCGTCTTGCATAGTATCTCCATAGCTTGTTCATTTCTCGTCAAATTTAAACAAATCCTTAAGAAATCTTGGATGAGGCTCACCTCCCCTGTAAACATCTTAGGTGAAGATCTGTCAAATATCGACGAAGCATCATATAGTAGTGGACACTATGGATATCTCACTAAGATAGATGTTTCCCACTCCATCGTTAGGAAGTCCCTCCTCTCTTACATATAGATCTACTTCTCCTTGGCAAGGTCGAACCGTGGAGAAACTTCTGCAACTTTCCACACAACATTGATGAGGTTTCCTTGGTGGGTTTACTGTGTCCATGCCTATCTTGGTCCCACCTTTGGTCACTATGCATACTTACAAACATTCTTGGTGGGCTTCCATTGTAATCATATACAAATTTAGTATGTGCTTCTCTTACCATTTCACCAATAAATATGAGAAATATTTTGTGGTGTGATCGAGTTGTCTGTAGTAGTTACAAGTCATGCAAGGATTTATACAATCTCTCTCCAGATGCCATGGATGACCATAATTATAGCAAATTACCAACCCCTTTCCTCATTTGAAGCCTCCTCACCCTCTTGTAGACATGCCTTGTCCTCTTCCTAGAGGTCCATTTCCTTGTGCTCACATAAGATAGTCACATCGTTCATATTGTTGTGCATCCCCATCACTGCCCTCTACCTCCTATATGTTGTAGGTGTCATAAGTGTTTTTGCGCATTAACTCCAATGTGCAGCAATAATGAATTTCATGCCCAATTGATTTACAAAAGTCGCAAAAGGGAGTCATCTTTAAGCTTTGGTTCTTTTGCATCTTAAGGAAATTTTTCGGTAGGTGCCCCCACACTTTACAAATCTCATACCATATACCCATCCCTTGGGCCCAATGATTCACTACCCATATAGCCACATAATCTATTATCGTTAGAAACTTGTTGTGATGGTGCTCCTCCCTCCTGCAAATTGTGCACTAGCTCTCCTAATTTTTTTCCTTTTTCTTTGGGAGGTCCTACAACTATAGATTTAAGGTAGTCAACTGCAATTGGACTTGCACCCTTTCTGCGCCACTCTCACCACCTATTAGGGTAGCCTCCAACTCCATAGAGATCTCTAATGCCTTGATATGTGAAGTCACTTTCTATTGTGTTAGTGGAATATTAATACGTGACAACAACCCTGCTATAAATTATTCTTGATGTTGTGCATCATAGGTTTGGAATGTTAACCCATCAATCAAAATTTTAAACCTATAGTCATAGGGTTATATTAACCAAGGAAAATTTTAAGGATGAAAGTTTATCATAAAGTTTAGAAACCTTGGCGAAACTTATTATTCCCTAATATGAAAATTATAAAATGTTTAGTGATATTTTTGTAAAAATATTTATATTTCCAATGATTTTATATTAGTCTATATAAATGTTTGGCTATTTTTAAGGTAAAATAATTTTTTATTGTAAAATTTTGGTGAATCAGTTTTAGGAAAAAATGGAAATTGGAAAATCTTTTTTTGGAAAAAGCACAGAAAATTAGCCCTCCTGCAAATATTAGTCCCTAAAATTTTCCCTAATATTAACTCCCTTCTTCCTTGCTTAATTTATTTGATCTCATTTATACATGGGATTATGACTTAGAATTTTAGATTTCTTTTAGTAATTCATGTTTGATGTCCAACGAAGTGTGAGGTTTTCCAAAGGGTGCAGTGGTTTTATACTTCATATATCGCACGAGTAGTCTCTAGCTAAGCTATTTTAGCGCCTTATTTTGGGATTTTCTTGGAAGTCAACACATCTCCACATACAAAACAATGTAGTTCCAAATCTTTAGTTTCAATCCTGTGGAATATGGGTAATCTCAATGTATCATCGACACCTACCATGATTGGTCTCCTAGTGTTTACCCATTCAAATTTTTTGGTTCTTATCATGGATGGAACAACCTGAATTATTTCTCCCACGTATGCTCCCTAACATTCTCCCATACCTATCCATACACTTATTTATCCTCCTTTGACTTTCCCTAGACCTATACATGAACCTATGTCACCTCCTTCAACTTTTGTCTCTCCCTTACTACTACTACTTTCACAGTCCAAATGGCCACAACGTCTTGATACCGACAATAGAGACAAATCATAAAAGAAGGAAGAAATTCCCTCTATTTCAAAATGTGCATGTGAGGTTTTTAATTTGATCCAGGGAATGGCTATTTCTTAGGAGACAAGGTATGAAAGATCCTATACGTTGAGCTTCTATTCATCCTCATATGTTCCTTCCATACCAATATGTGGATGTCATACTTCCATATCTCATATTCCATTGGAGCTGTGCTCCACTCCCAGTGTACGAAGTCCCCCTATGTACCCCTCTATAGTCTATCTTCTCCTCTCTCTTCATGATGACTTGAAATTCCACTAATATGGATGCTTTGATTTTGCATGGCACACCTTCTTGTTATCCTTCCATCAAAGATTCCCTCTGTCACAATCCTCTTCCCTATATCTATACCATGAACATAGATGGTCCCACTGCATAGAAATCTCGTTTCATTGCTCATCTCTCCCACTCTCAGGGAAAATAGAAAAGCCTCCTCTACTCCATAAATAGTCATTCTATTGGAATTTCTTCACATTTTGGGAGATCTCCACTACCTCTGTAATTCATCCTTAATCATTGGATTAGTTGCATCACAAACACTGGTTTCTTTTTCGAAATCTTTCCCTACTTGTCCTCTAAGTCCTCATCTCCCTTATTTCACATTTATCTATATCTCCCCCACTACTTGTGCCCCTTTTCTATCTCTCTACATTAGCCATCCCCAAGTTAGCCCCTTGGTTTGTTGCATCACACAGGGATTTAGCCACTCATGTTGTTAGATTCTAGTTACATTATTCTCTTGTTTCACATTTTTTTTTTATTTTAGGTTGACAACATTCTTAGATATCTGACCCTCGTTTCCTAAAATAAATCTTTCTTAGCTCCACTAAAGGATTGGGTTGATTCTACTGCAAACTCTACTATGTGCCCCTATAGTACACTAGTTAACAAAAAATGAACTTCTCTAGAAACAAAAAAAAAATTAGTGTTCAATCTACACAACAACACAAATGTTCAATGTTAAGGTTTCATATAGGGTCTCATTCCTCTTCTCTCTGTTTGACGTTTAAGCCACTCCCACAATATGATGGAAAACTCCATGAAGAAGATCTCATGAAACTCAGAACCCAAGTATCTCTATAGCCAAACTTCTATTTAAATGCTTAGATTTTTGGTTTTCTCTACCATGAACTCATATATTTTCTAGTTGAACCATTTTTCAATATCTTCTTTGGTCAACCTCCACATACCCTCTTCTACTACAAACCTTCAAGTCTCGGCGATAGAACCATTTCTTGGTGCTTGATGAGGGAAATGACCCAAGGTTCAAGACTTTGCCAACAAAACCCCCATCGATACTAGCATTTTCAATGTCTGCAAGTAGACGAGATCTCATCTAAGGTATGTAATGGATTGTAAAACCTTTGAAGGTTCTATAGGGAGAGAGGGGCATATGAGGTAATTCTAGTTGTCTAAAATATTATCTATCACAAAAACTCCCATTATTCAAACATATAATTTTGAAGGCTTTACAATGTGCATAATAGTGTTCAAATACTATATGTCTAATCTTGGTTGCACCTATCACACAGTTGATATGGGAAACTAATTCTCCAGCAAACCTATACAATATATGCACACTATTACTCTAATAGGAAATAAGAGAAATAAGGTCTATTCTTTATGATACCACATAGTTATTTAAAACAAGTAAATTAATTACATCAACAAAATCCCAAAGCTTCACATGGGCTCAAATTCCATCCACAACATTCACCAACAAAACACAACATTACACATTAATGACATATGTATAAGACCAAATCTCCTAATGTGCTCATATATTCATATTAACTAGTAATATAGATTTATACATAAGTGCATGAGTCCAAAAGAAAAACTTAAAAACAATATATTCAGATTATATCAATGGCCAACGTCATAAAATTCATATCCATACAATATTTACAAAAGTACATCAAGTCAAAGCTCCACTATAGAATTCCTCATTAGACCTAAAATACTCATCAAACAATACACAAAATAAAACAAAGTACACTGAAACAAAGTTATTGAATAACAAAACATTAGAATATTAGAACTCTTAGAAAAGAACAAAACAAAGAACCAAACAAATAGAACCCTTGATCGAAAACAATCATTCCTATTATAGTGGAGTCCATCTAGATCTTTCTTGGGAAATTTTCTACCAGCTCACCTAGATGAGTGATCCTTGTATGTGCCGACTTGAACTGTCTACCATTTCATCCCTTATTGAATCTACCACCTTAGTCAAATATCTAAATAATTTGCATATCTGGTTGATATTTTGTTAGTGAGGGCATAAATTATTTAATGCATAGTATCTATCACACATATGTATCAAGCATCAATATTTCAAGCCCTTGCATGGTGTTTTGAGTCTTTGCGTAATCTTCTACTTGCGATATCCATCCCTTCTTTCACAGTTCTTCCACACTCACACAAAATTTCAAAATTTTATGCTTATCCCTTTTTTTCCCCAACAATGAATTGGCTAGGGGTATATTATTGTAGACTTTTTCTAAGTTCTCAAGCCCCTAGGTGTCCAAATACATTTTTCCAAAGGATAGAATGAACCTATATAATTTGACCTTATCAAGAGGAGAAGAGCTAGAGACAGAGTTAGAAAAGAAGAGAGAACTCAATCATGCTATTGATTTTCTACTTGATGTTCCTTTGCGTGTGAGGTGAGTCCATTCTTGTAGTAATTCAAGGGAGGATCCATACTAAGGATTGAGGAGGAGAGCATATTTATGCTAAGGAATAATTTGTATCTACCATTAATTAATAAGATCATTTATGAATTTCCCTTCATATTTCAGATATAAGTTGATTTAATTATGTTTTGTACATGCAGATATCCCCTCCATAAAGGAAAAGAATTGTTTGTTTGTTAGTGCTTGTATGTAGAGGGTTAGATAGAAGTACCTAGGAGCAAGAACTTCAAGTAGAAGTGAGATCTCTAACATTGTCTTAAAATTCCATGATCTTCACCAGTCTACGAGGGATTAGTTATACATTTTGTGGTTTATTAGATATACTTTTTGTGTATGTGCTTTCCTTATATATTTTAAATTCATACACTCTTCCACACACCATTCGACAGATCTAGTGAAAGATCCATGGAGCAACAACTCCTTGTCTTAGGAACATTTCCTGACACAACAAAATTCATGAATCCACTATGGAGTCTAATCATAACTCATTTACTTCTCTCTCCTTGGTTTGGCTCTTGGGGTTTTCTTTATTGTTGAGTTATTTTTTGTCTATTCAACTTTTTTCTGGGCCTATTGCAAGTTTATTTTTCTTGAATTTAATTAAATCTAAATATATTTAAAAAATGATAAGAAAAGGGTTACAGGTTTTAGATCAAATTTTATAATTCTCTATGAAGAATTTGAGTGAAACAACTACAAATCTGAGTTCTTTACAAATTTTTAGCCAAAATGTAAAAAACAAATCGCGTGAAAAGGGTCCAGATGAGGAAGATATGGTTGATTAAAAATGTGTTTTATTTTATTTATTTATTTTTTCCTTTTTGTTTCATTATGACCACACAAATTTAGTTTTATCATATATTTTCATAGTGACCTCTATTTTAGATTAGACCAAAACCATTAGATTGGAAATTTTCATAGCTTTGTTTTGACATATAATATGATATGTTTATGATAAGTATTTAATAACCAATTGTCTTTTGAAGTTTTCTGCTCTAATTTCTTATTTTATTTTATTTTTTATTTTCTATAGAGTTTATTCTTCCGCTTCTTCTTCTTCTTTTTTACTAGAATCTACTGAAAAAGCCTTATATCCATCCTCCCCTTCCTCTTCATGATCATATAATGTACCATATATGACCAAGTTGGTTTTTGATTTGCGTGAATTTGTTTGATGTTTGCAATTTTGGCTCGTTTGTCAAAGTTGCTCTTTCTTCTTTTGATTTCTTCTTATAGGGATGGATACTTTTGTTTCTTTGCTGACATTGTAAATTGGACATGAGTGGTATGGGAAGTAATTGTGGTCTATTTATGAATTTATATCGTTAAGAATATTTATTTAATTTTGCCTCTCAAGTCTTGCTTCTTTGTCTAGGGTTTGGTTTGTGTCCCTTGTAGGTCATTGTGGGTGTATGCATTTGCTGTCTACATTGAGCTGCAAATCTAAAACTTACTTTGCATCAAATTTTGTTGAATATCTGTGTGTGATAAGTCCTTTTTTTTTTCTTTTTAAAATCCATAGTTTAGAGCGTTTGAGTGCTTGGTTCTCTTACTTTGGTCATTAGTTAAAACTTTATTTTTGTGTTTTTCTTTTGGGTTTTTTTTAATCATATTTATTTTGTGAATTTAGTGAACTTAAAAGAGAATATGGAGACTAATTGTGAGGTTGTTTTTCACTTAGAAAAACTAAAATACTCTCTACCCTTCATTAATTATTTTTCATTGAAAGAGAAAATGAAAAATATCCATATAGGTCGCATTAGGATTAGTCCTGAGTCATTTTACACCATCTCAATTTAATCCATTACCCTTGAGTAAACAGCAATTTCTAAAACCAATGACTAATAAAATTGATTAGATACATTTTCTTTTATTTTGTGTCACACCAACACTTGCTTTAGATTTTAGGGCCTTGGAATGGGTGGTGAGGTTAACTCTCCAAGACTACCAAAACAAATGCTAGAATCTTGATTTAGGGAGTGGAAATCCATTTGCATTTATGCATTGCATAGGAATCCCTACACAAGGGTTAATTACAAGGTTGCAATGGAGCCATGGGAGTGATATACCCACTTCAATTTTCCTTGGTTGCATGATATGCACATAGGGGATCTCCTTGAGATGCGTACAATTCGCTTAAATAAATATCTATGGAGGTTTTGAGCTAGATACCCTACCTTTGTTTGTGGATCTGACTTAAGACTGTTCCCCTAGGTTGGCTGGTTATAAGTGGAAACCATAGTGGCCATAGTCATAGGGACCTCACATAGGTTACAATGAAGGTGATGTCTTTCATGTACCTAGGGGAGATTTCTCTTGGAGGCTACCCACGCACAATTAAGGGTACTTTCACTAGCTGTAAATGTCCTTAAGAAGGAGGCCAATGCAATTTTCCCAACCATATCTTCACAGTTGAATTGGGCCTTGATCAACCAACTTCTAGTTATGGGAAGATACCTTTAATCTCTTGGTTTGTGTGCTTACTACTTATATTTGTTTGTGTGTGTTATTTTGTCCAAGTCTAGTTGGACATAAGGGGTGTCTGACGTTAATTAATTAAATAATAAAATATATTCGTTGTGGTTAACCAAATTATTCAATGTTCTCGAAGTCTTTGAAACCTTTCTCTAGACGAGGAAGGTCCACCACCTAAATATGTATGATAGCTCCAATAATGGAGTATATAGATCAAACCTTGGTTGGAGGGGATAATCATGGTTTTGAGGGGGAATACTTAGTCACAATTGAGGTTATAGAAGAGATTCCATTACCACACATCAAACAACCTTTTTCCAACACCTTTGATCCTATAATTGAACATTTCAATGCCTCTGATTCTCAAACTTTTTCCTTGTTCTCTCATCCCATGTCTAGTGAGAGTGGTGAATCTACCATGATGGATATGGGTCCCTCATCACCTTTCACATTAGTAATATCCTCTATTATACTTATTGTTGGTGGAATTGTATGTATTCTAATTCCAACATTTAATTATCATTTTGTGGTCGTAAGACTTAAAGATGCAAGAACATGAAACTGAGGATTAGAGCCTATTCTAGCCTATGCTAATGGCTAACACTAGAAATAACTAATCACTAAGGATTATCACTTGTCACTGGACTATGGGACTCTAATGTTCATCAGGTTTTGAACCACAATCTTTTATTAACAATATTCATGTGGTTTTATATATGTAGCTTATTAGGTCTTGAGACTTCAATGATTTTAATCCTATAGTGATGAAACCCATTAAACACACCGCAAAAAAGTAAATTGATAAAAAGTAAATGCTGACAACTATAACCAAAATCGTACGAGGAAAGTAAAGAAAGCAAGGCAATAAACTACAAGAAATGCATTAACAAACTATCAAAAAATAAATTCTAAGCAGGCTTAGAGATATATTGCAGGTAATTATTTGTTGTAGGAATCTTTTACCAAGTAGTTTCAAAGCTTCAATCAATTAAAGAATCCTAAATTGCAAATTACATATAGTTTTAATACTCTGTTCTAGTACAGAACCTAGTACTGAATTAAGTACATAAAGGCTAGAATTTGAAATTCTGAATAAGTACTGAATTAAGTACAGAAATAATGTAAATTGAAATTTAAGATATTAAAACATGTTAACAAATCAATTTAAATTTTTTTGACTCTTTAAGACTGAGAAAACTCAATTTGAATTTGATCCTAATGCATTCTACTTAACAAATCTAAAAATAAAGCAATGAATCTAATACTATGTGAATTGCAAATCTAATGAAAATTTGAAAGGAACATCAAAAAAATATGCAATCAAATGGAATTCACTTCTTGAACCTAAAGAGAAGTACTAAACACTAAATTGAAAGCACGAAATCAAAAAGATCTAAATTTTATCTAAGATAAATTCATTGCAAAATAAAACTAAATAGCTAGATGTAAAACTAATCTACAAAACATAGCAACACTTACTCACACTGAGAGGCCCTTCCCAAGAGGTTAGTGCTGCTAATAAAATCTTAAATTAAACTAAGAAGATGTACCACAATTCATAAACCATCAATTCTTTATTCCCATCAAAAAACTCTGTTACGAATCAACTCTCTAAATCACTCCAAAAACTAATCATTGATCTCCTCTATTACAATAATGAACAAACTCATCTTAGAATAATGAAAATTCTTATTCCTCTACCCTTTGAGGGTTTATTTATACATAAAATCCTTAATGAAGGATAAGATCCAATCCCCTAAACTCAGAAAATGAATTTACAATTTTATAGGAAAATCTCATAATTTTGGTTTTTTGCAATTGTATACAAATTGGTGTTAAACAACTAACCATATCTTCTCGACCATGATGTGTTTTATGGTGTTGTTTCTACGGAGCCTAAATAGTTATATTATCAACAATAACCTCTCTTGTATTTTTCTTATTTGATTCCATGGCCTCGGAAATCAGGCCCAAAAATGATTGTTTAGATTGTTTGCCAATCTGGGTTTTGCAGAAATTTGATATAAAATTGCTTCAAAGAACCTACTGTAACTTTATGACCGTATTGAATTTTTAGAAACGGTTTGGTATCAAAATAAATCACTATATTTTTCACAAGCCCATTTCTTTTATTCTTGATATTAGCCACCATATGCTAGGAAATCGAGGTGGAACATGATAGTTTCAAAAATGTTACATATTTTTGGTTGTAACTTAAATCATGTGATAGGATCCCATGTGTGAGCTGAGTATATTCCAAGGCTTGTACTAACATATTAGGTACATGTAGTGCCTAATTTACCATGCTAGAGAAAATAAAAACATATTTTATGATTTTGATTTTCTTTCCCTCCATAAGTGCATAACTAAGTGTCGAATTGTTGAACTGCCAAATTGTCACTGAGCTTTCCATATTCAAACATGCTTCTTGGAAAAATAACCACATTAGTAAACCGCCATTGATAAAAACATGTCAAATTATGTTCATTTAGTGGAATTTTATGGTATAATGCTATGAAAAGTACCTTAAATGCAGGAATATGGCTCATGAATATATTCTTTATATATTGAATGATATGACATATTCAGGTCCCAACATCTCCCCCACACCTAAGACTTTTCATGCCCTCATGTAAACAAAATCCTCGCCTATGACATTGTTTCTTATTGCAGGTTATTAAAGTTAAACTGTCATACCATCATAGACTCGATATGTTTCACAACAAGGTACCAGAAATTTAGGACAAACAAAATATGGATTAGGAAGGAATAGTGGATGATATAAGGTAAGGATGAGGATAAGGGTTGAAAACTTTGTAAGACCATTATTCATTTTATGGTTTGTTTCTTAGATAAACAACAATGACTTCATCCTCTTATTAAGAGAATTCAGATGATGATTTTGTGAATGATTTATGATGTGCAAGGAAAAGACACTATAGATATTACTCTGTATTCATGTACCACAATACTTTGGCTTTCATTATTATGGTCTTATTAGAATATGCATGGATGGATTTGGAAATTAGTAATGGTGGTTTAGGAAAGGTGAATATTTATGGAATAGGAAGTGGTTAATCATCAAGATTCCTTAGATTTTAATGAGTTAAAGAGCCTTTAAACACGTTTTACCTCAAGTATACCTTTTGAATTTTGATTTGTACCACAGACTACAATTGAAGTTGTATGAAGTTGAAGATGAGGAAAAATAAGGCTGAGAGTCTACCATGATTTGGAATAGCTGGAGTTGATGACTGCCAATATGATATGCTAAAGGAAGTTGAAGAGAATGAAATGGCAATGTTGAAAAGGTCCCAAAAACCACTTCCCCCCATGCCTGAGGTTTTTCATGTCCTCATGCAAACAAGGTGAGGTATTTAAGAAGTGAGGAGGGTTGTTGAGATGGCTCTAGTACAAAGGAACCTGGAAAACAAAACAATGGAGCTAATGAGATGAATACTAAACAAAAATAAGTCATCTCAGATTTATTAAAATGGTGTTAAACTAACACCAAGCATAAAAGAAATTTCAAATCACTGATTACATATTATTTCATCAATCTTTAACAATTTTATGCTCAAGAAAAAGAAACCTTTTAAAAATTTAAGGGGCTCTCCTTCTTTGTAGGTAGGAGGCCTTTTATGATCAAAACAAATGATGAACCAATGAAAAATTAGTTATTACTAACCAAATTCCAAAGTCTTATATTTATCAAGTATTTTAGATAAGTTGTGCGGTTGATTTTCATTAATTCTCTGTGATTGTAGATACCACTTCTAAGACAATTAGATCTTAGATGTAGTATGAAAAACTAATGATAGATGACTCAAGGTTACCTTAAGACCATTCTTTAGTAGAAAATTTATGGAGTTCACTTTTACCCTTGACTTCATCCACTCGTGCTTATTTTATTGTAACATTATATATTAACCATCATACGTGTAGACAAAAAGCCTTGGCTTAGTTGACACTTCTTTAGAAAAAATACCCCATTTCCCGTGAGCATCCATAGCCCCGATGGGTTTTCCTAGTGGTATCATAGGTTAGTACCTGCTGCCGGCAAGCATCCATAGCCTCGACGGGTTAACCTCTTAAACCTATTTTACACTGAAGGCTCTAGTCCCATGTTTCCTACCATTTTAGTTTTAGATTGTGGTCATTGCTTTTGCAATTGGTAGATGGGAGAGTGGCTTCAGAAAGCCCCTTAAAGGCATAGGATGACACCTTTCATAGTGAGTTAGGTTACGTGCATAATGTCCTAGACGCATAAGGTACTTATAGGTACTCAAAGGATATAGCATGAATGATTCATTTTTAATGTGAGATGTATGATGCAACCAAAGAATAACCAAAAGACACCTAAATTCCTACTAATAAGAGTTTTCATGTATGTTTTCTCCTTTAAATTAGTGTTCCACTATGAGTAGAGACTTCATCAACTCTCTTGCAAGTGTTAATAAAGATGCCCGGAGATCATGCTTTGGTGTTATGGTATAGTATTCAAGTTCATTTTTTTCATTAGTATCATTGTATGGACCTTTTAAATTTGTTTTAATCCCCTTAGTATGCTTTGATAACTATATTTTGAGCAATTGTTTTGTATTGATAATTAAAAATCTATATGAATAATAAAAATGAAATTCTAAAATATAAAAGATATATCAACCATGAATAGTTTGGAATGATCATTTGATTCAACTTCTATGAAAAAGATTGTTTATTTGACCATCTTCGTGAAATATTAGTCTTAATGATAAATCATGAATGTGTAATTTTTAGCAACTTAAGGAAAAAATAGAGATAACATCAAATACTCCCTTAAGTGTTCCATTCAAGTGATGAAGGTTTCTTTTCCGATTTTGAAAATATTTTTCCAATATTTAAGCATCCCAAATTAACAATATCCTTGAATCTTGCTTTTTCTTGCAAAATAACAAATTGGTACCAAAATTATGGGTACCCGTTAGCTGAAACAAGGTGCAATACATTTGGTATGAAATACGAGACAATGTTGTAATGCAATAATTTCTAACTTCACATAAGATTCCAAACATAATGGTCATAGCTTACTTTATTAAAAATAAAAACTATAAACAAATCTAACTATCATAAGAAATAATAAGTGGGAAAGAAAAGTAATAGTTTAACCATGTTGTTGTTGGAAATAAGATTGAATGGCAATCTTCGTTAAAACACTATGCAACTGAAAGAGACCTCAGCAAAATCATGCAATAGAAACATAGATCTCCCACTTTACCCTAGTTGTCTTTAATTGTTAACATTCCCACTTATACAAAACAAATGAGAAATATGTCGCACTACATTTCATAGCTAAACTAACTATTATTATTATTTTTTTTTCTGAATAAGGCTAATTCTATTATAATACAAAAAGGTCAAAAATTACATAGCAGTTACAAAAGGGCGTGGCTCAGAAATCTTGCCCAGAAAATGTTCATTTACCCAGCTTGTATCTACCAAGATTTAACACCGTCAAAATTGAATTACTGTCTTCTGTTGTATCTATGGCCTCTATGACTCGAAACCATGACTCTAAATGATACATAATAGGGACCCGGAGACATACAGACAAATAAACCCAAACGGCCGACACATAGACAGACAGACCCATGCTGTCGAACTGATACATAGACACGGAAAACAGAGACAAAATGTGGCTCTTGCGGCCTGAGTTGCCGAGAGCACCATTCTTATCTTGCTCATTCATCATCAATGGTGTAGGGCACTTCCTCAATTTGGCACCCAAAATGAAGAGAGTCATCAGAATCAGAGAGAGGGATCATTACGCTGGAAGGCCGTCCCTGAACAGGCGCGCTTGGGCCTACGAGAGCTGGTGGACAAGCTATGGGGGAGCTTTCCCTGTCAGTTTCGCTAGGACCTGCAAGAGCTGAAGGACCGGCTAAGGGGGAGCTTTCCCTGACAGGGCGTTGTAGGTCGATAATGGGCCCTGTCCCATGAACAGGAGGAGGAAAATCCAGCGTGGCTTCTGCCGAATCTCTTAGAATATCACATTGCTCAACCGTTACAGAGATAATGAAGGTGGAATTAGCGAGAGCACAGGGAACCCGGTACCTTACCATAGGATGCTCGTGATGCCCACAGTCCATACTACGATCGCTTTCCATGCCTCTGCCGCGCCCAGCTCTAATGCCATGAAAATGTTGCGGCTCAGAAGTGACTTCGACGGAGGAGGAAGGAGAATTGGGGCCAGGCCGCTGGATGGTGGCCCTTCCGCGAGAGCTACCGCGTCGACTGCACATTCTTTGTCTTTCACCCCTCATGTCTGAATTCCGATAATGAACTCGCGTACCGGGACCTGGTGAGGAGACCTTAATCGGGCCGAGGGTAGCCAAATCGAGCTCACGACGCAAATTTCTGAGGCGTATAGCAGTCTCTGAGAAGGCTGCAGAGCATGGATGCTCTTGTTCCCTTCCCCAGTCCGCCGAATGATGCACCAGAAGAGCGGCAATATGCCAGACGAAAGCAATGGTATGCTCAAATGCCAGAGGGGTTCCGTGTATATTAACCTCCATAGCGCAGTTCACCAGGCAGTGCAGAATGGACGACATGACCAGCATTAATGCCGGCATAAGTTCTACTGCATGCGAGCCTACTATATCAGCTGCGGGGTACTGCATGTCACTAATGGGCTGACACCTGCCCATGTGACACCCCATCTGTCCTCCACTCGCATTAGACACCCGCATCCGAGAAGCTAAACTAACTATTATATTCAACACATATTTATTTATTTATTACTATCCTACTCTACTTGAGAAAAATAAATTCCTCTCCTCAAGTGTAGGGGTATTTCCAATGTAACCATGTGCACAATAGTTGTAAAAATGCACTCATACTGAAGTTGATAATATAATCCTCAATGCATGCCTGATTATGAAGCACCAATAATTTTAATGATGATGTCAAGAAGTAAGGAAGAATGAAGGAGTGATATGGCCTTATAGTTTCTTGAAACCAATTTTCAATAAAATAAAAATGTTCATGGTTTACCTCTTTATTTGGCTCATTTATCAAATCCTCCTTTACCATGCCATGTAGATATTCTAGCATTAGATGATTATCCTCTTGTGTGCTTAGAGCATCCACAGATAGGCATGTCAAAAACTCTTCAATCTCAGGTTCTAATGGTTTCTCTCCATCAGATTGGTCCATGATTATTTAGTTTCTTCAACAAGATTGCAAAGGTGAAGATATTCCTATGGATGTGGTTCATGGATTTATTGTTCTTCTATCACTTCTGAAGAGGCAGATAAGTTCTTGACTATTGTCAAGATTTGTTCTTCTTGAGAAGTAGCTATCCCAGCTACTACTAGGATTTGAGAGAGTTCTCCCAAAATATTTATCATCCTTGAGTACTTATTTGTTAGTTTCTAATCCCTGTCCTGCACATGCATTAGTGTATGGGGTTCTTTAAAGTACCAAATTTTTTAAAAATCTTAAAGAATTGAAAAGGAAACACACATAAAAAAAATGCAAGAAAACCAATCGTGTACTCGAAGCGCCACCATGCTACTAAGACCCTGTTGTCACCAAGTTATCTGTTCACACAAGTTAGTTTTCTCTCCTTTCCATGAATCAATCTAAAGGAAAACAAACTTGCAAAGAAAAATTAGGCTTTAGATCCTACCTATAATTTTATGCATATCAAAAAGAAACTAGAAAATCACTTAGAGACAACTAGACTTTGGAGAAACCCCACCATTGTGGATGTGTGGCTCTTCACTCATGTCTTACCATACACTCTCTGCCCTCTAGTTTCCATGCAACTAATATCACACAAAAAAATTGTGAAAGAAACTATGCTCTAATCCCTTTAGCACCTCTCCAGAAACGATGCCAAAAATGTTGGTGGAATTATATGTATTCTAATTCCAACATTTAATTATCAATCCAGGGCCGTAAGACTTAGAGATGAAAGCACAGGAAACGTAGGATTAGAGCCTATTCTAGCCTATGCTAACAACTAACACTAGGAAGAACTAATCACTAAGGATTATCACGTGTCACTGGATTATGGAACTCTAATGCTTATTAGGTTTTGAACCACAATCTTGAATTAACAATGCTCATGTGGTTTTATATATGTAGATTATTAGGTCTTGAGACTTTAGCGATTTTAATCCTATAGTGATGAAACCCATTAAACAACACAAAAAAGTAAACTGCAGAAAAGTAAATGCTAACCACTGTAAGAAAAAGTATATGAAGCAAGTAAAGAAAGCAAGACAATAAACTACAAGAAATGTGTTAAAAAACTATCAAAAAATAAATTCTAATCAGGCTTAGAGATATATTGCAATTTCTTATTTGTTGTAGGAATATTTTACCAAGTAGTTGCAAAGCTTCAATCAATTAAAGAATCCTAAACTGCAAATCACATATATTTTTAATATTTTGTTCTAGTACAGAACCTAGTACTGAATTAAGTACAGAAAGGCTAGAATCTGAAATTCTGAATAAGTACTGAATTAAGTACAAAAATTCTACAAATTGAAATTAGAGATATTAAAACGCGTTAAGAAACCAATTTAAATTTGTTTGACTCTCTAAACCTGATAAAAATCACTTTGAATTTGATCCTAATGCATTCTACTTAATAGATCTAAAAGTAAAGCAATGAATCTAATATTATGTGAAATACAAATCTAACAAAAATTTGAAAAGAACATCAAATAAAATATCCAATCAAATGGAATTCACTTCTTAAACCTAAACAGAAGTACTAAACACTAAATTGAAAACATGAAAGTAAATAGATCTAAGTTTTATCTAACATAAATCCATTTCAAAATAAAACTTAATAGCTAGATGTAAAACTAACTACAAAGCATAGCAACACTTACCCACACTGAGGGGCCCTTCCTAGGAGGTTAGTGTGCTAATAAAATCTCAAATTAAGCTAAGAATATGTACGAAAATTTAGAAACCGTCAATTCTTTATTCCCATCAAAAATCTCGATTACAAATAAACTCTCTAAATCTCTGAAAAAACTAATGATTAATCTCTTGTGTTACAATAATGAACAAACTCCTCTTAGAATAATGAAAAACCTTATTCCTCTACCCTTTGGGGCTTTATCTATACATAAAATACATTGAGGAAGGATAAGATCCAATCCCCTAAACTTAGAAAATGAATTTACAATTTTAGAGGAAAATCTCATAATTCTAGTTTTTTTGCTATTTTATACAAATTGGTGTTAAAGAACTATCCATATCTTCTCTACCATGATTTATTTTAGGTATTTGTTTCTATGGAACCTAACCAGTTATATTATCAACAATAACCTCTCTTGTATTTTCCATTTGATTCCATGGCCTCGTAAATTACACCCAAAAATGATTGTTTAGATGTTTTGTCAATCTGGATTATGTAGAAATTTTATACAAATCTGCTTCGAAGCACCTCCTGTAACTTTGTGACCATATTGAATTTTGTGAAACAGTTTGAGATCCGGGCAAATCAATATATTTTTCATAAACCCATTTCATTGATTCTTTATATTCGCCACCATATGCTCGAAAATCGAGGTGGAACATGACAATTTCAAAATTGTTACATATTTTGTGTTGTAACTTAAATCATGTGCTAGGATCCCATGTGTGAGTTGAGTATATTCCAAGCTTGTACCAGCATATTAGGTCTATGTGGCACATAATTTACCATGCTATAGAAAATAAAAATTTATTTTATATTTTTGGTTTTTTTTCCCTCCATAAGTGCAGAACTAAGTACCAAATTGCTAAACTGCCAAATTGTCACTGAGCTTTCCATATTCGAACAAGATTCTTGGCCACATAACCACATTATTAAACATTCATTGATAAAACTATGTTAAAAACATGTTTAATCATTAAAAAGATAAGAAATCCATCATAATTAACCACATGGTAGAAGAGTTTCATTTAGTGGAATTTGATGGTATAATGTTATGAAAAGTATCTTAAATGTGGAAATATGGCTCATGAATAGAATTTTTATATACTGAATGATATGACATATGAAGAGCCCAACACTTATGTTACCACCAATTAGTGTGATATAAACCACTTCTCCAACCTTGACAACACCTTTTTCCTCTTCATGGGCCATTCCACTAGGTGTTTCAAAAACCCCTACAAGTTTTCAAAGCATATTTATACCCCTACCTTCATCCACCTTATATTGTTTGGAATAAGGGAAAACCTAAGTCAACCAATGCGAGTCAAGGGGTTTCCACCTGCCTCATCTATTTTGATGGTTTCACTAGCTAACACAAGCTTAGCTTCATCAAGGTACATGTAGGGGGATCTATGTTTGTCCCTGGTTAATCTTGGGGAATAATGTTTTTTGAGAACTCGCACCTTTAGGAGTTCCTTTGTTCTTGGGGGAATTCCCCCTAGGGTCAACATCCTTTCATGACACCTATTGACTTAGGAATTTAATTTCTTGAGGTGATCTATTTCCTTGGTCAATCCTCTTCTTCCACTTACTATGCCATGGGGGGAATGCATGGTCCATGGGGGGGGGGGCTGGCTGGTGGGGGGTTTACCTCTTGATCCAATGAATCGCCATCAACTTCCATTTCTAGCATTGCTTGATTTTTCAAACCTAGAAAAACTTGCAAATGACCCCATATGCAATGATCCTAGGTTGTTGCTAATGCTTGCCAAGTTACGTTATGATATTCTTAAATTTAAAGCGAAGATGGAAGAATACCTAACCACACACATTACCACATACCATTAATGGTGTTCTTCAAATCATTTGGTGGATAAATATGTTTAGTTGCATCTTTTCCAATGAACCCTAACGAATGATGCCGCCGAATGGCACATAGAATGTGATAAGGAATCCTATAGTGATTATGCTTCCTTGGCCCACACCATTTTTAACCACTTCCGACTACCTTCATGGCAAGAGATCATGAATAACCTATTATACACATTTAAACAAGATACCTCTACTTGCGTTTCCTATCATATACATGAGTGGAAGAGATAGAAGAGGTTAGTTAGGACCAGGCTTCTTAATCAATTGATTAAATATTGGTTTACTCAATCCTTTCTTTCACCTATGTCCATGGATGTCACCATGGTTAAGGCAGCTACTGAGGAATATACCATTCTACTTACTCAACACCTTGATCTGATCTATTCTCAATCAGGAGCTTTATATGTTGTATTTCCTAATGATCCTTGACCTTCGTTAGATCCACCATGACATAATTTACTGGGACCACATTTTGATGGTGTGATGGATTCCGTTTAATCTAATGCAGTGAGCTAGTTAGCTACTCATTTAGGTAAATTTATTGTCACTTCCCAAGCCCCAATAATTGTGCTTATTTCTCAATAAGCATCATCTTCTGAGAAAATTATTGTAACACCCCACCCTACTTTTACCCGCTTTTACAAGCTCTCTAGGATAAACATGAGCTTAGAGTTACTATGCATGACCCAGCAACCAAGTTCCGGCTATGGAAGTGGAGCCTAATGTCTTGAAACTTACTGCAACCTTCCAGGGACACTTGATCACCTAGACGTTAGACAAATTTCATTGGTAACCATTCCCTGAGTTGAAACCACCTTTTTCACTCACTCTACCTCCCATTCACACTCACGTAGGCTAGTGCATGTGGCCAGAAGGTTGTAGATGCACTCATAAGACTCTCTCCATGCGACTACAACTAAAATTCACTAATTAAGAGGGTGTGGCCAGAAGCACTATTTCAAATTTTTGGGCTAGTCTTCAGGGAAGCTTCCCATATCTACCCAAAACCTTCCAAAACTATGTCAACAAGGTCTGTGTTTCTGTATACTTAATTCTAGGCTCTACTTGTGCTCCAAACTTGGAAAGTACATAATGATCATATCTGCAAACACTTGGTAAGAATAACACCTACACATTAAAGGGAATTTCAGCCTAAAAGTGGCCTCCTAAGGAAAAATAATAAAATAATAGTGAAAATAATAAAACAAAAGCTATGAATTTTGGAGGGAAAAGAAGAAAATTACATTTTTTAATTATATTTTTGTCTTATCTCCTTATAAGTTTACTCAAATTCCATTTGTAAACACTTATTGTATGCAGAATTAAATCCCACATCCAATGAGTACCCATTATGCATACCTTTGAGAAGACCCACATTAATAAAAATTGAAGATACATTAAAAAAGTGTGTTCAACATGCTTTTTCAATGTATCTTCAATTTCTATCAATATAGGTCTTCTCAAAAGTGTGCATAACGAGAACTCGTTGGATGATGAATTTAATTCCGCATCCAATGAGTATCTGCACATGAAATTTGACTAAACCTATAAGGAGATAAGTCTACAATACAATTAAAAAAAGTAGTTGTTCTTCTTTTCCCACCAAAATATTTACATGTACCCCTTTTTAAATTTAAGGAATTTTGAATGGTTTATATATTATGACATGGAAATTCATGAAAACTTTATGGGCACTTTTAGGATGAAATTTCCTCTAGTGGTTCATGAATGCATACCTATTCATTGTATCATTAGTTCCATCAGAGAATCATCAAGAAGGATTACTTCCCTCTCTTACCAGCTGAAACAACACATATTAGCTCACGCATTCAAATATATAACTAGGAGCCTATCAAACCATGAAATAGAAACATTAAAAGAGCACATCATACAATGAGAAATATACCATGCATGTAACCAACATTTAACTAGAAGGAAGCCATGACAAACAAGTCATAAAATCAATGCAATAACTAATACATGCGTGTTTTGATCTCAACAATAAAAAATACATAAGGCCAACCAAGTCAGGGACTTCCATGTACCAACCGATCATAGGTTGGGCTTAACCAAACTCTCTTTCATTCAATCACCATCATGTCATATTCTAAGTATGAATGTGTAATCACATGGGATAAACCAAAACAAACCAACCAGGGCTTCTAGAGGCTAAAACACCTCGACTGTCAACCACACTTATTTCACCTAAACCGATCCAAAAATCACCAAATCAAAAAAAGCTTGGATGCCTCAAACTTTCTTCACCATACCTAGAGGAAATTTCATGTCTCTACCCACTTAGCAAGAGTTCCAAGAAAAACCAATCTCCACCCTCAACCTTTGAGAATTTTCCTGAGATCATCTCAACTAGGATCTGAAATCTACTGGAAATCCAAAGCTTAACCAAAACATGGAACCCACTACTTCATGGCTATCTAGGAAATGGAAAAGGAAATGTTGTACCTCACTATCTATCCAAGCATATCCCATGCCAATGAAAACTAAACCAATTCATAAACCATGCATCAAATCCCAACATGCTAAATCACACATGCACGCTACTACCTTCAAATCCATAGCTATTTTCTTCCCTTAGTTTTTTTTGTCCAAACTTCCTCTTGCGCTCCCTTGATTTCCTTGCTTGTTTTCTCCCTTGATTGTTATTTCTCTTGGATTTCGATCTCTTCCTTAGAAAAACTAAAGTTTTCAAAGCTAAACGCTTATCAAAAGTTGTCAATTGTTTCTTAGATACTTTTTTATCATTGAATATGGTGTCTTTTCCTTTCCCTTTCCTCTTTTTCTTTTCATTTTTTATTTTTATTTTCTCTCCAATTTCCCTTGCATGCATTATGCATATTCCTATCCCTTGATCTTACTTTTATCCTATTTTTCTTTATTTCTTTGAATTAATTGCCATTTATTTCCCTTTTTCTTTTGTCAATGCCAATGCCAATTTCTAGCCATTAATTAACCAAATGTGACACCCAATGTGATGTCTCTCCCCCCGATTCAGCTTGGAATATGTCCCATGATGTTGGTTGATTTTTTCCTTTTTACATGGAAATATAACTCGGGGTTGTCAGAAACCCCTCCCCCTTGGGGGAACACCGTCCTTAGTGTTCTATGACACTTATAACTAGAAAAACATACTACTTATTGGAGCTTTATAACACAACTCGTTGCAATATTTACAATGACAAACACATATATACTTATGCACATTTTCTTCAACCAACAAATAAACATACTATTTATGGATCTTTATATACACAACTCAATACAATATTTACAATAATATACATATATATACATATGCACATTTTATTTAAATAGCCAATAAAAATGATACAATGCACGCATCAACAACAAGGGGATCTATAGGATCACATCTCGACCCTGAAAAGTAGTAGTAGGGATTCACCTCCTTCCCAGGAAGTACATAATCCACTGCCAAAATCAAATTTTGCCTCCAATGTCTAGTGCTACAATATTTGCGTTACTTGTTCTCTCAATGAACAATTATCGGCTCGTTGTTTCTGGGCACACTCCCAATGTGCTTCTGATTCCACCTAGTAATGTTATTGACCAAAACAAATTTATTCCCCCTCCTTCCTTTCTCTGCTTCCCAGTCCTTCGGGAAATTTGGCCACCCCCTTCTGTGTAGTTACTCACCTTCCAAGTTCAGGCATCCCCTTCTTTGCTTCCCATTCCCTTAGGTGATCCATCCCCTGGCAAGGTTTCCTCACATTGGAAGGTCCCAAAACCAAGTCATAACCCTACGTCAAAACCATTATACTAGTCATAGCATTCTTATGGCTATCAATGGACATTATTGGGTACCGGTTTCCCATAATGTCCCCACTAATCAAATCCTTTACCAAGATATTTTTGCATGTTCCAATTCCTTTTATGTTGCTTCTAACACTCATGCAGCTAGTTCCAACCACCTAGGCCGAGCATTTTCCTTTCTTTCATGTACCAAGCACATAATTTCCATTAAACTCAAAATGAATTGTAATAGATTCGAATCATATCTCATTGATAGATAATCAATGAGGGCACATCTACAACTCTGCTTAATTCTTGGCATAACAAGTCAAACTAGCTCCTTAATCAAATCATCATGTATACAAACATCACATCCAGTTAGCTCAGAAATCAGCCATCATAAATCACAATCATAGATTATGTTCATAATTTTGAAATTAAAAGTTGGAATAAAATATTGATACCTATATTTCAAATGGTTCTTTTCTTCTTCCTTTGTTCTTTGTCTTTTCCATACACACACTGGATCAGTTTCCAAACCCAACAAGCACCCAGTGTCTTCTCTTCTCTTGACAATGTACACACACTAGACCAGTTGCCAAACCTGGCAAGGACATAGTGCCTTCTCTTTTCTTCTCTTCCGAAGCAATAATGGAATCCATAGACTATACGACCTCCTCCCTCCATATCAACAACAAGGGCATCTAGATAGTCCCATACCTGCATGTCCCAACATATTATACAACATATACACCTACACATGTTCTACCGCGATGCTTTCAAATATACACATGATACAATGCAACACATACATAATACACATAGCACAATAAAACACATACACAACACAACATGTACAACATGTGCAAAGCATAACATGTATAACATGTACACAACAACAATATTGAAAATGTAGAGACCAAATTGTCTCTACTAGGCATTTTTGTCTCTAGTGTTTTCCCTACGCCTTACTGCATGCATCTACAATCCAAATCTAGGGTCTATGTTGTTTCTAATTATCTATTCTTGTCACAAAATGCCACAGATCACATTGTTGAAATCAAAGCATAAATGCAGAAATCTTCAGATTTGACCTCTGCGGTTACTAACTCAAGATTGGTCTCTTCCCAAGCTATCCAGGGCTTCACATCCTCTAGGGAACCTAAGCTATTATATGGATCCAAAGATCCTAACCCGACCCACAACCTTTAGGGAACTTTAGAACCAATCCCTTTCACTTCCTTATTCATAGCATAAACATAAGCATAATTATAAACAGATAATATCACAATCATATCAACATTATACTAAAATCATAGATCTTCCAGGGCTGCTTTACAAACTTGATTCCTCATAAAACTAGGAACCTTTTTATGCCATTCTCCTACATAAAAGAATAATTCTTCTACTAGTGTTCATAAGGTCAAGGTTAAGAGAACTTCAATTATCCATGCACAACATTGAGAATGATAGTTCCCAACATATCCAAGGCATATGATACCTCAAATCCATTTAATTTACCTCACCTGTTACCTTTCTCATGATTTTCCTACCACTATCCACTACCCCATTGGACCTAACCAACCCAACTATCTCTCATATTCTTGCCTTCACCTACCCTTTATTCATGCATTAGGCTTCATTTGGGTCTTACATTGCTTGTTGAGTTTCAATCAGCTCTCCTCGAGCTCCATTATCTTTTCTCTTTACCCCAATTAATTCCCAATGCCCTCAAAACATAAAATTCAAGAAAAATAAGAAAAGGTAAAGAAAACATTGAAAATCAAACAAAAGTACAACAACAAGAATAAAGTGGCATGGCCATGCATCAGTCAGAGTCAAAACCGCAAATCAAGCACAAGAAAATCACAAAACACCGAAAGTAGAATACTTTCAATAGACACCATGACTCAACCCCATGAGTTCCCAGTGCTTCCAAGAGTTTCTAAATAGAATCTTAGCCCAAGCCTTCTTCAATATTTGTGGTAGTCTCTTTTGCCATGCAATTCCTTGCATCATACTGCCATAAAAACACAATTGTCAATGCATTAATAAATATAGAAATATACCAGTTATCTTACCCTAATTTACTGAGCATGATGTCCTGCAAATGAACACATGCACATATAATCTCTCAAGGGATTTCAAATCCCTTGATGAATTCAGCTATAACTGGAAACCAACTATTACGATTGCATATGATCAACCATCTTCCATGTAGATTCCTCAGCCCCAAAGTGCTTCCATGCAATTTAACTTGATATATTACTTGGTTCTAGAGCAATAGATTATTCCTCTATGTGATTCATTAAGGATCTTCCTAGAATTCTCCCTGTGGTTCCACCTTCCACCTTGATGATAAATTCCTAGTGATTTTCCTCTCTGTTATGCACTGTTGCATAGATTCAGGGAATGCTCTGACCTACATCGCCAACTATATGCACCTCCTGAGAACTACATATCTGATACCTAACACCCTGATATGATGGATAATACCTCATGCAACGGTCTCCACCATAGGTCCAACACTTCAATGGTTCTATGCCATTTCCTTTAATCTGCTACTCTCTAGGCTGAGACCCATGTCCTTTCTCAGCTGCATTGAACTTCTTATGTCGATCCACATTTTCCTTGTAACGTGTATCCTCAGATCTTCCTTGCTTCTTGAGCCATTTTCTTTTAGTCTTCTCATTACCCTTCTAGTCACGCTTGAACTTAGGCTTATGCCTTGACTGTTAATAACAATGCTTAAACTTTCTAATGGCTTCCTCACTAAGGCTCATCAAACTCAATATGGTTTTTGAATGATAATGGAAATCCATTGATGAAGCTTTAGATATTTTCTTTATCATCCCGAGCTCGTATAATTCCCTATACTTTCCATCATAATATATCTCAAACAGGTACTTCTTTCTGAAGAGTCTTTCCAACTCATCCCAAGTCAACTCCTCTTCCCTGATACCACTCTGGTATGCTTAACATCTTCCCACCAAATATCTACTTTTCCATTAAAATTGAAGTTATTTATAGTGTCTTTCATATTCTCATAGTAATCATGAATTCTAAAGAATTTCCTCATCCCAAGCAACAAGTTTCTGCATCTTTTGACTTGGTCAACTCACCATCAAAAGTAGGAGTCTTGGCTTTCTTGAACTCTTTTGGGAAGTACCCCCTCTTGCTCCTCCTATAAGGATGTTGGTGTTGATGGTGATGATGTCTCTTGGAAGTAGAACTATAATAAAATCCATGAGTGTTATCCCTATTCTCAAGTTTACCTAAGAGCCTACCACTCTTCACCATATCATCCCTATCCAATATAGGAATTTTTTGATACCTACTTTGATCTGCACCATTAGTGCTTTCTTCCTGTTAGTCCCCCATGACTGATTCCTAGTTGTCCCTTATTTTGTAAATCAGAAAGACTATGGAGGATGACAACAGTAACCTCAACTTGCTTCTCTTGACCTTTCGCAAGCCTTTCCTATTCCTCAATCGACCTGTTATTATCTACTTTACAACTTCTAATGATTTCCCTCAGAATTCTTAATGTATCTGCTAGATCAAGAGAGTCTCCTTGTCCTGCTGCTCAACGAATCTCTCCCATCCCACCAATGCCTCCTCCATCCTGTACGAAGAATCATATGAAGTTTACTCAACTATTTTTCTCTTCATCCCCAGTCTTATATTATCTTGCAAAAGTACCATGTTAGATAAACCAAATAGAAGAGATAATCAAAATCATACCTCATGTATCTCAAGGGAGGCTATTACATATGCACAATTCATTCCAGATTAGAACAATATGTAATAATATTAAGAACTTAATTGTCATGCAACAACTGCAATGACAATAATCATCATGCATATGACCGCAATGCATATAACAACAAATTAACTATCATGCATGAATAACTAATGCACATGCATATGACCACACTAATTAACTAGCATATATTATGCTTGTAACCACAATAGAAATAAAATGATTGGCATGCATATGACTACAATTCATATAATGTTAATTAACCATCACAAATGTATGCCAAACATATAAACCTACATGACAATATGATTTTACCCTGAGGTCTAGTGTTGTAACCTTGCTCCAATACCACTCTGTAATACCCCACCCCACATTTACCCAATTTTACAAGTTCTCCAGGGTAAACATGAGCTCAGATTTACTATACATGACCCAAAAACCAAGTTCCAGTTATGGAAGTGGAGCCTAATGTCCTAAAAATGATTGCAACCTTCAAGGGACACATTATCACCCAAACATTAGACAAATTTCACTGGTAATAATTCCCTAAGATGGAAACACCATTTTCTCTCACTCTACCTCCCAGCCACACTCATGAAGGCTAGTGCATGCACCCAAAGGGATCCAACTGCACTCATACGCTTCCCTCCATGCGGCTACAATCAAAATTCTTCAGTTAAGAGGGTGCAACTAGAAGACATGTTCCATATTTTTGGGCTAGTCTTCTGGCCAATTGCCCAGATCTGCCTAGAACCTTCCAGAACTCTATCAAAAAGGTTTTTGTGTCTGTATACTTAATTCAAATCTCTTCTCCTGCTCCAAACTTGAAAAGTACATATTAATCATTTCTGCAAACACTTGGTAAACATAACACCTATAGGTCATGAATGAATATATGTTCATTGTACCATTAGTTCCATCATAGAATCATCAAGAAGGATTATTGCCCTCTCTTGCTAGTTGCAACAACACATATTAGCTCATGCATTCATATATATAACGAAGAGTATGTCAAACCATGAAATAGAATCATAATAAGAGCACATTGTATAGTGATAAATATACCATGCATGTAACCAACATTTAACCATAAGGAAGCCATGACTAACCAGTCATAAAATGAACACAATAACCAATACATGTGCTCATTGATCTAAACAAAAAATAGCACATAATAACATATGTACAAGGACAACCAAGTTAGGTACTTCCACGTATCACTCGATGATAGATTGGGCTGAACTAAATCTCTCTTTCATCCAATCACTCTTGTACCATATTCCAAATATGAATGTGGTATCACATTGGATAAACCAAAACGAAACCAACAAGGGCTTCTAGAGGCTAAGCCACCTCAAACCTCAACCAAATTGATTTCACCTAAAGTGGTTCAGAAATCACCAAAGAAAAATAATCTTAGATGAATAAAAAAATTTCACCATACATAGAGGAATTTTCCTGTCTCCACCCACCTGTCAAGAGTTCTAGGAAAAAACCATCTCCACCCTCAATATTGGGAATTTTCCTATCTCCACCCACCTGTCAAGAGTCCTAGGAAAATACCATCTCCACCCTCAACATTGGGAATTTTTCTAAGACCACCTCAACTAGGATCTGAAATGTACTGTCAATCCAAAGCTTAACCAAAACATAGAACCCACTAAATCATTGATATCTATGAAATGGAAAAGTAAAAGATATACCTCATTGTCAATCTAGGGAAATTCCATGTTAATTACATCAAACATGACCAATAAACCAATGCATAAACCATGCATCAAATCCCAGCATGCTAAATCACACATGCACACTATTACCTACAAATCCATAGTTATTTTCTACCCTTACTCGCTATTGTCCAAACTTCCTCTTGCACTTCCTTGTTTTCAACTCTTTCTTGCTCCCTTGCTTGTTCTTTCTCTTGGAGTTTGATCTCTTCCTTAGAAAAAATAAAGCAGTTAAAGCTGAAAACTGATCAAAAGTTGCCAATTATTTCTTAGATGCCATTTTATGGTTGATGTTTGTTGTCTCTTCCTTTAGATTTCCTCTTTTTCTTACATTTTTCTTTAATTTCTCCCTATTTTCACTTGCATGCATATTCATCTCCCTTCATCTTCCTTTTCTCCTATTTTCCTTTATTTCTTTGAACTAATTTCCATTTATTTCCCTTTGCCTTTTGCCAATGCCAATTTCCATAGCCATTAATTAACCACAAGTGACACACACTATGAAGTTCCCCACCCCATTCAGCTTGGAATTCTTTTCTCACAGCCTTGGTTGATTTTTTCCTTTTTACATGGAAATATAATTTGGGTCTGTTACAAACCCCTCCCCATTGGGGAAACACCATCCTCAATGTTCTATGACAATTATAACTAAAAAAAATACTACTTATTGAATCTTTAAAACACAACTATTGAGGTATTTACAATTACAAACACATATATACTTATGCACATTTGCTTTGCTTTAACCAAAAAATAAACATATTGTTTATGGAGCTTTATAAACACAAATCGATATAATATTTTCAATAATATACACATATACATATACACATTTTATTTAACTAGAAAATAAAAAAGATACGATGTCCTCATCAGTAATAAAGGGATCTAGAGGCTCACACCTCCACCCTCAAAAGTAGTACCAGGGATTCACCTCCTTCCCAAGAAGTCCATAATACACTGCCAAAATCAAAGTCTGCCTTCAATGTCCAACACTACAATCCTTTCCTTACTTGTCCTCTCAGTGAACAAATACCAACTTATTGTTTTTGTGCACACTCCCAATGTGATTCAAATTCCAACCAACAATGCTCTTGACCAAAACAAATTTATTCCCTGAACTTTCCTTCTATGCTTTGCAGTCCCTCGGGAAATTCGGTCACCCCCTTACGTGCATCCACTCACCTTGTAAGTTTAAGAATCCCCTTTGTTAGGGTCATATATTATAGAGATATTAGTCATCTTAGCATTTCTATTTATCTAAGGTAAATTTGTAAATGTTAGCCATGATGTCTAGACTATGATGGTTTAAAACAGGCCTAGATTTGGATTAAGTGTCATGCAAAGTCTGTCTATTTTGCTAAATTCCAATTGTATAATGTCATGAAACATAATTATTAAATAGGTAATCATAGGAGGACATTGGTCACCATGAAAGGGTAATAAAGAGTCATGTTAAGAAAAAATTTGGTGATCGTGAATTAATTAGCTAGGTCTAGAGTTCAAGTTACATCAAGAAATCATGGAAAAAAAATTTGCCATGCTTTGTCATCTTGGGCACTGAATTATACATGGTTTGAGTCAGTTTATGTGTCAAATCATGATTGGTCATGACATTGACAAGGGTACAATGGTCAAAAGTACAAGTGTTGCGCTTTGCTAAAGTGTTGCACTTTTGTTTTCCAAATTCAAAATTATGATTATCGCCACCAACTCCACTCTTGATCATTGTGAGAGGTTATTTTCATGGTTACATTCATCCAAGATCTCTCATCTCTATATCATTCTCATTAGAAATTTGCCGTGTGGTCATTCTTGTTCGTTGCAAAAAGGAGGTAGGGGAGGCGTTGCGCTTCTACTGCAAGAAGAAGGTTTGGAGTTTGAAGGTTTGCATTTGGCCTAAGAGCATTCTCACATGTTTCCAACGTTGAATGGGTCATTCCATGTCATCCCAGTACCCTCAACATGTCAGATGATGGTCGGAGATAGTATAAGCTTGGAGCATTGTGATTTCACACAATCACTATATTTTCCCCATATCTCTTAAAACATGTACCCTTTTTCCATGAAATTGTTATAGTATATGCACATGGATGGGATAAATAATCCCACTTAATTTCAGGTCAAAATTATTCATGGTTTTGGAGAAACAAGCAACTGTCATCTACAATCATTTTTGGATTTTATTGAAATCCATGAGTCATATTTGGCTCAATTTTATTTTGGAGAAGGTTTATGATGATATTAAATTTCTATTAAAATATCAGCTCAATCCAACTTACCATTTAGGATATATTAAAAAAATACTAGTCACTGTCCTTCTATGTTGATCAGGTGTGGAGATGAATTTTGTTGAAATAAGGAATTACTGGGGGAGGGGGTTGAATCAATAATTAAGAAACTCTTGTTATTTTTCTTATTATTCTTACAACATGGAAAATTTTAGTGCCTAATATTCGTGAGTGGGCTAATTTTCCATGGTTTTTCCAAAAAAAAGATTCGCTAAATTCCATTTTTTTCTAAACATTATTCACCCAAATTTTATAGTATAAAATTATTTTACCTTGAAAATTGACAATATTGTACAAAGACTTTTAGAAATTTACATGTTTTTACAAATATGTCAATAAACATTTTATAATTTTCAATTTGGGGATTCGTAAGGTTCGCCAAGGTTTCTAAAATTTAAGACAAATTTTAATCCTTGAAATTTTCCCTGGCTTATAATCCCTTCTTATATTCTTTAACTTGTGAGAGCATTCATTCACAAAAAAGTGAACCAACAATATTTCATACACACATATTCAAACAACAATCACATGAGCAGCACACATTTGACACAATGTTTTCACATGGAAACCCAGAGGGAAAAATCCACCAATTTGTTATTTTTTTATGATGCAAATTAAGCACCCACTTAATTGCATATGTTTGTTTGTGAGCACCCACTCACAGGAGGCACTGACCCCCTTTGGTTAGCAAGCACCAACTTTCCAAGGGGCACCAACGTCTTTAGTATGTAAGAACCAACCTACCCTTGCCATTGTTCTAATATTTCATACAATTTTGAAAAAAAACAACAAAAAACAAAAAACAAAGAAACAAAAAACAAAAAACAAAAAACAAAAAACAAAAAAACAAAAATAAAAAAAAAAATAAAAAAAATAACAAAAAAACAAAAACAAAAAAAACAAAGAACAAAGAAACAAAAAAGACAAAAACAAAAACAAAACGAGAAAAAAGGCATACAATCATACAAGTAAAATACCAATAAATGGTTGTTTGCGGATTCAATTTCTACACTCTTCCTACTGTGCTCAATTGCAACAGATCTCCTCTTTCTGCTCACAATAATACTTCCTCTGCGCTCTACCTTCACCTGTCAAGGGATCTTCACTGACTACTCTTCAACGCTACCCTTGCAATTCTCCACATAGCCCTCTCGCTTCTCTTGCTGCTCTATTAGAAAGATTCCTCTTAGCTACTTCAACCTCTCTGTCATGATGCGCTTCACTCACAGCACAACACGCTCACACATTTTCTCAATTCCCCCATATTATCCATTTCCAGTGATGGTTTTTATTCCACTGAGGCACTCTACGCAACGAAGTCTTTCCTGTCTGTCCTTTTGCTACCTAATTATACTTAGGTACGACTCCCTTTGCCTCTCTTGCATCTTCTGATGGTCTCTTCTCATAGTAGCAAAAAATAGAGATGGGCCTTGCAGTTCTCCATAGCTTGATTTTGTAGATATGCCATGCTGAGAAATTAATTCTCAGGTGACCTACGCACTTCTTTGAGAGTCCCAATCTCATTTATCGCTCCACAAATCATTAATAGATGACAGAGATGACTGCTTTGTTCTCATTTAATACAGTCATTCATGCATGTGAAGCAGTCCACAAGTTTAGTCCCTTTGAATCTACCAACTCCGTCGTTCCTGCATTTAGTTTCACAGTTGCTGACCCATATACCTTTAACTATATGTACTGTGTTATCAGAGACACTTCATATCACAACTTCAAAGTGGTGCAGTGTTCTGATACTCCTCTATCGCTGAGCTCCTTTGAGAATTTCTCATCATAGGACCGAGATTCGTGACTTATCACTTAGAATTAAGGTGATAAGCCTTCAGACTCCTATTGGGGCCATTCTCCCTTTGTTAGATGCTTTATGCCCTTGGTTCTTTGAACTCACGGCCATGTGCCATCCCAATATCGGAAGCCCCCTTTATCATAAATTTTCCAAACTCCAACTGTTTTAGAGTTCTGATGTCTTCATCCTCCGATATGACATCATCACTCCATGTGGAAACTCATTAGTTTTGACATGTGTCTCTCGGTTTTGGCCCATTATCCTACCCAATATGGTTGAATATGACTGTGACATGTCCTGTCGTACTGCCATGTCATGATGACATCAACTTCCATTGTAGCTTATCGGAGCCAATCATATGCTACAATGTGTCTTACTAAAGGAGAGAGAAGAGGGCCCATCAACCTTTGGTTTTGTAATGAAATCCTTTGTTAATATTCTTTTAGCATTCCTCGGCGCATATACAGGCTTATCGACACTTATCGAATATCACACCTTTAAAGGTTCCTCACTTTAACAAGTTCTGATAATCTGATCCCTGATATGCCGATGTTCCGATGTGGTTAGGTTTTCAATATATTGATACACCAATCTCTGGGGTTTCCATATCCTCCAACCTCCGATACAACCTGCTCCAATGTACTGAACCTCCGATATTCCAATATCCAAATGTCTCGGACTTCCGATATGCCAATGAGCCGATATGCCGATGTGTTGATATGATGGACCTCCGACATTCCAATCTCTGATATGCCAATACATCGACTATGCTGACCTCCGATATTTCGATGTGCTGATATCCTGAACTTCTTATATGCCGATATTTCTTCCTTCCTAAGGCTTCACAACCTTGAACTTCAACATACCATATTTTTTATTGAGGAGTCCATTTTTGGACTTCCGCATATCGTTGGAAATAATTTTTAGACCACTTTCCAATGGAGAGGTTCGATGTAGGCTTTGATCCCATGTGCTTCTTGGAATATGACTTCAAACTTCTCTACCCATTGATTCTTTGGACAACTGAAATCACACCCACCATGATGATCCTCTACATGAAGCCTGCAGCTACCATAGGAACCCTTCTAATCCATGTACTTACTATAACATACATTATTTCTAGTCTGGTTGACATCAGTGCCAACATACATGCACAATACTAGCACAACAACCATCAATTGTCAAATAATCTCCCCCTTTGGCAATGATGGAAACACCATAAGCTCCCCCTCAAGCTAGGCATGGTCTACTCTAATTCCCTACTTTGATGCCAATATTCGCCCCCTTTGACACCAGTGGAAAACAATACTTCACGAACAATTCCCTTCAACCATTGTAGCCTACTCTCCCATGAGTTCCACATCCTGAGTAGCTACCACCACCTACCAAAATGAAGACATTTGGAGGGAGGAGTCACAACTCGTATCTGCTACATGAGATACTCAAATGGTTATCTTGTCAATGGCTTGGTAAATATATCTGCCAGTTTCTCTTTAGTGGGTACATATCCAAGTCTGATAGTGTTGGCTGCAACCTATTCCCTCATGAAATGGAACTTGATAGGAATATGCTTAGTATTTGAATGCATAACAAGGATTTTGGAGATTCTGATGGCACTTGTGTTGTCCACATTATTGAAATGGGATCAGACAACTCTACTTGTATATCTTTCAAGGTTTGCTTCATCCATAGAATTTGTGTACAGTAGGTAGTAGCAACAATATACTCTACTTTAGCAATTGACAGATAAATGGAGCATTGTTTCTTGTTGACCCATGACACCAAGCATTTTCAGAAGAAGAAAACTACACCATAAGTACTCTTCCTCTCATCAAGACTTCTAACCCAATATGCATCCTTGTAGACTTTTAACCTGAAATATTCACTCTTAGCATACCACAGTCCATACTCTGTTGTACCATGAAGATATTTGAAGATCCTCTTGATAAAAATAGCATCACTATCTCATGGAAAAGCCTAAAATATGGCCACAATCCCCACTACTTGCATGATGTCTAGCCTTGAAGCTTTCAGATACAGTAAGCTTCCTATCATTGACCTGTATTCAGTCTAATTTACCAGCGGTGTTCCATCTTCTTTGCATAATTTGCAGCCTGTTTTCATGGGCATGTTGATAGGTTTGCAATCTTCCATTCCAAATTTGTTCAGAGTTTCCTTTAGATATTTGGATTGGGATATAAACACTCCTTGTGGAGACTGAGTAATTTACAGACCTAGAAAGAAGGACAGTTCTCCAATCATGGACATTTCAAACTTTGTTTGCATATATTTTTCAAATTGATGCCCCAATTGTTCCATATCGTTGCCAAATATTATATCATCCACATACACAACTACTATCAGTAGATGGTCGCCTTCAGATTTTACATAAAGGTTATTGTCAACTATGCCTTTCTTAAACCCTTTTTGCTAAAGATACCTATCCAGCCTTTCATACCAAGCTCTGGGGTGTTTTTTTAATCCATACAGGGCCTTCTTTGGTTTGCATACAAGCCCTTTATCGGAGGTGAGTAGAAATACTTCTAGCTGCTCAATGTAAACCTCCTCTTCTAAATATCCATTGAGAAAGGTAGACTTCACATCCATTTGATATACCTTGATACTCTTATGGATGGAAAGAGAAAGAAATATTCTTATAGCTTCCAATCGAGCTACTAGTACAAAGGTTTATTCTAAATCCGCCCCTTCTAATTGGGCATACCCTTTGCAAACAAACCGAGCCTTGTTCTTGATTACTTGACCCTATTCATTCAGTTTATTCTTGAAAACCCATTTGGATCCAATAACATTTTTTTCTCTTAGCCTTGGAACAAGCTCCCATGTATCATTCTTTTCAATCTGGTCAAGTTCTTCATTCATGGCTTTCACCCAAAACTTATATTCACTTACTTTACAAAGGTTCTTGGGTTCTATTTGTGATAGTAGAGCCAGATTTGCATAACTTGTATTTCCAACAAGTTTTCTTCTAGGTTGGATGACATGTATTTGATCCCCAAGAATATGACTCTCAAGATGTTCCTTTTGTACATACCTAGAGGGTGTCTTTGGCCTTGAAGTCATGTCTACTTCCTTATCTTCACTATCTGAATCTATTTCTTCTAGATCCACAGACCTGAAATCTGAACTTTCTTCATCATTTGAATTCATATTTCTTTTATAGGATTCAGGTTGTGAACCTACCTCATCTACTATTATGTTGATGTAATCCTCAATATTCCTTGTCCTCTTGTTTTAACACTTATATCATTTTCTTCGAATAGAGTACCCGAGCAATATCCCTTCATCAACGTGCGAGTCAAACTTCCTAGTGTTCTTTTCATTCCTTTTAATGAAGCACTTGCTTCTAAACACCTTGATATGTTTAACTGATGTAATTCTTCCCTTCCATAAATCATAGGGAGTTTTGTCACTATTAGGCCTAAGTTGAGTTGTATTTGACAAATATACTACTACCTAGGTTGCTTCTCCCCATAAGTTGTGAGACACTCCTGCTTCATCTAACATTGCTCTGGCCATTTCCTTGATTGTTCTATTCTCCTCTCTACTACTCCATTTTGCTGAGGAGTTCTAGCAATTGATTACTGCCTCTTGATGTCATGTCTTCACATAATTACTCAAATTATCTTGAGGTGTACTCTCCCCCTCTGTCTGATCTAAAGCATTTTATCTTTAAGTCTTTATCATTTTCTACTTGAGCATTAAACTTCTTGAAATGCTTGAGCAATTCCAACTTTTCTTTTAAGAGGACAATCCAAGTGGCCCTGGTGAAATCATCAATGAGAAACATGAAATACCTCTCTCCTTTTGAGTTTCTTACTCTGGTTGGGCCACATATGTCTGTTTGAATGAGCTATAGAGGTCCGGATGAGGAGATCTCTTTCGATTTGAAATGATTCATATTCTTCTTTCCAAACTAACATGACTTGCAGATTGTGTTATCAGGCTTCGATGGTCTTGGTAATCCTCTTAGTGCTCCCATCTTGATTACTTTTATCAAGTTGTCAAAATTCATATGCCCAAGCCTCTTGTGCCACAATTGTGCTTCACTTGTTTTTCTTAAATAGCAGTTAACCCTAGAATCGTCAAGCACATATACATTATTGTGGGTTCTAATTTATTTTCCCACCTGTTTTCCATTATTTATGTTGCAAATCTCACAATATTTAGATCGAAAGGTCACATCATAGCCATTATCACACATTTGGCTAACACTAAGTAGACTGTGCTTGAGACCTTCTACATACAGCACATTCTGTGCTTTTGTTTTTTATGAAGACTAACTACACCTTTGCCTTTGATTCTTGCTGGAGAATTATTTCCAAAAGTGACATTGCTTCCTTTATCCTTTTATTTAAGCGACATAAATTTTCTTTTGTCCCCAGTCATATGTTTGGAACAACCACTATCCACATACCATTTGTTTTCTTGATTATTATTTGATAAGGAAAATCCACACTGCATGCTCTTTTTAGTCTTCCATTTCAAACTCCCATTATCCTCTTGGATAGATGTCTGACTAAAATTTTGGGACTTAGACAGGTATTCAAACCTACATCTACACTCACTAGCTTTGTGCCCAAAATTATTACATTTGAAGCATTCTACTTCACTTAGTAAGGGAGAGAAGACATTCTGATTTTTGAGAGAGGAATTTTGAGACTTAGAAATTTGATGCATATTATATCTGGGATTTTCATCTCTTTCAACTTTGATCCTTCTACAATCAATGGCTTTATGTCCAAATATATGACACCTATAGCAGTGACCATAAAACAAATAGGCATGCCTATTATTATAAACATTATGAGATTGTGTAGGAAAATACCTTGGTCATCTAATTGATTGGTTCATTCTCCATTGATGATCTCCTCTTTGTCTAACTGCTCTTTTGTCTTCATTAATTATTTCATGATGCTTGTTCCCATGGCTATGTGGTTCTTCAAATCCTGCAGACTTGAAGTTTATCTTCCCAATAGAAGATTCATGTGTCTTAGAGTATCCCAGACTAGTTTTGATTCCTGAAGGCCTTTAACTATTCGGGATTGGATCTAGTCTCCTTGTCCCTTTAACAAAATTTTCATTTAGACCCTTCTCGGTCTTTGTTTTCTCAATATCGGTGGTTAGAGAGACAACCTCGACTTCAAGACTCTGGCTGTTTTCTTCCCATTCTTGAATTAGGTCTTGAAGAACCTCTTCTTTTCGTTTTTCCTCCTCTAACTCAAATTTCAAAGACAAAATATCATCTTTTCATATCAGTGAGATCGTTTCCCTTTTTAAATTTAGGATATCTTGTTTCAACTACTCGTTCTCCTCTTCCAATCTCTCACATTTTCCTTGGTTTTATTTTAGTAGGAGGACTAGAATATCATTGCTCTTGATAGATTCTTCAAGCTTTTCTTTTTGATAGGCAAACTCCTCATTATTAGAGTTATACATACTTTCCTCCGCACATTGTAACTGTTCCTTCAACTACTTATTTTTCTTCCTTTATTTCTTTAACTTGTTGAGGGAACTGATGAGTTCCCCTTCAAGGTCTACCACTCCTTCTTCCTCTTCAGAGTCCATAATACCCTATTTTTGGAGTCTGTTTCAAAGGCCATAAGAATATACTTATATTACTCATTCTTCGATGAGTCTTCATAGTTTGACTTTGGTGTTGATCTATCCTCTTTGGAGTAGAGCCCTTTCTTCTTATAGGGCTTTTTCTTCTGATGTGTCTGAGACTTGTTTCCAAATTTTAGATCCACTTCCCTTTCAAACTTTTCTTTATAAGGGCATTTGGAAGAGAAATTTATAACTCTTCCATAGTCAAAGCACTTAAAGGGAAACTTCCCTTTATATTTTCCTGAACCATGCTTTAGTTTTCGAGCTAGTTCAGCCAATTCCTAATCAAATTCACAACTGGAGAAGTCTTGATGATATTTTTGCTCCTTGCCCTTTTTTGATACTTTGAATGTTGCTTCCTTCGGTTCAGATTTCTCTATTCCTACTCTCATCTCATAGGCTATGAGAGTACCATGCAACTGATCCATCTTGAGATCCTTCAAGTTAGCCATTTCCTCAATAGCTAAGAATTTGGCATTAAATCTCATGGGTAGAGATATTAATATTTTCTGAACAATCATCTCTTCCTTGACTTATTCACCAAGTCCTCTAATCATTTTAGTTACTTCATCAACTTTGAGGAATTAGTATGCTATGCTTTCATTCTTTGGCATTCACATGCTTTAAAACCTCATTATGAAAGTCTGAATTTTCACTTGCTTGACTTTCTTATCTCCTTCGTGACTCTGGTTAAACTTTATCCAAACTTCCTTAGCAGACTTACAATGCATAAATTTTACAAGTTATGATTGACTAAGACCAAATAGAATGGAATGCTTGGCTTTAGCATTGTTCCCATATAATTTTTTACCATTTTCATCAGTGGGAGGAATATCAGGGACATTGTAGTCTACTAGCACTGATGTCCAAACATCTACTACCAAGGACATAATATATGTTTTCATTCTCACTTTCCAAAAATCCTAGTTGGTCCCATCAAAGACTAGTATTCTACTTGAGTAAGCCTCTTGGATCTCATGCCTAGATACAATTCCTTATAGATCTACCTTCTAGTGTTTAAATTGTTGCTGAAGGAACTTGGCTCTGATACCAATTGTTGAAATAAGGAATTGTTGAGAGGGGGACAGGGGGTGAATTAGTAATTAAGAAACTCTTTTTATTTTTTTTATTATGCTTACAGTCCCTTATTATATTCTTTAACTTGTGAGAGAATTCATTCACAAAATAGTGAGCCAACAATATTTCAGACACACATATTCAAACAACAATCACATGAGCAACACACATTTGACATAGTGTTTTTCACGTGGAAACCTAGAGGGAAAAAACCACCAATTTGTTGTTTGTTTATGATGTAAATTAAGCACCCACTTAATTACATTTGTTTGTTTGTGAGCACCCACTCACAGGAGGCACTAACCCCCTTTGGTTAGCAAGCACCAACTTGCCAAGAGGCACCAACCTCTTTAGTATGCAGGCACCAACCTGCCCTTGCCACTGTTCTACTATTTCATACAATTTTCAAACTGAAAACAGAGGCATACAATCATACAAGTAAAATACCAATAAATGGTTGTTTTCATATTTAACTTCTTCTCTCTACCTATTGTGCTCACTTGTAGTAGATATCTTCTTTCTTCTCGCAACAACACTTCCTTTGCGCTCTGCCTTCACTGTCAAGGGCTCTTCACTAACTACTCTTCAACACTACTGTTACCGGGAAAAGTGTCTATTTAGAACTGCTCTATCCCACTAAGGTGTGACAGCTGCCTTAGAAACAAACAGAGAAAACTACTTTTGTATTTCCTTTATGAACTATAGATAGAGAGGAATAGAAAGAACCGACCTGTGTCTTGCGCTAATCCTTTGATCCAATCCCTCTCTTCTTTGACAGCTTCCATCTACCTGCTCCCTTACTTGCCCAGCTTCACCAAGTACCTGTAAGATCACAGAAGAAGAACACTATACAAAGACATGGATCTATATTCATAAACAACTTAGGATCGGATTTAAGTTAACCATACAAATGTAACAAGCATCAATGATACAAAAGCATGGAGGAAAAACTCAAATAGTTTTTATTGATAAACAAGAAGATCCAGGAGGAGTTACAACCGATGATTCCTGACCCAGCATCAACCTCCCAGCAAAGAAGCACCTCTTCACCTCCAACAAAGCATCAATAACCCAATACTCTGATATTTGTCTCAAAACCAACAGCGATTCCTTACAATGTGCAAAATTCCAGCCTCTGGATCTCTGGGATGAGGGATCCATATATAGATGTATGTAAGGAGGATGAGTCAGCTTGTGATTTGATTAGTGTCTTCTCTCTGTCAGTTCTTGCTTCCACTTGGAGACTGAAGGCCTCTTACTCATCCTTGGTCGAATTCAGTGAGGCAAGTGTCATAGGAGAAGATTCTGGAAGCTTCCATTGTCCCTCCACCTCGCGGAATGACACTGCCATTTGTCATTTCTCGCCCAACGCACCCTCATAGTGCATTTAGGTGCGTTGCAACGCACCTAGCCAGTGGAGCAACTGAAATGATCCTGTTTTGACTTATTCTGAGCATTTTCTGGTGGAGAACTTCTGGGAGAAGCTGTAATTTGTTGACCTTGTTCCTTTAGGGGTTAGAACAACACTTTTAGGGAATTAGGAGCCCTTGGTTTATGGACATTTCATGCTTGGAGTTGTAAGGCACAAAAATGTCTATAACAGTTGCCCCCTAAAGTATGAGGCCGTTAATCGGGTGAAATGCTTTATTATGAGGATCCGAAGTTATTTCAATGCTGGGAGGATACCTGTAATAAGATACAATACAATACATTATCTTCATACTATTTTCATGACCTAGCTGAGGTGGGCATTCCCATGCTCAGCTTTATAAATTCATTTTTTATGTACATAGGACAGACAATCGTCTGAGTGTAGACTGATGATTCTGATAGAGCCATCATCCTTTTGGTAGGATGATTATCTGTGCTGCAATGCTTGTACATTTAATGTCTTTATTTCCCTGAATATATATCGCAGCCCGGATGGATGAAACTAGATCCGAGGTCTTCAATCTCGTCCGATCTTCACTCAAAGTACAAGTCGATCCATGTGAGAAATGTCCTGAAGTCGAACATGGAAAGACATCGCTTGATTACCAGTCAATGATGTAAACTGTTAACAAGCGCGAGAGGAATCACCGATAATGATAATGATCCTCAAGGTACCGCAGTACAATTCACGTGGTGTGAATAAAGAACTTGGCATCGAACACCACGCAAAATCTTTCGGTCGAAGGTCATTGATGTAAACCTATCGCCGGAAGTGAGAAACTTGCCATTGAGACATGCAAGCTTCAAAGTACTGAATGGGGTGTTCCTAGACCAACTTCTTGGATAATGAGCTGATGTCGACAAGAAGTGATCCATCACAGGAGGGTCTTAATGAATCCCACATCAATGACACGGAACAGAGCAAATGATTTTGATGGAGGTGAAAACGATCTGATGATATACGGTTCAGGGTGGCGCTCATGAAAGAATGGAGTATAATGTATGGTAGTGGGTGGGACACAGGTGGCCTCTCTGGATGACTTCTCTTGAACATGTCGGCAACACTGATGTGATGGATTGGTAGCATTAACCCCAAATGTGGATGGTATGGTGTGACCATGGCGATGTGACCGGTGAATGAAACAACCCAACCCGACTCGGACACGAAGTGGAAGTGTCATGTTCATGAGCGACTTGCTACCAATAAAGATTCTTTGAGTTTTCTTCCCAATTTTTCCCCAGTCATTTCTGACCAGTACCTCTTTATTTTTGTCAAGCTTGAGGAGGATAACATATGCTTGTTCTATAATTTTCCCTTCAGGCAAACCCATCGCTATGTTTTAACGAGCCTAGCGATAGTGAAACTCGTTCTCGTCTAAAGACAAGTTTGTCACTATCAATATTTTTAACGAGTTTAACGACAAAGATAACTTGGTCCTTTTCAATTTTAGAGAGTCTGAAAAGGTACGTAAAGGTAACTCCAAAATTCCTTTTTCGTCATCTAATCCCTTAAGTCCGAAAAGTATAAAACAATACAGAAGGGATGAATTTTCGATAGTTTTAACGAGCCGAATAAAACAAGCGCTCGATCTTTTTGTGCAATAATCCCTCAGGTCCAAAAAGATTAAAATCTAGATGAGGGACAACACTTCCTATCCCTTTAACGAGCTGGAGAGGCCAATGGCTCGACAATCTTTTCATATTTTACGAGTTAGTTGAAAAGAGCTTAAAGAAGACTCGTCTTTTGAGGAACGAGTGATAAAATGGGTAGCAGCTGATTCCAGGTAAGGTTTGGAATTTTCCAATCACGGCAGTGTCACAAGGATGGCTAGTGAAATCACTCTTCGCAGCTGTTCCTCAAAATGGGTAAACAATCAAATGGAGGTGAATTATCGGCCAATGAAAAAGTGGAGGTGACGGTGCAAACACGACCAAGGCTTTAATGGCTGAAGTGCTACATTCACGGTGGTTATTTACCGGGGAATAGTTCATTTTTTAACGAGCTTAAACGCGGGTGGAAACATTTGCTCATGTCTTATGTTTATTTTTTAACGAGCTTGAACTATGTGCTAAAACTGCTCGATTAGATGGTCTTGTTTTGATTTTTACCATAAATAGCTTTGTCCTTTCAAAGATCGTACTGTATTTTCAACTGCTTCATCAAACTAGTCAGAAATGAACAATATTTGCTTGAAAACGAGTTTAAAACGCTAATATTTTACTTTGAACTACGTAAAAGTAATGAAAAAGTGTTTTTTACCTCTCATTTTACCATTTTATTTGAACTTGGTTTGTTGGAGCTTTGGAGGTGCTTTTCCCCCTTGATTTTCATCAGTTGATTTCGGGAGATTCTATGGACGATTCTCGGCACCGTCTGGACCAGGTAGGAGCTAAACCTGAGCTCTTTCATTTCATGGTTTCCATTTTGCATTTTGAGCTTGATTCCTAGCTTTTCTGAGCCCCTGGGGTTTGAGGAACTCGTTCTGCCATCAACGCACCTTCAGTGTATCGAAACCTGCGTTGAATGTCGGCCTGTCTAAAGGCTATCTGACATTCAACGCACCTAGAACACTGCTGCAGGTGCGTTGGGAGCAAAAAGGGAATTTGATGCACAATTTTTGATGGAATTTTTTCCTGTTTCTCACCAAAATTAGGACCTAACTCCTCTCTTGTTTGTTTTTCAGAGGTCTTTGGAGTAAGATGACCATTACATGGCGAGAACGTGAGCATGAAGAAGAGGACCTGCTTGCCCTACATGATCCAGTTACAGTGAACGCGCTGCGGAATTGTGGCTTGCTGAAGTTCTTCCACATTTCTAGCATGAGATAGCAGATCAACTTACTGCAGTATTTGCTCGATGCTTGGGATCCTACCAATCAGGTTTTCCAGATCAGGGGAAAATCTATACCCTTGACTGCAGTAGACATCTATTTCTTGACTGGCTTGTCGAGGCGGGGTGCCCCCATCTCTTTGTCAGGTTCGGCCCGAGGAGGTGATTCTGTGAGAGATTATGTCCATCGGTACTGCAGAGAAGGATCTCAGCCGAGTAAAGACGGCAAGATCATTATCTGTGATGTCACTGACAGGTCCCTTAGGACTATTCTGTTTACTTTTGGTAGGATGGCTGGTAGTGCGTCTCTTCATGTAGCCAATCGATCTTATATGCAGCATGCCTTGGAATGCCTCCAACCGAAGGTGTTCAACTGGTGCAACGCAGTACTTCTTATGATGAAAGAACAATTGACGAAGATAAAGAACGGGAGGTTGAAGAACTTTGGGTATGGTTCTATTTCGACCGCCTTTGCCTTGGAGAAGATACCACTGATGCAGCCGCAGTACATTGCACTCGATTTACCTTCTCCTACTGAACCACGTATGCAGAGATGGGTTGACCATATGTCTAGGCATGCTGGCCAGTCTCAGATTTCATTTTCTGATACCTTCTTCAGGTGGTTTGATCGTCAGGAGATGGTTTATTTTGAGTATCCATACGCTGGCATGGGATTCCGGGGTGATCCAAATTTAGTACTGCCGGATGGCGAGCAGTGGGGCGCCATTGGTAAAATCTTTGACCATATTGTTGTTTATCGTTTTTTGTTTATAATGTCCTTGTGCTTTATTCTATCAAGACTTTAATCAAACTCATGTGTACATGCATATGTTGGTCCCGTTCGTCCAGTAGTTCACCTGAGAGTACCAGCTGTTGCCCCAACAGGAGAGGCCGTCGGAAGGGCTATTCTTCGTGACCTCGATGTGGCCGAGACTCTCACAGCTTTGCAGGAGCAGGTTGAGGGCCTCACTCTCGGTATTCCAGATGTGAGGACCGACGAGCTACCTTTGCGGTTACAGCGGCATACTACTGGTGTGCCCAGACGATGGACTCGCCTCTTACGCATGATCGCACAGGCTGTGACTTGCTATCACGAGCATCATTAGACTAGGGTGCCCCTAGCATTTTGAGTTTTTGGGTCGTTTGACCGATTTTGTCTTGGTTACAGAACATTATGTGTAAACCATAAAAAGTTATATATATTTTTGATTTTCGGAGTTTTATTTTGGTTGAGCTACATGATCCACATGCAAAACATTGATGATGTGTTTCTTTTTATAAATGTTGCAAATGTCTATCTAACACATAATTTGCTAATGAGTCAATTAATGTGTTTAAGTTTCTGTAAATATGTTGATATTGAATAAGATCAAATTGTCTTTCCAAAATCTTAACCCTTAGGAACATGCGATAAATAGCTGGGTTTTGGACGGAATATATACCATTGAGTTGTAGTATTACGAGTTGTGAGTCTAGCCTGACAATTAGTCGGCGTATACCATGAGTGATGGCATCAGAGAGAAACTCTATCAACGCGCTATACTCAGTGATGTTATTCGTTGATCGACCAATACATACACCTCTGAAACTTACTAACTCGCCGCTTGGATCAAAAATGGCCTAGGCTGCGGAGGACAGGTTCCGCGAACTACGACTCGCTCCGTCGGCATATCCAACACATGACTCCAATAGGTTTGACATCTGCAATAAATGTAAAAAGTGGATTACTTGACCAAAATAAACACTTTAGCGAAAACAAAAACATAAAAAAAGCATATTGGTTACCATTACGCATAGTAACGCTTGAGGTACAACTCATTACGAGGTTGCGCCAGTGGAATTCTGCCATAATCCATTAACTCGTAGGCTCCTTTTGCTAACACTCGTTTAACAATATAGGGGCCCATCCATAAAGACTTAAATTTACCTGCTTCCAATTTATCGGACTCTTGGTCGTAAAGCAAGACCAAGTCACCTTCTGAGAAGACACGGGGTTTGACATTTTTTTCGAACTGCGCCTTGACTCGTTTCTTATGGGCTTCGTTAGCCAAAGCGGCGTCACGACGGGTTTCATCCAATTGGATTAATTCTAAGAAACGAGCCTCTTCTTCTGAAGTTCCGGGGAGGAGATCAATTGCAAGTTTGAGAGACGAGATTTCACACTGGATTGGTAAGACTGCTTCCAGGCCATATACCAGTTGGAAGGGTGTGAACCCGGTTGCATTCCTTACCGATGTTTGGTAAGCCCACAAAGCTGAGTACAGGATTAGGTGCCATCTTCTTTTGTGAACTTCGATCATCCTTTGCAGCATGCATTTCAGGACCTTGTTGATTGCTTCAACTTGTCCGTTGGCTTGCGGATAATATGGAGTAGAGCTATCGTGAGACAACCCTAGTTTGGCAGCTAATTCAACCATCATGTGATTGCAAAAATGCGATCCATGATCTGTGACTATAGCCTGTGGTACGCTGAATCTGGCGACTACATGATTGAAAAAGAAGAGGGCAGCTATTTCACCAGTATTATCTAATGTAGGCATCGCCTCGGCCCATTTGGTAAAATAGTCAACTGTGACTATGATATACCCAGGCCCCCCGGTCGAGGTGGGGTTACATGTTATGAAATCGATGCCCCATTTGGCGAATGGCCCAACAACAACTATTGGCTGTAGAGGTGCGGGTGGTCTTCTGGTTTTGCTATCAACAATTTGACAAGCATGGCAACTTCTGACTGCGGTTATGCAATCTTTGAACATTGTTGGCCAGAAGTATCCTGCTCGTAAATTTTTTTGTGTTGTATCATATCCAGATTGATGCCTCCCACACGCGCCTGAATGACACTCATTCAGGACTTTTTTGGCCTCCTCATGGGTGAGGCACCTTCTCAGAACTGTATCGATACCACGACGGTAAAGTGTATCACCGACGATCATGTAGTCTTTTGCTTGGTATTGAATATGTTTTTGTTCAGAGTGGGAGGTGTTTGGCCTAAATTTTTGGGTTTGGAGATAAATGATTATATCCCCATACCACTCATTGCTTGTAGATATCAGAAATAAACTTTCATCCACGATTGATTCTTCGGATGTTTCATCGTTGGACGACGATGGGAGATCGCACAATAATTCTGCGAAAACTAGAGCTTTCTTTGACTTGGATTTTACAAATTCCAGATCAAACTCTTGAAGGATTGCTATCCATTTTGAGTATTTGCCCCCCAGTAACTGTCGCGACAATATATAAGTCATGGGGTTGCAATATGACAGAATGGTAGTTTTCCGAAAGAGGACATAGTGTCGAAATCTTTGTATCGCTTGAACAGCTGCAAGCGCCAGCTTTTCAACGTAAGAATATTTGCTTTCTGTATCATTTAAGTTTTTACTTAAATAATATATAGGATTCTCAATTCCATCGACTTATTGAACTAAAACCATTGCGATGGTCGTATCTGCTGCATCCAGATACAGGTTAAAATCTCTTTGATAATCAGGGGCGTACATTAATGATGCTTTCATTAGGGAATCTTTTAAAGCATCAAAGGAAGCTTGCGCAACCTGATCCCAGACAAAGGGTACCTCCTTTTTCAAAAGACGTGTATAACCTTTGGCAAGTTCGACGTAATTTGGAATGAACCTCCTCAGAAAGTTTGCTTTCCCTTGGAGTTTCTGAATCTGAAGCAAATTCGAAGGTGGAGGCAAATTTATGATTGCCTGGACCTTACATGGGTCGAGACGAATCCCATCCTTGGAGACTACAAAGCCAAGTAAACGACCAGAACTGACGCAAAATACACATTTGTGCGGATTGAGTCATATCTTGTAGTGTCGGCAACGTAGAAATATCGCTCTTAAATGCTGCGGATGATCAGTCCGCTTTCGCGAATGAGCCGGAAGGTCATCGAGGTATGGTTGAACGATGTTTTTGATGTCATGGAAGGCATAATTCATTGCCCTCTGAAACGTCGCCCCTGCGTTCTTTAAACCAAAGGGTAATTTTCGATATGTGAATGTGCCCCACGGACAAATAAATGCAGTCTTTGACTGGTCCTGTGGGCGGATATTTATTTGATTATACCCGGAGAATCCATCCATGAATGAAAAGATTTCGCATCCGGCGCATTCATCAATTATCTGGTCAATGAAGGGTGTAGGGTAGTTGTCTTTTGGACAAGCTTGATTTACATCCCTATAATCGACGCACACTCTAATTGTCCCTTGTTTTTTCATAACAGGGACAATATTCGATACCCAATCGGTTAGAGGAACCGGGTAGATGAAACCAGCATGGAGAATTTTTTCAACTTCTGCCTTAATGGCAGCGGCTTTCTTGGGGTGCACCTGCCGTAGTCGTTGTCTTACTGGTTTGACATCTGAATACATCTTGATTTAGTGTTCAACGATACTCGAGTCAATGCCTGGCATTTCACTGTATGACCAAGCAAAGACATCTCTGAATTCGCGAAAAAGAGCGTTATATATTTCCAGTTCTGAAGGAGAACAACATTTGCCAACATAAATATTCTCTACAACATCTGTTTTGGTCGAGATATTTATGGCTATAGTCTCTTCAATGTTGGACAAGTTTCGCTCGGAATCCACCGTATTTGACAGAAAATCAAAGACTGAAGGATGATAAAGGTCATTTTGAGTATCTTCTCCACAATCCGGAAGAAGAGAACGATGGTGGGAATCATTCCATGGTGCTCCTTCGGTTACCATAGATTGGACAATTCCTTCGTCGGTGACATGCACTCGCGACCAAGGATCTGAAGGAGTACCATATTCTCTAGACCTATCTATCCAAACGCTTGATGAGCGTTGATTTGGGTTTGCCTCCCATGCTAGGAACATTGATTGCTATAATGTTTCCATTGGGCTTGGGGGCAAAACCACTACATGATCCATGTCGATATCGTTTTCTGAGATCTTTGTAGAAGATATCATGTAACAGGTTCCTATCGACGCTACTTCCGCCAGATTGATTGGAGTTGGAAGAGCGAAAGTTCCCATTAGTATAGGATCTTTTAGTAGGCCTACTCCGATATTCTGAAGTGAATGGGGGCTTCCATGGATCATGGGAATGCTTCCAGTAACTTGAGAACCATTGGGGAGGAAGTTTTGCTAATCGACGATTGTAATCCCTCCTTGAAAGGGAAATGCAATCTTTCTAAAATAGGTCGACACAACAGCTGCCATGGCATAAATCCATGGTCTTCCTAGTAGGATGTTGTAATCAAGATTCCCATCGATGACTTCAACATCTATTTCTACAGTTTTCCCTCCTAGTTCACCTTTCAAGTTATTTAGGATACCATATGGGGTATATGTCCTTCCGTCGAATGCTTTTAATGTCGTCGAAGATCGCGACAAGGTTGGAGATCCTAAAGTTTTCCAGAAACTCATCGACATAATGCATGTAGATGCCCCCTCATCAATAGTTGTTCGATGAACAGTTTTGTTGAGGGATTTCACTTGAACAAGGAAAGCTAGTTGAGCTGGTAACTGAGGATCGTATCCTTTATGATCGAAGGATACAAGATTGGAATCCTTTGGGTCAATCCCACCAATGGCTGATAATAAAGCCTGCCTTTGGGATGGGCAATTTTGTAGTACTTCAAGAGTCGACATAGCGGATGGCGATTGGGCCAAATCTTCCACTATGTTATAATGTTGTGCCGCTCTAGCGCGGGGATTAAATGTCGACTTGTGTACTAATCCCTTTGGCGGTTTTATCGTTAATTCAGGAATGGTGGGTGGCACAACTTCTGTCAAAGTTGTTGTCGAACTACTTGGTTGATCTTTATCCTTGTTGTTCGACAGCTGTGGATTCCCATAATCTTTGTTCCTTCTCGATATCAAAGCATCATTTTGCTGTTTTGAAACCGACAACATTAGCACTTGAGACGGGGAAGCATTTCCACTCTCAACCAGATTTGTTCCTGGATTTGGAAACGGATCAGTTAACACTGCAGAGGTTTTTGAATTCTTGAAGAATTTTTTAAGCTCAACTCTGTGTGGACAATCTGCGGTCCAATGATCATCATCGCATATAAAGCATGGATTTTTTGGTTTCCTATTTCTAGGAGGGTTTGAAGAAGATTTTTCAGGTGATGATTCCTCCTGTTTCTTCTTCTTCCCTTTGCCTTTCGTCTTGCTTCCTGGTTGTCTGGTTTCTTTGCCTTTGTCTGTCGATACGGCATTTACTTCCGAAGCAAGAAGCTCGTCTTTTGCATTTTGACCTGAAATCTTACAGGCCTTTTTGGATGTAGCCTTTGTCGATTTTGTGTCTGTCGTGCCAATCACACCATCACCGGCATGAGAGTCATTGTTTGATTTAGGAGGAGGAGGAATTGAGAATTCCGGTCTAGGGGCGTCAGGTATTTTATCGTAGAGCGTGCCGGACTGAGTGTAAATCAAGTCCAAATATTGTGCACGAGCGATAACTTGCTCTTCTGTTACGACTCCCCCCTTTGCCACATCTTCCGTGATGGAAGGTAGTAATGACTTGATAAACCATTCAGCTAAGAGCTGATCGGGGACGTACGTTTTTACCATCCTACGACGACGTTGCCACTCATGTATATGATCAGATATGTGAGTGGCTGTTGTTTGTTTGAAGTTGGTAAGAAGTTCTGTTCCTGTTTCGTACCTTATTGGTAATTGAAAATGGGTTAAAAAGGTTGTGGCTAAGGTACTGAAGTTGTCGAACGAAGCTCTAAGCAATTCGATGTACCATTTTGCCGCTGGACCCGTTAACGTCCTCTGAAAGAGGCGAAGTCTTATCGAATCATCATTTAGGGTGTTTGATGAACACCGTAGATGAAATGTCATCACGTGATTCGATGGATATTCACCCGGATTTCCATTAAATTTAGGAATATCTGATGGAAGTTTATGCGGAATCGCTGGCCACCAAGGGGCGTAAGCAATTGGATCGTTTCTTAACCGATTTAAATCAGGTAACTCTAAGGTTGCCACAAAGGGTAACTGTTGATTCAGGTTAGGTGAAGCATACCCAGGATAAGATGGAATTGCCTGAGCAGTTGGTCTTTGCATACCGGCATAATGCATTTGATCCTGGTATGTTTGGTAAGGTTGGTGGACATGACCATTGTAAAATGGTTGATTTTGACCGTTTTGAATGTACGGCTGTCCACTATTCGCAAAGATTTGCTGCTCAGAACCTTGGTATACTTGTTGGAATTGCGGCTGTTGGTATTGCACCAGCCATGGTTGTGAAGCTATGTGCTGTTGCGCGATACTAACCGTTTGACCAAGGTGAGAGGTAATTGTACCCGTCTGGACCTGCGTCGCTCCACTAGTCGGCGATTGTGGTTGAGTCGCAGGGTCAAGGGGCTATTGCATTACAACTTGAGTAACCTGAGGTTGGCATACAACAGGCAGCGTTTGAACTTGCGACACCGTCACAATAGCTGGCATAGTCGGGATATTCGACATAGGTACGCATTGTTGCATCGAATACACAATTCTTGGTTGTTGAGGTAGTATAGATACCCAACCACTTGAGGTAATTCCAGGGTAACCTGAATGTTGTTGTGAACTCCCGTATGGATATCCTCCCAGAGGGGATAATGAAAGGGCATACTTCCCCCCATACGGTGGTAATCCAGAACTCAAGGGAATTGTTTGCCCTTGGGGACCGGACTGCCCAAATTGACCTCCAAATGGATCAATTTGTTGAGACTCAACATAAGAGTTTCCGGATATTATTCCGGATGAACAAACAGGAACGGACCATACTATCGAAATAGCCCCTGAGTGGGCTCCTTCTAGCGGCTGAGAGCTAGTCGGGACAGATGGTATGCCGACGAGCATTGTCGGAGTGATAGCAGGGAGTTATGTCGTCGCTGTGTCAGATGACACAGTCCTAGATGTTGACGGTTGTTCAGACATTTGTAGTCTATCCAAAAGATTACCTAGCGATTCTACAAGAGCTTCTGGTGGTGGTAGACTAACTTCTGATGAAGAAGGATATAGAGTGATCCCGACTCCAAAGTGCATTGGAGTACTTGTTTGAGGATCTTCTACAATTTCTTCTATTGCAATTAGACCAGGTGGAAGGGGAAGACTGTCAAGTCCGTAAAATATTTCTGGTGCCGAAGAAGGTGTGAAATCGGCAGCGACAGATGTTTGAAGAGTAAGACTTTTCGAACCGGTTGTAGATGGAACTGGTTCGGTAACACAAGTGTTTATTCTCAAACTAGGATCAGTATCACTGTCCTTCTGTGGCTGTTGAACTTCTTCTGTAGAGGCAGGGATTCCAGAAATGTTTTGAGTAACCGGAGTCTCTGATGTCGTTGGAATACTTGTTCTAACTTTGATAGGAGATTTGGAACCGGTTAAACGAGTTCGCTTTGTATGTACTGGTTTCGATTCCGGAGACAAAGACGGTTGACTCGTAAGCCTCCGCGAACGACGGGGTTTCAATTGACTTTCTTCCACGATTTCGGATTACTTGATCAACTAAAATAAAGGGAAGGTATGTTTCCGAATTAAATGAATTTTAGACGCTTTGACACAACTTATTTTTTCAGTTTTTAAGAGTCGAGAAAAAACAAAAGATGACTCTAGTCTCCTTCGATTTTTAATGAGCCTGAAGTGACAAGTGCTCAGATGGACCTTTTCCGTTAAGGAGTCTGAAAAGGAACGAAAGGGACTGCTCTGGAGGTCTAGGTAGAGGGAGTACCAAACCAATCGCAAAACTACAGAATACTTTTTACGTTACGGCAGTCAGTCTTCCCGAATGTTGTGTTCAGTGCATTGCGATCGGTAGGGCGGCAGACATGGCTTCCTATGGATAAAAGATTTAAGCCTATAGGGGTCTCCCAAAATATACTCGACGGTACATGGGAGCACAATTCCGTACTGGCACTTATCGTCTCAAAGTGGAGGAATCACCCAACCATCAGTGAGGACAACAGTTACCAGGCTTTACGACGCTGGAATACGTCTCTAGCCTAGACCTCTAAATGTTGTGCGTTAAGTTCCAAAGCGTTGTTAGATTCATTGAATTTATTTTAAGTTGATCTTTCTTATGAAGTTTTCCTTTTGGGTTCACCACGAGATGTAGATATAATTCCTAAAATGCAATCTAAAGATGATAAACAAACTTTTATCTCTTTTGTGCAATGAAAATCCTAGCTACTAAAGGAAAAGAAAGACACAATCTTTTCACAAAGAGCAAAGAGCACACTGTAAATGCACTTTCCTAAATCAAGCCAAACAGACTGTCTATATGCAAATGCACATGCATGTATTTGTTTTTGACTTTCTTAGTATTGATGCTAAAAATAAAGTTGATGTACAAATCTGAATTTGCTTTCAAGCGACAAACATAAACAAGCTTCTTTTGGAAATCAACAGATAGAGATGATTACGACACCTTGTGATTTTGAAATGAATACTCGTTTTGACACTAGAAAATCACAAATTCAGACCAAAGGCAATAGTAAAAGTATAATCGACCATCAACAGCAATCAAACTTTCTCCTATGATCGAAATCGACACTTGCGACATATCTAAACCAAAGGACGACAGTACGACTATTCTACTTTTGCAATGGAAAACTGTAAACGACTCAACAAACACACAAAAACATCTACAGTTCTTTTGTACAAAGGAGGCGGAATAACAGTAAGGAAAATGGGTTTTAAACAGACATATACTAAGCACAGGCTGCAAAATTCAGAGACAGAACTGGAAAGAATGAAGCACAAGAACCAGAGCTGCACAGGGCTAGTCTGATCAGCGCACCTGTAACACAGAGAAACTGGATTGCAGCGCAGGTTGCCCTTTCGGGAACTGCGTTGAAATGCAGGAACTCTTAACAGTACCTGCTCTGGGCCAGAAACGAGAATCTGTCCGGGTTCTGGGTCATAGTTAGCAGTTCAGTCTTTGGTTTTTGGCCGAGTAAAAACAATCAGTAATGCACAATCAGGGGTAGATCTAAGGAGGGTCTAAGAGCTATCACAATGGCAATCAGATAATTTGTGAATCAGCTGTTCAAATCATAAACGAATCCAATGAATGGATTGAAGCAGCAGATGTCTACTTTGCATTTGTTATGGCAAATGCAGTTCGAATGCTACTTATAAGTTTATGAAACAAACAACAAAGAGATACAGAAACAAACTAATTAGACAATCGTCCCCAGCGGAGTCGCCATTTTGTTACCGGGAAAAGTGTCTATTTAGAACTGCTCTATCCCACTAAGGTGTAACAGCTGCCTTAGAAACAAACAGAGAAAACTACTTTTGTATTTCCTTTATGAACTATAGATAGAGAGGAATAGAAAGAACCGACCTGTGTCTTGCGCTAATCCTTTGATCCAATCCCTCTCTTCTTTCACAGCTTCCATCTACCTGCTCCCTTACTTGCCCAGCTTCACCAAGTACCTATAAGATCACAGAAGAAAAACACTATACAAAGACATGGATCTATATTCATAAACAACTTAGGATCATATTTAAGTTAACCATACAAATGTAACAAGCATCAATGATACAAAAGCATGGAGGAAAAACTCAAATAGTTTTTATTGATAAACAAGAAGATCTAGGAGGAGTTACAACCGATGATTCCTGACCCAGCATCAGCCTCCCAGCAAAGAAGCCCCTCTTCACCTCCAACAAAGCATCAATCACCCAATACTCTGATATTTGTCTCAAAACTAACCATGGAAAATTTTAAGAACCCCCCCTAAATTGATAAATATAATAAATGGGCGAATCTCCATGGTATATAGGAAAAATGGAAGGCGATTTTATCAATAATATAATATGTATATATAATTTTTTGGCGAATCTCTCACTAGGCATGGCGAATATTTTACTCAATTATAAAATCTTGTAAGATCTTGGCGAGTCTTTCACTAAATAATAAAACTTTGTAAAGTCCTAGTGAATCTTAGCATAGGCTACATGCTGGTTTAATTCCCCCATTTAAATAGGCTACATTCCAGGTGAATACCATGGGTCAATACCATGTGTCGTTTTGGTGAATACCATGGGTCAATACCATGTGTCGTTTTGGTGAATACCATGGGTCAATACCATGTGCCATTTTTATTTTTATTAATTCTAATATTAGGGTTAATAATGGTTTTTTGCATGGTATTAATAACAATCTAGTCCATGGTATTTGTCCCATAGTATTTTTGCCATAGGTTTCACCTAAATATAACCCATTTTTGAGTGTTGGTAAATATAAGGTGACTTATGGAGTAGATATAAAAAAATGTTTTATTTGTTTACCATACCTCTCGTTTATTTATATTTTTATTAATTTACCATACCTCTTTTACAAATATAGTATTTGTCCCATAGGATTCACTTAAATAAAACCTCTTTCTTGAGCCTTCATAAATAGAATGAGGGTTATGGACTAAATATAAAAAGAGGTTTTATTTATTTAGGATACGTCTAGTTTATTTATATTTTTATTTATTTACCATACCTTTTGAGTAAGTTTTATTTATTTACCATACCTCCACTTTACTTATATTTTTATTTGTTTACACCCTTACATGTATATAAGGTGACTTATGGAGTAAATATAAAAAATGTTTTATTTATTTACCATACCTCTCATTTATTTATATTTTTATTAATTTACCATACCTCTTTTATAAATATGGTATTTAGCCCATAGGATTCACTTAAATAAAACCTATTCTTGAAAATGGACGAATGGATTCACTTAAATAAAACATATTCTTGAAAATGGGCGAATGGAAGGTTGTAAGTCCTAATTTCAAGGGCTAAATTTACCTTTTTTACCCTCTCCCTTAAAATAAGGTGGGCTATTTGAGGTGATTTGTAAAAATGTACTATGATACAAAATATTCGCCCACTAAAAATTTAAAACCCCTTAATTTCGCCAAAGGGCGAACATTCGCCCCTAAAATTATCCTTGAAACTAACAACAATTCCTTACAATGTGCAAAATTCCAGCCTCTGGATCTCTGGGATGAGGGATCCATATATAGATGTATGTAAGGAGGATGAGTCAGCTTGTGATTTGATTAGTGTCTTCTCTTTGTCAATTCTTGCTTCCACTTGGAGACTGAAGGCCTCTTACTCATCCTTGGTCGAATTCAGTGAGGCAAGTGTCATAGGAGAAGATTCTGGAAGCTTCCATTGTCCCTCCACCTCGCGGAATGACACTGCCATTTGTCATTTCTCGCCCAACGCACCCTCATAGTGCATTTAGGTGCGTTGCAACGCACCTAGCCAGTGTTTTTAGGTGCTATGCAACGCACCTAGGCAGTGGAGCAGCTGAAATGATCCTGTTCTGACTTATTCTGAGCAGTTTCTGGTGGAGAACTTCTGGGAGAAGCTGTAATTTGTTGACCTTGTTCCTTTAGGGGTTAGAACAACACTTTTAGGGACTTAGGAGCCCTTGGTTTATGGACATTTCATGCTTGGAGTTGTAAGGCACAAAAATGTCTATAACAACTACCCTTGTAATTCTCCACACAATCATCTCTCTTCTCTTGTTTCTCTATTAGACAAAGTCCTCTCAGGTGCTTCAACCTCTCTGTCACAATGTGCTTCACTCATAGGGCAACACGCTCACACATTTTCTCAATTCCCCCATATTCTCTATTGTCGGTGATGGATTTTGTTCCACTGAGGCACTCTACAAAAGGTAGTCTTTCTTGTCTATCCTTCAACTTCCAATTTGTACTTAGGCATGGATCCCCTTACTTATCTTGTGTCTTTTGGTGGTTTCTTGTCATAGTACCCCAAAATAGAGATGGACTTGCAATTATCCATAGTCTGATTGTGTAGAGCTCCCATGGTGAAAAATCAATTCTCAGGTGACCTACACACTTCTCCAAGAGTCCCAATCTCATTTATCGCTCCATGGATATTTTAAAGATCACAGAGATGACCACTCTATTCTCATTTAATATAACCATTCATGCATGCAAAGCAGTATGCAAGTTGAGCCCCTTTGAATCTACCAACTCATGTGATCCTGCATTCAGTTTCACAACTATCGACCCATATGACTTTAACTCTCTGTATTGTATTATCAGATACAATTCATATCACAACTTCACAGTGGTGCAGTTTTTTTATACTCCTTTGCTGCTAAGCTCCTTTGAGCATTTATCATCATAGGACCAAGAGTCGTGACATGTCACTTAGCATTAAGCTGCTAAGCCTTCAGACTCATGCCAAGGGCCATTCTCCCTTTGTTAATTTCTCTACACCCTTGGTTCTTTGAACTTTGACGACCATTTGCCAGCCTAATATCGGAAGTGCACTTTATCAGAACTTTTCCAAACTCCAACTATTCTAGAGTTCCGATGTCTTCATCCTTTGATATGCCGACCTCTGATATGATGTCATCACTCCACATGGAAACTCCTTAGTGGTGACATGTGTCACTCGATTCTGGCCCATTAGCCTACCCAATAACATTGAATATGTATGCCATGTGTCTTGTCGTACTGCCATGTGTCTTATCATACTGCCACGTCATGCTAACATCAGATCCCACTGTAGCTTATCGGAGCCAACCATATGCTACCATGTGTTCTATTAAAGGAGAGAGAAGAGGGCTCATCAACCTTTCATTTTGCACCAAAATCATTTGTTAATCTTCTTTTGGCATTCCTAGACACTTATAAAGGCTTATCAGCACATATCGAATATCATAACTTTTAAAGGTTCCTCACTTTAACAAGTTTTGATATTTTGATCCCCGATATCTCACTGTTCCAATGTGCTAAGGTTCCGATGTGCCGATGCGTAGATACGCCAATCTTTGGGGTTCTGATATCCTCCAACCTCCGATACAACCTGCTCCGATGTGCCTAACCTTCGATATTCTGATATCCCAATGTCTCGAACTTTCGATATACTGATGCGCCAATATGTTGATGTGCTAATATGCTGGACCTTTGACATTCCAATCTCCGATATTCCAATACGTTGATTATGCTGACCTTCGATATTCCGATGCATTGATATCCTAGACTTCAGATATGTTGATATTCCTACCATACCTTTTGATATAGGAGTCCATTTTTGGACTTCCACATATTGTTAGAAGGTTTTTTCAGAGCACGTTCCAACGGAGAGGGTCTGATGTAGCCTTTGATCCCATATGTTGCTTGGAATATGACTACAAATTTCTCTGCTCATTGACTCTGTTGGGTCCCTATAATACTAATGATTACCCCATTACTATTGTAGCTGTATCCCTTATTAATATTTTTGTGCCCCTATTGCCCCCATATTGTTATTACTGTGCCCCATAGAATCCCTCTATTGTTATTTTTGTAGCTTTATATTATTATTGTTAGGTCAGCTGGGTTATATTGTGACTCCTTAGACTCCTATATATAGAAAGTAGGTTTTGTCATTTGAATCATGGAAGAATTGCTCATTTATGTAATGTAAAGGAGGTTTCCCCCTCGAAGAGGCTGAATTCTAAGGCGTGGATCTCTCTTTTATATCTTTTTGTGAGCTAGTTTCATAACATTTGGTTTCAGAGCTTTGGATTCTAGGGTTTCGCTGCTCCAAACAGGTCATCGTGGAATTTTCTATATAACTTTTTTTCTGCAATGTTTCAGAAGCTAAAAAAAAACCCATTTGAGCAGAAATCATGCTGAATCTTGGATCCAAATTTCAGAGCTTTTTGCACCATATTTGCGGAGATATGATCTGAGGAAGTTGGTCTTTTTGAAGACTCCTGAATTACATTCCAAACAGGTGACCTGGGAAAAATCGTCATAACATTCTCTCTGAGCATCAGATTGAAATTTCTCAAGAAGGTACAGAAAGAGGACAAACTGTAGTTTCTTGTATATCTTTTTCAGATCCAAAGGTCAAAACAGTGACTCATGGCACGTAGTACAATTTCACTCTACTAAACTAGTCTATAATCAGGTCATCTTGGGATATTGTGCATAACTCTTCCTTGGAGAATCCAACTTGGATTAGACTAGTGGCATTGAAAAGAGGACACAAAGGGCTACTACAGGTTGCAATTTTAGAACTGGATGATCCGAAATTGTAGAGATACATCAGATTCAATATCAAGCTTCTACAAAGTGAAAACATGTGTGTAGTTTTTTTTAAATTTTTGCATAAGATTGGTTTGAAAAATTAGTTTAAATCGGTAATTGATGCCTCGAGGAAATAAAATGCAAACACCTAGTAAGAAACCTGAAAGCTCTAGCATGACTTATCAAGAAGAGGAAGAAATGCAACATGATATATCAAAATTACGAGACCAAGTGCAACAAGTGTCACTTGCACAAAAAGCAACAGAATCTAAGATGGATGGTTTAAGGAAAGATGTAGAAGCTAAGATGGATGGTTTAAAGAAAGGTGTAGAAGCTAATATGGATTGTTTAAAGAAAGGCGTAGAAGCTAAGATGGATGGCATGGAAGCTAAGATGAATGGCATGGACGCTAAAATTGATGGCATGGATGATAAGATGGAAGAATTGAAGATAAATATGAATAAGTTGCTACAAGAAATGGTCACTAATGGTGAAAGGGTAGTAAAGGAAACTCAAGATAAGAACAAAAGAAATGTTAATCATGATTCCATAGACTCTAATTTTGGATCGAAGACCCACCATATTCCAAAATCCGATATGAGGAAGTTTGATGACAAGGATCCCGCAACATGGATATTACAGATGGAGCAATTTTTTGATCTCAATAATGTGCAAAACACACAAAAGGTACGTATTGCAACTTTATATTTGGAACCAAATCAGTTTGTATGGTATCAATGGCTTTGCTCTCGTAAAAAAATTATCACTAGGGCAATTTTTACGGAAGAATTGACAACACATTATGAGGATACAAAAAGCAACACTTTTTTTAGCCAATTGATAAGTCTTAAACAAAAGGGTTCAATAATGGAGCACATTGAGTTCCAAAAATTGAACATAAGGGTAAAAAATATTCCAAAGGAGCATAGGATTGATGTGTTCATAGGGACTTTAAAGGATAATATCCAACATGATGTTCGCCTTTGGGAACCTGATTCATTAGAGAAGGAATTCAGGTTAGCAAGAAAAATGGAAAGCAAAATTATGGCAACCAAGAAGCATACCACTCACAACTATAAAAATGGAAGTGTTGTTGCTCTTAGTCTTCCACAACCTATAAGGTTGACACCACAACAATTGGAAGAAAAAAGAGCAAAAGGGCTTCGTTACAGTTGTGATAGCAAATACACTAAAGGTCATAAGTGTGCTGAGAAGAAATTATTCTACATAGATTGTGAAGAGGAAGAAGAAAAGGAGAAAGAAAGGTCAAAAGAAGAGGATATGCTCCAGGAACAAAACCTAGATAAATAAGGAATGAATCTGACCATATCTTGTAATGCATTGGTAGGAATTACCACTCGTCAAACCATCAAGATAGAAGGACAAATCAAGAAGAAAAGGGTAATAGTGTTGATTGATTCTGGAAGTACCCACAATTTTATTCATTGTAAGGTAGCAAAAGAATTGAATTGCTTCTTATATCCAGCACCAAAGTGTCAAGTGATGGTTGCAAATGGAGGAATAATAAATTGGTCTAGAAAGTGCCATAATATCAAGCTATCCATGGGAGAATATGTATTGACTAGCCCAATGCTTTCCATTCCAATGGGAGGTGCTGATGTTTTACTAAGAGTCCAATGGCTACAATCCTTAGGTACAATAGCTTTTAATTTTCAAGAACTTTTCATGAAATTTTTTGTGGAAGGAAAGGAAGTTGAATTAAGGGGTATTGCAGGGAAACCGGGAAAGATAATCAGCTCAAACGGTATGACAAAGCTTCTAAAAAAGGAAAAAAGAGGTGTAATTGCACAATTATGTTCACTAGATGTTTCTACATTGGAATCATCTATTTCTCTAGATCTCCAAAAGGTCTTGGACAATAATTCCAAGGTATTTGAGACTCCCTAAGGTCTCCCACCTATTCATGATCATGATCATGCTATTCATCTGATTCCAGGAAGTGTTCCTCAAAACATCAGGCCGTACAGATATCCCTATGCCCAAAAGAGTGAAATTGAACATATGGTTGCAGAAATGCTAGAGGCTGGTATAATTCAAGTGAGTAAAAGTTCTTTCTCTGCTCCAATAGTATTGGTGCACAAGAAGGATGGATCATGGTGCATGTGTCCAGATTATAGGGAGCTCAACAAGCTCACTATTAAAGATAAGTTTCCCATTCCAGTCATTGATGAATTACTGGATGAATTGCATGGATCAATTTACTTCACCAAGTTAGATCTTCGTTCAGGATATCATCAAATCATAATGAAGACTGAAGACATTCCGAAAACAACATTTAGAACTCATGAGGGTCATTATGAATTTTTGGTCATGCCTTTTGGCCTTACCAATGCACCTTCAACATTTCAAGGTTTGATGAATTCCATTTTCAAACCATTCCTTAGAAAATTTGTGTTAGTATTTTTTGATGATATACTAATCTATAGCAAGTCTTGGAAGGATCATGTTGAACATGTTGACAGGGTGCTACAATTATTGGAGGAGAAACAATTATATGCAAAAAGATCCAAATGTTTCTTTGGAGTACAAGAGGTGGAATATCTGGGTCATATTGTATCTCATGAAGGAGTTAAGGTAGACCCTAGCAAAATTAAAGCCATTAAGGAATGGAAAATCCCCACATCCATAAAGCATCTACGAGGATTTCTCGGGTTGACAGGGTATTATTGCAAGTTTGTTAACAATTATGGGAGAATAACAGCACCTCTACCAACATTATTGAAGAAAGATGCATTTTCATGGACTCCAGAAGCAACAAAGGCCTTCGAGCATCTTAAAGAGGCAATGTGCCAAGCACCAATCTTAGCTACACCAGACTTCACAAAAACCTTTATTGTTGAATGTGATGCTTCAGGAAATGGAATTGGTGCTGTTTTAATGCAAGATGAAGACCCACCACTTTCGAAAGTCATCCAATCAAGGGAAAGTTTTTACACAAAGCTATTTATGAGAAGGAAATGTTGGAAATACTCCATGCACTTAAGAAATGTCGACCCTACCTAATGGGAAGACACTTCAAGGTAAAAACGGATCATGATAGCCTTAAATACTTTTTAGAACAAAGATTATCCTCTGAAGAGAAACAAAAGTGGGTCACAAAGATGTTGGGTTATGACTTTGAAATCATCTACAAAAAAGGGAAGCAAAATGTGGTGGCATATGCACTCTCAAGAAAGGATGAGGATGTGGAAGCATTGTTGTGCGCCATTTCTATTATCCAACCAGATTGTATAATCAAAGCAAGGGAGGAATGGAAGAATTACGAAGAAGTGTGGGCAATTATTCGAAAGTTACAACAAGACTCCAGTACGTCTGATACATTTAGCTGGAAAAATGATTCATTATGGTACAAAGATCGCTTATACCTCTGTAAGAATTCCCAGCTAAATCTAAAGATTCTTATGGAATTGCACACTTCTCCCTTAGGAGGGCACTCAGGATTTTTAAAAACTTACCACATGGTTAAGAAGGAATTTTTTTGGGAGGGCCTTAAATCAGATATTCAAAAGTTTGTGGCGGAATGTTTAGTTTGCCAACAAAATAAAGTTGAAACAATTAAGACACCGGGTTTATTACAACCTTTATCCATTCCAAGCCAATGTTGGGAGGAGGTTTCAATGTATTTTATCATAGGTTTACCCAAGTTTGAGGGAAAGAGTGTCATCATGGTGGTATTTGACAAACTTACCAAGTATGCACACTTTTGTGCATTATCACATCCATTTAAAGCCAGTACAGTTTCTACTGCATTTATGGAAACAATTCAAAAGCTACATGGAAACCCAAAGATTATTGTAAGTGACAGAGATCCCATTTTCAGTGGAAATTTTTGGACAGAATTATTTTCTTGTCTTGGTACTCAGTTAGCTCATAGCTCATCTTATCATCCTCAATCTGATGGGCAAACTGAGATAGTAAACAAATGTTTGGAAGGATATCTTCGTTGCTTTGTATCTGATAAATAGACACAATGGTTCAAATGGTTGCCTCTGGCTGAATGGTGGTATAACACTTCCTTCCATACAGCAACAAAAATGACCCCATTTATGGCACTTTACGGATATCATCCACCATCCATCACATCATATTTAAGAGAAAATTCTAAGGTTCAAGCAGTGGAACATCACATCAAACATCCACAACATGTCGTCCAACTCTTAAAGGATAACCTTGTGTTGGCACAGAATAGGATGAAACAACAGGCAGATCAACATCGCAGCGAAAGAAGTTTTGATGTATGTGATTGGGTACTCCTACGGCTACAACCATATAAGCAAATGTCCCTCAAGAAAGCTAAGAAGGATAATAAATTATCACCAAAGTATTATGGTCCGTACAAGGTGTTGCAAAAGATTGGTACTATGGCATACAAATTGGAGCTTCCTGCAGCTTCTCGATTTCACCTAGTTTTCCATGTTTCATGTTTAAAGAAGGTTATAAGCGACAAGCTCCCAGTTCAAACAATATTGCCAGAACTTGACGAGGAAGGAAAAATTATATTGGAACTGTTAGTGTCAGTCTTTCCAGCCTTCCTCTAGTGATCAAATATGCTCTTACAAAGTGATCTCAGAGTGTCAAGGTCAAATTTTGTCATTTCAAAGAGTTTTCAAGCAAAATTTGGTCACTAGGCATTAGGTCTAGGGTTTGCTTTAAATCCTTCTAAAGTTGTCAAAATGTCGGTCCATGTCATTATTCAGCTGAGTCTATCATCATTCATAGGGTTTTCATTATCATCTCAGTGTCTAATGAGTCATTGTACACCTTGTTCATGCTTCAGTTGTGCCTTGGCAAGGTCATTTCCCTCTCCTAGGGTTTTGAAAGCCAATTTCTCTTGGACGGTCAAGTCATCGGCAAAACTTGTATCCAGATGTTCATACACCTTCCCCTATCCTTAAAATACCCTATCAAATGCTTCCCATCTCTTAGATCCCCCAAATTCCTCATTTTTGCACAAACCCTAGTTTCTAGCTACAACTTGGCAATTTTCTAGGTTGGGCCTGTGTTTTGCCCTTTTGGACCCCTTCCCCTCGCTCAGTCTCTAAGATTCCACTTTCCCCTACTTCCTAACATCCCTCCCCACTCCCAAAAATTTCCCCAAGAATTTAGAAGCCCCCTATCCCCTTCATTTCGCTCCATTTCAACAAAATTCCTTGTTTCACACATCGGGAAAAGTCACACTCAAATGATGTTTTAGAGAAATAAAAGATGAATTTTCGGAAACTGAGAGAGGTTTCTGTCAAAAACATGCCAAGGAAGAAAAACCTCTTTCACTTTTTTCACAGGTGTCATGGTTTGATAGAAATGTCAAGGATACCGTTGCCTCAGGAGAATCAAAGACACCTCTGAAAAGACCTTGGGAAAATCAAGTTTTCTTCTAGCTTGGTTGGAAAAATGATTTTCTTGATGGGTAAAATGATAACTACACACACATATCTTTCCAATGAGCTATCATGACCTCAATTTGGGGTTGAGGAAGACATTCAAAAGTTGACTGCAACAGCACTCTTCCTTGAGGCAGCCTCATTTGACACTTTTTGACCAGTCTTGGGAGATTTGATTTTTGATAGGTCAAATAAACCCCAAATTGAAAAATTCTAGTTGGGTGGGAAAGTAGACTCAAAGGCCTTTCCAACTAGCTATCCTGCACCTGATTCTGACACCGGGAAGGCCTCCAAAAGCCTCATGCAAAATCGTGTGACCCGTCAGGGCACCTCCAGCCGTGCAAAAATTACACTGGCGCGACCCGTTGAGGGCGTGCGACCCGTTGAGGGCGTGCGACCCGTTGGGGATTTCTCCACAAAAATTTTCCAGTGAGCCACAAATCAACTTATTTCTCCTAAATCTCTTTAGGTAAGCCTCTAAATCATGGTAATTTTGCTTGGTAAAGAAAAAATGAGCATGGAAGATGTATCAAATGCCATCAAGATGAAATGAGAAATTCACGTGTATTGTGCTTAAAAAGGTCAAAGTGCAAGTAAAGCTAGGGTTTTGTTTTGCTGTGCTCAAGGTTATTCTTTTCATCCCCACTTTTTCCCCACATCCCATTACCACCTCCCTTATCATTTTTACCCAATCTCCCTACCAAAAATACTAAAAGCCCTAAAACCCTACCCCTACCCCTAAAAATCAATAACATAACCCTAAACCCTACTTCCCATAAAACCCTTGCATATTATGATTATGTGATGTTGTATATCTCATAATTTCTTCCCTAAATTCCCTCTTACATATATTTTCCCTAAGTCCCCTCAAAAGTCCCCCTCCCTAACTTCTCCCTTGTGTTATTTTTCCCCTTGAAACAACATATCAAACAGTCAAAACAGCAGGGCATCTCATGGGAGGTTTCATCTCTCGTGAGCTTTTCACAGCACCATCACTGCCACATCCTGAGGTTATTCATGAGGAGAGAGGACCATCACAGTGGCATGACATCCCCGTCACTAGACATGTCAGCTCCTCACCATTGGTTACTTATCAGAGTGGCCAGAGGGCCTTATTTGCAGCAACTCGGCGAGTACTTTCTCCACAGCATGTGGGAGGGGTCTCGCCTTCTTCGTTGGCTCAGCGAGTGTTATCTCCTCATCAGGTGGAAGGGGCCTCGCTTTCTTCACCATCACAGGTACCAGGGAGGGGAAAACAGCCCATGATTGATGAGGGGCCATCAGGAGTTCCAGATATTGAGCTTGTTGATCTTGAGGCCAGTTCTCCTAGCCGAGAGGCAAAGGAGATCATTCAGCATCTCAGAGCTGAAAATGATGCCTTGCAGAGGAGATTAGAGGGGGCACAATGGACCATCACATACCTCGAGCAGCGCAACAAACAGTTGGAAGATGAGCAAGCACTTGATGAGCTGTGGAGGATTCGTAGTGACCGCATTTTGAACCGGAGAAGACCCGGTGATCCATTGCCCGCTGACCGAGAGTCCATGCTCATCCGGGTAAATGCACACTTGGAGAGGCTGTTGGCTAAGGCCAACCAAGAGAATAAATTGCTGAGGAACATGAAGAACCATTACTGGGCAAGAATGTATGTGTGCAAGGCAAAGATGAAAATGTTTCAAAGGCAGTTAACCGAGGCACTAAAACAGAGAAAGAGGCCCAATCCCCTCCGTATCTTGGCTGAGGCCTCACTCAAGGATCAAGGCACTAAATAGCCTAACCACAGCACAAATCCCAAGAAATTTTGAGAATTTTGGGTGAATTTTGGCATTTTCAGGCAATTTGCAGGTTTTTCCCATTAACGGGTCTCACCCCCCGCGCGAACCTTCATCATGGCAACTCCATTTGGAAAAAACTCAGCATTTCCAGATTTTTCATGCAAAGTTACACATGCTCATGGATGGACTTGAGATTTGGTGAAGTTTTGGGCCTCCAAAAGGTCAAAAAAGGAGCAAACATTGACTTTCTGCCACATTTTTGAGTTGCAGAAAGTAGTCTTGGGAGATTTGATTTTTGACAGGGCAAATGAACTCCAAATTCAAAAATTCTAGTTGGGTTGGAAATTAGACTCACTGACCTTTCCAACAAGCCTACTCTTGCCCAATTTGGACACCTGCAAGTGCCCCAAAAGTGGCTCCAAAGGCGCGCGACCTGTTAGGCAGGGGCGCACGACCTGTCAGGCAGTTTTGTCCAAAAATGCACTGTACAGCTCGGAAAAGCACAGTTTGACCCAGTTTGACCTTTTGGGATGAAATGTGATCCTCTTTGTTGTAATTTGATGTAATTATTGTACTTTTTAGACACTTTTACTCTTATGTAACACTTCTAGAAGATTCATTCATGAAAAGGGTAAATATTAAATGAATGAATTGGTTTCCTAGCTTATAGAGGCAAGTTGTTTTGACTGCCTAGTTTGTAGTGCTTAGTTTAGAAGTGGTTGAAACTGCTCCTAGGATAGTGAGCTCGACCCATGGAGGCAGGGAAAGAGGTTAGATCATCTATATTATGTACTTTTCTGCTCATTTTCATGGTTGGACTCTTGAGGGAGAAGCTATCATTGTATTATTCACTGTATCTCTGCAATTTTTGGCTAAGGAAGACCAAGGTTTTGCAGTCCTCTTTGGGATTCTTGTGGACTCATGTGTTGATGGTGTGTTTCTCAATGTACTTGTAAGCTTGTTATGTGACTCATTTCCTTTCTTTTACTTCTGCACATTGAACAAATGAAGTGTTAAAGTAAGAATTCATGCCTGCCATGCTCTGCTTTTAAGTTTGTTTAATTTCAATGTTTTCTACTGTCTATAGAGAATTCAAAGTTATTGTTTGCTCTCTTTAGCTTTTCACCTTTCATTCCTGACCATCCACCTCAATCAAAGGCATCAACACTGTCTCCTACCTCGCCCCAAGGAACCCCCTGCAAAAACTGTGTCCAATCCCTGCACCCAAAATTGTTGTCCCCTCAATTTGCCACCAAAAACCCAAAAAACCCCAAATCAACCCTTTTGATCAATTTACTAGCCTAATATCAATGTTACCTTATTGGTCATCTCATCTATTGAAGATTTTACCGAGATAGACCGGAGAGAGCCTTCTCCTGCCCCGTAGGGTTAGCTACGAGGCTAAATGGTTTGATGTTGCCTTGAGGTTTACCTTTCTCAGCCTAAGGTGAAATTTCAAGCGCTAACATACTGGTGACCATACTGGGGAGAACAAACTAATCGTTTGCTCATTGATGTGTTATTTCATAAGTCTTAGACGAAGCCTGAAGTTACGCCAGGTAGCCTTCGAAAACGCTCTTGTTTTACATCAGCGTTAGTAGATAAACGTTGCTTCAGTCAATCTCCGTGAACTTGTGAATACAACACTTCAATTGCATTTTACCCCAGTACATGTATCAAGTTCAGATCTGATTGTTGATAGTGGACAACGATCAGACACTTGAAAGGCTGAAATCATTCACTAGCGACTCCTTCACTGAAAACTCCAGAGATCAATGCTTCATGGTGACTTCACTGCAGAGAGATCAGTAGCTGTGAGATTTTCAAGATGGACCGAATCACAAGAAGATATGCTCCCTTGAGCCAAGATCACATCCCTGGTTTTCCAAATAAAATTCCGAAGGTAGATTGGTCAAGGAATCTGCCTATATTTAAAGATGATGGAAAGAAGGATGCTGCTTTACATCTAGTAAGATTTCATATGCATATTCGCAAGTTGAAGGTGGATTTTCCTAAAGATTACTTGATGAAGAGATTCTTGGCCACTCTGGAAGGTACAGCTCAATCATGGTATGAAAGTTTGCCGCCTGCTTGTATTTACTGTTTAAAGGATTTTCATACTATGTTCATTGAACGATATAAGGACTCATATCCATCATTAAATTTAGTTCAAGACTGTTGCAAGCATGCTTATAGTTTATTGAAAGCCTTGAAAAATATTATGAAGATGATAATTTTATGGATGGTGAGATCATGGAGGCTCTATATGAGAATCCATTTCAGCAGCATAAAGAAAACTTAGAGAATTCCCATCAAGATGATCAGGACATTTTGCAGCAGAATCAAGATCAGCAGGTTGAAGATGGTCATATGGTTGTAATTGATGAAAGAGAAGAGCTTGTTTCAGATCTGCCCACAGAAGAAAACCAGATTGCAGAATGTGATAATGCCCAGTCAGCTACTTTAGAACTAGATTCAGATTGTGATGACCAAGCATACCTTGTGCTGAAGCCCATCAAAGAGAGCTCTACTGTTGAGATCATAGACAGAGTTTTGGATTCAGATGTTCATGAACAGCAAGGTGAGATCTTTGTGCAAGTAAGTGATGAATCTCCTTTCAATAATTCAGTAATAAATGATAGTTTGAGTGCCCTATCATATGAAGATAATTACTGTTTAAGCAGAAGAGAACAAAAGGCATTGTCTCCTTTGTCTGCAGAGGAGATAGATCAGCTTTTGAAAGGTCTTGTTACAGCCCAAGCTACAACAGATTTGCAATGCACACATAGTCAGGAAAGTGTTGGGGAAATTTCTTCCTCTGTTGAAGAAGATGATTGTTTTGTAGATCAGCAAACAGATAATTTTTTCCTTCACAAAGATGATAATCTGGTTGTCATATCATATGAGAAAGACCTACCATGTATTCAAACTACAAAAGATCAGACCATTCAGGATTCCATTTCAGATTCTTCCTCATATGTCTCATGTTTTGAAATGTTATTTCAAGAGGAGATCTGTTCATCTACTTGTTCAGAATTTTTTGAGGACCAGGAACATACTCTTAACGAAGCACATGATGAAGGCAGATCAGAATTTGAAGCAAAAGACACCTTGTTCTTTCAGCAGGAGGTGGCAATGTCAAGTCTTCATGTTTTCCAGGATCCAATGGCAGATTTGTTACAGTTAGCAGTGAAAGTGATTATTGTTGTGTTCAGTGATGAAGGAGATCATGGTCAGCTATGTTTTTGGATGCTTAGTTATAGGTTTGTACTGTTGACCAGAAGATCTGATAGAAAGAATCAGTCAAGAAGCCATCTTCTTGATTGGTTGCATTGGCATTTTGAAATAGTTTGATGATATATTGTTTTGTAAGCAACACAGGTGGTTTTCATCATGATTTCAAATCTTGATGCACTGCTACCCTCCAATAAGCTTTGTAAGTTCTTGTTTTAGTTAAGTCAGTCATGAGTCATTTGAGTTTGGTCTGTTGAGTGAGTTTTTCAAGTTATTTCAGTTTGCCATCGAGTCGGTTTGAGTCAAGCTTTAGTTAAGTTTCAGTCAGTTTTCAGTCAAGTTATCATTCAATAAATGAGTCAAATTCTTGTGTCGTTTGCCGAAATAATGACTCCATCGCCCAATGGTTGAATGCACTGGTCTGCTCTCCCAGAGGTCTAAGGTTCTTGGCACCTCCAAGGAGCTACCATCCCCATTGGAGCCAATGTTAGTGTCAGTCTTTCCAGCCTTCTTCCAGTGATCAAATATGCTCTTACAAAGTGATCTCAGAGTGTCAAGGTCAAATTTTGTCATTTCAAAGAGTTTTCAAGCAAAATTTGGTCACTAGGCATTAGGTCTAGGGTTTGCTTTAACTCCTTCTAAAGTTGTCAAAATGTCGGTCCATGTCATTATTCAGCTGAGTCTATCATCATTCATAGGTTTTTCATTATCATCTCAGTGTCTAATGAGTCATTGTACACCTTGTTCATGCTTCAGTTGTGCCTTGGCAAGGTCATTTCCCTCTCCTAGGGTTTTGAAAGCCAATTTCTCTTGGAAGGTCAAGTCATCGGTAAAACTTGTATCCAGATGTTCATACACCTTCCCCTATCCTTAAAATACCCTATCAAATACTTCCCATCTCTTAGATCCCCCAAATTCCTCATTTTTGCACAAACCCTAGTTTCTAGCTACAACATGGCAATTTTCTAGGTTGGGCCTGTGTTTTGCCCTTTTGGACCCCTCCCCTCGCTCAATCTCTGAGATTCCACTTTCCCCTGCTTCCTAACATCCCTCCCCACTCCCAAAAATTTCCCCAAGAATTTAGAAGCCCCCTATCCCTTCATTTCGCTCCATTTCGACAAAATTCCTTGTTTCACACATCGGGACAAGTCACACCCAAATGATGTTTTAGAGAAATAAAAGATGAATTTTGGGAAACTGAGAGAGGTTTCTATCCAAAACATGCCAAGGAAGAAAAACCTCTTTCACTTTTTGCACAGGTGTCATTGTTTGAGAGAAATGTCAAGGATATCGTTGCCTCGGAAGAATCAAAGACACCTCTGAAGTGACCTTGGGAAAATCAAGTTTTCGCCTAGCTTGGTTGGCCAAATGATTTGCTTGATGGGTAAAATGATAACTAGACACAAATATATTTCAAATGAGATATAATGAGATGAATTTGGGGTTGAGAAAGGCATTCAAAAGTTGACTGCAACAACACTCTTCCTTGAGGCAACCTCATTTGACACTTTTTGACCAGTCTTGGGAGATTTGATTTTTGACAGGTGAAATCAACTCCAAATTGAAAAATTCCAGGTGGGTTGGAAAGTAGACTCAAATTCCTTTCCAACGAGCTATCCTACACCCAATTCTGACACCGGGAAGGCCTCCAAAAGCCTCCTGCAAAAGCGCGTGACCCGTTGAGGGCGCGCGACCCGTCAGGGCACCTCCAGCAGTGCAAAAATTACACTGGCGCGACCCGTTGAGGGCGCGCGACCCGTTGGGGGTTTCTCCACAAAAATTTTCCAGTGAGCCACAAATCAACTTCTTTCTCCTAAATTTCTTCAGGTAAGCCTCTAAATCATGGTGATTTTGCTTGGTAAAGAAAAAATGAGCATGGAAGATGTGTCAAATGCCATCAAGATGAAATGGGAAATTCATGTGTATTGTGCTTAAAAAGGTCAAAGTGCAAGTAAAGCTAGGGTTTTGTTTTGCTGTGCTCAAGGTTATCCTTTTCATCCCCACTTTTTCCCCACATCCCATTACCACCTCCCTTATCATTTTTACCCAATATCCCTACCAAAAATACTAAAAGCCCTAAAACCCTACCCCTACCCCTAAAAATCAATAACATAACCCTAAACCCTACTTCCCATAAAACCCTTGCATATTATGATTATGTGATGTTGTATATGTCATAATTTCTTCCCTAAATTCCCTCTTACATATATTTTCCCTAAGTCCCCTCAAAAGTCCCCCTCCCTAACTTCTCCCTTGTGTTATTTGTCCCCTTGAAACAGCATATCAAACAATCAAAACAGCAGGGCATCTCATGGGAGGTTTCATCTCTCGTGAGCTTTTCACAGCACCATCACCGCCACATCCTGAGGTTATTCATGAGGAGGGAGGACCATCACAGCGGCATGACATCCCCGTCACTAGACATGTCAGCTCCTCACCATTGGTTACTTATCAGAGAGGCCAGAGGGCCTTATTTGCAGCAGCTCAGCGAGTACTTTCTCCACAGCATGTGGGAGGGGTCTCGCCTTCTTCATCGGCTCAGCGAGTGTTATCTCCTCATCAGGTGGAAGGGGCCTCGCTTTCTTCACCAGCACAGGTACCAGGAAGGGGCAAATAGCCCATGATTGATGAGGGGCCATCATGAGTTCCAGATATTGAGCTTGTTGATCTTGAGGCCAATTCTCCTAGCCGAGAGGCAAAGGAGATCATTCAGCATCTCAGAGCTGAAAAATGATGCCTTGCAGAGGAGATTAGAGGGGGCACAATGGACCATCACATACCTCGAGCAACGCAACAAACAGTTGGAAGATGAGCAAGCACTTGATGAGCTGTGGAGGATTCGTAGTGACCGCATTTTGAACCGGAGAAGACCTGGTGATCCATTGCCCGCTGACCGAGAGTCCATGCTCATCTGGGTAAATGCACACTTGGAGAGGCTGTTGGCTAAGGCCAACCAAGAGAATAAATTGCTGAGGAACATGAAGAACCATTACTGGGCAAGAATGCATGTGTGCAAGGCAAAGATGAAAATGTTTCAAAGGCGGTTGACCGAGGCAATGAAACGGAGAAAGAGGCCCAATCCCCTCCGTATCTTGGCTGAGGCCTCACTCAAGGATCAAGGCACTAAATAGCCTAGCCACAGCACAAATCCGAAGAAATTTGGAGAGTTTTGGGTGAATTTTGGCATTTTCAGGCAATTTGCAGGTTTTTCCCATTAACGGGTCTCACCCCCCGCGCGACCCTTCATCATGGCAACTCCATTTGGCAAAAACTCAGCATTTCCAGATTTTTCATGCAAAGTTACACATGCTCATGGATGGACTTGAGATTTGGTGAAGTTTTGGGCCTCCAGAAGGTCAAAAAAGGAGCAAAATTTGACTTTCTGCCACATTTTTGAGTTGCAGAAAGCAGTCTTGGGAGATTTGATTTTTTACAGGGCAAATGAACTCCAAATTCAAAAATTTCAGTTGGGTTGGAAATTAGACTCACAGAACTTTCCAAAAAGCCTATGATTGCCCAATTTGGACACCTGCAAGTGCCCCAAAAGTGGCTCCAAAGGTGCGCGACCTGTCAGGCAGTTTTGTCCAGAAATGCACTGTACAGCTCGGAAAAGCACAATTTGACCCAGTTTGACTTTTTGGGATGAAATGTGATCCTCTTTGTTGTAATTTGATGTAATTATTGTACTTTTTAGACACTTTTACTCTTACGTAACACTTCTAGAAGATTCATTCATGAAAAGGGTAAATATTAAATGAATGAATTGGTTTCCTAGCTTATAGAGGCAAGTTGTTTTGACTGCCTAGTTTGTAGTGCTTAGTTTAGAAGTGGTTGAAACAGCTCCTAGGATAGTGAGCTCGACCCATGGAGGCAGGGAAAGAGGTTAGATCATCTATATTATGTACTTTTTTTCTCATTTTCATGGTTGGACTCTTGAGGGAGAAGCTATCATTGTATTATTCACTGTATCTCTGCAATTTTTGGCTAAGGAAGACCAGGGTTTTGCAGTCCTCTTTGGGATTCTTGTGGACTCATGTGTTGATGGTGTGTTTCTCAATGTACTTGTAAGCTTGTTATGTGACTCATTTCCTTTCTTTTACTTCTGCACATTGAACAAATGAAGTGTTAAAGTAAGAATTCATGCCTGCCATGCTCTGCTTTTAAGTTTGTTTAATTTCAATGTTTTCTACTGTCTAAAGAGAATTCAAAGTTATTGTTTGCTCTCTTTAGCTTTTCATCTTTCATTCCTGACCATCCACCTCAATCAAAGGCATCAACACTGTCTCCTACCTCGCCCCAAGGAACCCCCTGCAAAAACTGTGTCCAATCCCCGCACCCAAAATTGCTGTCCCCTCAATTTGCCACCAAAAACCCAAAAAACCCCAAATCAACCCTTTTGATCAGTTTACTAGCCTAATATCAATGTTACCTTATTGGTCATCTCATCTATTGAATATTTTACCGAGATAGACCGGAGAGAGCCTTCTCCTGCCCCGTAGGGCTAGCTACGAGGCTAAATGGTTTGATGTTGCCTTGAGGTTTACCTTTCTCAGCCTGAGGTGAAATTTCAAGCGCTAACATACTGGTGAGAACAAACTAATCGTTTGCTCATTGATGTGTTATTTCATAAGTCTTAGATGGAGCCTGAAGTTACACCAGGTAGCCTTCGAAAACGCTCTTGTTTTACATCAGCGTTAGTAGATAAACACTGCTTCAGTCAATCTCCGTGAGCTTGTGAATACAACACTTCAATTGCATTTTACCCCAGTACATGTATCAAGTTTAGATCTGATTGTTGATAGTGGACAACGATCAGACACTTGAAAGGCTGAAATCATTCATTGGCAACTCCTTCACTGAAAACTCCAGAGATCAATGCTTCATGGTGACTTCACTGCAGAGAGATCAGTGGCTGTGAGATTTTCAAGATGGACCGAATCACAAGAAGATATGCTCCCTTGAGCCGAGATCACATCCCTGGTTTTCCAAATAAAATTCCGAAGGTAGATTGGTCAAGGAATCTGCCTATATTTAAAGATGATGGAAAGAAGGATGCTGCTTTACATCTAGTAAGATTTCATATGCATATTTGCAAGTTGAAGGTGGATTTTCCTAAAGATTGCTTGATGAAGATATTCTTGGCCACTCTGGAAGGTACAGCTCAATCATGGTATGAAAGTTTGTTGCCTGCTTGTATTTACTGTTTAAAAGATTTTCATTCTATGTTCATTGAACGATATAAGGACTCATATCCATCATTAAATTTATTTCAAGACTATTGCAAGCATGCTTATAGTTTTATTGAAAGCCTTGAAAAATATTATCAAGATGATAATTTTATGGATGGTGAGATTATGGAGGCTCTATATGAGAATCCATTTCAGCAGCATAAAGAAAACTTAGAGAATTCCCATCAAGATGATCAGGACATTTTGCAGCAGAATCAAGATCAGCAGGTTGAAGATGGTCATATGGTTGTAATTGATGAAAGAGAAGAGCTTGTTTCAGATCTGCCCACAGAAGAAAACCAGATTGCAGAATGTGATAATGCCCAGTCAGCTACTTTAGAACTAGATTCAGATTGTGATGACCAAGCATACCTTGTGCTGAAGCCCATCAAAGAGAGCTCTACTGTTGAGATCATAGACAGAGTTTTGGATTCAGATGTTCATGAACAGCAAGGTGAGATCTTTGTGCAAGTAAGTGATGAATCTCCTTTCAATAATTCAGTAATAAATGATAGTTTGAGTGCCCTATCATATGAATATAATTACTGTTTAAGCAGAAGAGAACAAAAGGCATTGTCTCCTTTGTCTGAAGACGAGATAGATCAGCTTTTGAAAGGTCTTGTTACAGCCCAAGCTACAGCAGATTTGCAATGCACACATAGTCAGGAAAGTGTTGGGGAAATTTCTTCCTCTGTTGAAGAAGATGATTGTCTTGTAGATCAGCAAACAGATAATGTTTTCCTTCACAAAGATGATAATCCGGTTGTCATATCATATGAGAAAGACCTACCATGTATTCAAACTACAAAAGATCAGACCATTCAGGATTCCATTTCAGATTCTTCCTCATATGTCTCATGTTTTGAAATGTTATTTCAAGAGGAGATCTGCTCATCTACTTGTTCAGAATTTTTTGAGGACCAGGAACATACTCTTACCGAAGCACATGATGAAGGCAGATCAGAATTTGAAGCAAAAGACACCTTGTTCTTTCAGCAGGAGGTGGCAATGTCAAGTCTTCATGTTTTCCAGGATCCAATGGTAGATTTGTTACAGTTAGCAGTGAAAGTGATTATTGTTGTGTTCAGTGATGAAGGAGATCATGGTCAGCTATGTTTTTGGATGCTCAGTTATAGGTTTGTACTGTTGACCAGAAGATATGATAGAAAGAATCAGTCAAGAAGCCATCTTCTTGATTGGTTGCATTGGCATTTTGAAATAGTTTGATGGTATATTGTTTTGTAAGCAACACAGGTGGTTGTCATCATGATTTCAAATCTTGATGCACTGCTACCCTTCAATAAGCTTTGTAAGTTCTTGTTTTAGTTAAGTCAGTCATGAGTCATTTGAGTTTGGTCTGTTGAGTGAGTTTTTCAAGTTATTTCAGTTTGCCATCGAGTCGGTTTGAGTCAAGCTTTAGTTAAGTTTCAGTCAAGTTATCATTCAATAAATGAGTCAAAGTCTTGTGTCGTTTGCCGAAATAATGACTCCATCGCCCAATGGTTGAAGGCACTGGTCTGCTCTCCCAGAGGTCTGAGGTTCTTGGCACCTCCAAGGAGCTACCATCCCCATTGGAGCCAATGTTAGTGTCAGTCTTTCCAGCCTTCCTCCAGTGATCAAATATGCTCTTACAAAGTGATCTCAGAGTGTCAAGGTCAAATTTTGTCATTTCAAAGAGTTTTCAAGCAAAATTTGGTCACTAGGCATTAGGTCTAGGGTTTGCTTTAACTCCTTCTAAAGTTGTCAAAATGTCGGTCCATGTCATTATTCAGCTGAGTCTATCATCATTCATAGGGTTTTCATTATCATCTCAGTGTCTAATGAGTCATTGTACACCTTGTTCATGCTTCAGTTGTGCCTTAGCAAGGTCATTTCCCTCTCCTAGGGTTTTGAAAGCCAATTTCTCTTGGACGGTCAAGTCATCGGCAAAACTTGTATCCAGATGTTCATACACCTTCCCCTATCCTTATAATACCCTATCAAATACTTCCCATCTCTTAGATCTCCCAAATTCCTCATTTTTGCACAAACCCTAGTTTCTAGCTACAACTTGGCAATTTTCTAGGTTGGGCCTGTGTTTTGCCCTTTTGGACCCCTTCCCCTCGCTCAATCTCTGAGATTCCACTTTCCCCTGCTTTCTAACATCCCTCCCCACTCCCAAAAATTTCCCCAAGAATTTAGAAGCCCCCTATCCCCTTCATTTCGCTCCATTTCGACAAAATTCCTTGTTTCACACATCGGGACAAGTCACACTCAAATGATGTTTTAGAGCAATAAAAGATGAATTTTGGGACAATGAGAGTCGTTTCTGTCCCAAACATTCTGAGGAAGAAAAACCTCTTTCACTTTTTGCACAGGTGTCATGGTTTGAGAGAAATGTCAAGGATACCATTGCCTCAAGAGAATCAAAGACACCTCTGAAGTGACCTTGGGAAAATCAAGTTTTCTCCTAGCTTGGTTGGACAAATGATTTTCTTGATGGGTAAAATGATAAGTAGACACAAATAGCTTTCAAATGAGCTATCATGAGCTCAATTTGGGGTTGAGGAAGGCATTCAAACGTTGACTGCAACAGCACTCTTCCTTGAGGCAGCCTCATTTGACACTTTTTGACCAGTCTTGGGAGATTTGATATTTGACAGGTCAAATCAACTCCAAATTGGAAAATTCCAGTTGGGTTGGAAATTAGACTCAAAGACCTTTCCAACGAGCTATCCTACACCCGATTTTGACACCACGAAGGCCTCCAAAAGCCTCCTGTAAAAGCGTGCGACCCGTTGAGGGCGCGCGACCCGTCAGGGCACCTCCAGCAGTGCAAAAATTACACTGGCGCGACCCATTGGGGATTTCTCCACAAAAAATTTCCAGTGAGCCACAAATCAACTTCTTTCTCTTAAATTTTTTAAGGTAAGCCTCTAAATCATGGTGATTTTGCTTGGTAAAGAAAAAATGAGCATGGAAGATGTGTCAAATGCCATCAAGATGAAATGGGAAATTCATGTGTATTGTGCTTAAAAAGGTCAAAGTGCAAGTAAAGCTAGGGTTTTGTTTTGCTGTGTTCAAGGTTATCCTTTTCATCCCCACTTTTTACCCACATCCCATTACCACCTCCCTTATCATTTTTACCCAATCTCCCTACCAAAAATACTAAAAGCCCTAAAACCCTACCCCTACCCCTAAAAATCAATAACATAACCCTAAACACTACTTCCCATAAAACCCTTGCATATTATGATTATGTGATGTTGTATATGTCATAATTTCTTCCCTAAATTCCCTCTTACATATATTTTCCCTAAGTACCCTCAAAAGTCCCCCTCCCTAACTTCTCCCTTGTGTTATTTGTCCCCTTGAAACAACATATCAAACAGTCAAAACAGCAGGGCATCTCATGGGAGGTTTCATCTCTCGTGAGATTTTCACAGCACCATCACCGCCACATCCTGAGGTTATTCATGAGGAGGGAGGACCATCACAGTGGCATGACATCCCCGTCACTAGAGATGTCAGCTCCTCACCATTGGTTACTTATCAGAGAGGCCAGAGGGCCTTATTTGCAGCAGCTCGGCGAGTACTTTCTCCACAGCATGTGGGAGGGGTCTCGCCTTCTTCATCGACTCAGCGAGTGTTATCTCCTCATCAGGTGGAAGGGGCCTTGCTTTCTTCACCAGCACAGGTACCAGGGAGGGGCAAACAGCCCATGATTGATGAGGGGCCATCAGGAGTTCCAGATATTGAGCTTGTTGATCTTGAGGCCAGTTCTCCTAGCCGAGAGGCAAAGGAGATCATTCAGCATCTCAGAGCTGAAAATGATGCCTTGCAGAGGAGATTAGAGGGGGCACAATGGACCATCACATACCTCGAGCAGCACAACAAACAGTTGGAATATGAGCAAGCACTTGATGAGCTGTGGAGGATTCGTAGTGACCGCATTTTGAACCGAGAAGACCCGGTGATCCATTGCCCGCTGACCAAGAGTCCATGCTCATCCGGGTAAATGCACACTTGGAGAGGCTGTTGGCTAAGGCCAACCAAGAGAAGAAATTGCTGAGGAACATGAAGAACCATTACTGGGCAAGAATGCATGTGTGCGAGGCAAAGATGAAAATGTTTCAAAGGCGGTTGACCGAGGCACTAAAACGGAGAAAGAGGCCCAATCCCCTCCGTATCTTGGTTGAGGCCTCACTCAAGGATCAAGGCACTAAATAGCCTAGCCACAACACAAATCCCAAGAAATTTTGAGAATTTTGGGTGAATTTTGGCATTTTCAGGCAATTTGCAGGTTTTTCCCATTAACGGGTCTCACCCCCCGCGCGACCCTTCATCATGGCAACTCCATTTGGCAAACACTCAGCATTTCCAGATTTTTCATGCAAAGTTACACATGCTCATGGATGGACTTGAGATTTGGTGAAGTTTTGGGCCTCCAGAAGGTCAAAAAAGGAGCAAAAATTGACTTTCTACCACATTTTTGAGTTGCAGAAAGCAGTCTTGGGAGATTTGATTTTTGACAGGGCAAATGAACTCCAAATTCAAAAATTCCAGTTGGGTTGGAAAGTAGACTCATAGACCTTTCCAACCAACCTAAGCTTTCCCAATTCGGACACCTGAAAGTGCCCCAAAAGTGGCTCCAAAGGTGCACGACCCGTCAGGCAGGGGCGCGCGACCTGTCAAGCAGTTTTGTCCAGAAATGCACTGTACAGCTCGGAAAAGCACAGTTTGACCCAGTTTGACTTTTTGGGATGAAATGTGATCCTATTTGTTGTAATTTGATGTAATTATTGTACTTTTTAGACACTTTTACTCTTATGTAACACTTCTAGAAGATTCATTCATGAAAAGGGTAAATATTAAATGAATGAATTGGTTTCCTAGCTTATAGAGGCAAGTTGTTTTGACTGCCTAGTTTGTAGTGCTTAGTTTAGAAGTGGTTGAAACAGCTCCTAGGATCGTGAGCTCGACCCATGGAGGCAGGGAAAGAGGTTAGATCATCTATATTATGTACTTTTTTGCTCATTTTCATGGTTGGACTCTTGAGGGAGAAGCTATCATTGTATTATTCACTATATCTCTGCAATTTTTGGCTAAGGAAGACCAGGGTTTTGCAGTCCTCTTTGGGATTCTTGTGGACTCATGTGTTGATGGTGTGTTTCTCAATGTACTTGTAAGCTTGTTATGTGACTCATTTCCTTTCTTTTACTTCTGCACATTGAACAAATGAAGTGTTAAAGTAAGAATTCATGCCTGCCATGCTCTGCTTTTAAGTTTGTTTAATTTCAATGTTTTCTACTGTCTAAAGAGAATTCAAAGTTATTGTTTGCTCTCTTTATCTCTTCACCTTTCATTCCTGACCATCCACCTCAATCAAAGGCATCAACACTGTCTCCTACCTCGCCCCAAGGAACCCCCTGCAGAAACTGTGTCCAATCTCCCCACCCAAAATTGTTATCCCCTCAATTTGCCACCAAAAACCCAAAAAACCCCAAATCAACCCTTTTGATCAGTTTACTAGCCTAATATCAGTGTTACCTTATTGGTCATCTCATCTATTGAAGATTTTACCGAGATAGACCGGAGAGAGCCTTCTCCTGCCCCGTAGGGCTAGCTACGAGGCTAAATGGTTTGATGTTGCCTTGAGGTTTACCTTTCTCAGCCTGAGGTGAAATTTCAAGTGCTAACAGTAACCAGAAGTAGTCACAGAAACAAGAACTCAGCAGTTACGAAATCGATCAATTTTGGAGTATCTTATCAAGTGGAAGAACTTATCCGCTGAAGATTCCACATGGGAGGATGAGAATTTTATACAGAAACATCCAGAACTACTGAAGCGTTGAGGACAACACTTTTTGAAGGAGAGGGGCATGTTGGGTCCCTATAATACTAATGATTACCCCATTACTATTGTAGTTGTATCCCTTATTAATATTGTTGTGACCCTATTGCCCCCATATTGTTATTACTGTGCCCCATAGAATCCCTCTATTGTTATTTTTGTGGCTTTATATTATTATTGTTAGGTCGGTTGGGTTATATTGTGACTCCTTAGACTCCTGTATATAGAAAGGAGGTTTTGTTATTTTAATCATGGAAGAATTTCTCATTTATGTAATGTAAAGGAGGTTGCCCCCTCGAAGAGGCTGAATTCTAAGGCGCGGATCTCTCATTTCTATCTTTTTGTGAGCTGGTTTCATAACAGACTCTTTGGACAGCTGAAATCGCACCCACCATGATGATACTCTACATGAAGCCTACATCTACCATAGGAATCCTTCTAATCCATGCATTTTTTGTAGCATGTAGTCTTTCCAGTATGGTTGAAAGGAGTGCCAACATTCATGCACAATACTAGCACAACCACCATCAATTGTCCAACAAATGTTTCGTATTTTTTATGAAGAAAGGCTTGAAGGAGGTATGTGATATGATAATTGCAGTGCCAGCATCTTCCTCATTGTGTTCATCTTGTCTACAAACATCATTTCCCACTCAAATGATGAAAAAGAGGTGGCGTTGCGCTTCTAAAACTGGTGCTGCATTTTTTTGCTATAGGAGAGTTTGTTGAAGTTTGAGGTTTTGTACAGTAAGCGAGAGCTTCCAAAAGGGAAAGTGTTCATATGTAGGTTTTTTTATATGTGCTAGAGGCTTTATTCAACTCAATAGGCTATTGGAGGCATCACAACCATCAAGCGTTGCACTTCTGATGCTATGTTTTTGGATTTTTGGAAAATTAGGTAGTTGGCACTACGCTTGCACACAAACTTTTGTTTGAGTGATTTATCTTAGTCAGAACATGATGTAATTTTTTTTTTTGGTGTTAAAAATTGTAATAAAACATTTGAACACTCACAAGCTCGATTTGGGGTTGAGGAATTTATGTAAATGCTTAGAAAAGAATTGGTTTAAACAAGTCCCTAGTTTTTAGCAATTAGTTCTATTTTCCTTGCAGAAGTTAGAAACAACAATCCAAATGAGGAATTTGACACCTAGGGTGGGAAATGACTCTTTTGATTCTATTTTATGATGTGCATGTAATGGAAAAAGGGTTGGTTGGTCATATTGGATAAAGAGAGACTTGTGTATGTGATATCGTTTCTGCAATTTTTGCTGGTGAATGAAAGACAGAAGGTGATTTGCATGGATTCATGTGTTAGGTCTAGATGGGGTTGTGCTTATTTCATGTTGTAATTTTATCTTATGTTTTTTACATGTCTTAAATGTATTTCTTCATGCTTGGAAGAACCAGATGTTTAGCTCAGATTTCAGCTAAAAGGTGATCTGACTTAGTTTTACCAAGTGATCTATGTTTTCTTCTTTAAAAAACACTAAAAGTTTATCTACAGTTTGATACTCTTTGTGTTGTTTCCCATTATTTCTCACACTCACCCTCTTAGAATGGATTAATTCCATCACCAAGGCTGCCTACCTTGTCCCTGTGGAAAAACCCTTTCATTCTTCATCTTATCACTAGACAAATAATCAATTTGACATGACTCCATGTCCAATGGATATGTCTCATTTCTTACCAGCAAACCATTGAAAATCATACTGTATTGAGCATTATACCTAGCCTAATATCATATTGGTTGAGAAACCTAAGTGAGAGATCCCTCTCCAAAGCCAAAAGGGCTAGATTCTAGCTTGCAAGTGGTTTTGTAGTTACCTTTGGGATTTCTCTCCTCAACCTAAGGAAATTTATGGAGTTCTAACACACTTCTCTACTTCCTAGTCCTTGGGTGATCCATCCCTTGGCAAGGTTTCCTCACATCAGAAGGTCCCAAAAACAAGGCATATCCCTAGTTCAAAACCATTATACCATTCGTAGCATGCTTTTGGAAATCAATGGAAATTATTGGGTACCATTGTCCCACAATGGCTCTACTCCTAAAGTCCTTTACCAACATACTATTCCTTATTCCAATTCCTTTTGTTGTTGCTACTAACACTCTTGCAACTAGTTCCAACCATCGAAACTGGGAATTTTCCTTACTTTCCTATACCAAGCACATAATTTCCATTAGACTCAAAAGGAATTTTAATAAATTCAAATCATACTTCATTGATTACTCATCAATGAGGTGACATTTGCAATTATGTTTAATTCCTATCATAACAAGTCAAATTAACTCCTTGATCAAATCATCATGTATAAAAATATCACATCCAATTAGCTCGAAACTACAGCATCATAAATGAGAATCATATATTATGTAAATAATTTTAAAATTGAAAAACTAAAACAAAATACAGATACTTATCTTTCAAATGATTCTTTTCTTCTACCTTTGTTCTTTGTATTTTCCGTACACACACTAGATTGATTTCCAAACCCACCAAACACCCAGTGCCTTCTCTTCTCTTGACCACCTACATAGACTAGATCAGTTGCAAAACCCAACAAGAACCTAGTTCCTTCTCTTCTCTTCTCTTCCAAAGCAACAAGGGAATCTAGAGGCTATACTGCCTCCTCACTCAATATCAACAACAAGGGAATCTGGAGACTATACCACTTTCTCCCTCAATATCAACAACAAGGGCATCTAGACAATCCCATACCTACATTTCCCAACATATTACACAACACATAAGCCTACACTTGGTATACCACAACATTTTAACATATACACATGATACAATATAGGACATACACAATACACATGGCATAGTACAACACGTACACAACACATGTACATACCAAAACATGTAGAACATGCACACAACAACAATATTTCACATCTAGAGATGACACATCTCTACTAGGAATTATTGCCTCTAGTGTCTTCCCCATGCCTTAATACATGCATCTAAAATCCAAATACAAGATTTGTGGTGTTTCTAATTATCCATTCTCGTCTTAGAATGCCACAGATCACACTACTAAAATTAAAGCATAAACATGGAAATTTTCAGCAATAACTTCTATAGATATTAAATCAATATTGGTCTCTTCCCAAGCTATCTAGGGCTCCAGGAAATACGATCTCCACCCATGGCCTCTAGGGAACCTAGGTTGTTACAAGCCTCCAACCTGCAACCTCTAGGTGTTGACAAGAGATAATCCCTAAGACCGGGGTTGAAAGCCTCAACATATCGGAATAAATCAATCAACAAAGAACACTCAATCAAGAATTCCAAACATTCAAATTATTAAATTTGGACTTAGGAGCATAATTGAGGGTCCTACATTTGAAGTTGTTCCCATATGGTCCAAACACGTTGCTTCCTCAAGGATGTGTAGAGCTACAAATAAATCACAAAAGCATAGATAGAATACATAATTCAAAGTATATGCATAATAATATGTTAGATAATCATAAATATAAATTTAGACTATCATTCATAAGATGAAAACACATATCGGGAACAAGACATGAGCTTATTTATTGATGAATAACATTAAGTATAGGATATATACAACCTTATCCAAGTCAAAGGCATTGACAAAGCCTTCCTCCAGATCCATCCATCCCGAGCCACAAAGAAAACCTCTCTAATAGATGCAAGAATATGAAAGATAAGGAGAATGAGCATCTCTGCAGATGAAACCAGGGTTTCTTAGAGACTAGGAGTGCATGAGGCACGCGAAAAGCAAACTTGGTCTAGGGGAAATCCAAGGAAAATTTTAAGGATGGAAAATTTTCTTGAAGCTTAAAAACATTGGCGAATCTCACTAATCCCTAATATGCAAACTATAAAATGTTTATTTATATATTTGTAAAATTATTCAAATTTATAATGATTTTATATATAGTCTCTATATAATGTTGGCGATTTTTAAGGTAAAATAATTTTATATTCTAAAATTTGGGCGAATTGTCTTTTATAAAAATTGGAAATTGGCGAATCTTTTTTGTGGAAAAATGTTAGGAAACCATCTCAAAAAAAGATATAAAAGATAGATCAAGGCCTTATAATTCAACCTCTTCGAGGGGGAAACCTCTTTTACATTACACAAATGAACAATTCTTGGATGATACAAATGACTAAAACTCCCTTCTATATATAGGAGTCTAAGGGGTCACAATATAATCAAGCCGACCTAATAGTAATAACATAAGGGCACAAAAATAAAAATAATGGGTTTCTATGGGGCACACTAATAGCAATATGGGGATAATAGGGGCACAATAATAACAATAAGGGATACAATGACAATAGTAATGGGGGAATCACTAGTGTTGTAGGGACCTAACATGTCCCTTTCCTTCCGAAAAGCGTTGTCCTCAACGCTTGAGTAGTTTTGGATGCTTCTGTATAAAATTCTCATCCTCCCATGTGGAATCTTCAGCAGATAAGTTCTTCCACTTGATGAGATACTTCGAAATTGATCGATTTTGTAGCTGTCGAGTTCTTGTTTTTGTGACTGCTTCCAGTTCCAATATGATTTTTCCTTCCACGTCAAGTTCTGGCAATATTGTTTGAACTGGGAGCTTGTCACATATAACCTTCTTTAAACATGAAACATGGAAAACTAGGTGCACTTGAGAAGTTGCAGGAAACTCCAATTTGTATGCCATAGGACCAATCTTTTGCAACACCTTGTACAGACCATAATACTTAGGTGATAATTTATTATCCTTCTTAGCTTGCTTGAGGGACATTTGTTTATATGGATGTAGCCATAGGAATACCCAGCCACCTACATCAAAACTTCTTTTGTTGTGATGTTAATTTGCCCGTTGTTTCATTCTATTCTACAACAACGTGAGGTTATCCTTTAAGAGTTGGAGAACTTGTTGTTGATGCTCGATGTGATGTTCCACTGCTTGAACCTTAGAATTTTCTCTTAAATATGATATGATGGATGGTGGATGATATCCATAAAGTGCCATAAATGGGGTCATGTTTGCTGCAGTATGGAAGGAAGTGTTATGCCACCATTCAGCCAAAGGAAACCATTTGACCCATTGTTTCTGTTTATCAAATACAAAGCAATGAAGATATCCTTCCAAACATTTTTTTGCTATCTCAGTTTGCCCATCAGATTGAGGATGATAAGATGAGCTGTGAGCTAACTGAGTACCGAGACAAGAAAATAATTTTTTCCAAAAATTTCCAGTGAAAATGGGATCTTTGTCTCTTACAATATCTTTGGGTTTCCATGCAGATTTTGAATTGTTTCCTTAAATGCAGTAGAAACTATACTAGCTTTAAATGGATGCGATAAAGAAAAAAAGTGTGCATACTTGGTAAGTCTATCAACTACCACCATGATGATACTCTTTCCTTTGGACTTGGGTAAACTTGTGATAAAATAAATTGAAACCTTCTCCCAACATTGGCTTGGAATGGATAAAGGTTGTAATAGACCTGGGGTCTTAATTGATTCAACTTTATTTTGTTGGCAAACCAAACATTCCACCACAAAATTTTGAATATCTGATTTAAGGTCATCCTAAAAAGTCCCTCTTAACCTTGTGGTAAGTTTTTAAACATCCTGAGTTCCCTCCTAAGGGAGAAGTGTGCAATTCCATAAGAATCTTTTGTTTGAGTTGGGAATTCTAACATAGGTATAATCGATCTTTGTACCATAACGAATCATTTTTCCATCTAAATCTATCATATGTACTGGGATCTTGTTGTAACTTTTGAATGAGTGCCCACACTTCTTCGTCATTCTTCCATTCATCCCTTGCTTCGTTTATCCAATCCAATTGGATAATAGAAATGGCGAACAACAATGCTTCCACATCCTCATCCTTTCTTGAGAGTGAATCTGCCACAACATTTTGCTTCCGTTTTTTGTAGATGATTTCAAAGTCATAACCCAACATCTTTGTGACCCATTTTTGTTTCTCTTCAGAGGATAATATTTGCTCTAAAAAGTATTTAAGACAAGCATGATCCGTTTTTACCTTGAAGTGTCTTCCCATTAGGTAGGGTCGCCATTTCTTAAGTGCATGTAGTATTTCCAACATTTCCTTCTCATAAATAGCTTTGTGTAAATACTTTCCTTTGGTTGGACGACTTTCGAAAGAAATGGGTCTTTCATCTTGCATTAAAATAGTACCAATTGCATTTACTGAAGCATCACATTCCACAACATAGCTAAGACCAGTGCTTGGCACATTTCCTCTTTAAGATGCTCGAAGGCCTTTGTTGCTTCTGGAGTCCATGAAAATGCATATTTCTTCAATAATGTTGTTAGAGGTGTTGCTATTCTCCCATAATTCTTAACAAACTTGTGATAATACCCTGTCAACCTAAGAAATCCTCACAAATGCTTTATGGATGTGGGGATTTTAAATTCCTTAATGGCTTTAATTTTGCTAGGGTCTACCTTAACACCTTCATGCGATACAATATGACCCAGATATTCCGCCTCTTGTACTCCAAATAAACATTTGGATCTTTTTGCATATAATTTTTTCTCCTTCAATAGTTTGAGCACCCTCTGAACCTGTTCAACATGATCCTTCCAAGACTTGTTGAATATTAGTATATCATCAAAAAATACTAACACAAATTTTCTAAGGAAGAGTTTGAAAATGGAATTCATCAAACCTTGAAATGTAGAAGGTGCACTGGTAAGGCCAAAAGGCATGACCAAAAATTCATAATGACCCTCATGAGCTATAAATTTTGTTTTTGAAATGTCTTTAGTCTTCATTCTGATTTGATGATATCCTGAACGAAGATCAAATTTGGTGAAGTAAATTTCTCCATGCAATTCAACCAATAATTCATCAATGATAGGAATGGGAAATTTATCGTTAATAGTAAGCTTGTTGAGCTCCCTATAATGCAGACACATGCGCCATGATCCATCCTTCTTGTGTACCAATACTACTGGAGTCGAGAAAGAACTTTGACTAGGTTGAATTATACAAGCCTCTAACATTTCTGCAACCATACATTCAATTTCACTATTTTGGGCATAGGGATATATGTACGGCCAGATGTTGGGAGGAACACTTCCTAGAATCAAATGAATATCATGATCATGATCACGAATAGGTGGGAGGCTTTTGGGAGTCTCACATGCCTTGGAATGATTGTCCAAGACTTCTTGGAGATCTGGATAAATAGATGATTTCAATGTGGGAACCTCTAGCAAACATAATTGTGCTATTAAGCCTCGTTGTTCCTTCTTTAGAAGCTTTGTCATACCATTAGAGCTGGTTATCTTTCCTAGTTTCCTTGCAATACCCCTTAATTCAACTTCCTTTCCTTCTACACAAAATTTCATGAAAAGTTCTTGAAAGTTAAAAGCTATTGTACCCAAGGATTGTAGCCATTGGACTCCTAATACAACATCATCACCACCCATTGGAATGGAAAGCATTGGGCTATTGAATACATATTCTCCCATGGATATCTTGATATTATGGCACTTTTTAGAGCAATTCATGGTTCCTCCACTTGCAACCCTCACTTGACACTCTGGTGCTAGATATAGGAAGCAATTCAATTCCTCGGCTATCTTACAATGAATAAAATTATGGGTACTTCCCGAATCAATCAGCACTATTAACTTTTTCTTCTTGATATGTCCTTCTATCTTGATAGTTTGAGGAGTGGTAATTCCAGCCAATGCATTACAAGATATCGTCGGATTCATTTATTCTTTATCTAGGGTTTTTTCCTAGAGTATATCCTCTTCTTTTGACATTTCTTTTTCCTTTTCTTCCTCCTCTTCACAATCTATGTAGAATAATTTCTTCTCAACACACTTATGACCTTTAGTGTATTTGCTATCACAACTGTAACAATGCACTTTTTCTCTTTTTTCTTCCAAATTTTGTGCTGTCAACCTTGTAGGTTGTGGAAGGTTAGGGGCAACAACACTTCCATCTTTATAGTTGTGAATGGTAAGCTTCCTAGTTGCCATAATTTTTCTTTCCATTTTTCTTGCTAACCTGAATGCCTTCTCTAATGAATCAAGTTCCCAAAGGCAAACCTCATGCTGGATATTATCCTTTAAATTCCATATGAACACATCAATCCTATGCTCCTATGGAATATCTTTTACCCTTATGTTCAATTTTTATAAGTCCTCAATGTGCTCCATCATTGAACCCTTTTGTTTGAGATTTATCAATTGGCTAAAAAATGTGTTTCTTTTTGTATCCTCAAAATGTGCTATCATTTCTTCAATAAAAATTTCCAAGTGACAAATTTTTTACGAGAGAAAAGACATCGATACCATACAAACTAATTTGGTTCCAAATATAAAGTTGCAATACGTACCTTTTGTGTGTTTTGCACATTATGGAGATCAAAAAATTGCTCCATTTGTAATATCCATGTTCCGGGATCCTTACCATCAAACTTCCTCATATCGATTTTTGGAACATGGTGGGTCTTCAATCCAAAATTAGATTCTATGAAATCATGATTAAAATTTCTTTTGTTCTCATCATGATTTTCCTTTACCACACTTTCACCATTAGTAACCATTTCTTGTAGCAACTTATTCAAATTTATCTTCAATCCTTCTATCTGAGCGTCCATGATCTTAGCATCCATGTCATCCATCTTAACTTGCATACCATTCATATTAGCTTCCACGCCATTCATCTTGGCTTCAGTTACCTTTGTGAGAGTGAAATTTGTTGTACTTGGTCTTGTAATTTTGATATATCATGTTGCATTTCTTCCTCTTCTCCACGAGTCATGCTAGATCTTTAAAGTTTCTTACTAGGTGTTTCCATTTTATTTCTTTACGGCATCAATTAACGCTAATAATTCTTCACTATTCCCTTTTAATTCCTTCAAATTAATTTTTAAAACCATTCTTATGCAAAATTTAAAAAAAACTACACACCTTTTTTTCACTTTGTAAGAGCTCGATATTGAATCTATTTTATCTTTGTAACTACAGATCTTGAATATTTGAAATCACTTCCTACAGTACCCCTTTGATTCCTCTTTCTAACCTTGCAAGTCTAATCAAGATTGGATTCTCCAAGGAAGATTTATGCCAAATCGCCCACAATGACCTGATTATAGACTAGTTCAGTCGAGCAAACTTGTACAAAGTGCCAAGTGTCATTGTTTCAACTTTAGTACATGAAGCTGATATACAGAAAACTACAAGCTATCCTATTTCTAAAACTTATTACGAGATTTCAATCTGATACTCAAAACAAACGTTATGATAATTTTCCCCAGGTCACTTGTTTGGAATGTAATTCAGGAGTCTGCAAAAACCCTAACTCCCCAGATCATATCTCTCCAAATATAGCGATAAAAGCTCTAAAATTTGGACCCCGAGTTTAGAACGATTTCGCATCAAATGGGTTTTTTTTTAGATTCTAAAACGAGCAAAAAAAAATTATAGCGAAAATGCCACGATGACCTGTTTGGAGCAACAAAACCATAGAATCCAAAGCTCTCATACCAAATGTTAGGAAACCAACTCACAAAAAGATAGAAAATATAGATCAACACCTTATAATTCAGCCTCTTTGAGGGGGAAATCTCCTTTACATTACACAAATGAACAATTCTTGGATGATACAAATGACTAAACCTCCTTTCTATATATAGGAGTCTAAGGGGTCATAATATAATCAAGCCGACCTAACAATGATAACATAAGGGCACAACAATAACAATAATGGGTTTCTATGGGGCACACTAATAACAATATGGGGACAATAGGGGCACAATAATAACAATAAGGTATACAATGACAATAGTAATGGGGGAATCACTATTATTATAGGGACCTAATAAAAAATCATGGAAAATTAGCCCACTGGGCGAACATTAGCCCCTAAAATTTTCCATGGGGAAATTGAGTATGATGTCTATATATCTCTTCTCTTAAGAATTAGGCCTACCCAAGGGGTGTATATATACCACCTAAAATTGGTTATTTCGTTAGGCCATAGGATCCTGTAGGTGGGCTCTCGGTAAAACCCGCAAAACCTGCTCGAAAAATAGCTTTTTATTTTATTTTTCCAATTTTAAATATGTATACACTGGTATAGAGTTTTGAGACTCGTGTGTGTATGCTTTTTTGTGTGGTAGATTCACATAATTTGAAATATAGTTTTTAAATATAAACTCAAGTCACAAAAGGGTAAAAGGACTACCCAAGGCCATAAAAGAGCATCAGGTCTACATGAGTGTTGAATGATGCTATAACATATGCCCCCTAATATATGAGGTCATAGGGGAACGTGATGGCCAAAATATATTAATTATAAAGAGAGGAGTCATTCAATAACCCAGGAGGAGATCACTAGATTCTAGCCCATCAAAAACCTGTGGAAGGAGTCAGAATGAAAACTCCTGTCTAAGCTGGGCATACCCATGCTTATAAGTAATAAATCATGTTCGTTGATCAAGTATATTGTGGATCTAAAATGTATACATAAGTGTACAAAAGGAGCTAAAGAATAAATAGTGGATCAACATATCATAGCTGCAAAATTACACAACAGAGTTATGTCTTGATATAAAATAGAAGGATGTTTGATCAATGATGTTATATAAATGATCCTCATAAAATTACCAAGTCATAAAAGTAGAGTAGTGGTACTTCATAGACTTGGGTGCCAACATATAGGATGTTGCTGAGAAATTCTGCAACATATAGAGCGGAGAGATGTCACTGGCAGAAATCTTAAGGAACTACCAAGTGAAGAAATATGTTGACACAACCGAAGGTCTTCACCGACCGCAGATGGTACACTTCTACACCATGGGCATAAATGACCTGAATTCGAACATGTGAGAAATCGTTTGATTATTGGTTATTGATGTAAATTGTTAACGAACGTGAGACAAATCACCAATAATGATAACGAGTGTCAAGGTAACCTAATACAATCTAACAAGTGTGAATATATATGTTGAATTCGAACACTTGAAAGAATATACCAATAAGGAGACATTGATGTATCCTCACTTTCAATACTGAAGGAGTATTCCACTGATGACTGCAAACCCTATGGTACTGAAAAGAGAACTCTAGTTCTTTTACCTAGAGAAATGAGTTGATTTCTATGGGAAAATATCTTCTAGAAGGAAGGCATTAAGGCATCCCACATTAACCAATGCGAGCGTAACTCGCAGACTAATAACTTGGAATATCTCAGATGAAGAAAGACGAAGCAACAACCTCGAAGGTCATTTCTAGCATGCACAAAATGTAGCTAGCACACAAAATAAATCCTCTGAACCAACCAATAATTAAAGATGACACAAAGGCAAGGAATCCACCAATAGGGTCAAATGGAAACTAAGGTACTACATGAATCCCAATGTGTGATAATGTAAGTTGACTTTTGGGTTTAGTATATGTTTGAATTATGGACCAACATTAAATGTCAATCGTCGGTCCGTGGACTTCAAGGCATAGCACTGGAAATTCCAGAGAGAGCCCCTAGCAACCCGCAAATCAAATTCTAGTCTAACTTGTGCATCAACCTCTTTATAAATTCCTGCAATCAATGATCAATTCAAATCTTGTACTCAAAATAAAACTTTAGAAATGAAACCATAAGAACTAATCTTGCAATCCATCAACAATTGTAAGCAAACCCTAGTTATTGGCAACTTAAAAAGTAAACCCTAATTAAAGAACAATCCCTAAATATTAATCAATCGGGAAAGCATGAGAATCAACCAAGCTAATGTAAATATTGCCTTTCCAACTATAGAACACAAAAATGAAAACTTTAAACAATCTAAGCTCTTTTAATGCTAAACAAGACTCTTAAATCAAAAGAAAACCTCTATTCAAGTTCCTACACTAAATCCTCTTTCCTCTCAATTCTATGTGTAAGCAAAAGAATCAAAACCACTCTACTCTGGGTGCAAACAAGAAACCAAAATTCTAACTCAATTTTTTTATCAATTCAACAAAGAAACCATTGTGTGCATACAAAAAATTAACATGTCTTCAAACTAATGTTTTCTTGAACCCTAAAACACACTTCAACAAGTGATCTATTCAAACAAACTTAAGGAATTAGAATCAACAATGACCATACTCATGAAAAAGAAATATTGACAACAAAGTATCCCATGTCAAACCAATGAATAAATATCAAACAAGATTGTTGGTCTTCTTCTCTCAATTACCGTTCCTTCAGTAAATACATGTCAATTTTATAGGTGCATATTTAATACAAATCACTATTTAAATAACCAAATATATAAACTCTTTAAACTATATCAATAACAATGATTCGAGTATGTACTTAGGTGAATCAGGCAACCACAAAATCATATGTGCATACTTTGTTTGTGCACCAATCCAACATAGACCAAATCACATCACAAAGTTGAAACAACACTCAAACAGTGGTTTTATTTCTAGATCTATATTAATTAGCGTTTAGAGCATCATTAACAAGCTTCATATTGAATGGTTATGAATGAAGTCTTATCACAGTTCATATCTTGACAAAATTACTAACTCATTCAACAATATTGAAGGTATTGTTATATCATTTACAACCCTAGGTTACAACACACACAATAAAGTCTTCAAAGGTTCATATATATATATATATATATATATATATATATATATATATATATATATATATATATATATATATATATTCCTAAATATTGAAGGATCTTCCACTTTGGTATAAAAAAAGGAGTCACACATCCATGCAAGATCAAGTACACACTATGTTTTGTACCAATCCAAAGAAAATCACAGAGTTGCAACTATGTTTTTGGGTGCTAAAAGGTGTCTTTTAAAACTCCTAATTACCTCACATTAATTATCAACTTGGGTAAGTCCTTTTATTCCAAGAGTGTACACAATATGTGCAAGCTATAAATCAAGAGACTAATGCTTTAAAATAAGTTATTAAATTCAATACAAGAGTAAACGGATGCAATCATAAATCTCAAGCTTGTAACTTTAAGGGAAGTAATTCATCTAAGCATCACGACTCAATCTCAAACAAAAACATAATTCAATCTTAATCAACCAATTCAAATGATAATCAACTGAGAGCACTGTAGCATTAACTGAGCTCTTTCAGTTGGACTTAAACTACTAGCTAGAAGGAAAGAATTTTATCTAATCAATAACACTCTATCCTTTAATTAATCGGAAATGATGCTTTAACTGATGACTAATTCAATTCACGACATGAATAAATAAAACCAATTATAATTGCACATTAATGAAATGAATACCAGAAATCCAAATTAACGGAAGTAAATCAACTGCAAAGTTGTAAAGCAAAAATAAACTTGCAGGAAACGGAAAAGTATAAAACAAGGAACAACAGTAAGATCCACCAGAGACCGGGCCCTAGCCACTAGCAAATACTTCTTAGTTACTTCAGAATATCCAAATGAACAGCAACGCAAGTTATATATTAATCATTAAATTCACCTATCATTACAATATAATCTCGTTCTTCAGAATAATGCTTCTGTAAATTGAAATTACAATTGAAGTAAAAGGCGAGAGATAGATATCCCTTTCTTCAGTTTTCCCCTTTATAGTCAAAAGGAAAGAGATAAATGTGATCCCTCAAGATGAGGAGATCCTGAGGGATTCACAACTAAATTCTATCTTCAGACAATTCTTTCATCTGGTGCTGATCTTCTTGATTCGTTCCTTGGTTCGACCCAGGGGAAATTTTAAGAACCCCCCCTAAATTTATAAATATAATAAATGGGCGAATCTCCATGGTATATAGGAAAAATGGAAGGCGATTTTATCAATAATATAATATGTATATATAATTTTTTGGCGAATCTCTCACCAGGCATGGCGAATATTTTACTCAATTATAAAATCTTGTAAGATCTTGGTGAGTCTTTCACTAAATAATAAAACTTTGTAAATTCCTAGTGAATCTTAGCATAGGCTACATGCTGGTTTAATTCCCCCATTTAAATAGACTACATTCCATGTGAATACCATGGGTCAATACCATGTGCCATTTTTATTTTTATTAATTCTAATATTAGGGTTAATAATGGTTTTTTGCATGGTATTAATAACAATCTAGTCCATGGTATTTGTCCCATAGTATTTTGGCCATAGGTTTCACCTAAATATAACCCATTTTTTGAGTGTTCGTAAATATAAGGTGACTTATGGAGTAAATATAAAAAAATGTTTCATTTGTTTACCATACCTCTCGTTTATTTATATTTTTATTAATTTACCATACCTCTTTTACAAATATGGTATTTGGCCCATAGGATTCACTTAAATAAAACCTCTTTCTTGAGCCTTCATAAATAGAACGAGGGTTATGGACTAAATATAAAAAGAGGTTTTATTTATTTACGATACGTCTAGTTTATTTATATTTTTATTTATTTACCATACCTTTTGAGTAAGTATAAAAAGACGTTTTATTTATTTACCATACCTCCACTTTACTTATATTTTTATTTGTTTACACCCTTACATATATATAAGGTGACTTATGGAGTAAATATAAAAAATGTTTTATTTATTTACCATACCTCTCATTTATTTATATTTTTATTAATTTACCAGACCTTTTTATAAATATGGTATTTGGCCCATAGGATTCACTTAAATAAAACCTATTCTTGAAAATAGGCGAATGTATTCACTTAAATAAAACCTATTCTTGAAAATAGGCGAATGGAAGGTTGTAAGTCCTAATTTCAAGGGCTAAATTTACCTTTTTTACCCTCTCCCTTAAAATAAGGTGGGCTATTTGAGGTGATTTGTAAAAATGTACTATGATACAAAATATTCGCCCACTAAAAATTTAAAACCCCTTAATTTCGCCAAAGGGCGAACATTCGCCCCTAAAATTATCCTTGGTTCGACCGCACATGACATGCCTCATTTCTCTTGATTAGCTTTTGTTGTTCCGACTTTGGAACAACAGTTGTTCCATCTGCTGTTTTTCTACATAAAAAGCAATGAGAGATAGTTTGGACAATCAAATCGTATCAAGAGAAGTTTCATTCATCCCTTATCAAAATACTATCAATATGTTATTATATTATGGCACAAAATGGATAAGAAAAGAGGAAAAAGACAGCGTAATCAAGAGTAAATACATACCTATTGCAGAGCTCAACATACTCCCCTGCTTACCTTGTTTCATGTCCTCATGAAAAATGAATAGTTCCTATGTAATGTAGTTAAGGAGTAAGCTGGAAAGAAGGTTTCTTTATCAAGCCTAAAACCGTGATGTTGTGCCAGAATTGCAAAGGCTTCCTTTTCGTGTCCTTCAGGCAACCCATAGTCAAACCGATACCCTTCACGAGGATACCAAATAATGGGACTCCTAAATCGACATCCCAACCAATAAGGCCCTTCCCTCAAGATAAGATTGTTGTATGTGATCAATCGGCTTGTAGAAGCTTTGAAATTCCCATAATTAAATGGTTCTATTTCCTTAACATTGTTAGTTGAGATCGTCCATCTCATTTTGGATGCAATCAGGGATCTTTCCTGAATGGAGAGGAAATATGTTGTTCCTTTTTGTATAATTTCCTTATCTATGGGCCCTAAAATTTTAATCACGCCCTCTTGTGTCATCAACCTTTTATGTTTAGAAAACAGTTGCAAAGGATGAGTAGGTTCACTCCTTACCCAGAAATCCAACCCATGTTCCTTTCTTTGGAACGAATTATAAGCATTAAACCACTTAAGTTGATTAACTGTAAAAGAGATAAAACCCTAGAACTGAATATCCCCAACAAAAGGGCTAGGATTCTTATCCACTTCGTCTTCTAATCTTATCCACTTCTTCTTCTAATACGAAATTATGCAGATAAAATTCGCAAAGAAGCCATTGGACTTTTGCCCCATGTTCCCTACAACAACATATAAAATCGTCAGTTGTCTTTAATTCGATTGGCTTGCCAGCTCTTATGGCTTTAATCTTTAACAATAAGTACCATTCTAATAAGAACAGGGCATAATTTGTGGTAGGAGACCTACATGTCAAGACATCCAAATAAAGCGATCAAATGATGTCTATCTGACTCATGACTCTATCCATCTTGGTCTTCACCTTCTTTAGTTTTACTTCCTCCTGTCTAAATCTATCAAAAAGTCCCATTCTCAGTTATGGTTAATTCCCTAAATTGCTTTTGTAACTCCTGATATTTTTGCAAGGGAACTGTCTCCTGTTCACATCGTTCTAAAGAAAGTTGGGCTTGTGTCAGCTCCTCCTGTAGCTTTAGAAGAATAGGGTCATTACTTGACAAGATATCCTTGGCTTTCTCTTCTGTCTGAGTGCCTGTGCTACGATAGGATATATCCTCGGTCTGCACTTTATTATTGTGGGAGGACCAACCCTCTGTCTAAACGGCTGCATCCACTAAGTCTACATGCAAATTTTCCTAGGTGGCTATTGTTTGAGTAGGAATGAGTTTGGTTTGGGTTTTTGTTGCCTTACCCTTACATATTTCAATTTGCGTAGCTACAGTGACTACCTCAGGAGTAGTGCTCTGGCCTTTGATGTTTGCAATTTATTTTAACTTCTGACGTAGCCTTTTAATTGTCTTTTGCAGCTTTTGGTATTTTTTTCTCAGCTTCTTTAGTTTTGCTCCGGTTACTTGCCTCTTCCGAGGAGCATAGTTTACACTAACGAGCTTGTCAATAGCTTCTGTATCTAAAGATTCCTGTTGTTTATCATGGTTGTGCTCCAATAGAACCATGTCACCAAACTGGTTGTCAGATTCATGAATAACTTATGTGTCTGCTTCCTCTTCTTGGTCTGTAGGCTCTGGAGAAGTAAGAATTTCTGTATGACCAGAATCAACTGGGGATTGGGCTTCATTAGGTTAGGATCAAGTGATCCTCCAAGCTGTATGTATGCATTCAGATTTTCCAGGACCTAGGCCATCCCTATCTCAAAATCCTGCAAAAGATCATTTTGGGGGCTCATGGTTGGTGTTTGAGGATACCCTACTTCATTTTCTTGTTCATCATCAAAATGTTGTGCTCGTTCTTGCTCTGAGTCTGATCTATCCTCTTCCTCGGGTTCTTGTTCTGAATTGGCCTCTTCCCCAAGTTTTGATTTTGAATGACATCCTTCCCCTTGTTTAGGTTCTTCCTTCGACTCGAGTTCTGAATTATCCTTTTCTTCTGGTTCTGGCTTAGAATTGCATTGTTCCTCTGGTTTTGACTCAGAGTCATGTACACTAACTGGTTTGGATGGCTCCGTAGGTTGTTCGGTGCTATCCTGAGGATTTACAGACATCCTCTAGGCTAGTTTTAACCTTGCAGACCACCTATGCTTATGGGGTTCAATTTTTGAGTGAGCAGTCCTTTTCCTCTTCGGAACAAGGCTCTGCTGGCTCATCTCCAAGATTGCAGAATTTTAGATTACAGGGTCTTGACTAATCTCTAGGGGCGCTATGAGACCATCCTAGGTTAAGTTTTGTTGAACAAGGTTATGGCTAACAATTAATCTAATCAAACCATCGTGGCTAACTACGATTTCAGGGTGCCTAGCCCGTCTTATTCTATCAGCGGTATCATGCAACAATGAATTCAAGAAAGATGGCAGATTAATAGTGAGCTTTTGTTTTAAAGTAGCTAAGAGTTTGAGTTTTTGTGGTCTTACCACATCTTATCATCCATCACAGGTAATGTACCTTTGGACAACACTTGCTAACTCACGCCAAGGTTCTACCAGAGAAGTTGGTTGGATGCCCTTGCCTTTTCTGGTTAATTCCTTGCCTGCATCTCTGAAAATCTCCATCGCGTCTTGCGACATTATGTGTTTTTTTGGCCATACAGTCCCTTCCGCTGGCATAGATACTTCAACTATCACAGCGTCTGATATTGTGATTCTTCTACCTCTCACCAGGGATTTCCCATTCTATAGATGATGTAGAAACTCAATAGTCATTTCCTCACTAGGGGGCTGAAATCTTGTGAAATATGACATCCACCCTGTGTGGACCAGAATTTCCCTGGCTTTGTCGGAGACTTGCAGCACTAAAGGTTCTCAACGCACTATCTTTCCACCCATAATGCTTGAGTTCTTCATACTATTGCAAAGGATTAGTGCAGTGGATAAAACACAGCAACATACAGCAACATAGAGATAGAACAACAAGTAGTTGTAACAACGAAGTTTTACAATGTTAAGCGATATTTCTATGAGAATTAATATTATTAATTTGAGGACTATTATTTTTCCACATGCCGCATGATCATGGGATACCATATCAACCTATGAAGTCCAATAAAACAACTACAACACATGCATGAGTGTAATGGAGGTCCCCTCCCTCCTTCAAAATGAGAGGTTTCCTATGACCGAATGGATAGGGAAATGTTGTTCTGACGACAAAGTACAAGGGTGAAAGATACAACAGTAAATGAGACAGAGTATGTATATTAATGAAAGGACTGTAAAAGGTATGGGTATAATGAAAGCGAGGTGTGTAATGATAGTAATTGATAAGAGAAAAGATGCTTTGGTTGGTGATAGCTTATACAGTAAGGAAAAAGGACAACAATATGCAAGAAAAAGATGCTTTGTTGATGATATTCTGACTGAAAATGATATGATTAATTAGAAACATTAACTCATGCATAAAGGTTCAAAGTAGGGAGAAATTAGTGAAATAATCTCTCTGATAAAAATAAAAGTAAGAAGAGGGTATTATACTAATTATTGATGTTGAAAATAGAACTTCAATACCATAAGTAAAGCTTATGCTGCCAGTAGGCATCCATAGCCTCGATAGAGTTGCTTTTTAACCCATATGAGCCAGGATCCTCAATTTATAGTTGGATAATTCTATTGCTATTTCTACAAAAGATATAAGTGTGTTGGCATGGTAACTAGATGACCACACTGCCATTCACTAGGAAGTAGAAAAAGTGATCAGGTCAGCTTGTGATGAGACCTCCCGTTCCAAGGATATTTTAGTCATCCAATGGATCATAACCCTAGTGTGGTGGCCATAGTGGGAATGTCATGTCGCTACATCCTTATGAACATGGTGGGTTGGCTCTTAATGAGACCCCCTATCCTCTATCTGTAGGCAAAATTTTGTTGTTATTACACATTTTTATGATAAATAGAGGGAGGCTCAGTACTCCTTAAGAGCAAGGATGGTGGAAGAAGTTGAACATGTCAATAGAAAAAAATATACCCATAATCTCACTTATAATAGACAGAGAGGATTATAACTAGGAGTGGAACCAGCATGGTAAAGATGATCAATCAGTATCATATACAACAGAAATCAATACAGTAAAGTAATATATAAATAATTGTGTCCCTTTCGTTTTTTTTTTTAAATCTATCATCGAAAGTTTTCTTGTTAAAGATCATAACGTTAAGGGTATTCACCTACTTCAATAGAATCCATAATTCTTGTCCTTATAAAAATATTGTACTTCATGCCATGAAAGGGAATCAGAAAAGTGGGGCGGAGATGAGCTAGGAATAATCCCGCAAGAGGAAGGAGGTGTTGTTCAATAGAAAAATAATGCAAGGAAAAGGGTGTTATTCAGAAAACACAAAAATTCATAAGCAAAAATGTTATTCCAAAGATGGAACAACAGTTGTTCAAAAGTTGGAACAACAGTTGTTCAAAAGTTTGAACAACAACTCACAAAAAGTGTTGTTCCAAAGTTGGAACAACAAACACGCAAAAAGTGTTGTTCCAAAGTTGGAACAGCAAAGATGCAAAAAGGTGTTGTTCCAAAGTTGGAACAGCAAAAATGCAGAAAAGTGTTGTTCCAAAGTTGGAACAGCAAAAATGCAGAAAAGTGTTGTTCCAATGTTGGAACAACAAAAACCTAGAAAAGTGTTGTTCTAAAGTTGGAACAGCAAAGACGCAGAAAAGTGTTGTTCCAAAGTTGGAATAGAAAAGACGCAGAAAAGTGTTGTTCCAAAGTTGGAATAGAAAAAACACAGAAAAGTGTTGTTCCAAAGATGGAACAAAAAAGATGCAGAAAAGTGTTGTTCCAAAGTTGGAATAGCAAAAACGCAAAAAAGTGTTGTTCCAAAGTTGGAACAGCAAACAAACAGAGAAAAAAAATGTAGAAAATCAAATCAGCAATCATATTTACAATTTTTACAAAAAGGAATAACTTTTTACAAAAATGAAGTTGCCGAAGGATTTCCTTCTACAGCTAGAACTTGCATGGTGGAGTCCTCGTGTATCTGCTGGTAAAAAGATTCTCTTGTAAGTGGTTTTTGGTAGAGGCGCACCCAATGCCCATTTGCTTTAAAGGAAAACCAGACCCATCAATGGTGGCCAATGTAAGAGTTCCATTTTCATGCACTTCCTTTATTTCATAGGGGCCTAACCACCTAGTCTGCAGTTTACCAGGGAAGTCTTGAAACCTGGAATCGTAAAGAAGTGCCCAGTCGCCCTCATGAAATGTCTTTTTCTTAATCAGGGAATCATGTCATTTGGTTCTTTGTTTTTGAATGAGTGCAGTATTTTGTAGAGCCAATAGCCGAATTTCATCTAATTCATTTATTTGTTATAGTCTATTAATCTGGGCTTCAGTTAAATCCAGTCCCAACTCTTGGGCTATCCTTAGTGTTTGTATCTCAAATTCTATGGGGAAAATGGGTTCCTTCCGAAATACCAGCTGATATGGAGAGTGTCCAATAGTTTTCCTCCAAGTCATGTGATATGCCCACAAGGCCTCTAGCAGTCAAGTAGCCCAGTCTCATCTGTGCGATGAGACTGTCTTCATTATAATAGCTTCAATTACTTTATTGGTACTCTCCACCTACCCATTCGCCTGCGGGTGATACGGAGAGGTAATTCTATGCATAATGTGATGGTTCTTTAGTGTAGCAGCGATCTGTGGCCTACAAATTATGGCCCCCCATCAGTAATTACTTCTCTGGGTAAGCCATACCGCACAAAAATTTTGAAAAGAAAATTAATCATTGTTTCCTCTATTGCTCTTGGTAACACTACTACCTTCACCCATTTATTCACGTATTCTTTTGCAACCAATATATATGATTTCTGATTGGATGAAGGGTTGATCGGCCTGACTAAATCTAATGCCCAATTCTCAAAGGGTTCTATCACCAGCTGTGGATGTAGGGGCATCTCATTATATTGGCAGGGCGGCCCATCCTTTAGCAACTATCGCATGCCTCAACGAATTTCTTAGCATCCTTAAAAATCGTGGGCTAGCAGTAGCCCATTTGCGAAATTTTATGTCCAGTTCTGTTGTCTGCAAAATGTCCACCACAAGGTCCATCGTGGCAGGCTTTTAAGATATCATAAATTTCATCTTCCTTGATACACCTACGGATGTGCATATCAGCCCCTGTGTAAAAATGGTATCCTCCGATCCAGGAGAACCAAGTACTGCACTGCACTATCAATTTCCTTTCTCTGGGTGTCCGATGTTTGGGAAGTTTTCCCACTGCTAAGTAATTTGCCACATCTGTGTACCATGTTGTTTTTACGGCCATAGCAAACAAGTGTTCATCCGGGAACTGGTCTTCTACTGCCACTGCATCATCTGTTCTTGGCTCTTGGGAGAGGAATTCTGCCACAAGGTTTTCTGTCCCTGGTCGATCCCTTATAGTTATGTCAAATTCTTGTAAAAGTAGTAACCAACGTGTCACTCTTCCATTCGTAATGGGTTTATTAGCTAATGATTTGATAGCAGAGTGATCAGTATATAGAACTACAGGGTATCCAGTTATATAGTGTCTGAATTTGTTAATAGCATAAATAACAACTAGAAACTCCTTCTATGTTACTATGTATTCAACTCAGTAGGAGTTAATTTTTTTTCTAATGTAATATATAGCATAGGGTTTCTTGTCTTCTTCTTGGCCAAGAACTACTCCAATGGCTGTATCTGATGCGTCTGATGAAATCTGGAATGGTATATCCCAATTTGGGCCTCGTAATACTGGTGTTGTTGATACTAGTCATTTCAAATCTGTAAAGGCAATGTCACATTTGTCAGTCCATATAAAATCAATATTTCCTATCAAGGCATATAATGGTGCAGCAATCTGTGAAAAGTTCTTTATAAATCTACGATAATATCCAGCAAATCCCAGAAAACTACGTACCTCTGTTTGAGTGCATGGAGTAGCTAATAAGAGGATTACCTTTATTTTTGTTAGATCTACCTGAATTCTAGCCGCTGAAATGTAATGACCTAGGATCAGGCCCTCTGTCATCATCATATGGCACTTCTCATGGATTAATCATAGCCTAGTAGCAATACACTACTCCAGGACTTTCTCCAATGTCTGTAATGCCTACTCGAAGTCATCTCTATAAGGTGTGAAATCATCCATGTACACTTCCAACCCCTCATTTATCAAGTCTGCAAAAATAATGAGTATGGCTCTTTTGAATGTAGCAGGTGTGTTGCACAATCCAAAAGGCAATACCCCGTAAGCAAATGTTCCCCACGGGCAGGTAAAAGTAGTTTTATCCTGGTCTTTAGGGGCAATCTGAATTTGGTTGTAGCCACTGAACCCATCCAGGAAAGAGAAGAATTTCTTCCCTGCCAGTGTATCTAGCACCTGATCGATAAATGGAAGAGGAAAATGGACTTTTTGTGTTTCCTTGTTGAGTTCTCTGTAGTCAACGCATATCTGCCATTTCCCATTCTTTTTGGGGACCACAACTAATGGAGAAACCCGTTTACTATCAGATATAGGATAGATAAAATTCACATCTAACTGTTTTTGAAGTTCTTCTTTAAAAATATCCTTTAGGTGAGGATTTAATCTACGCTGAGGTTGTTAAATGGGTCTTGCATCTTTTTCAGTGTAGATGTGGTGCATGCATAGCTGAGTGTCAATCCCTTTCATGTCTGGATAATACCAAGCGAAAACCCCTTTATATTTCCTAAGGACTTGAATAAGTTTCTATTGTTGGTCATCACTCAGATTACTATTAATGTTCAGGATCTTCGCTGGCTCGACATCGATAGGTTTGCTATTATAGATAGTGGTTGCTGGTATTGGTTGATCATTTATATCTCTCAGGGAATCTTCTTAAATTTCATTGTCAAGGACTGCTTTAATCATGTGACATCTCAAACTAGACACCGTAGCAGGGTGATTGATAAAAGCATTAATTACATTGTCTTCTGTTTGGTTTTTGAATTCAAGGGCATCTGCCACAGTCAATGGTGACCAAATATTTTCTGTTAAATATGTTACAGATTTCTTCCTAGTTTTTACAATGGTTAGGCTTAGCTAAGCAAGAGGGTATTAAGCTAGATTCTTCACATCATTCCCTCTGGCTATGGTCATACTTCCTGTCCGGCAACTGATATAAGCATCAACAGTTGCTAGCCAAGGCCTTCCTAATATTAAGGGATGTCCATCTAGCTGGTTCCTAGGGTTAATAATAAAAAAATCTACCGGATATTCCCAAGTGTCTACAGAAACCATCACATTTGATAATGTTCCTTCTGGCTTAATGACTGAGCGATCGACAAGTTCTAGCAAGGTAGTTGTTGGTTCCAAGGCTATGATGCCAAGCATTTCGTAAGTTGTTGTTGTGAGAATGTTAATGGTTGCCCCTAAATCGACTAAAGCATTGGGAAAAGAGCGACCATTTATCTGGACTATGACAATGGAGTTTCCTGGGTCTTCATATTTTACAAGTGTCCCTTTGCCTAGTAATAAATTAGGCAAAGTCCTGACAACATGGACAGTTGGGGTTATTTTTGTTTTCCTCACAGACTTCTTTATCCACAATTCTTTAATAGTTTTGGCATATATTGGAATGTCTTGAATAGCCTAGAGGAGGGGTATTTTTATACAGATATTCTTGAGTTCACCCAGAAGATCAAAGTCGGGATATTCAATTGGGCATGGTATCATCAATCTTTCTGGGAATGGGGGGGAAGTAGTTATGATCTGTTCAGGATTTTTCTGCATGACTGTATCTTCCCCTTGTTTTGTTTGTTGATCATCTACAGTCAAAGGCTTATTTGGGTGCGGTTCTTCAGGTTGCAAATTTTTATCCTCATTTGGAGCGATTACGCATCCAAATCTTAACTTGAGTTCGTTACACTCTCTCAACTCAGCTTCAGGGTCCAGACCCTCAATGATTTGTACTGACTGGATTGGTTTGTTGTTCGAATTTGGGTTGGGCTGAGCTGGGAGTTGCAGTCATATATTAGATTGAGGATTATGCTGCAATGTGTAAGGTGCTAGTAAAGTTGGTTGGGGCAGAGGAACTATCCCCATAGGTTGGTTCGTGGATCTTTGCCAATTTCATTGCCAGTTCTGATTTTGTGAGGTGGAACGGGACCATTGAGATGAATAGGGGTTGTTCTACTAGAATGGTGGAGGGTAAGAGGGATTTGGCCAATTATTTTTTGGATTTGACTGGTTGGGCCATGGTGGCATAGAAAATGCTTGAGGTGGCCTAGTAGAAAAAGGTGGCTCGCTCTGCCATGCTGCCCCTGAATATTGTTGAGAATTATATTGTGAGGGAGGAAAGAACGAAGATGGATTGGTAGGCATACCTGCCTAACGTGCTTGCCATTGACGACGCTGGTTCAGCGGATATACTAGTTCCACTTCTTCTTCCGCTTCCTTGAAGACTTCTTTTAATCCTGGGAGTGATGGGAAACTTTCTGTGGCATGCTCCTTAGTGCATATGGCACATGTTTGTATCATATCTAGAAGGCATTCTTTGTGACTATGTTTCTTTCTGCAACAGGGACAGAAAATAGCCAAGTTCTGTTCTGCTTCGGCTTGCTTTCATTTAGCTTGCATGATATCCAATTGTGTCATTAGGGTCCCCAGGATATCAATCTTTAAATCTTCCAACAGATTGCCGATTTTGACTCGTGTAATGCTTCCTCTTGAGGCTTTGCTGTCTCTAGTGATTGCTTTGTTTCCAGCTAGTTTCAACCTTGTACTGCCCCTGGAGCACCTGATGCACAAGTTTATAATATTGTCATAATCTTCTTGATAAATGTTGCCCTTACCCATTATATTCAATGTTTCTACCCATTGTTCTTTCATACCTTTAATCATCGTGGCTTTTAGAACATTATCAGGCATATTTTCATAAGGAGGTCTTTGCAGATTATATTGGAAACGCTCCACATATTCTTCCAAAGTCTCGTTAGGCTTAGCTACCATTTGAAATATTACATCTTGTAGTTCTCTAGTTCAGCAATAATCTTGGCATTTTTTAAGGAAGGATGTTTTCATTTGGTCCCAGTCATTGATGGTACCTCCACCAAGTCCCATAAAGCAACGCAATGCTGCTCCCTTCAGAGTAGAGGGGAACAATTTCAACTTCTAGGGGTCGGTGGTGTAATCATATCCCCTACATAGGACATTGAATTCGAAAAGGAATGCATCGGGATCTTCTAAAGTTAGCCCATGAAAGGTAGGAATATTCTGTAATGGAATAGCTTTCATGAGGGCATTGATAGTTGTGTCAACAATAGGGTATTGTAACGTAGAGGTTTGGGTCTGTCATTGATTATTGGCCATTTTGTCAAAAATATGTTAGTATCCTTCAGGGATCTCTGGAGCTAGAGAGTTGTTAATAATATGTCCAAAAGAGGCTAGAATGATTCTAACAGCACTACCTCGATCCGGAACACTAGGTGTCCTCTGTTCAATCACTTCTTGAGGAGATCTAGGTTCTGATGATTTAATTTCAGGATTATCTGTTTCTCAAGAATTCCCTTCTTGTGAAGAGCGTGGTTGTGAATTTTCAATATCTTGAAAACTTTGTTCCGACCCTTCAATCTTATTGTGAATCTCAGCATTAGCTATAGATGGTGATCCTATGGCCTGAAGGGAGATAGTAGGATGTCTAGTAGCAATAGTTTGGGGTCCTACTGATGACTGAGACTCATCTTTTCTTATGATTTCGTCAATAAAGGTTGATCGTCCAAGGGTCTCCGGTCCCTTATATTTTTCAGGTTTGGGAGGGGGAATTATATCTTTTTCTGGTCTTTTCCTCTTAGTCATTCATACAAAAATACAAACGTTCATTTCTACCTTAAATTCCTACACAAATCTGCTGGAAAGCAGGCAGAGGAGCGAGCATTTTACTCGCTCGTTACACAAGTTCTTACCTTCCATTTTTAATACCCAATTCTCTCTCAGCAGACAAACATCAAACATACATCACTCTTTGTAAAATGGCAACACTCTCCCCAGCAACAGCGCCAAAATGTTGGGTGCTAAAAGGTGTCTTTTAAAACTCCTAATTACCTCACATTAATTATCAACCTGGGTAAGTCCTTTTATTCCAAGAGTGTACACAATATGTGCAAGCTATAAATCCAGAGAGTAATGCTTTAAAATAAGTTATTAAATTCAATACAAGAGTAAACGGATGCAATCATAAATCTCAAGCTTGTAACTTTAAGGGAAGTAATTCATCTAAGCATCATGACTCAATCTCAAACAAAACCATAATTCAATCTTAATCAACCAATTCGAATGATAATCAACCGAGAGCACCGTAGCATTAACTGAGCTCTTTCAGCTGGACTTAAACTACTGGATAGAAGGAAAGCATTTGATCTAATCAATAACACTCTATCCTTTAATTAACCAGAAATGATTCTTTAATTGATGACTAATTCAATCCACAACATGAATAAATAAAACCAATTAGAATTGGGCATTAATGAAATGAATACCAGAAATCCGAATTAAAGAAAGTAAATCAACTAGAAAGTTGTAAAGCAGAATAAACTTGCAGGAAACAGAAAAGTATAAAACAAGGAACAACAGTAAGATCCACCAAAGACCAGGCCCTAGCCACCAGCAAATACTACTTAGCTACTTCAAAATATCCGAATGAACAGCAACGCAAGTTACATATTAATCATCAAACTCACCTGTCATTAAAATACGATCTCGTTCTTCAGAATCATGCTTCTGTAAATTAAAATTACAATTGAAGTAAAAGGCAAGAGATAGATATCCCTTTCTTCAGTTTCCCCTTCATAGTCAAAAGGAAAGAGATAAATGTGATCCCTTAGGATCAGGAGATCCTGAGGGATTCACAACTAAATGCTATCTTCAGACAATTATTTCATCTTACGCTGATCTTCTTGATTCGTTCCTTGGTTTGACTGCACATGACACGCCTCATTTCCATTTATTAGCTTTTGTTGTTCCAACTTTGGAACAACAGCTATTCCATCTATTGTTTTTCTGCAAAAAAAGTAATGAGAGTTAGTTTGGATGGTCAAATCGTATCAAGAGCAGTTTCATTCATCCCTTATCAAAATCCTATCAATATGTTATTATATCATGGCACAAAATGGGTAAGAAAAGAGGAAAAAGACAGTGTGATCAAGAGTAAATACATACCTATTGTTGGGTGTGGAGCCTGATTATCTTTTGTATTCAAAGGTATCACCACATTGAACCCCAGTTCGAAATGGGGGGGCAACGCCGCCCGAAAAATATTCGTTGCAGGGGGGGTCCAGGGGGTGGGGGGGGGGGGGGGGCTGCGACCTTTGGGGAGGCCCCCCCTAGCGAGGGGTTTCAGGGGCAGTGCCGCCGAAGCTAAGAATAGATGTAAAATTGCCTTGTAAAAGTATAGTAATTTCTAGTCAATCTGGGTTGTTCATTAGGCAGAGATCTGATTATAGAAGTTATGTTTAACTTAGGGTTTTTTTCCCTAGAAGGCAACCCCTCACTATATATGATGGAATTGTATTGCGTCTATTTAGATCTGTATTCTGAGTGAGAAAGAGAGAGGAGATTGAGAGCGAAGAGGGTGTTACAGCGGATCTGTTGTAGGTTGTATCTCTTCAGTTTGCTGGATAATATAAAAGGAAGGACTAGTTGTTTCTTTGTGGATGTAGCCCAAACTGGGTGAACCACGTATATCTGTGTCTCTCTTGTTTTATGCGTTTTCTTTGTTTATATTTCTGCAATATTTTATGTGTTCCATTGCTCCGTAATATATAATTTTCTAACACCTATTCCACGACTCAACATATGCTCAAGCAATACTCCCAAAGCTCTTTCTTGGTTCAGATATAAATACCAATAAATATCAAGTCAAAGTGATATAAATATGTAGAGAAAACAAGGTATAGAAAAGAGAATCCACAAATTTATTACATTAACAAATAAACCTCATTATTAACACATTGATATTATAATAAAATGCACACCATTTTCCAGATATGAAAACCACACAAAACTATTCTAAAATGACGGATGTTGAGCTTGCTTGGTTGGGACCAAACCAACAAGATCTCACCCTCTTAAAATGAAATCAAATTAGAGAATGAAAATGATCGTTAAAAACAACAGATTTGGAGAAATAAACCTCACATTAGAATTATTGTATTTAAAATTCAATCAGTCTTTTACATCAACAACCATGTGCTTAGGTGATGATCAGATCTACATATGATAGAGATGGTCCATGGCACACTAGTTGAGTTGTCAACTAGGTCTTCATGTCTATTCCTATGAGGAGACTTTTTATAGTGATGTGATGGCTTGATGATGGTGCTACAGATATGTTGCAAGTTTGACAGAGGTCTTGCAGCTTGTGGTGAAGTCTGATGGAGAGTGGAGGACTTGTAGGCATACTTACAAGCCTTGTTTTTTGACCCTTCAGGTCAACTTGGTAGGGACACTTAGGAGGATTGTTTCATTTACTTGTAGAGGTTTCAGAGCCTATGCCAGAGGTATGGAGGCTAGTAAAGATGTAGGGGAAGGTCATCCATCAAATGGCAATGGTTCTGGACTGAAGAACAACTGTTTTACTTCAGTTTTAGGCCTAGTTGTTTAGTATGGTGTTTAGATAGAAGTGAAAAATTTTAAATGGATTTTATGGGAAAAAGAGGATGGATCTCAAAATTTTGAGACATGTGTTTTGTGCACAACAGACCAAATTATCTTTTTAAAGAGTATTTTTTCAAAATTAAGTCTACATTGAGATAAAATGAAGGTTATTTTCCAAGTCGCCTACATAGATGCCTATGGGAGCAGTTGGGATTCTCTAGTCACATGGAGGGAAACTTATGGGAGAAACTATGGCTCCAATAGGCTAAAGACTCATGCATAGAGGTGTTAAGGGAGTGAATATGGGTTTAGATAATATTTTCTTTGCATTCCTCGCGTTGTTCAGAAGAAAATTAGATTCGAAATTCCCAAAGGTTTCGAGAATTAGTGAAAAAGGTTGGAAATAGTTTGAAAAAGTCCTCTCATAATGTGAATGCATTTATGTTAGGTCCCTATAATACTAGTGGTTACCCCATTACTATTGTAATTGTATCCCTTATTAATATTTTTGTGCCCCTATTGTCCCCATATTGTTATTACTGTGCCCCATAGAATCCCTCTATTGTTATTTTTGTGGCTTTATATTATTATTGTTAAGTCGGTTGTGTTATATTGTGACTCCTTAGACTCCCATATATAGAAAGGAGGTTTTGTCATTTGAATCATCCAAGAATTGTTCATTTATGTAATGTAAAGGAGGTTGCCCCCTCGAAGAGGCTGAATTCTAAGGCGTTGATCTATCTTTTCTATCTTTTTGTGAGCTGGTTTCATAACATTTGGTATCAGAGCTTTGGATTCTAGGGTTTCGCTGCTCCAAATAGTCATCGTGGCATTTTCGCTATAACTTTTTTTTGCGATGTTTCAAAAGCTAAAAAAAAAAACCATTTAAGACAAAATTGCACTGAACCTCGATTCTGAATTTCAGAGTTTTTCGCACTATATTTGCGGAGATATGATCTGAGGAAGTTGGTCTTTTTGCAGACTCCTGAATCACATTCCAAATAGGTGACCTTGTGAAAATTGTCATAACTTTCTCTCTGAGCATCAGATTGAAATTTCATAAGAAGGTACAGAAAGAGGACAGACTGTAGTTTCTTGTATATATTTTTCAGAGCTAAAGGTCAAAACAGTGACTCGTGGCACGTCGTATAAGTTCGCTCTACTGAACTAGTCTATAATCAAGTCACTGTGGGAGATTTCGCATAACTCTTCCCTGGAGAATCCAATTTGGAGCAGACTGGTGGCATTGGAAAGAGGACACAGAGGGATAATGCAGGTCACAATTTTAGAACTAGATGATCCGAAATTACAGAGACACATCAGATTCAATATCAAGCTCCTACAAAGTGAAAAAAAGGTGTGTAGTTTTTTTTAAATTTTTGCATAAGCTTGGTTTGAAAAATTAGTTTAATTCAAAGGGCATAGTAAAGCATTATTATTGGTAATTGATGCCCTGAGGAAAGAAAATGCAAATACCTAGTAAGCAACCTGAAAGCTCTAGAATGACTCATTAAGAAGAGGAAGAAATGCAACATGATATATCAAAATTATGAGACCAAGTGCAACAAGTGTCACTTGCACAAAAAGTAACAAAATCTAAGATGAATGGTTTAAAGAAAGATGTAGAAGCTAAGATGGATGGTTTAAAGAAAGGAGTAGAAGCTAAGATGGATTGTTTAAAGAAAGGCATAGAAGCTAAGATGAATGACATGTAAGCTAAGATGGACGATTTGAAGATAGATTTGAAGACATGCATGGAAGATTTGAAGACAGATTTGAAAAAGCTTCTACAAGAAATGCTTACTAATGGTGAAAGGGTAGTAAAGGAAACTCATGATGAGAACAAAAGAAATGATAATCATGATTTCATAGACTCTAATTTTGGACCGAAGACCCACCAAATTCCAAAAATCGATATGAGGAAGTGTGATGGCAAGGATCCCGCAACATGGATATTAAAGATGGAGCAATTTTTCAATCTCAGTAATGTGAAAAACACACAAAAGGTATGTATTGCAACTCTATATTTGGAGCCAAATTAGTTTGTATGGTATCAATGGCTTTGCTCTTGTAAACAAATTATCACTTGGGCAATTTTTACGGAAGAATTGACATCACATTATGAGGATACAAAAGGCAACACTTTTTTTAGCCAATTTATAAGTCTCAAACAAAAGGGTTCAATAATGGAGCACATTGAGGAGTTCCAAAAATTGAACATAAGGGTAAAAAATATTCCAGAGGAGCATAGGATTGATGTGTTCATAGGAACTTTAAAGGATAATATCCAACATGATGTTTGCCTTTGGGAACCTGATTCATTAGAGAAGGCATTCAGGTTAGCAAGAAAAATGGAAAGCAAAATTATAGCAACCAGGAAGCATACCACTCACAACTATAAAGATGGAAGTGTTGTTGCCCCTAGTCTTCCAAAACCTATAAGTTTGACACCACAACAATTGGAAGAGAAAAGAGAAAAAGGGCTTTGTTACAGTTGTGATAGCAAATACACTAAAGGTCATAAGTGTGCTGAGAAGAAAATATTCTACATAGATTGTGAAGAGGAAGAAGAAAATGAGCAAGAAAGGTCAAAATAAGAGGATATACTCCAGGAATAAAGCCTAGATAAAGAATAAATGAATCCGACCATATCTTGTAATGCATTGCCTGGAATTACCACTCCTCAAACCATCAAGATAGAAGGACAAATCAAGAAGAAAAAAGTAATAGTGTTGATTGATTTAGGAAGTACCCACAATTTTATTCATTGTAAGAAAGCAAAAGAATTGAATTGCTTCCTATATCCAGCACTAGAGTGTCAAGTGATGCTTGCAAATGCAGGAATGATAAATTGCTCTGGAAAGTGCCATAATATCAAGCTATCCATGGGAGAATATGTATTAACTAGCCCAATGCTTTCCATTCCAATGGGAGGTGCTAATGTTGTACTAGGAGTCCAATGGTTACAATCCTTGGGTACAATAGCTTTTAATTTTCAAGAACTTTTCATGAAATTTTCTGCGGAAGGAAAGGAAGTTGAATTAAGGGGTATTGCAGGGAAACCGGGAAAGATAATCAGCTCTAATGGTATGACAAAGCTTCTAAAAAAGGAACAAAGAGGTGTAACTGCACAATTATGTTCTCTAGATATTTCCACATCAGAATCATCTATTTCTCCAGATCTCCAAAAAGTCTTGGACAATCATTCCAAGGTATTTGAGACTCCCAAAGGTCTCCCACCTATTCGTGATCATGATCATGCTATTCATCTGATTCCAGGAAGTGTTCCTCCAAACATCAGGCCCTACAGATATCCCTATGCCCAAACGAGTGAAATTGAACGTATGATTGCAGAAATGCTAGAGGCTGGTATAATTCAACCTAGTCAAAGTTCTTTCTCTGCTCCAGTTGTATTGGTGCACAAGAAGGATGGATCATGGCGCATGTGTCCAAATTATAGGGAGCTCAATAAGCTCACTATTAAAGATAAGTTTCCCATTCCAGTCATTGATGAATTACTAGATGAATTACATTGATCAATTTAATTCACCAAGTTGGATCTTCGTTCAGGATATCATCAAATCAAAATGAAGACTGAAGACATTCCAAAAACAACATTTAGAACTCATGAGGGTCATTATGAATTTTTGTTCGTGCCTTTTGGCCTTACTAATGCACCTTCAACATTTCAAGGTTTGATGAATTCCATTTTCAAACCCTTCCTTAGAAAATTTGTGTTAGTATTTTTTGATGGTATACTAATCTACAACAAGTCTTGGAAAGATCATGTTGAACATGTTGACCGGGTGCTACAACTATTGGAGGAGAAACAATTATATGCAAAAAAATCCAAATGTTTCTTTGGAGTACAAGAGGTGGAATATCTAGGTCATATTGTATCTCATGAAGGAGTTAAGGTAGACCCTAGAAAAATTCAAGCCATTAAGGAATGGAAAATCCCCACATCCATAAAGCATCTGCGAGGATTTCTCGGGTTGATAGGGTATTATTGCAAGTTTGTTAAGAATTTTGGGAGAATAGCAGCACCTCTAACAACATTATTGAAGAAAGATGCATTTTCATGGACTCCAGAAGCAACAAAGGCCTTTGAACATATTAAAGAGGCAATGTGCCAAGCACCGGTCTTAGCTACACCAGACTTCACAAAAACCTTTATTGTGGAATGTGATGCTTCAAGAAATGGAATTGGCGCTGTTTTAATGAAAGATGAAAGACCCATTGCTTTTGAAAGTCGTCCAATCAAGGGAAAGTTTTTACACAAAGCTATCTATGAGAAGGAAATGTTGGCAATACTACATACACTTAAGAAATGGCGACCCTACCTAATGGGAAGACACTTCAAGGTAATAATGGGTCATGATAGCCTTAAATACTTTTTAGAACAAAGATTATCCTCTGAAGAGCAACAAAAGTGGGTCACAAAGATGTTGGGTTATGACTTTGAAATCATCTACAAAAAAGGGAAGCAAAATGTGGTGCCAGATGCACTCTCAAGAAAGGATGATGATGTGGAAGCATTGTTGTGCACCATTTCTATTATCCAACCAGATTGGATAAATGAAGCAAGGGAGGAATGGAAGAATGATGAAGAAGTGTGGGCACTTATTCGAAAGTTACAACAAGATTCCAGTACATCTGATACATTTAGCTGGCAAAATGATTTGTTATGGTACAAAGATCGCCTATAGCCCTATAAGAATTCCCAACTCAAACAAAAGATTCTTAAGGAATTGCACACTTCTCCCTTAGGAGGGAACTCGAGATTTTTAAAAGCATACCACAGGGTTAAGAAGGAATTTTTTTTGGGATGGCCTTAAATCGGATATTCAAAAGTTTGTGGCGGAATGTTTGGTTTGCCAAAAAAAAAAAGTTGAAACAATTAAGACCCTGGGTCTATTACAACCTTTATCCATTCCAAGCCAATGTTGGGAGGAGGTTTCAATGGATTTTATCATAGGTTTACCCAAGTTTGAGGGAAAGAGTGTCATCATGGTGGTAGTTGACAGACTTACCAAGTATGCACACTTTTGTGCTTTATCACATCCATTTAAAGCCAGTACAATTTCTACTGCATTTATGGAAACAAATCAAAAGCTACATGGAAACCCAAATATTATTGTAAGTGCTAGAGATCCCATTTTCATTGGAAATTTTTGGACAGAATTATTTTCTTGTCTTGTTACTCAGTTAGCTCATAGCTCATCTTATCATCCTTAGTTTGATGGGAAAACTGAGATAGTAAACAAATGTTTGGAAGGATATCGTTTTTGCTTTGTATCTGATAAACAGACACAATAGGTCAAATGGTTGCCTCTGGCTGAATGGTGGTATAACACTTCCTATTTAATATTTTCAATCTCTTGATATTTAATATTGATTTTTGGCATTGTCTCTTCTAGTTTTTTAAGGAGGATCAATTTCTGTGGTTTTTAATGTAGATGTAGATGATGCAAAAATATGTTCACTCTTCTCTTTCGTTAAACTCTAAATTTATTGTTCATGTTCTCAATTTACTTGTTTTCTTCAATAAGCAAAAATAATAGTTGTTTTTCCTCTTTCTGAGTAGTTTCAATCTCTAGAGTTTGACCATGTTCCAAGGTTGGAATTTTAAACTTTCTTCGAAGTGCCTATACATATTCCTTGATTTAATAATGTCTTGAATGGAAGAAGAATCATTTGGATATGCACCCAAATTTATTATGCACTACTCCAAGTTCTCAATCTTTATTTGTTTATTCCTTTTAGCTATTTTCTCTTATTTCAGTTGATTTGTAACCTTAGTAAACATATTTTCCAATTTTGAATAATTTAAAGTTGTGTTTATTATACTACTGAAAAACATTTCTCATGTTTTCTTGTGCAAATCCATTTGATCAAATAAATGAATCTGCTTCAAATCTATAGTAAACTTTGTTGCTTTATAATATTTTGTAGATTTAATAACCAATGATTCTGGTTCCAAAACTACCATTTTTAATTGACCATTTTCACAATCTAGGGTTGATAATAATCTTGTTTGAGTTTATCCTGAACCTAGCTTCCAAAGTTCACTATATGCATCATGTTTTAATTTTAAAAATTTATTCTTTATCTCCATAAACTGAGAGAAAATACTTTCTTTTATACCTATTGTTTTGTATAAAGCAATAGAAGATGATGTTCCATGTTGAATAGAGGCTTATGGTAGGAGTTTCAAATTAAAACAAGGCTCACTTGATGTCGCTTCTTCTGTATTTAATCTAGAATATGAAACTTCTTCTTCTTCCTTTACCTCTTATATCTTATGTTCTTTAAACTCTTCATCTTTAGTCCCTAAAGTTGATGATAGCTATTGTGTCCTAATAAACATTCCCTTAATCTTTGATTCTTTCTACTATGCGGCTTCTATAATTACTTTTTATGATGATTGCCCTATTTTTGTGACTTTTTGAGTAAATTGTAATAGATCCTCCCCCATACCTCTTTAATTGCAGATTTTTCAATCTCTGGTTTTGGTGAAAGGGAGTTTTATTTTGATATACCCTTCCATCCAATATAACACTATATGGATCATAATGTCAAACCTCCCCTTGTACGAATTTCATTTGCATTAATGTTTCATCAACTTCTTGTAGTGGTGTCCTTGTGCTAACCCAAGAAAGGCCCCAATTACATTTTCAATTTAAACATTATTGGATACTTCTTTGATACAAAATGGATCTGGTCAAAGTTCGGACTCTTCCTAATATATTCAAGTGCAAAAATTATTTTTGGTAGGAAACTAGGAAGTATGTAAGGAGGAAGTTCACAACCATAAAACCTTCTTTACATAAAGTATTCAAAGAGATACCAATCACCAACCTTGTTTTCTGAAATGGGATTCAATATTTTCTTAATATTTGGAAAAAATTTGGGAGAGGGTTGATCATATAACATACTATATACAATTGATAGAAGTTGACTAACAAAATTAAAAAAAACTAAAACTTTGAGAATGTCTTCTCACCATTGGGGTCCAATGAATTATAGATATGACATTTCCATCTTGATATTGAGTATGTAATTGAAGCTTGAAAAACTTATCAACCTGAAGGTAAAGAAAAAGATATATCAAGAACTATTGATATATAAATGGTGGGGTAAGACTATAATGGGCTAACTATACATCAATGACATCTCCCAAAAACTTACTGAAATGAAATATGATGAATGACTTTTTGGTTGGTGATAATATGGTAAGAAACCCCAAAATAGTCTCATGTAATGTCTGGTCATCAACATAACCTATAAATCAAAAAATTATTGAAATTGATTGTCTTAACATCTTAGGAAGAACACTAGAAGAATAAGGAGGAAGGGTTTCTGGTAATGGATAACTCAAAGGAAAAAATGACTCAAGAACAATTGCCTTTTTGTCAGGACTAAGCTCACTATAGCTTTGACTTAGAAAATATTCATTTAAGGGTTGGGTATGGTTAGGAATTACAATATTTATCATTTCTTGGATAGACATAGAATTTAACATAAAATAAAATAATTCCATTCTTCGAAACAACAACTTGTTTGCTTGGAATATACTACTCACAACACCAAGAAAAAAATTCAACATATGGATGAGTCTGTCGTGGCAGAAAAATTCGTTTGTGCGGACACAACTGACCTCCCTAGGAGTCTAAACTCTCTAGCGACAAACAAGACAAAATGGAGCGATCTTTCTCTAAATACACCTTTTAAAACATGAAAATTACAAGTGTTTAGGCTTACCTTATTCCAAAACGCTGTTGTTGTAGTCCGTCCTTGCCGATCCGGATGAGCTCCTCCTTCACATCAATTCCTGCAACCACAAACAATCAAACAATTACCAAGCACTTGCATCTCATATAATAAAACATATATCCAACATGCAGACCAAGGAACACATGAAATAACTCATTAACACAAGCTATTGAGAAAAATGAACCAGTTTGTATTAATAACGAAACAAAGAAACTCTTACAACCTGGCCTTGGTGTTGTGCAAGTTCCTCCCAGGGTCCATCAAGGGTTTTCCTCTACTTTGACAAAGCTCACCCACTTCCAAGTAGAATCAAGCAAAGACAATCTCTCCTCACAAGGTTCTAAATGGGAGTCCTAATTCCTGCAGCATTTACCCAAAGAAAATGTATAGCTTCAACCTCTTCTCCCTCTGGCTCAATGCCTTTATTTATAGTGCTGTAAAGAGGTTATTCAGGTCCACCATCAATGGGATAATCCCCCTCTTTGGGTGGGATAGCTCCCTTATTGATGGGATAAGTTCCTCCTTAATAGGGATACATGAACCAACTGGAGGCGCATCCATTTCATCAAACCGACCTCTAGAAAGCTCTAGAAGTAACCACACGTAACTTTTTTAAGATGAAACTTGTGCATTTTTCCTTTTACAGAAGGACGCACCTGTCCCTTAACATACAGAGCGTCCAAAGACGCAGCCTTTGTGAACATTGTGAGCGTCCCCGCAGGTAAGGCTTGAGAGAACCTGCGTCCCCAGAGATAAACACATTTTTTACAAGACTTTCTCTCTTTTTTGAGTTTGAGATGGATAGCAGAGGCATAAGACTTGCCTAAGAGGGTAGCATGACTGTTGATTGAGCCATACTAACTGTAAATAGTCATGGTGACATTTTTTAGTGTAACAGATTGCCCCCTAAAGTGCGAAGCCTGGAATAGATTAGGGTTTTGTAATTCTAGGAAGGGTGAAGCGCTTTATCATTTCAAGGATTGTCTTGTGGATGACCTGGTTGGAACCTGCAATTTTCAACACAAAATACATGTATAAGATTATATCATCACTGAGGTAGGCATTCCCATACTCAGATTCAAAACTTTAACTAATGGACTAACTACTCTAATACAGGAATGATCTTGCAGTACATCATTTTTATAGACTTTTGTAGACACAGTATGGACGCAGCCATCTATTTATGATTAGTCTACATAGATAATGAATACAAAACTCCTCGTAGCCTGGATGGTAGAAACTAGATCCAGGGTCTTCACTTCTACTTCCCGAATTGGTACGATTCTAGCCATGTGATTAAATGATTTGATGTCGAACATGTTAGAAACCACTTGATTACCAGTCGATGATGTAAACTGTTAACAAGCGTGAGAGAGACCACCAGTAATGTCAATGGTTCTCAAAGTACCAAGCACAACCCGTGAAATGTGAATAGATGTTTTGATGTCGAACACTTCACGGAATCCTTTGATCGAAAGTCAATGATGTAAACTGACGTCAAAGGCGAGAAACCTGCCATTGATGCATGCAGAATTCAAGGTACTGTCGATTCCTAAGTCATCTTTCTAGATAATGTGTCGATGTCGATAGAAAGCGACCCGTTGCAGGCAAGCCCGCAACACGAAATCATTGTTCAAGTTGAAGAAATGTTGCTGTAAGGACTGACTCAGGGATGGTCAAATGGATGACAAGTATTTTGCAGATGAAAGTTTTGCTTGCAGACCTCTTGAACACATAACGACACGACAGATGGCTTGGTGACGAATAACTCAAAGTTAATCCCCGGAACCCGGTTAAAGACTTTCAAAGTGGTTTGATCAACTGTGAGGTAAAAGATTTCCCAACCCAGGTGAATGAAAAAGTGTCGTGTTCAAGAGTGGTAATAAAGTTTCTTTTGAGACAAAAGGTAACAAACAGGTTCATTCTTCTCTCTTTTCCCCCACCATTTCTGGCAAGTACCTCTTTATTTTTAACAAGCTTGAGGAGGATAACATATGCTTGATTATAAGCTCATCCTTCGGACGAGTCCAACCTAGTTTAAATTCGAACCCTAGGAAGGAGTGGTTCGTTCCTGTTTGTAATTGAACAGGTCCTCTACTGTAAAAGTTTAACGAGCCCAGTATAGGAGAAACTCGGCGTTTTTCAATTTTAGAGAGTCTGAAAAAACTAAAGAAGACTCCACGTTGAACTTTTTCGTACATTTGTGTCCCTCAAGCCCGAAAAAGTATAAAATAATACCTGGGGGAACCGCTTGATCTTGCGACCAAGGAGTACTTTCATAATAGTGTCGTTGACCTGAAAAGTAAAAAGCGATCAAGGACACGTCGTTTTATTTCCTTATCGAGTTTGAAACGACAAAAACCCGGCAATCTTTTCCTGATTTTGCGGTCAGAAAAGAGCTAAAAGGGGACCGTCTTTTAATTCCATTTTAACGAGTGTAAAAGAAACGCTCGGCGATCTTTTCATGTTTTAGGAGTCAAAAAAGGGCTTAAAAGATGACTCTGATATTTTTGTTTATGAAAAATGACAATTTCCCTCGAAATCCCTTTGTCCTGCACAAAAGCAACACATTACTCATACCTGTTTAAAATAGGCAAAAATACATCGAAAAACATCTTTTCATGGTAAAAAATGAACTAATTCATCCAAAAAACCTATAAAAAGACCTTTTACCATGTCATTTTTACCGTTTGACTATTGAGGTTGAAAAAGGAGCTTTTGACAAGAAACTTCCCGTGGTCGCTGCGGAAAATCCGACCGTCGGAATCGAACGCCGTCTTATCCAGGTATTTTACACATCCCACTCTGCATTTCTATCCGTTTAGAATTAATTTTTAGGTCTTATTTTCATTGTTTGGGGGGGTTTTGGTTTTGGAATGCGCCTCTCGGCGGACGCGAGTGCCCTTCGGGTGACCCGCGTCCCCCGACTTTTTCCTATACAGGAAAACGGTCGGAAGACGCAGTTCGCCTTCAGGCCAGCCGCGTCCGGGCGCCCTGTGCTGTAAAGGCGGGGTGCGTCTTCCGTGAAACGCGCATTTCAAAACCCCAACCCCCTCAAATAACTATCTAAAAATTCCCAAATCAATTTCTAATGACTATTTCTGGTGTGCAGGGCATTAACCATGTTAGATTGGAGAGAAAGAGAGCATGTAGAGGATGATGAAGCTGCAATAAATCATCAACCTTCCCTGGATGCCCTAAGAGCATGCGGGTTATACAAATACTGGACCATACCGGGCATGAGGGGCCAGGTAAGATTCTTGGAATGGCTGGTTGAGCGATGGAACGTTCAAGAACAATGCTTTTACATAGGAGGGCACCAGCTCGAGATAGAGCCCTCGGATGTATACTTTCTCACTGGCTTGCCGAACAGAGGCGAGCAACTCAGTCTTGCGGGGACTAGGCCGGGTGGCCAATCCCTTGATAGTCTCCGCGACGAGTGGTGCACACCTGGGGCTCACCATTCGAAAGGCATAGAGATAAAACACATCACTCTGCGTGAACTCAAAGTCATAGCGTTCACGGTTACCAGAATTTGCGGTGCAGCCGCTTTACACATTGCTTCCGGATCCCAAATGCGGATGGCAATTGACTGTTACCAAGGCACCATTTTCAACTGGTGTGAAGCTGTGTCGGCTCATATGAAGAGCCAACTGACCAAGGCAAAGAACGGACGACTAAAGACTTTTGGATATGGGCCTCTAGTCGTGAGCTTTGCCTTGGAGAGAGTTCCAATGTTGATCCCTCAGCAACTCACTGTTGATATCTTGGGTCCTCGGGAGCCAAAGCTGATACGATGGGTTGCGGTGATGGCCCGGCATCCTGACGAGGGCACGGCGGTGGTTCGATTCTCAGATAGTTACCTTCACTGGTTAGAGGACCAGGTTTTTTCGATACAGGACTTTCCGTATGCCGGAGTGGATTTTAGAGGTGATCCGGACATGGTTCTTCCACCGGGAGAACAATGGGATGACAGAGGTACTTTATTTTTCACAAGTTTTCTAATTATGTATTTTTTTTATTTTTCATATATATCGTCTCAAAACTAACAGTAAAATTTTCAAAATGCAGATGTTGGTCCACAGCGTCCAGCCAACCTCCGGCCTTTTGATAGACTACATCCAGCTGCACCGGTACCGGCCCCACAGGACGCGGCTGCAGAAGTACTAGCTGAGTTGGAGCATGATCTAGAGCGTCTCACGGCAGATATACCCGAGACTACTATGGACGACATTCCTACCAGGTTTCAGCGCTTCGTAGTCGCGGTCCCTGGACCGTTTAGGAGATTTTTGCGTAAGGTAGCCCGCGCAGTGGTGTCATACAGAGAGCACCACCAGTGATTGACTAGTCACTTTTGTAGTCACATGTGACATTTTGACTTTTTGTACTATCATTTTGCCGATCATAAGGTGTTTTCAACCTATGATCGAAGACGATGTATATATTTTTTGACACACTTCTATCTATATATATCACTATTACCGGCTTATCCTGTTTAACATATGTGATGAAATGTTTTTTAAATTTACTTGCATGATTATCGTAAATGTCTGTCCAACATTCGAGAAGCAATTGCATCTGCTAATGTATTCAAAGACCTTGGAATATGTTGATATTCAATGTAATCAAATTCACGTTCCAAGAGACGCACTCTCAAAAACAACCTTAATAACACAGGATTTCTAATGGCATAAACTCTATTAAGCTGTAATACAACAAGTTCAGAATCTAACCTCACTATCAAATGTCGAATTCCAAATGAAATAGATTCGGATAATAATTCAACCACTGCACTGTATTCTGCAATGTTGTTCGTTGTTTGACCGAGGCTTACCCCATGCATAGAAACTAACTCGTCAGAGGGCGAATAGATAACCCAAGCTGCGGAAGAGATATTCCGTGTACTACGACAAGCACCATCAGCAAATCCAATGTATGTTTGGAGAGGCGTCGACATCTGCAATATCAAGAGTAAAACCAAGATAAGCCAGAATAACGACGAAAAACACACTCTCTAAGCTAAGCACACTGACTAAACTAACAAACACGCTAGCTAGAAAGAAAATCTAACCTATCTAAAAATTTCTCCATACCCATCATTTAAGCATAATACCTCTTTAGGTAAAGTCCATTTCTGGGTTTACCCAAAGAGTCCCCATCAAAGTCAACTAGCTCATAAGCCCCTTTTGCTAGCTTTCGCTTTACAATGTAGGGCCCATGCCACATGGGAACGAATTTTCCGGCACCTAGCTTATCGTTAGCTTGATCATATAATAGTACTAGGTCTCCTTCCGAAAAACTTCGAGGGGTTACATTTCTATCATACTGAGCTTTCATTCGTTTCGCGTGAGTCTCGATTGCCAATGTAGCGTCACGTCGAGTCTCATCTAATTTAGCCAAGTACAATAAACGTTTCTCCTCTTCGGAAGTAGCTGGAAGTAATTCGACAGCCATTTGAAGTGATGGGATTTCGCATTCAATGGGTAACACAGCTTCCAAGCCATAAACTAGCTGGAAAGGAGTGAACCCTGTTGAATTTTTCACTGAGGTTCGGTATGCCCATAGCGCTGAAAATAACATGTTGTGCCAATTCGACCGATGAACACCAATGGTTCGTCGGATCATGATAACTAGAACTTTGTTGATAGACTCAACCAAACCGTTGGCTTGCGGATAATAAGGAGTAGAGCTATCGTGGCGCAAACCAAGCTGGCTTGTAAGCTCAGTCATCATGATGTTTCGAAAATGGCTCCCATGGTCAGTAATGATTGCTTGTGGGACACCAAACCTAGTTATGATATGATTGAATACGAAAACTGCAGCTGTTTTGCCGCTTGCGTCGAATGTAGGCATCGCCTCGGCCCACTTAGTAAAATAATCAACCGCAAGGATGATATACGCATGCCCCCCGGCCGAGTGAGGGTTACAAGTAATAAAGTCGATACCCCATTTGGCGAATGGACCAACGGCAATTATAGGGTGGAGAGGAGCAGGTGGAGTGCGCATCTTGCGATCAAAAACTTGACAGTTGTGGCACTTCCTGACTGCAATGATACAATCCTTAAACATAGATGGCCAGAAGTAACCAGCGCGCAACACCTTCTGAGCTGTGGCATACCCAGACATATGACCGCCACATGCTCCAGAGTGACAATCATTCAAAACCCTCTCAGCCTCTTCGTGAGTTAAACAACGTCGAAAAACTAAGTCTGCCCCCCGGCGATAAAGTGTATCTCCAATAATTTTGTATGGCTGGGATTGAAACCGAATTTTTCGACGTTCCGCTTTGGAAGCTTCAGGCCGAAAGGTTTGGGTTTGGAGATAGATGATTATATCCCCGTACCACGGATCTACAGTACTGATAAGAAACAAAGATTCGTCCGCAATGGACTCTTCTGCCACAGTCTCTGTGTCAGCACTCGGGAAATCACACATCAATTCCGCGAAAACTAAGGATTTCTTAGACTTGGACTTCTCGAACTCCAAGTCGAACTCTTGCAGGATAACGATCCATTTAGAGTACTTGCCCCCTAGCAATTGTTTTGTCAAAATGTAAATCATAGGGTTGCAATCCGAAATAACTGTAGTTTTACGGAGAAGAATGTAGTGACGAAAACGCTGGACAGCTTGAACGGCTGCCAGGGCCAATTTCTCCACATGCGAATATTTTAGCTCAGTGGGATTCAAGGTCCTACTAAGATAATATATCACATGCTCCGCTCCGAATTCATCTTCTTGAACTAACACCATTCCAATGGTGGAATGCGAAGCTGCGAGGTATAAGAAGTAGTCCTGGTTGTAGTTGGGAGGATGCAATAACGGTGCATGGGTCAACGCGTGTTTAAGTGCATCAAAAGATTGTTGGGCAATCTCGTCCCAAAAGAATTGTGCGTTCTGTTTCAACAACCGTGTAAAACCTTTAGTGACCTCGGCGTAGTTTGGGATGAATCGGCGTAAAAAGTTCGCTTTCCCTTGCAAACTTTGGAGTTGGCGCAAACTCGAAGGAGGAGGCAATTTGATGATAGCCTCGACTTTCGAGGGATCGACGCGAATGCCGGCTTTTGAAACAACAAATCCCAGCAATCGACCTGTTTCTATACAGAAAACACACTTGTGGGGATTCAACCGAATTCGATAATGCCTACACCTCATAAAGATTGCTCGTAGGTGGACAAGGTGATCAGCTCGATGTAAAGAATGAGCAGGCAAATCATCGAGATACGGTTGCACAATGTGCTTGATGTCATGAAATGCATAAGACATCGCCCGTTGAAAAGTAGCCCCGGCATTCTTAAGCCCAAAAGGTAATTTGCAATAAGCAAATGTCCCCCATGGACAAATGAATGCCGTTTTTGGTTGGTCGGCAGGTAGAATATTGATTTGATTATAGCCCGAAAAACCATCCATGAAGGAAAACATTTCACTTCCGGCACAATCATCAATAATTTGATCGATATAAGGCGTAGGATAGTTGTCTTTTGGACAAGCTCGATTTATATCCCTATAGTCGATACAGATTCTTATTGTTCCTTGTTTCTTATTGACCGGAACAATATTCGATACCCAATCCGTTAACGGGATCGGATAAATGAAACCTGCTTTCAACAGCTTTTCGACTTCTGCTTTAATCGCAGCCGCTTTTCGAGGGTGAATTTGACGCAACCGTTGCCGGACGGGTTTAGCATCCGGGTAGGTCTTTATTTCATGAACAACAATGGCAGGATCAATTCCCGGCATTTCCTCGTAAGACCAGGCAAACACGTCGCGGAATTCTTGGAATAGGGCCTTGTAAGTTTGGATTTCATCTTCTGTACATGCGGCACCTATATGAATGTTTTCCTCGATTCCGGGCTTCACTGAAATATCAATGGGAATAGTACGAGAAATATTCCCTAAATTCAACTCTGAATCAGAATGTTTCGTTGGATCCTGAGCGTCTTTGACATATTCAGCGGTAAAGATAGATGAAAAATCATTTTCAAATGCATCATCCTTAGGTAAAAACGAAGATCTGTGATGGAGATCCTCCCATGGTAGATCGTCTACACTTAGGATTTCGCGAAGTTGTTCGTCAGATGACACGACTTCGGGAAACGCTATCCGTTCTAAGGGTGAGGTGAAAAGTGACTCTTCACTGACCACATTCATTTGGTCGACTTCGGTTGAATGAAAGTCGGTAAAAGACATGAGAGCTTCATAAGCAATTTCATACGGACTCAAAGGCATAGCATTACCGAGTGAGTCTATCTCAGAGTCAGATGGGACGAACCAAGGATCATCATAAATAATGTTTTCTGATGTAATCATATGAATTGTTGCAAACGAAGGATCTGCGCTGAGTGGAGGGAGAGGAAAAGTTCCCAGTAAACCGGAATCCTTAACTAAACCTACACCAACGTCCCTATAAGGGATTGTCGTCTTACCGACATGCTGGATACTCTCTGAAGAGGCTGGGTCGGATGAAAAGTATGTCAGCTGATCAATAGTCACGATCTTACCGTTGTGTGGAAACTTAATTACTCTGAAGACCGATGAAACGACCGCTGTCATAGCATATGACCAACTTCGACCCAAAAAAGGTTGTAGTCTAGAGGGGCATCAACCACTTCCACATCCAGACTAACGGTTTTACCTTCTACCCCTATAGGCAATTCTTGTAGAATACCAAACGGACGGAACCCACGGCCATCAAAGGCCTTAAGGATGGTGGGGGATTGGTTCAACGAAGGAGAACCAAGTGATCTCCAACATTGAATCGACATAATACACGTAGAAGCTCCCTCATCAATCACAGTCCGATGAATAGGCCTGTTTTTGACTATCACTGGAATTTGGAAAGCCATTTGATGGGGGAGACGTGGCGTACTATTTTCTAGATCAAAGATCATTAGGTTCGGGTCCTGAACATCAACAGCTCCGATAGCCGACAAAAGCAATTTTCGTTGTGCTGGGCATGATTGCAGCACTTCTAACGCCGACATTGCTGAGGGTGAAACAGCTAAGTCCTCAACAATGTTGTAATTCTGGGCTGCTCTCGCATGTGGATTGAAAGCAGACCTTCGAAGTACACCCTTGGCGGGCGGTTTAATTACTAAGTCTGGGTTAGGTTTTTCGATCTGTAGTGGATCGGAACCAGGAGCTGAGGTTGATGGGTTAGAGTGAGAAGATTCTGCTTCTTTACCATCAACAGGAGCCTTACTACCATAATCTTGCGATCGAGTCGCAATCCTCACATGAGACATCATCAAAATGGGTTCTTCACTGGCATTCGAAGAAGAACCTATCATCTTATTCTCCTGCTCTGGAAATGGATTTTTTAACACAGCAGGAGTGGGAGAACCTTTGACTATTTTCACAACCTCGGCCCGATGAGGGCAATCTCTCGTAAAATGATCCTCTTCACAAATAAGACAAGGATATCGAGGTTTGTGTCTTTCGTCATTGGTTTCCGACTTTTCAGTTTTCTCCTTTCGAGCCTTGTCTGCTTTAGCCTTCTTCTTTCCTTTCTTCTTTCCACCGTTTTTTGATTTGGCCGTAGATGACTCTACAGCGTGAATGTCGGCGGTAAGTTCAGGAGAAGACTCTCCTGTCGGAGAATCAGGCAAAGTGATAATTGGAGTAGTTGAAGCCTTGGAAGACTTTTTCTTGCTCTTCGTAGTCACGATACCAATCATACCATCAGCGGCATGAGATCCCGAAGGAGCAGCAGCGATTTGATTCGACTTTGGAAGATCCAGAATCTTCTCGTGTAACGTACCCGACTGAGTGTAAACTAAGTCAAGGTATTGTGCCTGAGCAATGACTTGCTCCTCAGTAACTACTCCGGCCTTAGCTACATCTTCAGTAATCTTCGGTAATAATGATTTGACAAACCATTCAGCTAAGATTTGGTCCGGGATAAAAACTTTCACTAATCTCCTTCGACGTCTCCACTCATGAATGTGATCAGAAATATACGTGGACGTCGATTGTTTTAGTGAAGTTAATAACTCCGTGCCGTTATCGTATCTGACCGGCAACTGAAAGTGAGTTAAGAACGAGGTAGCTAACTGGCTAAAGTTGTAAAAAGAGGCCCGTGGTAACTCAATGTACCACTTGGCCGCGAGACCAATGAGTGTACGCTGGAAAAGACGTAAGCGGATCGAATCATCCGAGATAGAATTTGAAGCACACCAGAGGTGGTAAGTCATCACGTGATTGGACGGATCCTCTCCAGACTTACCTTCGAACTTGGGTATATCACTGGGCAACTTATTTGGCATTGGCGGCCAGAACTGAAGATATTGAATTGGATCGTTCGTTAGGCGCGTCAAGTCGGGTAAATCCAAAGTTGCAATAAACGGTAACTGCCGGTTAGGATCTCTAAAACTCTGGGTCACAATACCAGCCCCAGGAGGAGGATATCCAGGATAACTAGGAACAGGAGTCGCATTTGGGATATTATATCCTCCTGGAAAACCAGGATTAACCGGACCGTACTGGGGTTGTTGAGGTTGTTGATAAGTGTACCCAGGATACGGTTGATACTGGTAAACCGGTTGTTGGACAGCTTGCCCATGTTGGTACTGTCCCTGGTACGGAGGTTGAACAAATTGAGGTTGAGTAGTGACAACCGTACTTATACCAGGCTGACCTACAGGCATCTGGACCGTGGTTTGAATCGTAGATCCAGACAACGGTAAAGATGTCTGAGGTGTGGTAACAGGGACAGTAGAAACTGGAGCCGTCGATACTCCAGAAGTAAGTATGGTAGATGTAGCGGTAGTTGCAGCAGCCGTTTGAGATGGAGTACTAGGTGCAATTGACGGCTGAGTAACTACCGAAGTTACAGAAGTTTGAACATTTGGCTGGACAGGTTGCGGTTGCTGGGTTGGACCAGAAACTACGGGTTGTCCAGCTTGAGGAACCATCTGTACACTTGGCTGCAACACCTGTTGACCCTGTGATGGATCCCACACTAACATTCCAGGGTATTGACCCGTAACAGGTTGAGGATACTGAGATCCATAACTAGATTGAGGGTAGGATTGATAATTGTAAGGTGCAGTTCCAATACTTGGAACATATGACTGACCTTGAGGCGGTTGATAACCTTGACTCGAGTATTGACCTTGAGGTTGATAACCTTGAGGTAAATACTGATACTGGGGTTGACCTTGACCTTGAGGTTGGTACCCTTGAGGTTGATAACCTTGGGGTTGATACCCTTGAGGTTGCCATCCTTGGGGTTGCCATCCTTGAGGTTGATATTGATACTGAGGTTGACCTTGGGGTACATATTGAGGCTGAGGTTGACCTTGAGGCACGTATTGCACCATAGGTACATACTGACTTTGAGGTTGCCCCCCAGACACGATTTGTGTACCTTGAGGTTGCCCCCCAGGCGTTAACTGCGGTTGCCCCCCAGGCGGTAATTGGCCACCTTGAGGTTGGGAAACGGGAACTGAACCTGACATCATGTAAATGTCTCCTACACCCAATGGTATATTACCACTGTTTCCAGCAAATAACCCATGATCAACGGGTTGAGGAGATGCCCCCGCAAAGGTACCAGAAAGTGACTGATACCCAGTGGGAACAGAAGGACCGCCGTGTAAAAAAGATTCAGGACTTTGAGTAAACACGGACGACTGACCAGACATATTTACAGGAGTATAAATACCTCCAGGTGGAAAAGGAGTACGAGGTGTAGAAAAACCTACTGAGTTGTCTAAAAAATTGGTTAACACAAGGTACCAAGAAGTACTTCTAGGAGGACTGTAAAAGATGGATTCACGCTCCCTTAGATCAATAGTAAGTTGACCTTCAAGGTGAGAGACACCTATATCCTCTTCTGGAGCAAGTTCTTCTATAGCAATCAAACCAGAAGGAAGATTTTCGGTGATAATTCTTTCTATTCTCGGTGAATCTGGAACACTAGAAGTTGGAGTAACAGGTTCAGATATTTCAGGTTCTTCGCCTGTATCACTAGCAGACGAAAAACTACCAACAAGCTCAGAAACTGAAACAACTTCGGGATTATAACCTGTCTCTAAACTTTGGTAATCTGGATGGACTACCAAGGAAGATTCTCCTTCTTCAGGTGAACCTACTCTACTGTCACTAGGAGGAGTTACAAGGACCTTTAACCCTTCGTACTGACCCGGAATGTCTTCAGGAGATTCACCCCGCGATTTACGGAGTTTTCTTAACAAATCTATTCCGGTAACAATCTCAGGAGACTTGCCCCGAAGTCTACGGGACTGTCTCGGTAATTCCGCCACAATTAAAGATTTTTAACTACAACACACGAAAACAAAGTAAAAATTTCAAATCAAACCACCTAAAGTCTTCTAAAGAAGCAAACAAATTTGAAGCACACGCCTAAAGAATCTAGAGCGTCAAACCAAACACAAACAGTAGTCTTCCGGACCAAAAGCGCTAGTTGGTGATTAGGCCCAACCTCGCAGGATTCAGTACAGAAATGGCGGGTGGAACAGTTACCCCGGCAACCTGCTTAATGAATAGACCGGCACAAGTTCCTCCACTTTAACCGTCTCGAAGTGAAGTGAACCCCCCGGAAAATCCAAGTGAGTATAACCGACGTCTGCTCCAGGTACAGTGGGACCTTCCCTCCACCGTCACCTCGGTAGAACCCTAAAGATTATGGTCACTAAAGTTACCAATCACAACAATTACACCTGGGGGAACAGTCTAAACTCCGACAGCACGCAAGGGCAGAGTAACAAGCTCAATCCCCTTACCGGCTCCTTGACAGTAATCCAAGGTTTACCGATAAGTGACCCCTGGCTCCTCGACAATGGTTAATCCGAGGTTTACCGTTTGTAATACGTACTGTCTGGCGTCGTTCCCAACGAGGGGGGAATGATCCCCTCACTGGTTCGGACACGAGCTCGTGCTTCTCCTTTAAGAGGAGCTTTCCCAGAGTGCAATTGAAACAATTGGATTTATTCTACTCAAGATAAACTATCTGTTTGGTTTTGTAGTCTTGGAGAGTTAAGTACTCACCTACTCCAAGACCCTAGCCTAAGCTATGTTGGTGTTTCAGAGCCCTAGAAAAATAAAAATTACTAGATTGATTTTAATTTAAGCGTTACTTTTAAGGTTGTTTCTTAAGTCAAAAGGTGATGGAAGTGAAACCAGTGGTGTGTTGACTCGACTCGAAACCACTACAAAATGCACCTAGGATGATTTACCCACTACTTTACTTTTTCGATGAATTGCTTAACTAAAAAGTTGAGAGAATTTTTATAAAAGCAACTTCTTAATTAAAGACAATCAAAGAAACAATTCGTTTGTCTTTTCCAAGCATAAAAACATGACCGCTCTTTACTTGCACGAAAAAACTCTTTTTCTTCCAAAAACTTTAAATGCTACTTGAAACAAAACTTTTAAAAGGAGATGTTTTTGTATTTTTCTTATTTAACGAAAAACATAAATCTATTTTAATAAAAATCAATTGCAAACTATGAAATCTATGAAAATTCACTCAAAAAAAAACAAATCAAAAGGAAATTACCCTAATTAAACCTAATGAGGCAAAGCCAACAATGATTATTCTAAGGTGTTTTACTTGATCACAATCAAATCAAGGACTAGCTTATTGCAGAACCAAAAACTAGTCAAAACAAAACTCTAATCTTTTTGTTCTTTTGTAAAATGGAAATCAACACTTTATAAACAAGTAATTCGAAATTTGACCCAAAAGACAACTTAAATGGCAAGCTGCTCACACAAGGAGACTTTACGACAGGCCCGACTTCTAAGAAGGCTGACAAACCAGAGAGATCTAAGGCTGGACAACTTTCTACCGTCAAAGTCACTACAGGACCTATTCAAAAATCAAACCCTAGGCCTAAACTTCGTCGAAATCCACTAAAACACTCAAAGCTCACAAAACAAGTTCAGGTGAAAATTTTTGACAGGGTACTAAAGGATCTGGGCAGAAAACACTAAGAAAAAACAAAATCTAAAAGCAATTAAAGCAAAAATGGAGTTTTCCTAAATTTTTACAGGAAGACGCAGGCAACTCGTTAGAGCAGGCGCGGGCCCGCTCTGTGCAAACGGCAACAGCGCGTCCAAAGACGCACTATGCAGTACTCAGAGGGTGCGTCCTTCTGGAAAAGTTAAGAAAAACCAAATCTAACTAAATCTAAAGCTAAGCCACCCAAATACTAATTCTCACAGTCAAAAACCAGAAAATAAAAATGATTTTCTCAGAGCAAAGTTCACACAAAGGAAAAGACTTTCACATTAATGGCTTCCCCAGCGGAGTCGCCAATTTGTCGTGGCGGAAAAAGTCGTTTGTGCGGACACAACTGACCTCCCTAGGAGTCTAAACTCTCTAGCGACAAACAAGACAAAATGGAGCGATCTTTCTCTAAATACACCTTTTAAAACATGAAAATTACAAGTGTTTAGGCTTACCTTATTCCAAAACGCTGTTGTTGTAGTCCGTCCTTGCCGATCCGGATGAGCTCCTCCTTCACATCAATTCCTGCAACCACAAACAATCAAACAATTACCAAGCACTTGCATCTCATATAATAAAACATATATCCAACATGCAGACCAAGGAACACATGAAATAACTCATTAACACAAAATATTGAGAAAAATGAACCAGTTTGTATTAATAACGAAACAAAGAAACTCTTACAACCTGGCCTTGGTGTTGTGCAAGTTCCTCCCAGGGTCCATCAAGGGTTTTCCTCTACTTTGACAAAGCTCACCCACTTCCAAGTAGAATCAAGCAAAGACAATCTCTCCTCACAAGGTTCTAAATGGGAGTCCTAATTCCTGCAGCATTTACCCAAAGAAAATGTATAGCTTCAACCTCTTCTCCCTCTGGCTCAATGCCTTTATTTATAGTGCTGTAAAGAGGTTATTCAGGTCCACCATCAATGGGATAATCCCCCTCTTTGGGTGGGATAGCTCCCTTATTGATGGGATAAGTTCCTCCTTAATAGGGATACATGAACCAACTGGAGGCGCATCCATTTCATCAAACCGACCTCTAGAAAGCTCTAGAAGTAACCACAAGTAACTTTTTTAAGATGAAACTTGCGCATTTTGCCTTTTACAGAAGGACGCACCTGTCCCTTAACATACAGAGCGTCCAAAGACGTAGCCTTTGTGAACATTGTGAGCGTCCCCGCAGGTAAGGCTTGAGAGAACCTGCGTCCCCAGAGATAAACACATTTTTTACAAGACTTTCTCTCTTTTTTGAGTTTGAGATGGATAGCAGAGGCATAAGACTTGCCTAAGAGGGTAGCATGACTGTTGATTGAGCCATACTAACTGTAAATAGTCATGGTGACATTTTTTAGTGTAACAGAGTCTGAGGTATAGTAAATTGTGCTAAGCATGATTCCCAAACTAGGGAAATGTCTTGGTGGTACTGAAACTAATGAAAATACCATTCTTTGATATCATAGAGGTCACTTTCGAGATGGATTTCATGTGAATCAACCTCTCGATCAATTTTTGGCATTTCATTAAATTAAATGAGTAGAATATTCAACTATTGACAGTTCTATAATTTAGACTTCATTATGAAAATAAAATTGACAGGAAGATGGCTAAGGATTACCCAAGTATGGTCGACGCTCTCTATTCAAGCTAAAAGTATCACCTTGAACTTAAAGTGTGCTGAAGAAGGATTGAAATATTTTGATTTCCACTCGAAATGTTGTGAGAATAGAACAAATAATCTCTTTTGAAACTATTTAACTACCTCAAAACAACTAGAATTTTTTAATTGCAAGTTGTCCTTTATTTGGATATATTTGACATGGAAGGCTATGTGGATGATCACTAGTGCATTTAAGAACTATTGATCATTGGTTATGTGACAACTGTAATGGGAACTAACTATCCCATCCATGATAGTGGTATCATGGGGTGGCACAATATGGCTTATTAACTACCATGTGCCCTGAAGGTGAATTTCCAAGAACAAATATAAACTGCCACCCCCCCACCCTTGGTTAAAGTTCATGAAGTCGAGGGGCCCTAATATGCTTCCTCCATCATCAACTAAAACAAACATATGATCCACAACCTAAAGCTGCAACGTAGTTAATCTTGGTGTAATTTATTAAAATAGAAATTAAACTTTATGTAATTCATAAAATAAAGTTTAAAATTTTTTAATAAAATTTACAATTTTCAAAGTTTGTAAAAAATTGTTACAATAGGGGGATAATTTTTTACCACAAATTTATTTCTCACTTTTCACACTTATCCTTTCAAATCAACAACCTTTCGCTTTAATGTTTGTTTATCAAAAAACTTTGTACACCTAAAATGAATCTTTTGTGTCCACCCATATTCTATACCTCCTACACCTCCATCAACCTTCTGAGATTAAATCCAACACATCTCAAAATCTATTAGTTTAGTCCTTAAGTAGAGTGGTCATTTTATAGCCTACCTTGTCTAGCATTGTGCTATGGTAAAATGCTTATGACAAGGAGTTTTAGGCATTATTTCAAGCTCTTATTATAGAAAAGATTATCTATTTTGGAAAGAGACTATATTGCATACACCATTATCCATTCATTTTTCTGACTTCTTAAACTAAGTTATAGGAGTATCGCCACATCAAATAAGCTTCATATATTTAGTAATTTTACTTGGTTATTTAGTGCAAGAAGTTCAACCCCTATATAACAACAAAATTGCTTCATCATCCTCCTATTTTTGCACTCACTATTCTTCACTTTTTGTTCCTACCTATGAAGAGTGGGAATAGAAATACACTTTTAATTGTTATTTTGGCAGCATCATGCAATCCATACACTTTGATACAAGTAAACAAAATTCTTTTCTTAGGGTTATGTGATTTCTTCTCAAAAGGCAAACATTTATTACTCCAAAAATCTTACCCTTAGATCTATCAAAGTGTGGATCTATCAAAGTGTGGATGGAAATGTGTCTGAAATCTCTAGATCTATTACAAGTGCATACAGGATATTGCATCAAAACAAGTGATGGGAAATGCACTTGATATCCTTTCATATTGGTGAACATTGTGGATCCTGGAGATAGCCTTGGAGATCCTACTTCCACTTGAATATCTTGCTCCTATCTCCTTCGATCCAATACCCTACATACAATAATTACCAAAAAATATGATCGCATATCCTTCGCATAGGGTAGGTTAGCATGCATGAGTATCATTCTAATCCATACATGTATAAAAACATATAACATATATTGAAGATAAATCGTAGATGCTTCTATTAACTCAAAACATAACTACAATATACCTTGGGATATTGATGACCCCTCCTTGATCCTAAAAAAGAATCCTTCCTTTAGCTTACAATAAGATAGGGCTTCTCTCACATGTAATCAAAATCTGGTAGAAATCCACTATCATAATTGAGCAATACCCCCTAAGATGTCCCCTTCTCTGGATAGGGTTAGTTTATATATACTTTTCTCATTACTCAGGATGATGTATCTAAACACCTAGGGTTTCAAGAAGTTAAGAAAATTTTACAATAATTTACCCCTAAGCCAACTCATAACCAAGTAGTTCAATTTGATCTCCTTGAGAATGATAAACTTTAAAAATTTGACCATGATCACTCCCTTCTCAAAGGAGACTAGGGTATTGTGCTCACAGGCTGCTACACTATTTGATAACAACCATACATAAATTTATAAATGTTATGGGAGTGACCATCCTACCAAAGATGGTTATTCAAAGAGGATGAAGGGTGCGTTAATGTCAACAAGTTTGATGGTGAACTAGAGTTCCTCTCATTGAATCAAAGTGGGAAAAATGGGCTATAGAAGTTTCTATCTTTGAGATGCTTGGTTATATAAATTGAATCAATTTTGTATACCTAATATGGAAGACATAGTTGTCCTCATTAAGCAGACCCACACTTTCATATATGGCAATCACTTTTATTTTATAAAAATTGTGTTATTTACAATGTTATCAATTTGGCCTACCATGAAGAAATTGGTATTGGCCTTCATATGTAATTGTACCCTTTGCAACATGTCTAAACTCACAAATCACAATCTTGGCCTATGCTAACCTTTTCCTATTCTTGTGCGGCCCTGGGATTTATAACAATGGATTTGTTAACTTTCTTCCTATGAAAACTTGGTAGCATATTGCCATATTTTTCATTGTATTCCACTTTTCTAATATGATAGTCTTTATTCATTGCACCAAAGAACTCATAACTTAGTAATATATCTATTTTCCACTCATGTTTAGGAAAATTTTGGACTTCCACTATACATCATCTCTAATAATGCTCCAAGTTCCTTAGACATTTCTAGATGACTCTTTGGCATTTTTAGGGGTCTCAACCACAATATTCTACCTCCTTTCACCCCCAAATATATGGATAAACCAAAGTTGTCAATCATACCCTCGTTCATGCCCTTAGAATGTTCTACTACAAGAACAAATGGCAGGACCATTATGTACACATTATTTAGCACAAGCATAATGGGCTAATTCATAAATCTGTCGTTCCCTTCCAAAACTATTATAATTTTTAGCCCATCATGCCATATGATATGGAAATCACACTCTAGTATACTCCTTCCTATCAATAGAATATGGAACATCATAGTCCTTCTCCTTTTCAAGACATTTTAGCATGGATCCATAACTAGTTGTAGAAAATTCTTAAACAAGCTCATCCCAAGCATAAATCGTAGAGTGAGAAACATCAAGTTCTAGTGCATTTCTAGGATGGTGACAATGTATAAATTCATTTACATAAGAAATGTTTCAAGGGGAAACAACATCATAAGATCCATCCTATATGCTATGGTATGTATATAATTATACAATAGGTAGGACAAAATGCATTCAAAGTTAACCTCTCAAGATAGTCGGGCATCCATTTAGTCATCAATGTGAACAACCTAAAGTTGTATGAACCATCCTAGCTATAATAGAACATTCCCCTATATCATCCTACTCATATTCACATCATGTATTTTTAGTGTCCGTTGTATTAAGATACATTATTTGGCATGCATAACCTTTTACTACATCATGGCAAAAATGTAACATATTTAGTGGGTCATCATGGCCACCTTCCAAACCAAGCCAAGCAGTTAGCTATAAAAGTTTTTCATGCCAAGTTCCCATATATGTGATGGAGTGGCAATTCTTTTCATTTGATTTGGGAGGAATTGATATTTCCTAAGGGTGAACAATTGAGGAGAGATAGTTTATTTAATGCATGTATTGTTAGTGGAGTAATTTTCATTTATTGGCTAATGGTGGTATAGGCATGGAAAGTAGTTGAAACCTTCATACCAAATAAATTTCATTATGTATGTTTAACAAGTCAACTTTACCAAGAGAATAAGTAGTTAGTAATGACCTTATAAAGCAAGTTGATCGTTTGGCAATCTTTTGAGAATATTCTCCATTTGATTTATGTTATATGAGTTTTTTCTTTGACTACCACATCATCGAGTATTGATGTGCCCTACTTTCTACATGGGACCTTTTCAATATATGTTGGCATAAAATACCTCTTTTATATCACAAAATTGACTTTTTACAAACAAAATCCATCACCCTTCTCATATTGGAGGAGTTAAGTTCTCTTCCTTAAAGTCATTGTCCTCTTTTCTAGCATTGGGTGACTAGGCCATTTAGAATCATCAAAGTATTACTAGCCCCACTTTCAAACACCATTATCTTTCAATAGCTATCCATTTTCATATGAAGACATGAGATTTTTTCAAACATTAAATCACTCTGAAGGACATTCTCACGTTTTAACTCAGAGGATTAGCCTATTTTGCATTTCAACCTCTTTCACACCATTGATCTCTTTCAAACATTGATTGCTTCTATATGAAAGTATAAATCATTTTCAAAACATCACTTGCAAGTTGTAAAAAATTGTGTGAATTTTTAGTAATTATTCAAATTTGTAGTAATATTAGTGAGTAGTAAGATAAAATAATATTACAGAATAAATTTTGGATATATCATTTAAAAAAAAATTAACAAATATTTTCTAAATATGGAAAACTTACTAACATGTGAATATTAATCTTTAAAAATTTTCCACATTTAATATATATATTCCAAATAACACAATAAAATATTATAATATTATTTTTGCATGATTCGTTCACTTATTTATATTTATATATATCTAGATAGAGTAAATGATGAGGTTTAAAGTGCTTTAACTTTAGTTCCACTGTGAGATGCCACCTCTCCCCTTGCTTTGACATCCTAGCCATGCCTTTTTTGGGTCACTACCAAAAGATTCAAACCGAGAAATTGCACTCTTTAAAACAAATCAATTTAAACCAATAATTAAATTGTTTAATCAATAAAGTTATATCTTTTGAAGGTTGAAGGATCATGGATGTTGACCCAAACTCGGATTTCATATTTGATATTCTATTCGTCTCGGTTGAGAAAAACGAATAAATAGAGATATTTGATATATTCTTTAATCTCGAAAAAAGAGTAAAGATTTCATATAATATATCCTTATAGTAGTGAGTTTACATGCGAAGGAAAGCAAGTCTGATTTAAAGTGCGAGAAAATTGGACAATAGTTGAGCACAGGGGAATCTTTTCTTAAATAAAAGAAAGGAATTTAAATAATTTTATTAAGGTTTTTGTGATATATATTTCTATTTAACTGGTTACTATAATATAATTTTTCATTTTTTTTGACGATGAATCACACTTACTAGTTTAAAACGCATCAACAAATGAATTTTGATATTATTATTGCCAAAAAAAATTCTCAAAAAATTTCTTTATTTATTCATTTGAGCGAATAGAAATATAATAGATTATCTATTATATCGAAATGTCCAAACTTTTGTAAGGAACAATTATATATATAATTTAATAATAATAAATTATAGAGAAAATAAACTAGATAATGTGAAATTACCCTCACAACCATCTCACACTTATCAAATACAATTACCACGTGATGGAATGAATTAACAATTTTTGAAGTTCTAATATTAACATGAGTAACAATCCAATGTACCATGTCATAGTATGAAGAATGGTCAGCCTTATAGTTGTGCGGTTAAGGTATGAAGAAAGTTTTTATTTTCAATCATTTCATGAATTTGAGCTTAAGATGAAAACCTTTTTAGCCTTTTTATTAGTCCCTGCCTGGGACTCTTAGCGATCGATTGTGCGTTGACCGCATATTAATCTCTTGTTTGACCAAAAAATATCGCTGTGCATCACAACTTTAACCAAAGTTTTCATAGTAGAAAATAATATAAAATTTATTATGTAATTTTTGATTGGACAACAAAGTTGGGGGTCTTATTGCGGGCTTCGCAGCTTTCAAGACATTATGTTCGGCTTAAAAATAAGATATCCAAAGTTTTCGGAGATGAAAAGTTTTTGTTATCCAAAGTTTCCTCATATTGCCGAGCTTTTCCAAAACAACCTTTTCGAAATATGAGAGGTTAAAAATATTAGACAAGCAGTAATGTATATTTGTAATAAATAAATTTTTTTCCGAAAACATTATATATATATATATATATATATATATATATATATATATATATATATATATATATATATATATTACAAATAATCAGGAAAATAAAAACTAGTCATCTAATTTTAATATTAAAAAATGTAAAAAGTTAAAAAAAAATAATAATCTAACCTTATCATAGTTATCGATGTAAAAAGCTAAAAACTAACCTAAGCTTATAATAATTACATCACCACATCCTAAACATTTCCAATTTCTCACCCAAAAAAATTATAATAAAATTAGCTCTAATAACTTTTTCAGTTATCCGAAACTCATTTTTCCAATTATAACTCATGAAATCCTACATTTCAAATTTTTTTAACAAATATATCTCATAAAAATTATTTTTTTGGGGGTGTATGTTTCCACTAATTTTCTGCTATTAATTTTTTGTTATTTTCGGTTACTTTTTGTCTTTTTTTTTTACTGTTACCAAATTATTAGTAAGAACTCATATTTTACCGAAATATTTGACATTACTTTTTAGAATAAAATAAAACAAAAGTCACTAAACACTATTTAAATGATTCTAAAATTTTCTGAAATCTAATTAAATATAAATTACTTGATAAGAAAAACATAATAATAGGATGTTTATTGAAAAAGTTTTTGGCATATCAAAATTTATTTCTCCAGGGATTTCTCCGTGTCCTGCATGCAGTGTCGTGCATCCTGCAAGTGCCAGTTGTTTGCATATGCAGAGACGTCCACGGTGGTTTACAAATGCCTTGTCCGGAGTCCCGGTGGTTTACAAATGCCTTGTCCTGAATCTGGAGTAAGTTCAGAGCAGAGAGTGTCGAGCAGCTAATTCTCTGGAGTAAGGTCAGAGCAGAGAGTGTGGAGTAGCTAGTTTGAGGAGTAAAGGAGCAGAGAGCGTCGAGCTGAGGTTCACCTTTACAACTTGTAAGTTCCATTTTACAGTTACTTAATATTACTTTCCACGATTATAGCAGTTCCACCATTACAATAGTTGTTTTTGTTCATGCCATTTCTTCGTCTAGTCCAAGTTCAGCCACTCGTCTTCAATAGTTAGTTAGTTCCTTAAGTTGAATATATTAGTTCCATTTCCATTTTAATTTTGGGATTTGTAAGTTAGTTCCTTAAGTTGAATATATTAGTTCCATTTCCATTTTAATTTTGGGATTTGTAGATGGTGTTTATATTAGTTCCATTTCCATTTTAATTTTGGGATTTGTAGATGGTGTTTAAGGGCTTTTTTAATTGCGAAAAACTCTATTTGTTAGGATCATCCATAACTCACATTCGCGGAATTTACAGCAATAGGCTCTTACAGTGACTTATATATTGTGTTTCGTACCTTTATTAGAACATCTTTTTATCATAGAACCCAACACAAGGGAAGGCGAGGTCACAAGTTGAGATCTTCCCTATGATATGTTGTTTTGCAGGTTCTTTGTAGTGGCGAATGCAATTGCATGTGGGTACACATTGTTTTCATTCATCTTCTCCGTAACCGGCAAATTTTCCTCCTCTACACTGTCAACCTTTCTTCTCTCTGTCACTGATTTGGTAATGCCTTTTTCTTCTTCTTTACTATGAACGTGTGAAAGATGCGTTATAAATGTTGTTCAAATCTCGAATTGAATTTCATAACTGTGTGCAGGTGATGGTGGCGCTGGTATCAGCGGGGGTCTCTGCAGCGACTGCCATTGCTTACGTTGGGTACAAAGGAAATTCTCATACTCACTGGGGAAAACTCTGCGGTATATATGATTGCTTCTGCCACTCCATTAAAATTCAATATGCTGTAAGATATATCCGAAGGGTTGTTATACATGAATATCAAGTGGGAGACGGCAGCAAAATAGACAACCAGAAGCAAAGTAGAAATAATAAGGGTGATAATTGAGAAGCTCATTCTCTCCAACCCAGTCTGTTAGATAAACAAAGAAGTGAGTTTATGAGCGAAAATAGAGATTCATTTCTATATATCTACTTAAATAATTTGTTATAAAAAGTTGTTGATTTAGGATCTGTTAGATTTTTTTTTTAATTATTTGAATATTCATAGTGGTATTTGAAACGTGGACAATGTTAGCAAACGTGACGCCAGAGCACGCATGGTGTGTTTTAGAATATAAATTCGCGTGTAGCCCATGAAGCTTTCTCATCAAATAGTTAATGACTTTCGTTCGCAAACGATGGTTCTGCGTGGCTCAACATTTGTTTATTTGTTTTAATTCTTTTATTATAAATTATGACGAGTATATAAATTTAGTTCTTAAATAAAGTTAAGAAAATAACATTTTATAAATTAATATTATTAATTATAAAAGTAATAGTTAGATATCTACATTTAAAGGGATTTGCTAGAAATTTTTTAATAGTGGAGATTATTCATCAATTTATTATATTTATTTTATAAATAAAATTATTTAAAATATTATTCGTAAATATTATATTTTATTAATATTATTTTTAATTTATAAATAAGCTTGCTTAAAATATTATGAGTCAATATCATACTTTATTAATATTAGGTGAGAAAAAATTATGATTCATTTCACATTTAATATATTGTAGATAAAAGACTAACATATGACTAATATTAGCAAGGAACTAATATTTCGATATTTATGGTTCTTATGCTGCATTTTACTATTTATAGTTCCCTATCTCTTTATTACTATTTAAAATTTTCCTATATTATGATTTATTTTGTTTAACATAATTATTATAAATATACTCTTAACATTTTCTTTTTCTTTTTACATAAATCATATTTTATAACAATTTCTTAATTCTTTATCTTTATTCATTTTTTGCAATATTATAAATTTATTTAATATATTTAAAATTATTAAATACACTCTTAACTACTTTATAAATATATAATATCTTTATAGCAATTCTTAACCCTATCCTTTATAAATTTATTAAAATTTTGTTATTATAATTAGTTTATTTAATATAATGAAAACCTCCAACAACTACTTTATATTAAATATACTAATTCTTATTTTTTAGAGTTTTTTTTTAATTAATTATATTATTTTTTTAATTAAACTGAAAAGTAAAAAACTTTTAAATTACTAAAATATTTTATCAATATTTTGTAAAATTCAACTCTTTATTATTTATCTATAATTATAATTATTGATAATTAATTAAAATTTAAAAAATTATATTTTAATTTTTTTTTTATACATTAAAATATTTGAAAAATATTTTTTTTTATATTAAATTATTTATCAAATAAATTATATATATATATATATATATATATAAAATTTAGAGTTAAAAATTTATTTAAATAAAAATAATAAAGAAAAATATAATAAATTTATTAATTTTTAATTAATGAAAGTAAACTATTCCCATATACTTATTTGAATATACCTACAATATTTTTTTACTCGTAACGTTTCGCATGCTCTTACGTGAAAACCATGTTCTAGGGATTTCAAAAAATTTAAGTTATTGAGTAATAGGCCTAAACTACAAGGAAATATTATAACAATAAAATCACATTCGTGAATGTTAGTTTTTTTATTATCATAAAACCATCTATTTTTATGTCTTTCATTATGAACATCCAGTTCAACATCTTATATCATGTATTCCAGAACATCTTATATCATGTATTCCAGAATGAACGAGTTATGAATAACAAGTTCAACGTCTTATATCATGTATTTTAGAATGAACGAATTATGAATAACAACTTCAGTGTCTTATATCATGTATTTTAGAATGAACAATTAATTCAGTAATTACATCGTGTATTTCATAATGACCAACAGTTCAATGTCTTATATAGTGTATTGTATTTCAGAATGAACAATTAATTCAATAACTATATTGGATTTCCCATTCATGGTTATACCACCACTGCTTTGCCAACAATAGACAAGACATATTTGTTAAAAAAAAAAAAAAATTACTTCCCTTACGATTTCAACATTGTACTCTGACCAATACAATTTGTTTAAAAACAAATCTGCAAAAATAATTTGAAAACAATTTCGACCCACATCTTTTTATTACAAAATAAAAAATTACTCTTACGATTTCAGTATTGTACTATGAGTAATACAAATCATTTAAAAATAATTTCGAAAAAATTTCGGCGGGTATGCCATCTGCAACGTAGACCTTCTGGCAGACCCCGGCAGGGACTACCGGCTGCATGCAGCACTTGTTGTGAGTGGTGTCAAAAAAAGAATGTTGAATTGAGATTTTTCTCTTTATTGTATGATTTGTCTTCTAAAAGAAGAGGAAGAAGTTGAAAAGAGAGAAAAAAAAAAAGCATCAATTAATTCATTTGTATAATTAAGATTACTATTTATCAGAGCTTATTGATTCATTTGTATAATTAAGATTACTATTTATCAGAGTTTATTGTAGTCAATATATACATATTGAAGAGTTTATTATCCTTGTTGTAAGATAGGAATAAGATAGGAATAACGTATTCGATAATGTGTTGAATTTCAAATAGTTAATCTTTGACCAAAAATCAAAATTATATTTGTCATCTTAATTTTATTAAAAAAAAAAATTAATTATATTAACTCTAGTTTTTTTGAAATGTGATTGGTCAAAATAACTGAGGTCTTAATTGGTAATGATGGTGTTTCCACGACCACATTGTTTGCCGTACAAATAAGACATGGAAATACAGAATCCATTAATATTAACATATGGAAATATGAAATCCATTAATATTTAATATTTACATATAGACAATTGCACACTGTACATATGTATTTACATCTATAGCTTCCAAATTTGTTTTAACGCTAAAGATTTTTCTCGCTTATTATTTTGATTAATAAAGATTTTTCTCACTTATTATTTTGATTAATAGTAATTTTAATTTAATAGATATTTTATAGGAAGTTATTGTTTATTTTTTTGGAAACATTATTATAAATGTTTCAATTTATTTTAAAATGATTCAATTTACTAAAATTTAAAAAATCGAAATCAACATTTCAAAAAATTATAAAAAACCGAAATTAACATTTTAAAAAATGACAAAGAAAATAATATTTATTTCAACCAACTTAAATAATAATAAAAATTAAGAAAAAATAAACATTTTAACCAACCCCAATTTAATTAAACAATACTTAATTATATAAATGAATCATTACTATAAATCATAAAAAAATGTTGTTACATAATTTAATTTCTTTAATAATGAAATATTTTTGTATTAAGAATGCTAACTATGTAGAGCCTTGTTAATCACATGAAAAACGGAATGACACTTCACTGCCGCGAAGGGACAGGGTATACAGTATCCATATGCAAGTGTATCAACTAATATACAAAGAAACTCAGATGTCCACCATCTAGATATGCAGCATCGGAATAGAATTACTTTATGAATGGCATGGATAACTAAATCTCATATCTAAATGCCGTAGTCTTTAACGCGACTTTTTGAAAGCCTTTCCGGCGATACTCCGGCAGTGATTTATGGAAATCCAAGTTTGATAACTAATTTCTACACAATGAAACTGTCCCAGCATGCTGAATCCGAATATGCAGTTACTTTATGCAACAAATCATGATTTCAGCTCAATGGATAATCTAAATCTAGACAATATCTAAATGCCATGGAATAGAATTACTTTATGAATTGCAGGGATAAAACTAAATCTCAGATCTAAATGAATTGATATTAATCATTTATAAATATAATAATAATTATATTACAATGACAATTTATAATATTATTGATATTATTAATAATATTATATTTATATTATTTATATTATAATATTATCACATATTATTATATTATTTTATTTTATTTTATTAATATGAATATTATAAATCTTATGCATTATAAACTTTAGGGAAAGATATTAAACACGAAGGATTGATATTATAAATTGATGGGATTATCATTATAAATCCAAAGGGTTAATATTGAGGCAATCTTTGTCACAATGCGACATTGGACCATGGTTGACCATGGGTGATTTTCATATTGAGACAACCCTTGTCACAATGCGACATTAGACCATATTTGACTTTGGTTGGCCATGATTGATTTTCATATCAAGACAATATTTGTCACAATGCAACGTTGGACCATGGTTGGCTATGGTTGATTTTCATATTGAGATAATCTAATTTGTCAAAATGTGATATTGCACCATGGTTGACCATGATTGATATTATAAACCCAAGTGATTAATACTAAAAATCGAAGTGATTATAAACCTAAGAGAATAATATTAAACCTAGGAAAATAATATAACCCCAAGTAATATAAACCCTAAGAAAAATATTAGAAACCCTTAAATAAATACGGTTCACAATGGTTGACCATGCTTGATTTTCATATGCAAACAATCTTTGTCACAATGTGATGTTGCGTCATCATCAACCATGGTTGTACCCTTAGATTAATAAACCCAAGAGATTGATAATATAAACCAAAGGGATTATCAACCCAAAGGAATAATATTAAACCCAAAGCATTAATATTATAAATCCAAGGTACATAAACCCTAACATAAATATTATAAACCCTAAAAAAACATGGTTGACCATGGTTGATTTTCATATTGAGGCAATCCTTGTCGCAATGCAACGTTGGACCATGGTTGATCATGATTGATTTTCATATCGAGACAATATTTGTCACAATACGACGTTGGACCATGGTTGGCCATGGTTGATTTTCACATTAAGACAATCCTTGTTAGAATGTGACATTGCACCGTGGAAGACCATGATTTACCATGGCATACAAAAATTGATTTTATAAAACATGGTTAACCATGATTGACCATGGTTGACCATTGTTGATGATGATTGATCATGGTTTTCCATTGATATTATAAATGTTAGGGAATAATAAACCCAAGGGATTAATACTAAAAACCCAAGGGAAAAATATTACCTAGGGAAATAATATTAAACATACGGGCAGTTGTGCAACGAAGCGATTGTGTGACCTAATGATTTGGGCAGAACAAGGTGTGTTGGATAGGGGTCCAATGTCACATCTTTTAAGTTGAGGATAGGGATTCTTGAGGCAACTTGAAACTTTACGAAGAAGGTTAAGCTAGAACTTGCAAATTGAAAATATCTTAAGTGCTGGAGGAAAACCTATCTTAGTTCGACGAGTGTGAAACCTTAACACAATGCAGATGAAGGTCAAAATCTCAAAGAGGAGGGGGGCTCCAAAATTTTGAAGTGGGTCAAATTTTTGGGTTGTTGTAACAGCTACAACAATTGGCGATTCACTGGTGGAACCTCAAAGTCTCTACCTGTTCTCTATTAAGAGTGCAGTCACCCCTTGTGAGTGTGTCATCCCAAGCTCATGGGTCCCATTGACGTCTCCAAGTTACCATAGATGTTGATTAGAAGCACCCCATTTCTTTAACTTGGATTACTCAAACACATCACTTGAGAGTGTTCCCAATAACTCTAATAGGTGTCTGGATGATGATGTATTGGCTATAAAAGTTCGGTTATGTAGATTTAGATCTCTGGTGTTTCTCCATTGTCAGCAAACCTAGACAGTACCTTGACGAAGTCACTCCTATAAATCATAGACATTTCTCCACTGCCAGCGAGTTTGGACGGTACCAAGACAAATTACAAAGGAGTCTTCATACATTTAAATATGCTATATTACATAAGAATACCATTGAAAAATCATGAGTTGTCAAAACCTAAAGCCCAAAAATAACCAACAACAAATTGACTCTATAACCTAAATTTTCCCTAAATTACCCTATAATATTTATAAGTTATTTTAAATAATTTGACTTCTCTAATTATAATTTTTAGTTTTTTATTTAGATTATTAACCCAACATTTATTATTATTATTTACATAACATAACATAAAATTACAATATCTCTTTCATTATGAATGAAAAAATTCTTCGAAACATAAATTAAAAAAAAAAAACCATGGACTGAGAGCCTCATTATCCCTATTTTTAAAAGTGGGGATACAAATAACCCCTCTAATTATCGGACAATTGTGATCATCCCTCTCTTAGCCAAGTTATATGGTAATATTTTGGAAAAGAAGTTGAACATATGGCTTGAAAGTGAAGGTAAGCAGGCTAAAGGCCAAACGGGTTTTAGAAGGCATCACTGAACAACAGACCACCTCGTTACGCTTAGGATCATTGTGGAGGAATGTCGTAATGATAAATCCAATCTCTTTTGTTGCTTTGTGGACTTTAGAAAGGCTTTCGATACGATTCCTAGAAACAACCTTTGGAATAGATTAGAAGAGCTAAAGGTTCCTTTCGAGTTGAGAGTTGTCGCTATAAGGTTATACGAGAATGTAATTTCCAAGCTAAAGAGCAATGAGGGGTGGTCGAAATATATTAAGTGCAATATCGGAGTTAAACAAGGTTTCCCCCTCTCCCCTACCCTATTTGGCATCTACATAGACAAGCTCAAAGGTTATTTAGAGGAAGTAGGATGTGCTGGCACGATCTTAGTCGGGATAGTCATCATCCTTCTTCTCTATGCTGACGATATTGTTCTTCTCGCAAGGTGCCCTTCTGATTTTGATAAGAAACTTAGGCTTCTTAAGGATTTCTGGTCTACCATGGGTATGACTGTTAACACTGACAAAATAAAAGTTATGATTATCAAATCCAAGAAGGACACTTCCGCTAATTTTATGTATGACAATAATAACTTGGAGGAAGTGTATTCTTACAAGTACCTAAGAATTGATATTTATCATAAGCTCAACTGGAACTATAGCATTGAGAAAAGGATTAATGGTGGGTGGAAAGCTTATTTTGGTCTTGAAAATAATTGTAAAACAACAAACCTCGTAATGTGGGATAAAAATAAGTTCCTATTTGAAACTTTAGTCACTCCTGTTATCTTATATGGATGTGAGGTTTGGGGTTTCAGCATCTCTAGATAATCCTGGAGAAAGATTGAGCAAATCGAGAAGCGTTTTATAAGGTATAACCTGAAAATTAAAAGCAATACACCCTATTCTATTCTCCTTATAGAAGTAGGTATTTCCCCTATCGAGAGCCTAGCTACGATTAGGCTTCTGTTCTACAAGCACAAGCTCAATAACATAGGAGATCATAGACTTCCTAAGCTAGCTTTACATTCCAGCCAAAACCACCTAAGGCTCAAATGGGGGTGGTACAAAGACACGAGGGCCTGGTTAAACTATTGGGAGATCAACGAGAATGATGCATTGCAAAACATTAATAACATTAAAAATATTGTTACTTCTTAAGTTCAAGGAAAAAATGTGGTGTGAGAAAGATTTAACGGCTAAAAGAAAATTAAGTTATTATAAGAAGGTCATCAACCCCACTCTAGAAGATCAAAAGTATCTCTCTATTTTAACTAACTCAAAGAAGAAAATTAATATAGCAAAGATTAGAACGAACTCTCATGAGCTCCATAGTGAAACAAGTCGTTGGGCGGTTCCTAAAACACCATGGATGGAAAGGATCTACCATCTCTATGAGAATAGGAGCATCGAGGATGAAAACCACTTCCTCTTAGAGTGCCTTGTGTACAACCACATTAGATCTCAGTTTCATAATCTTTATCACAATACTGACCTTCCTAGCCTTTTACGATGTCAAAATTATAGTGAGCTCAGAAGGCTTCTCTCCAAGCTTTTTGAACATAGAAATAAAATCTTAAATCAAACTAAATAATTTGTTTCTTTAGGTCCGATAGACCAAAATTTGATCTCAATGAACGTTAACCACCACAATCATCATCATATATATATATAATATAAATTATCTTTTATACTATTTTCTTCTTATTATATATTATTCTATGAAAAATACTTAGAAAATTTCAATATACAAAATATTTTATACTTCAATATGTAAGTTTTTACTTAAAATAAACGATGGAAACTAGTTGTTGATTTCAAATAGACAACCCGGTTGGTAGACCAATTAATAAGTGATTATTTTATTTTATGAATTTAAATAGTAAATAATTTATTTTTTTCAATAGATTTATAGCTTTTGAGGGTACAATGATGGTGACCAATATTTTAAGGGATCATGATCACTTTCTCACATTCACTAGAGATAAGCCTTTTATGCATTTTTCCATGAACATATTCTTGCACATTCACATTCATATTTGAATAAGAATGTGATAAGTAGATTAATATTTAGGAATAAGTAGATTAATATTTAGGAATAAGAATATGTTTTTTTTTTATAAGTTTAAAATAAAGAGATAGAATATGTATTTTTTTAAAAACAAGTAATCAAAGTATTATGAAAAAGTGGGTCTCTTGTTTCATTAATGAGCGAATCTCATTATTAGTTTGACGTTTAATTTGACTATGAATTTAGAATTTATTTATTTTTATTTTATATTTAAAATGCAGGTTGAGTATATTTAAAAATAAAAATTAAATTAATTATGTGTGTTAATTTGGGGTTTAATTATATCATGAGATGAAAATTGAATTATTATTATTTTATAGAAATACATATATTATGAATTTTTATCTTATTTGAACTTTTTGGTTAATTTTTTATGTTTAATACGAGAATTCATTTAGTAAAATATGTACATTCATTACTTTATAAAATTAGGATATATTTATGTTATAGAAATTTATAAAATTTACCATATAATTATTTTTGAAAATTTACAATTTTATTAAAAAAATAATAATGTGAAGTGTTTAAACATAATATTGCATAGAATTTGTATATTAAATTATGAGAAGTATGGAATGTTGACACATGTTAATTTTTTTTTATATGGGGTGATATGGGATGGGCATGAGGTATGGGAAGGGAGTTTCCTATTACAATTTTTGAGAAAATATAGGCCACAATGTGGCAAACACCTCCCCTCCAAAGGAATTCATGTCAAGTTGAAATGAATTTACATTAGGTGAAAATGTGTTGGAAGTGACGCAAGGTTGATAACTAGAGTAAATGCATCATAAGGATAATATGAGAGATGGAAATGCTCAATGATGGTGTTGAACACCTCAAGGATCCCATCAAGATGGTTGTGTATGAAGTAACATTGATACTAATATTAACATTGCTTCATTTTATGGACAAGAGGAGCTTTTCAGTGGATAGCCAACCCCGAGACCATTTGTGTGCTTGGTAACTTTCTTTTCTCATACCTCATGCTTATTCAGAACAAGGAGCAATTCCTCCCAGCACGGTTCCTCCTTCGTATAGGTGCTCAAACTTAAGTGATTTGGGAGTAGAAATATGTGCAAATTTGAGTTTTATGGGTTTTCAGCAAGTTTTGCAAGGTGTTTCAAGGTGTTTCTCTCAATGGGGAGACTACTCAGTATACTAAGGGACCCCTGACCACTAGAAACAAAATCATTAATCGATACAACATGGGTGTGATTTATCAACTAATATCTGGGTCATCTTATGCCTCACAAGAACGACACACTTAGCACATAATTGAAAACGCATGCAACATTAAGCTACAAGTACTCCATAGTCTTTATATCTTGTTGTTCACTCTATTTTTAATTGGATGGATTTGGTAGGGAGTCTATCTACCTAGCTTTGGACTTTTCTTTTCAATGTATCACCCATTTCATTTTGTTGGGTTGAGATGACATTCATGTCATCTCCCCCTCTATTCGTTTTCTCTTGTCCTCACCATTTTCCTCTTGCCACAACTAGCCAGAAATGGAATAGCTTGGTCCACAGTCTTCTTTCCCCCCTACATCTTTTAAGTAATCCTTCCTAACACCATGCCCCACCTATGAGCTTGCTCTAAGAGGGGTGTTGGTGGTTTGGGATATTATAACAACAATCAAGAATGCTCCAAATAGCACTACTCTATGAGAAGATATCAACAAAAAATTCCATTAGATGTCCAATAAAAGATTCAATATATTAAATATGAAAATATTCAAGATCGTGAAAACCATATAAAATCCGAAATGATGGCTATAGTATCAAATTGGGTACTAGATCTAGGAAACTCTTGTAGCTAAAAAATCAATATTTACACACCATAAATCTTTATTGCCACATTAAGTACTTATTAGGAAAAGTATTCTTGGAGAGAAATGACACCTATGAAGAATTACTCATGTGCATGGAGGCACCTCAATTCCTTTTTTAGAATATGGACAAGTGCATGTAGCATTTTGAGACAACAATACTTCAGGATAGGAAGCCATCTCCCATAGGAAACCTAGAATGACTAATAAGCATTGTCATTCTGTAACATATTTACTGTGCATGCATGCTACTAACAGTGGTGCCTTATCTAATCTAGCTCTCGATTTTTATGTTTTTACATGTGTTTAGTAGCTATGTACTTGGTTGTTATGCCAAGGTTTTGTAATCATGATATCCATATTATAGAGAGTGTTTACTTCATTTTGAATTTATGGATCAAAACTCTCAAATTTTTCCTTTGGTCTAGTTTCCAAACCGATGGGATAAGGAATATGAGAGAATGGATATATGTATGTGATGTATATGCTTTATTAACTATATATATATATATATATATATATATATATATATATATATATATATATATATATATATATATATAATATGATTTTAAAAAATATGATTTTAAATTTTTTACCCATATCATCACACCAAAATTTATGTGGAGAAAATTATATGTCTCATATGTAGTTATATGAGTTTTTAAAGATTACAAGGGTGATTTTAGAGTGATTAATAAATCTAGAGTTAGGATGAATTTATACTAAATTATACATAGAGGAATTCATTAAGTTTCTTTCTTTGTAAGTTAAAATCTTTCATTAGCTAAAGAAAGAGTACATATTGTCTATGTTCCTATTTTCCATGGTCTACCACTATGGAAACTAAAACATTGGTAAAAAATTAGATATTTTATTTAAAAAAACATAAGTTACCATGAGCTAGCATAAATAAATCTTGTATGAGACTTACCAGTCATAGAGCTTATATGAATGACTATACAAAAACAATTAACTTTCACAGGCATAAACATACTAGAAAAATAAACATGTAGAACAACTCCAAACATTCAAGGGATTAATAAGAGGTGGGTTTATCCACCTCAATAAGCATGAGGTCAATTGAAATTTCTAAAAGTAGGTCCTTTTCCACATGTGATAGCAGCCTTCATTCATGCTTTGTAGTTTCCCATAGCCCTGAACTACAATTGGATCTCATCCAACATCAGAAGGATTTCATCCCTTGCATTGTTCCTCTCCAAAATGACTTTACTCATGAGAATTTTTAACTAGAAATAGACATCTACATTGCACAAATACTGATTTATAATCCCTCTTGTATGGCTTGTATTAGGCACCCAATAATTCATGGTTGTGCTATCCTCATAGTTGGATACAAACTCCCATTATGTGCTACTTTTTTCTCCGCCTCATAAGTACTTGTTGGACTATGAGGGGAGTCTATGTATGAAAAAGACGAGTTGAGGCATGAGTCTAGGAAAAATATATCAATCCTCCAAATAAACCCCTTCCAATATCACCATGATGTGACCAGGCTAATTTCCTTGCCAAACTCGTCACCTACCTGATTTGATTCAAAACCAATGCTTAGGGTCCTCACACCAAAGAACTAACAAATATCCTTGCATAGTTATAACTTACGCAACACCTTCCATTATAGAATTTGTGAGCATATAGCGATGATTGAAGCCTTCCTTGTATTAGACCAGCAAGTAGTTATCACTGCCAAAAAAATAAACGTAGAGAAACTGGTGATTTGAATCCCATTGGCTAGAAGAGATGAGCCCAGCACCTAGGAAACCCTCAAGAAATTCTTGACACAAAAATCAAACCAACCCATAGAGAGGTACGAAAGCTTCAAAAACTCACTCAAATTAGTGTAGAGGCCAAGAATTAGTGTGTAGGAAAGAATGAGTCTAAGCATATCTAAACATATAAGTATTGGATTTCATTAAGAGCACCATTATGAACCAAATTACTAGTAGTATGGGAAACTTCCCATACTTAATTCAACCCATCAAATCTCAAGTTGCATGTAACTATTGATGAACCCTACTATGGACCCTACTAAATATTAAATAAACCTAGTACCTTAATCATAATCCACATCCTTAGCATGAAGTGGGGTGGTGGGTATGTTGCATAACACTTATATCCATTGAGGTGAAAACAATCCTACAATACACCCCTCCATTTAGCTCCCTTATCACCCCATTTGAGTTTGATAAATCCATTTTTATTAGGGATTGACACTCTTCCATTAGTGGAGAATTAGGGGTGTCTTCCGAGGGCCTACCAAGGTAAAATTTTAGGTTATAGAAACTGCCATTATCCAACCAATGTGTGACATTTTTCCCCTTATTTTTCACATGAAATGTGAGAAATATAGGGATTTTGGCAAAAAGATACCAATTTAAAAATAGTAAACTATCAAGTCACCAACATTGAGAGACCTTTCTAGGACTCAATCCATTAATTATTTTCTTGATCATCATGACCACCAATTAGGAATCTCCTTCAATTGTAAGCTTAGAAAAGTTTTTGTAAATCTCCTATTGGAGACAAACCCGAAGTGAAAAAAAAAAAAAGTTGCATTGTTGTTATTCAGTCCCATTGCACTAGAATAGAGAAAAATAGCATGACCCAAAGTGTTATGAAACCCCCCTTAAAACTAGTAGTGCCTAGATTCCCCTTGGATGCACCATCAAAATTTACTTGATGAAACCATCTAGAGGGGTGATTAGGAATTTGGATAAACCATTGAAAACTACCTTAAACAATTCAGGGTAGGCTACAAACTTGGGGCAAGATGGATTTGATGGAGGGTGGCCCAATAGAAGGAAGAAGAGTCCCAATCTTCTGATGGCCAAGGCCTAAGGAGGATAGATTCATGAATGTCTTAGAAAACATTGATCTGAATGGAGTCTATAGGTGATATTATATTATGGAAGATCCATTGATTCCATTATTTCCATATGTTCCAAAGGGGAAAACTAGGGAGGAGAACCTAAGCTCTATTAACCATAGGATTCTAAAAGGTGTCTAGTATCCAACTTATGATGGTATCCATTACATTTTTCTTGAATTGATCTAGTTTCTACAATAGAGGTTGAGCCTAATCATTCTTTTTGCATCTACAACATGTAATTTTCTGAAATCAATGAAAATTACACTTTTTCTTCCTGGGAAAAAAAAGAGGTTGAGCCTAATCCATATGGCATGCTCTACATCTTCTGAGTTGGATTGACATAGATGATGGAATGAGGGTCCCTAAAAACATTAATAAAGTAACTTGTCCCAAATCATTATTATTTTTTTCTAAAATCCAAAGAAAATTCGTTACCTTCAGCCATAAATCTTGATCCCATATCTTCTTCCAAATGTCATGAATTAGGTGGAGATTATACTCCACAACCAAATGGTAGGCCTATTGAATTGAAAAAGTCTCATTGGGTCAATATCCATTTTGTTAACACCCAGGTTGTTCCCTATGACTCCCAAGGGAATACGGCCGGGGTAACCACTAACCAATCTTTGGATCATAGTTTCTAGCCAAATTGTAATCAGAGAGGGCTCTCTCTTTATGATTTGTCTCTGTTATGATGGTGTTTTAGGCTAGGTATTATGCTCAGGTTTTGGTTTATGTTTTGGTTGAAGGATTTCTTTCAGGGCTTAAGATGTAGTGTTTAGAGAGTAAAATATCATTGGGCAATGGAGTCTGGAGTTATGAAATGCTTTGAAATGCAAGATTGGTGGTGTTCAAACTGCAGGGCCAATTGTGTATCTCAGACAAACAAATTTAACTTGAATGGTGAGGCATGTCAGCCAACAGAAAGCAATTAAGAAATTCTCTATTAAGCTGGTGAGGTGAAAATGAAACACGTTGCACAGGAGCAAACTTGAATTCCTGAGACAAAGGTCACTGTGAAAGATGTATTCTGAAAGTGCAGCAATTAAGAATTACACTTATCAAGATTACAGCTGAAGAAAACATTCATTAACAACACAGATTGAACTCAGGGTATTTCTTGAATAAATCCTGAAAGTTATTCTTTTTCCTTGTTGCTAAATATTCAAAAATTAGAAACATATATGGATTTTAACAAATCAAAAATACATAACAGAGAGAGTTACAGAGACTTATTATATTGTGTAATACACAGGAATCCAGCAGTTTTCAATAGACACCAGAACGCATTCAACACTTCAGAAATCCGAGAAATTCCATCACTTTCTTTATTAACCTTCTGAAAGGATTACAGCATAAGAACTTCTTCAGGAGAAATCAACAACAACCCTTGCAAAACTCATGCGAAGGGGACTTTATAGAAGTGTTTATACAAAATATCTCAGGCATTGAGTCATCTGAGAGAGAAAATATCTTCATTACTTCGTACAGAAAAGTAGAAAAGAAGTTATTACAGCTTTGAATGCAGTATAACTGCTCTTTAAGTCTGTTAGAGGATATTTTGACCTTTGGAGGTCAGTGAGTCGGTTGAACCGCTTTGCTTTAATGTTGGAAAATGTGCCCTTAAGTTTGCTGCGCTGTATTTTCTCGGCTCTGCCACCTGTGGTTTCCTACTTTTGCTTCGTTGGCCGAAATTTCTGCTGAGTTGGCTCAGCTCTAATCTTTAATGCATGCTGATTTTGTAAACTGTGCTTTACATAACAATTCATATTTTAAAAACAAAATTTGGTGAATGACTCACTGTCTATAAAATTTTCTGTATTGTATTTGTCCACCAGTCTTGTGTAGGGAGTTGATGCCTGAGAATTGCATCCATGGTCTCCTCTGCCTCTGTATACTTGTAAAAATTGGGAACCACCTCAAACAGGTGATTGATCTCATTCATTATAAAAAATAGACTTTCCACCTTGTTGTAGATAGTCTGTCCTGTAGCTGGCCCTGTTTCTTCTGAGTTGCTGGGCTTCTCATTGATTTCGTTTGTGGCAAATGCATTCACTCTTTTGGCATACTGCTCATGAATGAGCAGTCTCCCTGCGCTGTTCAGTAAGCTAGGGAGTCCTCTATTTTGCAGCACCAGGAATTTATCCATGAACCTTTTCACCTCGGTCTGCATGTCCTGGGTTCTTCTCTCCAATGTCTGCACCAAATTTCTGAATGTGAGAACCCTTTTGATCAACTGAATGGTCTCAGTTCTATTGGGAATTCCCATGTTTTCCAGATGAGTACTTGTTCTATTATTCAGCACATTGATCATCCTGGTGGCAACTTCAGGCATGTTGCCTAGAGCAGCCCTTGACTTGTGAATTTCAGCTTGTGCTTTTGGGATGAGCTCTAGCTGCTCATGGATTGTCTCTATATACTGCCATTGGTCAGTAATAGACTGGCCAATGTTGGCCCATAGCATTGCCTTAAGCCCAGCTATAACTTTATCTAATTTGAGCTCATTTTCTAGCTCTTTTATCCTGTCTTTGAGGGCTTTCACCTCCCTGCCCTTTTCTGCCACCGCTTGCTTGGATTTATCATATCTGTCATTCATCTTGGCCAATTTATCCCTGGTCTCATTCAGCTCTGCCATTTGAGCTTCCAGGGCTTGAATCTCATTTTTTAGCTTTTGCATGTCCAAGCTAGGGGCCTGTTCTGTTGGTGGAGGTGCTGAAGTAGGTGGTGCAGCTTGATCAGTCTGTTGGGGGGGAGGAACAGTAGTTGGGGCAGCTTCCTCAAGGTTTATGATTTGAGGAGGAGGCTGAGAGGTCTGCCCTTCTTCTCTTTGTTTTAAGGCTGCCTGTAGTGCTGTTTTTGCAGCCTCCGATTCTCCCAGCTTTTCCTGAGTTTGGATTAGCTGCTTATACAGAGATATCAACAAGGTTGTGGCCTGTTGATCATGTCTTTGCTGGGCAACATCATCTGTTTGAGGGTGAATTGTGGCTGGGAGTTTGATCTTTCTCCTCAAGGCTGCCATGTCTGCATCCCTCAATTTTAATATCTCTTGTATGCCTTTGATATCTTTGGGATCATGCCCCATCTCTATGATGATGTCCCCTAAGGACCTTATTCTGTTGTCCTTTGCCTGGGATGATGCTCTCTCCAACTCTAGCTGAGAGGCTGTATTGTTAAGGCTATTTTGTAGCCTGTAGTTATCCAATGTTTGGTCTGCCAAGGAAGCATAGACCATCTCACCCGTTTGCTTATGCAGTTCTATCTTATCCATAGGGTGGATATCCTTGGCAAGGACTTCCAGGTTAGTCCTCAAGTAGTCAGAGGCAGATTGGGGCTGCACTGCTGTTGGCATAAAATGACTCATGATCATTTTGCCTTCCTGCACATCATATGCAGGCATGAGTCTTTGTTGATTGGTGGGAGCCATGTTCAACAGATGGTTATACAGCTGTATCTTGATGGGCTCATTTCTCCTCTTAATGTCGATGAACTGCTGCTTAATGCTGGGTCCACCTTCTCTTTGCTGATTTGAGGAACTTACTTCTCCTCCCATTGCTCTATCATGTTCCTGTTGAAAGGAACTTGCTGATGCTTCCCTGCTGGGTGGGACCATACCAAAAGACTGTCCTATTGGCATTTCTTCCTCTGAGAAGGGATTAATTCTCTGTCTTTTCTCCCCATGAGATGCTGATGTTGTAAGGGGAGTCTCTCTGTCCCTTTTCCTGCTTGTGTCCTCCTTTTGTGGAGTTTGGAGGATTGATGCCTCAGCTGAAGTTTCTTGCCTTGGAGGCATAGTTTGTTCAGTGGATTTAGGGGCTTCCCCTGTTTGCTCTTGCTGGACAGGCTGTTCCTGCCTTTGTTCTTCCTGTTGTTGCTGTTCTTCTTGCTGCTGCCGTTCTCCCTGCTGCTCCATCTCTTCTTGTTGTTGCACTAGTGTTTCCATTTGCTCTTCAGTCATAGGAGGTGGCTGTTCCACCTTCTTTTCTTTGCCTTTGCTGGTTGTCTGTGGAGTATTCATGGCAGCTTGCTGATGTGTGGTTGAGGATGAGGCAGCTGCTCCAAGTTGTCTTTTGTATGAGAGGGGGACCTGTCCACAAGTTTCTAAGTCAGTTTCCTTTTGAATATTTCTGGCCTCTCTTTCTAGCAGCTCTTCACTAGTGATTTCCTCTTCTAGGGTGCCCTCTTCCCAACTCAATGCATTGGCATACTGCTCAATCTCAGGCTGCCTCACATGTGAATAGGTACCCAATTTGTATCTTATCCTCCTGAGGGAAACAAAATGATTAGGGTCATAGGGTATCCACTCAAAACTAGTTTGCAGTTTGAGAGCCTCTAGGATACTATTTGCCTCTTTCCATCCCTCTTCTTTTTTGTTATATAGGAAGGGGCCCAGCTGGCTCCTTACCTTCAACTGTGCCTTCTTGTTCTTACTTTGGAAGTGGAGGTAGTCGGCATTCCCAAATTGCCTGAAGTATTCTAGGGCAAAAAGCCTCATGGGGACATACCTTGGCAGCCTAAAAGGCTTCAACTCACAGCCATATACTCTGATGACTGTGTGGTCTCGGTAAAGGTACCAATTACCAATGCTGTAGGTTTTGTTTAAATGGAGAATTCTCCTCATGTCATCAGTTAACCTTGGAGGAGGAACACCATACAATAATGTCATAGCTGGATGTATGAATAAGTCTATGAACTCACAATATGTGTATGGTGACACAGAGGTGCAATGAAAAACAGAGGTCCAAAACACAACTGACCTTGGATTCCCCTGGGCATTAACTTGTTTCAGGGGAATGAGGAAGTTGCCTGGTTGATTAAACAAGAATAGATGATAAATGTAGGAAGTATATCTGAACAGTCTTTCCCTTTGCAGATTCATCAGCTGGTCATGGATCCTATCTGCAATATATGTGGCATAGTCATAATGTACAGCTGGAGGCTTTCCAGGAGAGAATATAGACAGCATTGCCATTATAATTTCATCCACATCCTCCATTCCCTTGAACCCTAGGACATAGCTGATCAAATCCACTAGCATTCTGCCCAATTCATTCAAGTAAGCATATCCAATAGGAGGAGTTTTGATGGCTTCAGAGCCTGGTTGTACAAACAGCTGGTTGATTTTGATGATCTGGTCATTTGACAACTTATTCCCCTTCTTTATCAAGCTCTGCATGTAGAGGGGGGTCAATGGTTTTGCAGTGTGGAAATGCAGCATCTCATTTATGCTCTCTGGGGTGATATGGAACAGAATTGAGCCTGTAGGGCTGAGGACAACTCTTTGGCATGGATCATAGCACTCCTGGCATCTGTGGATCAATTTAGGCATAGAATTTACCTGGGGGAGGTTGTAGATGGGCAAGTTTGAGTCCCGAATCCCTAGGATATTAGCTCCACTAAGGTGCTGGGCTTTCAACTCATTTAGCATCTGAATATTGTATTTGGAGCCTAATGGAAACCAATCCAACATTTGATAATCCATATCTCCCAGAGCTTTCCATTCCAACTCCCTATGAGGGGCATTGAGAGGCTTGATGTTCAGTGCAATTGGAGTTTCCATGGTCTATTAAGCTTCTGACTTGTAGGTGAACTGGTTGAAGTAGGCAGAACAACACAGTGGTGATTACTTGCAATGAAAGTGTGAATTTCAGGGACCAGAGGGTGAAGTGGGCACACAGCAATTGAAATACTATTTGAATTATGAATAAGACAAATGTCTGGTCTCACTTTGTCTTCTGTGGCAGGTTTTTAATGGATTGACCAACTGTTTCACGATTGCGCGAGCAGTTTACAGTTTTTTTATAAGAACTCGGGAAATCAAGGCTCAGCTGGTGGTTTTCGGGCTCACATTTGTAAATGGGGGCTAGGCATCAAGATTCACCGGTGAATTTTGAGAGTTTTATGTCGCTTAAGCTCTTTCGAGGGAAATCACAGACAGAGTAGGTATATGAAGGATTTTAATGGAGAATACCTGGTAAAGAGCGAGCAATGGTCACGGACGACTGTGGAAATGGTGCGCTGGACGTCTCCAAGTTGGCTTCAGCAAAGGTGGTGTAACTTGGACGTAACAATCATGCAGAGAAAGCAACAGTTCTGGCAGCAAAAGTACGAAAAAACGCAAAAATTGGCCTAAATATGGACTTTTGGCATTTTGGCGCGTTTTCTCGGATGACGTCAGCATGACGTCATAGGGTGGGGTCAAGCTCAGATGACGTCAGCATGACGTCATCGGGTGAGGTGGCGAGCTACTATTGGTCCATGGGGATGATGCGGTGGCAGACACGTTGGCACAGGGGCGGACAAGAGTACTGATGCGATGGCAGGGTGGCGATGATGTGGGTCTGACGCGGGACCAGCAAACCGGGCGGTAAGTGACATAGCGGTTACGGTTAAGTGCCATAGCGGTTACGGTCTCCCGGAGCGGTTACGATACGGCCCTGGTTTTGTCAGAGGCCGCTCCGAGAGACCCGAGAGGGTGATGCGTGGCTGCGCCATGACGTATCCCTTCGTCATTTTCTCGGGCGCTAATCGTCTGTCGAGGGGGCCGCTCCGATATCAATGAGGGCCGTCGGATCCCACGGGTCCGATCCGACGGTGGACGGGAGGGCGATGTGATCGGTGGATACGGACGCGGGCGGAGGAATAAACAAATATTTCTTTTGGGACATGTGCTCAGCGGGAAAGGTTTAGATATGGTATTTTTCAATGATTTCAATATATTTCGAAAAATCAAATATATGCGCCAACTTTGGTTAAGCGGCAAAAGTGGGTTTTTTGGTTTTTTTTCATAATTTCAAAGGGGTTATGGGTAGGAGGGGTTTTTATAGGGTTTTTCTTTGCAAATGAAGGTTTAATGAGTGGAATGACTTGAAACAAGGGAGAGAGATGAGGTATAGGTTCATCAAAGTGACCAGATGTCATTTTGATTCCTTTTTAGAAAACATATGGCTATAATGCCAAGGGGAGGGATATTTATACAAAATTTGGGGTTTATACACCATGGTGTTAATACTAGTAGGGGAAAGGTAATATAGGGGATTTACATAGTAAAGTTAGAGTTAATATGGGGGGGAAGATGTGAATGAGGGGGGAAATCACTAAGTTTATTTGAAACTTACTTAGTTTGGGGAGTAGATCAAAATGAAAAGAGTTTAGACAAGAAATGTGGCTTCTAAAAAGATTAAGAACCACCATGAAACCATAATCTCTTCCATGAATCTCAGCTGATGAGGGAGTGTTAGTAATGAAATGGAGAGGGGAGGAAGGGAGGTTAGACATGCTTCCTGCTTGCTGCAACTTGATGAAGAATGAAACCTTCTCAATTCATTGATTTTGCTTTGGTAGACAAAGTTAGCACACATGCAACTGATAAGAAATGGCCCTTCTGCAACCCCAACTGCCTACCCATCTATTTGCCTAGCATTTTTTATTACTTCTTGGAGGGTGCACTTGGACTTGCAGACCCTTACTTGCCTTTTCTTTTCTTTGGCTTTTCTTTTGTTTTTCTATCTACTTCTGCCCTTATTTCTTCCAAGGTCCCAGATTAAGCTGTTGGGAGCCTTTTTTCTCTACCTAAGCTACTTGTCTGCCAAGATTAAACAGTTTGGACAGACTCCTTTCTCTATTCTACAACTGAAAATTTAAAACATGACATGGTCCATATTAAACTGTTGGACCATCCATCAAAATTTGAGTCCATACCAAGCTTATAAGCACAGCTTGTATTCTTATGGAAATATGTGATCTTTGCATCATCAAAGCAGAGCATATTTGGACCTTTTCATAGCCAATCATGAAATATGAAACCTATTGGTATAGGTAGCTAACACATTTCATAAAATATTTCTCTCCTCTAAAATTGGGATTTTGTCTTTGATACAGAAGTGTCCAAAAGGTCAACCAATCCAAATGATTAATGGTTGGAGGAAAATTGTCAGGCCAGGCAGTAACTCTCCAAAGGCAGAAAAACTGATTGGTGTATTTATTCCATAGGTATGTTATTGTTTTATACATTAGGAGTGATTGTTCAGTTCATCTTCCGATGACTGTTCACATTCCTGATTTATTTATTTTACAAATTCCCCAATCATGAAGATTAGGTGTGAACATTCCCCCCCTTAATCTGAAGGGATGTTGGTGAGTCCAAGCATCATTATGAATCGTTCAAGCTTTTCCTTTCCAAGTGCTTTGGTGAAGATGTCTGCAATTTGCTCATTTGTGGAACAATGACGGAGATGGATTGTTTTGGCCTCAACATGATGTCGAATCAGATGATATTTAGTATTGATATGCTTTGTTCGATCATGGAACTTTGGATTTTTGGCAAACTTTATTGCAGAGGTGTTATCAATCATGAGTGGAGTTGATTGTACTTGTTTTACCTGCAAATCTTCAAGAATTTTCCTGAGCCACACAATTTCTTTCGTTGCTTCAGCTGCTGCCAGGTATTCTGCTTCAGTTGTAGAATCTATTGGAACTGATTGTTTGCATGATCTCCAGGAGACAGCTCCTGATCCAAGACTCATAGCATATCCTGAAGTAGATACCCCAGTTTCTTTGTCTCCATTGAAGTCTGAATTAGAGTATCCAATCATGCTAAAGTCGTCCACCTGTGTATACTTGATTCCAAGGTCTTGAGTTCCCTTCAAGTACCTTAGAACTCTTTTTGCAGCAGACCAATGTCCCTCACAAGGCTTTTGCATGAACTTGGAGAGGATTCCAACAGTAAATGAAATGTCTGGTCTGGTAGTAGTGAGGTAGATGAGACTTCCTACAAGCTATCTATACTTGTTGCATCCTCAAATTCCTTTCCTTCAATAGATGTGAGCTTTAAGTTTTGTTCCATTGGAGTAGAAAGAGGATTGCACTCTATCATGCCAAATCTATTTAACAAATCTCCAATGTATTTCTTTTGAGAAAGAAATATGGATTTTGGATGTTGGGTTACTTCAATGCCAAGATAGTAATGAACATAGCCCAAATCAGTCATTTCAAAACTTTTCCCTAATTCCTTCTTTATGGATGCAATGTAGCTTTCATTGTTCCCTGTCATTAAAAGATCATCTACATATACCACAAGATATACAACTGTTTTGCCAACTTTCTTGACAAATAAAGTTGCATCATCAAGATCAAAATGATTGAAGTTGAGTTTCAGAAGATCCTCAGTTAGTTTTTCATACCAGGCTCGCGGTGCTTGTTTGAGGCCATACAAGGACTTCACAAGTTTGCATACTTTTTGTTCATGTCTTTTCATAGCAAATCCTTCAGGCTGGGACATAAAAACATTCTCTTTTAGATCTCCATTCAAGAATGCAGTTTTTACATCCATTTGATGGACTTTCCAACCGTTCTGAGCTGCTAGTGCAAAGAGTGTCCGGATGGTGGCCCATTTTGCTGTGGGGGCAAAAGTTTCCTCATAATCGACCCCTTCCTTCTGTGCAAAACCTTTTGCCACAAGCCTAGCTTTGTGCTTGTCAAGTGAGCCATCAGCTTTGTATTTCTTCTTGTAGACCCACTTGCAGTCAATGGGTTTGGTTCCAAATGGAGGATCAACTAGCTTCCAAGTGTCATTCTTTATGAGGGCATCATATTCCTTTTTCATCGCTTCTTTCCATTCATCATGAGAAGCAGCTTCTTTGAAGGAAGTTGGGTCAAAATCTGTAGACAAGTTCAATTCACAGTCATAAGTAACATCCATATCAACAGGTGAATTAGAGTCATCTACATCACCTCCATTTTGTCGGTTTGAATTTCTGGTTCCTGTTTTTCCAATTTCATCAGGATGAACACTTTCAAGTGTCTTTGTCAGCCATTTTCGGGGACCTTTCTGAGATGGTCCAGGCTGCTCTGTTGATTGAGTTGGGACTGAATCAAGATTGAGTCTCCCAATTCTATCAATTACATCACTTAAAGCATCATCCGTTGTTGGAGTTTCATGCAGGGGAGATTTTTCTTCAGAAGAAGATTCCACATGTTGTTCTAGTATAGGAATCCCCCCTTCACGATGTGGAATCTGATTATCAAATTCTTGAAATGATTTCGTTTTTGCGAATCTATCCAAGAGATCAAGTTGCTGCTCAACAACATTGTCAGATTTGGATGATTCAAGAAAAATGACATCTCTAGATACAACAAACTTTTTATTTACTTCATCATAGAGGCGGTATGCTTTAGAGGTGTTTGAATACCCCAGGAAGATACACTTACGACTTCTAGCACCAAGTTTGTTTCTATGTACCTTTGGTATCAAAGCATAACAGGTGGAACCAAAGATCCTGAGATGTTTTACCGAAGGAACATGTCCATACCACAATTCATAAGGAGTCTTGTTTCTTATAGCATTAGATGGACATCTATTCTTTATATATGCAGCACATAGAACAGCATCAACCCAAAACATTATCTTACATTTTTGAAGAAAAGCATGGATCGTACCATATTCAAGATTGTTCTATTCATTCTTTCAGCTACACCATTCTATTGGGGATTATAAGGCACAGTTGTTTGATGTTTGATCCCATGTTGGCAAAGATAGTGTTCAAATTCATTTGATGTATATTCTTTTCCATTATCAGTGCGAATAGACCCAATATGAGATTGTGCATCATTTTCAATCCATTTATGAACATTCTTGAATGTTTGAAAAGCATCAGATTTGTTATTCAATAAATAAACCCAACACATTTTGGTGTATTCATCAATAAATGTCATGATATATTTATTTCCATTTGCAGAAGGAACAGGCATTGGACCACATAAATCTGAATGAATGAGTTCAAGCTTCCTATGTTCTCTTGAATGTGAATCATGAAAATACTGTTTGCTATGCTTTTCCTAGAATGCAAGCATCACATTGCTTATGTTTCCTAGGAATTGTAGGCAAACCAACAACACCATTTTTCTTCAATAAGCGGAGACTGTCATAGTTTAAATGTCCAAATGTAGCATGCCATAATAAGCTTGATGGAAGTGTACCTTCTTCATGATGAGAAATATATGAGAAATGTTGTGCATGAGCAGAGGTTCCTTGCAGTTTGAGAAGCCTTTCTTCTTCTATTCCCCTCATGACAAGTGAGTGGTCAGATGCTTTTCTTACCTCAAGCTTGCCATCAAACATATGAATGGAGTGACCTTGCTGGCGGATGTGGACCAAGGACAGCAAGTTTCATTTGAGCTGTGGGAGATATAGAACATGATCCAGAAGAAAGTCTGGAAGACTAGGCAGTTTAAGCCTGATTGTGCCAAGCCCTGATGGCTTGATTTTTGACTAATTTGCAAAGTATACTGCTCCATCAACATTGTCAGTGAAATCTTCAAAAAAATATTTTCTATGAGTCATATGACAGGTTGCTCCTGAATCAAGCAACCAATCATTTTTCGAAGAAGCAAGTGAAGCATTAAACAAATCTTCATTTACTCCAATGTTACATTGTGCCTCAATATAGTGAGCGGATTCAGGTGCTTTACCTTTGTCTATATCATTAGTTTTACCTTTCTGCTGGTTTCTTTTCTGCTCAATTTTATCCCATGGTAGCTTGCATGTAGAAGCATCATGTGATCCATTTCGTTTGCAGCGAATGCAATGCAGATCTGCCTTTTCTCCTTGAGAATGTCTGCCCCCCCTTCCTCTGAAGTATCTTCCTCTTCCTCTTCGTCCACCTCTTCCTCTTGTAGAATCTTGAGTAGGATGCTTTTCTTTATGAGCAAGGCAAACAGTCTCTTCAGAAGATTCAAGGACTGTCTTCTTTCCAAAGGTTTTCTCTCTTTCAGCAAACTTTTTCACAAGAGAGTCAAAGGTTATATCTTTAAGATTTCCATTTGCTTGTAAAGACTCAAGATAATTGGAGTAAGTAGGATAGAGTGCCTTGAGAAAAGCAATAAGAGGGATATCCAGCTCAACCTTAGTGGATTTGATATCATGCATTATGGATTTTACTTCATATGCAAGAGCAAGAGGATCATTATTTTTCAGTTCAAGAGTGAAGAGTTTAATCATGAGCTGAACAACTTCAAGTGCAGAATGTGAGTCATAGAGTTCTTTGAGCTTTTGTAAAGCTTCAAAGGCAGTTGAATATGATGAAATATGGCGACTTACTTCTTCATTTACAGATGCTGCGATTAATGCATATGATTTGCTGTTCTTGTTATCCCAAATGACGAGCTCTTTGTCTGATGTAGGTTGTACTGGGTCATTGTCTCCTTCTCCAACATACACTACCTTCCACAACTCATTGAAGATGAGGGTGTGTTTTATCATTCGGGACCATTCAGGATAGTTCTCCTTGCCAGTGAGAACTATCCTTACCATAGAGATGATTGAATGCATTCTGTAAAAAAAATACTTCTGCTGAAAAAAAATTCCTTACATTACAGCCTTATGCACTATATTTTCCTCTAATGTTTGATAGAATCATCAGCATTTCATTGTACATATCACTTCAATATATCACTTTAATGCCTTTTTCTTTTCTTTTTTTTTACCTTTCAAATGATAAAAAAAAACTGTGCAATACTACTATGTTTTGAAAAATGCACAATACCACAAATGCTTTGATATATAAACCACTTTGAAAGCAGCGCAATACTTTGAATGATATATAAATGCTTTGAATGATATAAGCGTTTTGAATGATACTGCACAATACTTTGACTCAACTGCGCAACACTATGAACTCAACAAAAGTTTTGAATGGTATACACTGCGCACAGCCTTGATTGCAACACGTCCACGGGTTTAGTTCATCGCAACCCAAATTCAAATTCAGTTTCCACTCCTCTTCTCACTGCAGGCGCCTCTGATGCATCTCAATCTCCTGGGATGGATCTCACTGTTCCAGCAGACCTCACTCAAGGAGAGAACTCAACATCCGAGAACTTGGACAAACTTGAAGAAAATCTTAACTCCATTCACATTTCCTCTGGTTCTAATATTAGAATCGATGAAACTCGGGAACTCATTGCGATTGTGAATACTGCAGAAATCTCCATTGAAGGAGAGTAGGATTATTCTTCAGGAATATCACAGCCAGTGAGAAGCAGTGATCATGATGATATGGCTGAGGACTGGGAGTTTATACAGATAGGGGAAATTGACAATGCCTCTTGAGGCACAGTAGCATTAGTTAGCCATTCTTCTTTTATTTCTTTAGTGCTGCTTCTTTACAATTTCGTTGAGCACTTAATTATGAACCAAGACATTCGGCTGACTCTCTATAAGTTGGGATTTAAAACCGAGTGAATAAGGGGGGATTCAGTGTGCGGGCACGCAGGTACCATGAGCCAGGGATTGTGGGCTTTATCTTGCATAGCTGAGCCGAGCATTGCGCTGAAACGAGGATGCGTGATGAGGCTACGACATTTCAGTATCTGTTCCACACTATGGATGGATAGATCCAACCGAATGATTTACAGAAATTGTGTGGAGAGGCAGCGAAAACAATCAACAGAGCCTTTGTCAGCGGTATACGGTGTGGAGAGGCAATGAAAAGGGGTATAACCGATGCAACCAGTCAAGGTATAACCGACACATTCATGCGCAGAGAGGCAGCGAAAAGGGGTATAACCGATGCTTCCACTCAATCGTTCGATGCAACCAGTCAAGGTATAACCGACACATTCATGCACAGAGAATCAACATCATTGAGACGCAGGACAGAGGCAGCGCTCAGGACAGAGTAATCAAATGAATGCAATGCAATGGAGGCAAAGCATTTCAGGACAGAGGCAGTGCCAGAGATAAGGGAGTTACAACTATTTTTAGAACCTGGCTCTGATACCATGTCAGGCCAGGCAGTAACTCTCCAAAGGCAGAAAAACTGATTGGTGTATTTATTCCATAGGTATGTTATTGTTTTATACATAGCTTCCACTAAGAGTATGAGGCTAAATATTTCCAATAATCTACCACGTTTTGGCAAATTTGAGAGGCCAATAGGTACCATAGGTAAAAAAAAAAAAGTATTTTTCATTCAGCCTAGGGAGATGCTTCCAACACTCATCCTAGAAGAGAGAAACTTCCCATTTTGAGCTTGCCAAAAATAATGCTATTGAATAACATTCTTACTACTACTCACTAGATTCTAGATAAAGAAGCATGGAACTAAGAGTTGAGATCTTATCTTTTGTTGTAGAAAGGAGCTATTATTGTTTTTTCTATTCTACATTTGACATAAAACTTGATATCGTCCCAAAATATAGTACCATCACGTCTTGGTACCTATGAAATTTCGAAGAGTTTTTGGGTTCCTCGTACCTAGGCCTCTATCTAGTTTGGGAAGAATACTTTGTCCCAAGCCACAAGAGACCATATTCATTACAAAGAGTCCCCCCTATAAAAAATAGTTTTGAATCCCTTTAAGGGATATGAGAATTCATTTAAGAGGAATGAATAACATGTGATGTTAAGAGATCAGATGATATAATAGTCCGATTGGCTAGTCAATCTTTGTAGGAGATCATGCCAATGTTTGGACTTGAGTGAATTATTAACTATATAAATTCCTTGTAGATTCAAACTGAATATTGTAATATGCTAAAACAATTGATTTGAATCTACTCTACTCATCAGCAAAAATAATAATTGATAGATGAAATGACGAAGTAGGAAAAGGAAGAATTCAATAACACATAACACAATAATTTTCTAGGGAAAGCCCCAGCTAAAAACCCCTGTTATCTGTATATTACATTAATCAGAAAATTTGAGAAGATTACAATGCTTTGCTCAAGATTGAGAAAACTCTGCACTATCACAATCTATCTCACTACTTCACAAACAAGCCCCAACCAATACTTAGCCAAATCTACTACTTGCCAAGCTCTTATTTCCTTGTGCAGTTTCCTAGGGAATTAGCCCATATTTAATTAGGAAATTCCTCATCCATAATTGTGTAATCCATCAATAGGCCTTCCTCTAATTCCATGGACCATCAATTTAATTTAGATCACTTTACAACTGATAGTACACTGTCCTTGAACTCAAATCTCAACTAGGTATTTCTATGATCTAACATGCATGAGCTAATTATGAGTGAATCTTAAGTTTACTAGTTGAACAATATTGGTTACACCCCACTACTGCAGGTTACACCTCACTATTTTATCTCCCACTAATTCCTCCATCAATTGGAACTCATTTAACTAAATTTAACTTAGTTAAACATAATTAAATAATTACAACTCAAAAGAGCTCATCCCGTGCCCCTAAAATTTAGGAACCACTCTACATGACTCTAGATAGACTCCCAACTTGAATTAATTGAGTCAACTAAGTCAAATTAAATTAGTTAACTATTACAACTTTCTATGATAATTAGAATTACAATTTAATTCCTAATTTAATTCAAGGACAGATTAAATTGGGATTTTTCTTATTGCATTTTTCAACACTCCCTCTCAACAAGAAATGGATTATCTGTTACCCCAATCCTACCTCTGTGAAACTCGAATTTTCATCTTGACAATGCCTTTGTCAAAATATCTGCATCCTGCTCCTCTGTAGGAATGTACTCCAACAACATAATTCTCCTCTGTGCACAGTCTTGTAGATGGTGATACCTGACGTCGATATGCTTGGACTGATCATGAAAAAATGGATTCTCAGAGAGTTTGATACAACTTTGATGGTCACAATAAATCATTGTAGGATCCATCTACTGACCAAATAAGCCAACAAGGATCTTCCTTATCTAGATAGCCTCACAAGTTACTTGACTAGCAACCATGTACTCTAGTTCTACTAAATTGAGTGCAAGTGATCTATGATTCCTACTGTACTAAGAAACTATTGCCAACCCAATACTGAAGATTCCCCCTAATGTGATCTTTCTATCAGATGGAATCCTTACCCAATCTACATATGTGAATCCTTGAAGCTTCACTTCGTCTATCCATTTGTACCAAAGACCAAACTGAGTGGTGCCTCTAAGATATCTCAACACATGTTTAGGTTGCCTTACAATAAAGTTTGGTTGGATTAACCATGGCTTGAATAAGTTGGTTAACTGCAAAACGCATGTTCAGTTCTGTGTTTGCCAAATACATAAGTGAGTCGACAAGTTGTCTATAAATAGTAGCCTCCACTACTTCACCTGAAGTAGCATCCTCTTTCCTCCAGCTACCTTCTATATGAGTCTCCATGGGTTTGCTACTTTCGATGTGGAACTTCTTCAGTATCGCATTGGCATACTTGCCTTGAGAGACAAATAGTTCCTCATCTCCTTGCCATACTTCCATACCAAGAAAATAATGCATGAGCCCCAGGTCCTTCATCTTGAATTCTCTTATAAGATCCTCTTTGCAACATTTTATTAACTTCTCATCACCTGTAAGAATCAAATCATCAACATATAATAATATAATCAACAATTTACCTTCAACCACAAAATGGTAAAGGTTCGCATCTGCTTCACTTTTGGTTAAGCCCAATCTAGTGAAATAGTTGTCAATTCTGGTGTACCAAGCATGGGGTTCTTGTTTTAGTCCATACAACACTCACTTGAGTATAAACACGTGAATTTCTTTTGAAGGTCTCAAATCCTTATAGCTTCTCAATATACACCTCTTCCTCAATCATATCGTTGAGGAATGATGTCTTCACATCCATCTGATATATTTTCCATCCCATCTACGCTGGAATTTGTAGAATACATCTGCTTGAGGATTACCTTCCTACTGGAGTAAAATATCATCATAATAAATTCCCTCCACCTGAGAGAATTCTCTAGCCACAAATATGGCCTTGTGTTTCTCCACACTCCCATATGTTTCTTTCTTTACCTTGTAAATCCATATGAATTCCCCACTCACTTGTCTATTGGTCTTTGGACCACTTCCCAAACAGTGTTTCTGATAATGGAGTCATACTCCTCGACCATGGCATCAAGCCATACATTTTTTTGCACTTCTTCCTCGAATGAGGATGTCTCAAACTCTACACTCTCGCTCATTAGATCCATGTAGCCAGTGTATCGATATGGTGACCTCCTCTGCTTGCGCTGTGATGTGGGTGCTCCCACATTCTCTTTAGCATCATACATCGGTTTTTCAGCTTCTCTGGTGTACTTCATTCCATCTTTGGAAGTCTTTTCATGAGTGGGTGCTTCCACTCTCTGCTCCTCTACATGTGCTTGCTCCACATCATCCAGAGGTTCCTCCTTTGGAGCTAAAATCTCCTCATCTGCATGTAATGGAAGCTCCCTCTCAAGGGAACATCTCATGGCCTTCTCTTCATCTAACTTCACATCTCTACGAACCATTTTCATCTTGCTAGATGGAAGGTACACCCAATAGTTGTGAGGTGTATCAGTGTACCCCAAAAAAATGCCCAACTTAGCTGTTGGTTCTAGATTTTTCCATGCATCTTTGGTAACATGAGAGTAGACTGATGAACCAAATATCCTGAAGTGTGCCACATCTGGTTTCTTACTTGAAAAATATTCTTATGGTGTACTCATCTCAAGAATTCAATGAGGGATTCTATTCTGCAAATAAACAATTGTGTTGCATGCTTCAGCCCACAAGTGCAAAGGTAGGCCCTAATCATGTAACATCTCCCATGATGCTCCCACAATACTTCTATTCTTCCTTTCAGCCAACTCATTCTGCTATGGGTTATGAGGTGCTACTAACTCCTACCAAATGCCTTCTGATGCACAAAATTTTTTGAATTCATTTGACATATATTATCCACCATTATCACTTTTGAGAGCTTTAAATTTCCTATCGGTATCTTTCTCGACAAGTGCTTTAAATTCACAAAATTTAGCAAACATATAATCTTTCTTCTACAAGAATAACATCCAACACTTACGAGAAAAATTGTTAAGAAATATTAGATAAGACTTGTGCTTGGTCATGGAGGTTGTCGAGAATGATCCAAACACATCTAAGTGAACTTGATAAAGGATCACTTGCGCTCGAATTTCTTTATCATGAAAGGAATATTTGGTGTACTTCCCCAATGTACACCCTTTGCATGTGTCTCTCTGCTCTAGTGTACCCTTGGTAATTCCTGTAAAAATGTGTTGGATGATCTTCAAAACTTTGTCATGCAAGTGACCCAAAATTCTATGCCACAACTCACTGATATCTCGGCTTTTCACCTTCTCTGCTTTTATGCTCAAAGCAGTGCAATCTTCTACATCCAATTTGTAGAGGTTCTTCACCCAAACCCCGATCTGGTTCACATGTTCTAAGGTTGTGTGATGAAGGAAATTCTTTCCCTTCCTAAATATCACATCATAGCCACGGTCCTCCAACATGGAAACTGAAACCAAATTCTTCTTCAAACCTGGAACATACATGACATATTTTAATGTGAGAGGAGTACGAGGCTCCCTTTTAAAGGTAACAATACTAATGTTAGTTGTGCTATACCTCCCATTCTCCCATCTCGATTTGCATCTAGAGGTCCTTCTCCTCCAACTCATTGAAGAACTCTTTTTTTCTAGTCATATGGAATGAGGCTCCATTATCCAAGTACCACACACTACCCATCATTGATGTCACCATGCAAGCGATGAGGGTGAAATCCAATTTGAATTGTGAAGCAAGAGCTTCACCTACCTCTCCTCCTGAGTGCATATTACTGACCTTCTTGTGTGGACACTTTGTGGCATAGTTTCGCATCTCATGACGGTGAAAGAATTTAATATTCGACACGTCCTTCTTCTTTCCACCCTCACTAGAGTCTAATTTGTAATGGGATGACTTCCCCTTCCCTTTCTTCTCCTTTCCAGTTAAGTCACAACTCTCCTCATCATCCTGCTTGGATGAGGATCCATCTCTGTTGTTCCATCAAATCTCTTCTTGTACCAAGTCAGACCACAATCACTCCCACTCTGGTATCTTCTCCCTCCCATTAACTGAGTCCTAGAAGTTGTGCTAGCTCTTGGGAAGTCCAAGAAGTGCTAAGCTCACCGGATCATCTTCAACAACTGTAACACTAACACTTCCAAGCTCATCCTGACATTGGGTGAACTTGGTCAAGTACTTTGATAGTGTATCACCCTTCTCCATCTTGATATTTCTGAGCTTGTCCTTTAGTTCCAACCTCTTGTGGTCACTCTTGTTTTGAAATAGCTCTGTCAAGTCCTTCCACATTGAAAATGGAATTTCCTTACCGTGGAGTTTCGAGACAATATGATCTCGAGCTCCTTCTAGGATAATCCTTCTTGAATTTTTCACACACTTTATCCACTCTATGAGATCTTGAGAATTTTTTTTTGGAGGTTTAGGAATATCATTGTCTATGGGTTCCTTAAGCCCATTGTCTTCCAACACTACCTCCATCCTATCCTTCCAAGAAATATAGTTCAAACTTCCTGCAAGCGCATATTCAGGCCTCAATCCATAGAATGACATCCTGCTGCCTCTAAAGTATGATACTACAAATTAATTTCTCCTACAAAATACAAACTCGTATTCTTCTCTTCTATAGTGATTTTACCTTTGACACCATGTAGAAATTCCTTGTAGATTCAAATTTCATATTTTAATATGCTAAAATAATTGACTTGAATCTACTCTACTCATCAGTGGAAACAATAATTGATTGATGAAATCACAAAGCAGAAAAAGGAAGAATTAAATGACACATAACACAATAATTTTCTGGGGAAAACCTTAGCTAAAATCCCCTACTATCTATATATTGCATTAATTAGAAATTTTGAGAAGATTACAATTCTTTTCTCGATCTTGAGCAAACTCTACACTATCACAATATTTCTCACTGTTTCACAAACAAGCTCCAAACAATACTTAGCAAAATATGTTGCCTACCAAGCTCCTATTTCCTTGCGCATTTTACTAGGGAATTAGCCCATATTTAATTGGGATTTCCATCATCCATAAAAGCACAATCCATCAATAGGCCTTCCTCTGATTGCATGCACCATCGATTTAATTTAGATGATTTTATAATGGATAGTACATTGTCCCTAAACTCTAATCTCAACCGCGTCTTTCTCTGATTTGAAATGCATGAGTTAATTATGAGTGAATCTTTAGTTTACTGGTTGAGCAGTGCTAGTTACACCCCAGTACTACAGGTTACACCCCACTTTTGGATCTCCCACTAATTCCTCCATCAATTGGAACTAGTTTAACTGAATTTAACTTGATTAAACTAAATTAAATAATTACAACTCAAAATAACTCAATCTCGGCCCCTAAAATTTAGAAACCACTCTACATGACTCTAAATAGACTCCCAACTCGAATTAACTTAGTTAACTTTCTGATATTTCCTTAGGATTTCTAGTATTTTACGTGCAGATATGACGACAAGAGTTTAGCATCACCATCTAGAGTCTTTTTGTTGTTAGTCTACTTTAGTCACCAATAGTAAAAGTGAGATTTTGGTACACTTATTTGGAATTTAACTACTAACACTTGGCATAAAACATATATTTTATATCACAAAATTTGCCTTTTACAAATGGAATCCATCATCATATTCAGAGTGGAGGAGTTAGGCTTCCTTCCTCAAAGTTATTTTCCTCTTTTCTAGCATTGGGCCACTAAACCATTTAGAATCATCAAAGCATTGATAGATCCCCTTTCAAACATCATTCTCTTTCAAAAGCTATCCATTTTCATAGGAAGACATTAAATTGTTTCATACATTAGGCCACTCTAAAGGACCTTCTCACTTTTGAACTGAGGCTATATTTGGCATGTTTTGAATTTCAACCTCTTTCACACCATTGATCTCTTTCAAACATTCGTTGCTTCCACATGGAGTTATGAACCAAATTCAAAACATCAGTTACTAGTGTACTTTGAACATCAAGCCATCAACCCACTTTGAATTTCAACCCATTAACAATATTCTAAATGCCTTTTTAAGAATTAGGAGGTTGGCCACTTTTGAGCCAAGCCCATCAACCTCGTCATTATGAGGGTCACTTCAAACTGTCAAGCAAATTCAAAGTAGTAGCTTATTACATTCATCAAATTCCTTTGAAGCATAAGTAATTATTTGGAACTTTGTCTTATTTTCATGCATCGAGATATTTTGACATTTTGGAATAGAATTCAAAGTCCTCTCTTTATAAATTTTCAAATGGATCTTCATTCTACTCTTAAAAAACATAATTTATTATTCTAAATGTCTTTAGAAGCACTAAGAGGTTGGCCACTTTTAGACAATCCCATCAACCTATTCATTATGAAGGTCACTTCAAAGTGTCAATCCAATTGAAATTAATAACCTATTCCATTCATCAAATTCCTTTCTAGCCAATTCAAATTAATAACCTATTCCATTCATCAAATTCCTTTCTAGAATAGGTAATTTTTTTGAACTTTGTTCTATTTTCATACATCAAGATCTCGTGATAACATTTTAGAATAGAATTTCAAAATATTCTCTTTATAAATTTTGAAACAGATATTCATTTTCCTCTTAAAACTCATAATTCAAAATGCATTGATAATAAGACATATTACTAAAACTCAAGAGCATTCCCTTTTTCAACTTTAAGCTAAATTATATATTAATATAATGCATTTTTCAAATTTTCAATATAATAGTTAACAACTTATCTCACATAACTTAGATTACAAGTAACACAACTAAGATATTACCCTATGATGTTTACATTACTCATTCAATCTCTCCCCTTTATATTATATATATATATATATATATATATTTATTCCACTACTGGGGAGTTGTGGCTCCACAATAAATGGGTGGAAATTAGTGACATTCACATGGATATTAAAAGGTCTTGTTTTTGTGCATAACAAATGATCAAGTTTAAAGTACTTTAGCTTTTTTCCTAATTTCATAGACATCCTCCCCCTTGCTTTGACATCCTTTGACATCCTAGCCATGCTTTTCTGGGTCACTGCCAAAAGATTCAAACCCTGAAATTCCACCCTTTAAAACAATCAATTTTTAAATCAATGTAACCAATAATTAAATTATTTACTCAATAAAGTTATAGCTTTTGAAGGTTCAAGGATCATGGATGGTCACCCACAATCGGATTTCATATTTCATATTCTATTCGTTAGGGTTGAAAAAAATGTATAAATAGAGATATTCGATATATTCTTTAATCTCGAAAAAAGAGTAAAAATGCAGATTTCATATAATATAGCCTCAAGTCTGATATAATATAAAAGGAATTTAAACAATCTCCTTATTTATTTATTTGAGTGAATATGAATATAATATATTATCTATTATATTGAGATGTCCAATTTTTGTAAGGAACTTTTGTCCCCTCTTCCCTAGCCATAAGAGAATATTATATTATACTTTAATAATAAAAAATTATAGACAAAATAAACTAGATACTGTCAAGTGACTCTCCACACTTATCATAAACAAAAACACTAGTTTTCTCCAATAAGCTTTTATATATAATATTAGAATGTGATATATTTTTTGACAATGTAATGTGTCCAAGTTACATTAAAAACAAATGTGACATTTTAAGTTAGGGACTTAATCGGTTTATATATATAAAAGTTATTAGATTTAAATAATGAGTTTTTTAGTTAATAAATTTAATTTAATTTATTATTTTTTGGTTTAGAGTTGTTAAATTTAAAATTATTTTTTAGTTAATAACGTTTAATTTAAATTTATTTTAAAATGTATCCCATACTATTTTTGATTGGTAATTATTGTGTTTGATTTAATAAAATTAATACGTTTATCTATTTGGGTGGTAATCATTCAATTTGGTTGGATACAGATTTAAATTTTCATTTTTGATTATTTGCTCTTTGCATTAAAGAGTTATATTTCATTTAATTGCATATTAATTTTAGCAACAACTTTTATATATTTATCTATATAATATAAAATATTATTTTCATCAAAATAGTTATATTTCATCTAATTGCATATTAATTTAGCAATAATCTGTTATGAAACCAGCTCAAGAAAAAGATAGAAAAGATAGATCAATGCCTTAAAATTCAGCCTCTTCGAGTGGGCAACCTCTTTTACATTACATAAATGAACAATTATTGGATGATACAAATGAAAAGACCTCCTTTCTATATATAGGAGTCTAAGGGGTCATAACATAATCAGAGCCGACATAAAAATAATAATGTAAGGGCACAATAATAACAATAGTGGGCTTCTATGGGGCACAATAGTAACAATATGGGCACTACACGAGTACATCAATATAATAAGTGGGTTGTACTAATAGCAATAAGGGGTTACACTAGTAGTATAGGGGCCTAACATGCCCCTCTCCTTCAAAAAGCGTTGTCCTCAACACTTGAGTAGTTCTTGATGCTTCTGTATAAAATTCTTGTCCTCCCATGTGGAATCTTCAGCGAGTAAGTTCTTCTGCTTGATGAGATACTCTGAAATTGATCGATTTCGTAGCTGTCGGGTACTTGTTTCTATGACTCCTCCAGGTTCCAATATGATTTTTCCTTCCTCTTCAATTTCTGGCAATATTGTTTGAATTGGGATCTTTTGCAACTTTTTAATAAGTGGCCATACTTCTTCGTCATTCTTCCATTCATCCCTTGCTTTGTTTATCCAATCTGGTTGGATAATAGAAATAGCACAAAACAATGCTTCCACATCCTCATGCTTGAAGAGTCTTCCCATTCAGTAAGGTCACCATTTTTTAAGTGCATGTAGTATTGCCAACATTTCCTTCTCATAAATAGCTTGCTTGAGATGTAGCAGTAAAAATACCCAATCACCTACATCAAAACATTTTTCACTACGATGTTGATCTACCTGTTGTTTCGTTTGATTTTGCACCGAAGTGGCGTTATCCTTTAAAAGTTGGAGAACTTATTGTTGATGCTTGATGTGATCTTTCTCTGCTTGAACCTTTTTCTTATTGATATGTCCTTCTATCTCTAGAGTTTGAGGAGTGGTAATTTCTTCCAATCCTTTACAAGATATGGTTGGATTCATTTCTTGATACTCGATGTGATCTTTCACTTCTTGAACATTTTTCTTCTTGATATATCCTTCTATCTTGATAGTTTGAGGAGTGGTAATTTCGACCAATGAATTACAAGATATGGTTGGATTAATTTCTTCTTTCTCAATGTGATCTTTCACTTCTTGCACCTTTTTCTTCTTGATATGTCCTTCTATCTTGAGAGTTTGAGGAGTGGTAATTCTTGCCAATGCTTTACAAGATATGGTCTGATTCATTTCTTCTTTCTCTGGGGTGGGGTCCTAACATATATCCTCTTATTTTGATGTTTCTTGGTCCTTTTCTTCCTCCTCTTCATATTCTATGTAAAATAATTTCTTCTCAGCACACTTATGACCATTATTGCATTTGCTATCACAATTGTAACAAAGCCCTTTTTCTCTTTTTTCTTCCAATTGTTGTGGTGTAACCCTTGTAGGTTGTGGAAGGCTGGGAGAAATAACACTTACATCGTTATAGTTGTGAGGGGTATGCTTCCTGGTTTCCATAATTTGGCTTTCCACTATGTCACAAAGCCCTTTTACTTTTTCCAATTGTTGTGGTGTTGCTCTTTGTATCCTCATAATGTGCTATCATTTCCTCCGTGAAAATTGACCACGTAACAAGTTGTTTACGAGAACAAAGCCCGTCATACCATAAAAATTGATCCAATTCTAAATATGAAGATGCAATACATACCTTTTGTAACAATGGTACACCTTGTAGATCAAAATATTGCTCCATCTGAAGTATCCAATTTACCGGATCCTTGCCATCAAACTTCCTCATCTTGTTTTTTCTTGATTTTAGGAGCTCGATCTTGAAATGACTGTAACTCTATACTTTCGGATCTTTAAGTTCTGAAATTGTGACCTGTAGTAGCCCTCTGCGTCCTCTTTCCAATGCCACCAGTCTGATCCAAATTGGATTCTCCAAGGAGGAGTTATGCACAATCTCCCAAGATGACCTGATTATAAACTAGTTCAGTAGAGCGAACTTGTACGACGTGCCACAAGTCACTATTTCAACCTTTGGCTCTAAAAAATATATAGAAGAAACTACAGTCCGTCTGCTTTTTGTACCTTCTTACGAAATTTCAATCCGATGCTCAGAGAGAAAGTTATGACGATTTTCCCTAGGTCGCCTGTTTGGAATGTAATTCAGGAGTCTGCAAAAAGACCAACTTCCTCAGATCATATCTCTTCAAATATAGCGCGAAAATCTCTGAAATTCAGACCCGAGATTTAGCGCGCTTTCTTCTTAAATGGTTTTTTTTTTAGCTTCTGAAACATCGAAGAAAAAACATTGTAGTGAAAATGCCACGATGACCTGTTTGGAGCAGCGAAACCCTAGAATCCAAAGCTCTGATACCAAATGTTATGAAACCAACTCAAGAAAAAGATAGAAAAGATAGATCAACGCCTTAAAATTCAGCCTCTTCGAGGGGGCAACCTCCTTTACATTACATAAATGAACAATTCTTGGATGATACAAATGAAAAGACCTCCTTTCTATATATAGGAGTCTAAGGGGTCATAACATAATCAGAGCCGACATAACAATAATAATGTAAGGGCACAATAAAACAATAGTGGGCTTCTATGGGGCACACTAGTAACAATATGGGCACTACATGGGTACATCAATATAATAAGTGGGTTGTACTAATAACAATAAGGGGTTACACTAGTAGTATATGGGTCTAACATAATCTTTATATATTTATCTATATAATATAAATTAGCAATTGTCCCTAAAGGTGCAAAGATACATCGAAGGTATGGAAGATTTGGGAAGATTTGTCTTTCATCATTTGAGTCAATTCATAATTGCCTTTAGTTTTCCATGTAATTAGTAGAAGACAATTTATGCAAACTATGCCATGAATTCGACAATGTTTAAGTTGATACTTACAATTTTCTTTAGATAAAAATAATAGTGAAAGTTTATGAAAATTTATTGCAAATGAGAAAGGATATTTAATGGTTTCCTTTTATAAATGCTATCCACACTTCCTTGCCTTTATTCTATCTAAAATAATTTTTTATGTTCATGGAAAGATGCATCTAGGATTATCATGTTCTTATGGCACATGTTAAATTTCCTATTTAGAAGGTTCAAAGAATTTATTAATGCTATATTGTCATTGTAATGGGGTATCAAGGTTATGCAGACATAAAACAGAGAGCTTTGTATGGATGCTTATGGTGGAAAACAACTATTCGTAAAATTGTGAGTGCTTTGTATCGATGATTATGGTGGAAAACAATTATTCGTAAAATTATCAGTGATTATTTTTCACAACATTTTGCCAAAAAACTTTGTATTTTAAAATTTTAAAATTTTTTTAATAAAAAAAATATTTTAATAAATAATAATTACAATATTTGTGAAATTTGTGAAATTTTCCATACACTAAAGTAGAAATTGCAAAAAAATTACCATTAATGAAGAAATTGCAAAAAAAATTCTCGAATAATATTTGCAATTTGACTATTTTATTGGCCTCTATATCCTTGAACTACATCCATATTCATTTAATAAAATATTGTAGCTAATAATATTTGAAGAACACGTTATTATACTTTCTAGAACATTGAAATAAATGTTCGAACAAAATTAAATTGCCTATAAAAAAATGAAAAGTTACTACGCAGACATGACACGGACCATGCCCAACTAATACGACACGAAACGGAACATATAGAAGTATGCTAACAATTTTCTGTTTACAGTGAAATTTCAAATTTTGACAAAATCCAGTGTAGTATTATTGGAGATTCTGATCAAAGATTCTAAAATACCATTTTGATTTGCAGAGAAAATACCGCACAAATATCACACATTCTCTTGACTCTATTCTGCCACTATATTTAGTAAATGATGAAAATGATAATAATAAAAGCAATAAATTTCTCAAAAGAACGGGGAGAAATTTGTTCCAGTAGATGTCGTGTTCGATCTCGATCCCTACGAATAGCATGAAACAATGTAGTAGGAATAGCAGCACGCAGTAGGAATCACTGCTACAACAGTGGAAAGATAGAGCTGCACTTCTGGAGCAATTGCCACTATGCAGCGAGCTGCGAAACAGAGTATTGTGAAAGTGACATGCACTTGTACAACGATTGGGAAACAAGGTATCATGAAACTTAGTGGCACTTGTAAAGCGGTTGCCACACACAGCCAATGTGGAGAATTTGCGAGAAAGAAGGGCACATTTTGAGCAGTTGTTTAGCAAAGATGCATCTCTGGAACACTTGTGAGACAAATCCAACGGTGGAAAACCTTGACGGATCCAATAGTCAAAAATGAAAAGGTAGACGATGGTCGGTGACTTAACTGATTCAAAAGGGACACCTTCAGTGTAAATATTATTTTTATCAAAACCTAATACCAATGGCTCATAATATTTATGCAATCTCATGTTTATCATGGGATAAATGCTTGTTGTGAATGTTTTGGATGAATGTTTGTTGTAAGACCAATTCCAATACATTTTTTCCAATTTACTTAGTTATGGCTTACATAACTTATTTGAGTGGCTTAAGCAAGATAGTAGAATATTTAAAAAAGAGAAACAAGAAAAAGGATAGAAAATAGAACAAAGAGCAAGGGGAGTGGAATATAAGCATGACATTATAAACAATGGAACAACTTAGGACCATAAGTGGTAAAAAAAAATTTGATAAAAATTAATTATTTTCTAAAATATGGTGTAGTAAATATTTAAGTTTCTTAATATGTAAGAACTAGAAATCATAAACACGCATGGTTAACATTGGTGTTAATTCACTAAGGTGGAATTAATGTAGCATAGAAAACATAGTGTACTATTCTCTGGGCTCATTATTCATTAGCTACTATATGCAAAAGGTTATCTAATGAAATCTTTAGAGAGTGTGGGGAATTTTTATATTGTTGTTTTCACTCTATCACTCTAATAATAATTTGAATAGTAGGGTTTTTATATTGTTGTTTTCACTCTATCACTCTATCAAATTTTTTTGAATGCTCTTAGGTCATTGGTAGCTTCATTTGTCTTAGTGTTATGAGCATGTCAAACCGGTTTCTTGAGTGAGATTGTTGTACCACAAGACACTAAGGACGTGATGGTGCAACATGGTCATGACGACTAAAAGATCATGCGATATCGATAGCATAATCAATACATTTGGATAGTGTTGTGACCTATAGAATAATGTCTCATTATTTTATGATTAAGACATAAAATAACGACGTTCCTAATTTTTTTTACATGTTTTCTTGATTTATTAATTTATTATAATTTGATTTTGAGTTTGTATGGTTTATAAATGCTTTCATTTTATTATTATTTTTCATTCTAGTCTCATTCAATAAATTCTTAAGCTTTTTTGGAAGTTTTCAGTTAGCTTGCTTTCATTGATTTATGTTAGAAATTATTTTTTTTATCATTTAACCCAATTTCATTTCTTATTGTTTTCTTAAATGTCAATTTTTTTTATAGAAACATTTTTACTCATGGGTTCCAAGTCAATGAGTTGGATTTTTTTTTTTTTTTCTTCTGATTATTCTTTATATATATGGGTTTTTATCTTCTAATTATTCTTTACATATATGGGGTATTTGAATCTAGGTTAAACATGAGAAATAATAGAATCCAAATATTTGGATACCTAGAATTCGATATCCTTATATCCATATCTAAATGAAATTAGCCAAGATTATTTATATTTGGTTAGTTCCCAACATTAACTTAGTTGGATTTAGATGAAGTCCATTCGATGATTATTTGCAATCATCAAATTCAAATCTTTTGTGGTTTTGAATTAACATTTGATAACCTTTGAAATCAAGTTTTAAGGGTTTGTTGTATATTTATGTTGACATCGAATATGATGTCATACTACATCTCATCCTACATGGAAAAATGTTCCACCTATTTTATTGATTATTTTAATGTGGCATCTAATGTCACAAGTGACGTGACATGTCGACATGTCATGTTGAATTGATGATTTTGCTAGGAAAAATACTGGGGGGGGGTGAATCAGTGTTTTAAAAACTCACTAAAAAATTTTCTTTTCTTATTCAAATTTATGTATGCGACTATAATGAAGTAAACTTGTGTATGTACGTGATTGTTATGCAAACAAATAGTGTATATCTAGTTAACTGATTTTTCAGTTAATTCATCATTGTTTAACTTGAACCAGTGTATCAGTACTTCATTAAGCATCAATTAATAAATAACCATGTGCAGTAAGAGAAGAATAAACCATCAGACATAAGAAACACATCAACACACATGAACACCAGGATTTTTAGGTGGAAACTCAATGTGGGAGAAAACCACCGTTATTGTCATCTCTGTCTTCATATTTTATTATAATGAAAAACTTCTTACAATATTTTATTGGCACAGACTCATACTAGCACATAGGCACCCACCTGCAGAAGGCTACAACCTTCTCTCTTTCTCTAGCACCTATTGGAAAGGAGCTCCAACCCCCTGATCTCATTTCCGACACCCATTAGAAGGGAACTCCTACCCCCTTATTAGATTTACTAGCTACCACTGCAAGGAAGTTTTGAATTCCTCACTGAAGGCTCCCTCCCTCAACAACTCTGTGGACCATGTTTCATAATTTTCATACTGGGTCCATCTAAACCAAAACATCAAACCTGTGGGCCACTTTTCATCTTTTTTTCATATCAAACCCACTACCATTAAAAAATAATTGAATCAACTAAAACAAATCAATCACTGAATCTCATTGCAACCAATCAAACTACACCAGAATAGATCATGTGAATGCACTATCAACCATTAAGACATACACTTTTATCTATCACTGAAACCAATTGCTACCACTCCAAACCCTGATCAACAATATGTCAAAATGTATACTCTATTTCTATGCATAATACCAACATATACACACTTTTTTCCTTAATTGAACCCGTGTACAGATCTCAAATACAATGATCCCTCAGACTAAATGACTGCACTGCTGAAATCAATCACAAACACATATATCCTTCATCACAGATCTCTAAGATACTTATATATCATTACATACCAGCATCAATATAGTTCGATATTTCATTCACAAAACATTCAACTTCACGAGAACAATCACATACATATTATCATGAAGAAGACCTCATCAACAGACAATAGCAATCACAGCAAGACTAATTAGACATCATTAACTGCTCATACATCAGAAACCATGACCCTTACAAAATAATTCTACATGTGTATGTGCCTCTCAAGAAGCATACCCATGTATAGATTTGTCCATATAGTAGAATTGACACGTGACTACCTAGAGGCAAACTTGCATACTTACGCTCTTTTTCTAAGATAAACTTGCGTACATAACTGTAATTATTGACTCATTCCTTCATTGCACAACATAACTTCATTCAAACCCAAATCTCTGCAAACATACGTTAAACATTATTATCACAAATCAAACCATAAGAAAATCATCTAGTCATTTCAGATCTAAAAGATCTGATCCCATATCACATTCCTTGTGCAATCTTATTTCAGATCAAGAAATTCATCAATAGCCCATTACTTGCACATTGAAAACTTTCATATTCATATCCTTATATAGCTTAGGCCTTATCCAATACCATGGGACAAATCCTTAGTAATGTTGATGGTATTCCTGGACAGGATCAAATATCCTTTGTCGCACTCATTACTATGGGCCAATACCATGGTAAAGATCCTTGGTATTTAGGATACCATGCTACGGAAATTGTCACATACCCGCATGTGTTGTCGACTTTGCTTCACAAAACTCACTTGTATTTCTCAAAAAATCACCTTAATCATTATTTTGTCTCTGGGTTGTTATGTCTTTGTCCAAACTCTTTGTCACATGTGTACTAGCTTGTAAAATCTCATGTTATCATCTGTTGACAATATTCATCAAGTAGGTTGCCATCAAGGAAAACTCATCAAGTAGGTTTCAATCAAGGACAACACATTTTTCATAATGACAACAATCTCCCCCTTTAGACTTGATGGAAACCACTTTGGTGTTTAGTTACCAACCATCTATAGATACCTGTAGATATACCAATCTTCTCTCCAAGCAGGCTTTCTCCAAACACCAAGCTACTGCAACCACTTTGGTGTTTGGTTACAGACCATCTGTAGATACATATAGATATACCAAGCTGCTCTCCAAGTAGGTTTTATCCAAACACCAAGCTACAACAATCACTTTAGTGTTTGGTTACCAACCATCTGTAGATACCTTTAGATATACCAAATTTCTCTCCAAGTAGTCTTTCTCTAAACAACAAGATACTCTCCCCCTTTGACATCAAGGGAAAATGGTCGACCAATGCTAAATGAAGTGTTGTAGATTTGATCTGCTGAATACTGATCATTGAATGTGGACCATGCTCCCTGTGAGCACATGCTAAATTTTATGAATATATACAAAGAAGTAACCAAACATGACCTTTCCTATCACTGATAACTCATCTTGACCAATCTCCCAATGCATTGGGGTTACACATTCGACTCAAAATTACATCAAATCCTCAATATGGGATGACATACATAATTGACTTGACCTCAATAGTCCATTCATGACTGAATATTACAATTATTACATCATAGGTCCTTACATGACCTTTACATCAAATGACAGATATGAAATTTATAACCAAGACCAAAGACCTCAATAGTGAGGTAGTAAGACTAGGATAGTCTTCAGTACTATATACCATTTAGTATCTACACCATAGGAATATGTCAACAACAACAATAATATGCATATTTTCATCATCAATTTGTAAGATAAGATAATGTAGCTTCAATATCATCATCCCGTGACCAAGCATGCAACATAAGGTTTTCCATAGAGATCTACTATTAACTCATCCTCTTGACCTCATCAAGGTCAACTTTCTCTTTCCCTTAGTAGGAAGAGCCTCAATCCATGTTCAGCAAAGGCATATGGATCTTTTGTAGCATAGCAACATGTATTTTCATGCGTCAATCAACATATGTGAGAACCAAGCATATCATCATAAAGTAAGATAGTGAAAAGTAACATCATTCCTTAACATCATCAATATGTAACTAAGTATGATATGTCTCTAAGTATCGTTTAGAAGATGTAGCAGAAGTATATTAATAACCATGCCTTCATGAAACCTAGAGTATGATCATTCTCTTGGCCCATTTTCTTCATGCAAGAATAAATATCCCACCAACACCACTTCATCAACATGCAACTTAAGTAATCATCCATAAGATCGTTATTTGTAATTCACTCATCAATGATATCCCATGACATAGAGATAATAGTATGTATCTAGATTCTCATCAATGAGAAATGTCATCAATAGAAAACCATGAGCTCACCATCATTTATCAAACTTTGTTAGTATCCCATCTCCTTGATACCATCAAGAGAAACAATCCTAAAATAATATACCATGTGCAACATATCATGTACATGTTAGAATCAAGCACTATAGGCATCATCATCCATAACTGCACCATATGAAACTTATGCATCTTTGAATACATAATGACAACAACATAAAAGTAATGAGTGATACTCAACATCATCAAATAATGAAGTTGTATAATCAAGCTCTATTTATCTCCTTGAACTTATGAAGATCAACATGTAAGAAACAAAATATATGTACCATATGCATCATCAAAATAATATTCTATCATCATAAATCCAATCATTAGCATCATAAAAACTATGTTGCTCAAGCAATATATTAGTATCATCCATGATTTCATCGTAGGAAACCCATGACAGTAGCATAGCATGATGCAACATATAGTCATCATTCAAAAACTTCAGCAACATGAGTATCTTCAACAACATCATTAATATAATCATCATTATGTAACAAGAAATTCTCAAGCAATCATAATTCCAAAAATGCACTATTAGAATCATAGAAAATGCCCCCCTTGAAATTGTGCCAATTGTTCACTGTCAGGTTTGATCACATCAAATCATCCATCAGTAAGATCATCAACATAACTTCATCAATCAGTAAATCCATGTCATATTGTAGTAACTCATAAACTATTATAAGAAAATACCATTTATAAGTAGCATCCAATCATTGTAACCAACCAAAGTCAGAACCAGGAATCCAAATAATAACTAACTAAATCGTATCAGAACTTCTCCCATGAGACAGTCCTATTATTTCTTCATCATAGAGAAACATATGCAACTATTTGGATATGAACTCATGTATATACATGAATTTCCTTCATAGGATCCACGTACAAAAAGTAAAATGTTGAATTTTCATAACCACTATTGGATACCTATACCAATAGGTTTCATATTTCATGATTGGCAAGAGAAAATCCAAATATGCTCTGCTTTGAGTTAACAAAGATCCCATATTTCCTAAAAGAGCAAGAAGGTGTGTAAAGTGTTTCAAATGTTGATGACCTTATTTCAAATTTTGATGGATGATCCAACAGTCTAATCTGGATCATGCCATGTGTTCAATTTTGTGTTGTTGACTAGAGAAAGAAGTCTGTCCAAATTGTTTAATCTTGGCAGACAACTAGTTTAGGTAGAGAAGAAAAGGATCCCAACAGTTTAATCTGGGACCTTGGAAGAGATAAGGGTAGAAGTAGATAGAAAAAGCAAAAGAAAAAGCCAAAGAAAAGAAAAGGCAAGTAAGGGTTTGCAAGTCCAAATGCACCCTCCAAGAAGAAATAAAATGCTAGGCAAGTAGCTGGGTAGGTAGCTGGGGTTGCAGAAAGGTTATCCCTATCATTGCAAGATTGGTGATAGTGGGCAGCAAGGCAAAAGATTACAGCTGGAAGCATGACTAATTTCCCTCACTCCCCTCCAATTTCATTTCTAACATTCCCTCACTGGCCTGAGATTCATGGAAAAGACTAAGTTTTCATGGTGGTTCTTAATCTTTAAAAGCCACATTTCTTGTCTAAAAATCTTTTCATTTTGATCTACTCTTTAAACCAAGCTTGTTTCACATAAACTCAATGGTTTCCACATCCACTTACCCCCTCCTCCATAACTAACACTAACCCTACTATATAAATCCCTTATATCATCCTTTACCCTAATATTACTAACACCAAGGTGTATAAATCCCAGCATTATCTACATATTCTCCTTTTGGCATTATAGCCAAGTAAATGGTCTAAGGGGACTTCAGTCCACCTGGGACTGTGGTCAACCTTGTCTTGGATGTGCTCTGACCTCTGGTTATGAGCAGAAATCCTCTCCCTCAACCCTCACCGTCTCTCTGCTGAAAACGCACAAAAACCCCGTTTTCCCATATAAACCCTTGAAAAAGCTCAAAAAACCCAAAAACTGCGAAAAAACCCACTTTCCTATAGTCCTCCGCCCAATTATTAAATTGAATATTTTATTACGCTGGCGGGACCCCTCCCCAACATGCTCGACCAGTCGGAAGGCCCGCCAGTCGTCAGATCTCCGTCGCCCAGATCTAAAGGTGGGCGGTCATTTTCACTCCCCGACCTGCCGACCTTTAGCGTCCGGGGAAAGTGGTTTCGCCCATCCCGTACAGGGGACGCGTGGCAGGCGGTGGGGTTGTTCGGAGCCCCCCTCCCCATTACCGCCTTTGCCCAAAGGTGGTGCGGGGAACCCGCTTACCGCCACCCCTATTACCACTCTCCTCCCACGTCATTTGCACGTCACCCTGACGTCACCTCGCCGGTACCCGCCCCAGCGTCCCGTGGCCCTCCACGCGGACCCGCCACTGTACCCGCCCGCCACCGTGTCCTGCCACCCTGGCGAACACCTCAACCGCCACGTCACCTCCGTACCTGGGCCCCGCCATGACGTCATGCTGACGTCATCGGCGGAAAAGCGCCAAATGCACACTTTTGCCAAATTTAACGATTTAAACGACTAAATGAGTCGTTTTCGCTCATTTTCATGCGAAAGAGAAACTAGCCGTTGTCAACAGCTGCTGCGAAACCTCTCACTCAGCCATCAAATTCGACAATCCGACCATTCAAAGTTCAGAATTCGACGGCACCAAGTCGCCACAACCCGGCCCGCGAGCTTCCAAGTCGATTTTCCAGGTACCTTTCAGATTGCCTCAATCAGTGGGAGGAGGGACCTCAGTTACCAGGACAGCGCCGCAGACACTCTCTACAGCAGCACCAGGCTTAGATAAAGGAAAAGGAAAAATGGATGCAGAGGATGAAGCAAAAAAGGAAACAGACCTGAGCAAGCTAGCCAATTGATAGAATTTTTGAACAAGCAAGACAAAGAGGAGCTGGCAGCCGTTGGAATCACCAACAGAACAGAGGCCATCCTCATGGCTAAAAAGGTGCTAACTCTCAGAGGTTATGTACAGACGGCAGAAAGAAAAAGTTATGAGATACAGACTGAAGTTGAAGATTATAAACTCAGAATGGGAATGCTACAAGCAAGAGGACTGCCTAGCCTGTTGAGCGGCACAGGAAAATTGATCAGCAGAGATCAATTTACAAACAGGGTGGCCGCTTACATTGAAAATCAAATCACTGCATCCAGCAGCACTTCTGAGGAAACAGTTCCTCCAACAGGACAAAGCTTGTACACTAAGCTCGAAGGCTCATTTTTTGTTGAAAATGAGGTAAATCATTTATTTGAAACTCCTCCTAGTTTTTTCAGATATACAGAGCTTGATGAGACTCTAATTAAAATTCGGAGGCACCAAATGCCTAAGGAGGACTGGTGGCAGGCCATGCTCCAAATTCTGCCACGGTAGTTTTAAAGACATTCGGCCACTGCCAGCTCAGATCACCAGAAGACAAGTGCAAAAGAGTTAATGTTTGAAAAGCATCCAAAAAGTGATTCATCACTAATGATGACAGCTCACCACATTTTGAACAGCACGTCCCCAACCGACTCAGCAGCTCCCAAAGGCCAAAAGTATCTTCTGACAGAACATCAAGACGCCTTTATTTGGTATTCAATGCTGTAATAAATTTCTGATAATAATATCTCAAAAGTTGGTGAGAATATTAACTCTGAGATAATTTAGAACTCAGATATTTTTGTAAAAATCGAAGTATATATTCACCCCGCACAGAAGCTTAAGGGGTTGTTGTTATTTTCATTTTGGGCATCTCATTTGCTGTAAAATTCTCAGAGAAATAATACAAAGGGTGAATGGAATTTCCGAAGCTTGGCGTACCTTGATGCATTGTGATGAATGGTGAATGTTGCAGGATTCCAGAGTGTTTCATAAAACAATAAGTCTTTCTTAAATCTCTGTGTTACATGTTTTCGAGTTTTTTGTTCTCTTTTATTGTCTAAATGTTTTACACTTAATAGCAAAGTAAAAGAATAGTTCCAGGACTTAATCACTGATTACCCTGAACTCAATCCGAGCTATTATCCATGTTTTCTTCAGATACAGTGAATGAAGTGTAATTCTTAATACTTTAAAACTATATCTTTTGCAGTGATAGACATTCCCAGGGATTCAAGTTTTGCCCCTGAGATACCTATCCGTTTCTCATACCTAGTTTGGTGGAAATACTTAAATACGTTAGTGAAAATTCTTAAATACTTTCACTGTATGTTTCACCTGTTCATGTCATAAATCAAAAATTTTATTGTATGAAGTATCCAAATGGCCCTGTAAGTTTCACCAGTTCACCTCAAGGTTTCTAGACACCTACAGCCATAGACTCCATTGCCCAATGATATTTGACTCTTTGAATATTATATCACAAGACCTGAAAGAAACTCTTCAACCAAAACATAAACAAAACCTGTGCATAATACCTAGCCTAAAACCCTATCATAAACAGATACAATTCATAAAGAGAGAGCCCTCTCTGATCACAGTTTGGCTAGAAACAGTGATCAAAAGATTGGTTAGTGGTTACCCCGGCCGTATTCCCTTGGGAGTCATAGGGAACAACCTGGGTGTTAACAACCACAACTCCCCCTGAGCTTGTAGTATTTGTACCTGTTTACTATTACTACATCAAATGTACTATTAGTAATTATGAATATTAAAACAACCATGGGAACCATCATTAACATATGTATTGCTCCCCTTGAGATTAAACATCACTGACCTTGAGGACCTGATAATCATCTTATGAGGTCATGTACCTTACATCACTTTTGCAGTCATTGTTAGAAGTATTATTTTAAGAATAATGGATTGCAATGGGAACCATCTTATTTTACTCTGAGTTTGAATCCTTTTCATATCTGCAAGAATTTAGTTCTTTAAGCACATATAATTTGTCTAGGTTTCTATATCCTCTTGCTATGACCTTTCCAGATTCTTCATCTATAACTTTTCATTTGGTTGATGTAAACAAAATTACATTTCCTTTATCTGTTATTTGACCTACACTTAGAATATTCTTCTTTAGCTCTTGACCTAATAAAGTATTAGTTTCTCCTCTATGTTTATTAATTGTGTCTCTACCTTTTCCCATAACTTTTACTAGAACATTATTTCCAAGAATAATCTTACCATATTGGTTTTTCTTTAGAGACTCCATCTCACTCTTATCTCTAGTCATGTGATGAGATAATCCATTGTCTATGTACCATTCATCTCCACCTTCAAATGAGCAAAGAGCAAGAACACTCCTTATATGTTCTTCTTCTTTCTACTTATTATGAGAAATGTTGGTGGATCCATCTTTTTCAGGTCTTCTGGAATCAATATAATTATCTGATTGCTTGCCATGTTGTCTGAGGCAATCCATATATTTGTTCCTGCATTCTTTTTCTACATGCCCAAACTTGTTACAAGTATAACATTTTATATGAGAAGAGGAATCATAATGTTTCTATTTCATATTCCTTCTATTGCAATTAATAGCTTTGTTAGAAATATATTGCAAGCAAAACAATATCCGTTAAAGAAGCCTGAGCACTTGGAAGTTGATGATCTTTCTGTGAAGCAATTATTTGCTCGAGATTGAAACGATCTACTTATGTAATTGGTTGCAACGTGTCCATAATTATGACATATAAAACATTCAACATTATTGATCATAGGAGAGAATCTATTAACATTAGGAGTAAATGATTTTGTTTGAAGATTCACTTTCCTTGGTTGTTGATCAGGTTGACTTCTTATCTCTTTGTTGATAATTTCAGGTTTTGCATTGTTACCCTTTAAATTCATTGCATCAACTTGTGAACTGGATTCGCCTTCAATAGTTTCATGAAAACCAGGACCAGATTTGTTGGCGGGATACCTTTCACTACTAAGAATATTATAAAAAATCTTAGTACTATGTTGAAATCTCAAATGTTTATCTTCTTCTTCTAGTTTACCTTTTAGAATGTTTAACTCAACCTCCATTCTTTGATATTACTTTTCCTTTTCTAGATATTGCTTCTTCATACCTTCTTCAACCCTTCTTCCTTCTTCCACTTGCTACTTTAATTTGAGAATCGCTTATGTCTGCCTGTTTTCTTGTTCTTCAAATGCTTGAAGTAGTTCTTCATTCTTCTTATCTGATTTTTCAAGATCTTCTCATAGAGAGATGATCTCAACTTCAATACCTTCACAATATTGTTTAGATTCCACAACAACATTCACTGATTTAATATGATCCTTGTTATTATATGCCTGCAACTTATCTTTAAGATTAACAATTTTTTTCAAAGCAAGATCAAGTTTTGTTCTAAGATCAAAAATTTCTCCCAACCTGTCTTCTTCTGAATCAACAACTGACATAACAAAGGTTATTATTTTATCATGCGTTGGGTGTGTGTTATATTATTTTCACGACTACGCCATGTGCAGGATGGGGGGACAGTAGCCCCCTTGCACGAGGTCTGGGCAACGCCACGGGAAAATTTTTTTGGACCCTATATTAGGTGGGCGGACCTACCTATGGTTTTGTGCATGGATTTCACACATGGTTTTGGCCATGAAGGTTTTATATCCATGGTATTTTGTATATCCGTTCAAGGGAACTACGGTTATGTTCTAATCCATGGTTAATGGATTGAGGTTTATGGATGCTTCGGCATGTATATATATGTATTGTAACATTGAAAGGAATATAATGAAAACTCAATTTGGTAGTCTTGATTTTGGGATCCAGGGGAAAATCTTTGTGTATATCTATTTTATGTTTTATGCCCTCACCATTGTTTATTTTCTATTTTTTGAATTCGTATGCAGGTAATTTGTGTACGGGGTTAAAGCCTACATTTCGTATCAGAGTTATTTTGGCTTCAAGGGGACGCATTTGTTGCTGAGGGGTTTTGGTTGGGCCTATGGTAGACCTTGTTTAGTGGCAAATCTGCGCAATTGATTCTTGTGGTGAAAGAAGATGGTGAGCAGTGGAAAGATAGAGATTGAGAAATTTAATGGTTAGAGTTTTAAGTTGTGGAAACTCAAGATGGAGGATATGCTAGTGGATAGATATCAATGGATCGCGGTATATCTAGGTACTAAACCAACGGAAATGTCAGCTGAATACTAGGCGAAGTTGGATTGGAAGGCAAAGAGCACAATATGATTATGTGTCTCAGATTCAGTATTGTTGAATGTATCATAGGAAGCTTCGGCGAAGGTTTTGTGGAACAAGTTAGGGACTTTGTACCAATCTAAGTCTTTGGTGAATAAACCATTCCTATGGAAAAAGCTGTATAACCTGAGGATGAAAGATGGAGACTCAGTGACAGTGCATCTGAATTCCTTTAATACTGTGGTAAGCTAGTTATTATCTGTTGATATTAAAATTTCAAAAGAAGATAAGTGCATCAATTTGTTGTGTTCTCTACTAGATTCATGGGATAGTCTAATTGTTGCAATAGGTAGCAATGCAACTTCCTTGCAGTTTGATGAAATAGTCTCATCCTTTCTGTTGGAGGAGATGAGACAGAAAAATATGGAGGGTTAGAATGGTGATGCCTTATTTTTACGAGGAAGGTCCCAGAACAGAAACAAAAATAAGTCCTCGAGTGGGAGATATAAATCTAGAGGGAGATCTAAATATCTAAGAAAACGTATAAAGGTGTGCTGGAAATGTGGAAAGGAAGGGAAATTCAAAAGGGTCTGTAAATCTAAAGCTTCTGAGAAAGGAAAGGGATCTTATGATGCTCCTTCTGTAGAGGTGAAAACCACCTTAGATGAAGGTGGGGATGTGTACTTGGCTTCTTCTTCAAGTACACATGTAGAACATGAGACATGGTTGACTGACTCAGGTGCATCCTTTCACTTCACTCCCCATAGAGAGTGGTTCTGCGAGTATGAGAAATATGATGGTGGTGATGTCTTCCTAGGGGATGATAGGAAGGCTAGAATCATTGGTCGTGGAAAAGTCAAGTTGAAGTTGCAAGGTGGAAGGATTAGAACACTTTCGGGCATTCTACATATTCCTACATTAGCCAAAAATCTTATTTATGTAAGCAAGCTAGATGATGCAGGTGCAAAATAGTGTTCGAGAAAGATACCTGCAATATGGTTTAGGAGCACTGGTATTAATGCGGGGAGTTCGGATTGGAACTCTATACAAGCTGCAGGGTAGCACTATTATTGATGGGTTCAACAATTCTATGGTTCCTGAAAGTGGAGCAGAAAATCTAGTGGTCTCTGGAGAAAACACCATGCTAGGGCATCAAAGGCTTTGACATATTGGAGAGAAGGGCCTTCGAATACTTCATGGTAATGGTATGGTAGAAGGTATGTCTAATTTCTCTCTCGATTTTGATCTCTATGAAAATTGTGTATATGGGAAGTAGAATTGGGTGGGTTCCTCCTTTGGTGCTAAGAGGGTGAAACAAATATTAGATCTTGTGCACAGTGATGTGTTTGGACATGTGTCGGTTGCATCACTGGGTAAGTCTGTGTACAATGTATCATTTATAGATGAATTCTCAAGGAATACATGGATATATTTCCTTAGGAATAGATTTGAAGTCTTTGATAGGTTTAAGGAATTTAAGGCTCTGGTGGAAAGCCAGACAGATAAGAAGATAAAGGTGTTGAGGACAAATAACATTGGAGATTTTTGCAAGAAGAAATTTGAAGAGTTCTGTAAGAAGTGTGGTATAGCACTGTAGAAGAATACTCCATACACACCTCAACAAAATGGAGTTGTATAAAGAAAGAATAAGACATTTATGGAAAAGGCAAGAAGCATGCTTAGTGGTGTCGGGTTAGGACATGAATTCTAGGAAGAGGTGGTGGAGACTACATGTTACCTGGTCAACAGATCACCTTCATCAGCATTGGAGGATAAGACTCCATAAGAGGTCTGGACTGGTAAGAAACCTTCTCCTTCACATATGAGGGTATTTGGATGTGATGCATATGCACATGTTCCAAAGGAGAAAAGAATCAAGTTGGATAGTAAATCTGAAAGGTGCATCTTTATTGGGTATAAGGATGGTTTAAAAGGTTATAAGATTTGGAACCCAAAAACAAGGAAGGTTATGTACAACCAAGATTTGGTGTTTATAGAGGTGAAAGATGTTATTAAACATAAATTCATACCAAAGGAACCTGAGAAGATAGAGTTTGATCTAAAGGAGGAAGAATAAGACACTACCACAGAAGAGGAATCAGAATATGAAGAGCCACAAACTCGAGTTGTGAGAAGGTCAGTTTGAGAAAGAAGGCAACCAAAAAGGTATAGTTCATCTGCTTTCTATTCAAATTTTTCTCTATCTACTACTGATGATGATCCAAAACTATGAGGGAAGCATTAGATTTAGAGGACGGAAAACTCTAGAAAGAGGCCATGGTTGATGAAATGACATCTTTGCAAAAAAATGAGGCTTCGGATCTGATGGAGTTTTCGGCTGGAAGGAAACCCATTAGTAGCAAATGGGTGTTTAAGAAGAAGATGAATGTAGAAGGCAAGGTGGAGAAATAAAAATCTCGGTTGGTAGCAAAAGGATATTACTAGGTGTCAGGAATTGATTTTGGTGATATTGTTTCTCTTGTTGCTAAGGTAGCTTCTATTAGATTACTTTTATCTGTTGTTGCTTCTTTTGATTTTGAGGTAGAACAGATGGATGTGAAGACAACATTTCTTCACGGGGATCTCAAAGAAGAGATCGACATGAAGCAACCTTAAGGCCTTGTGGTGAAGGGTAAGAAAGACCTGGTATGTAGGTTAAAAAAGTCTCTGTATGGGTTAAAAAATTCACCAAGGATGTGGTATCATAAATTTGTTACGTTTATACGGGGACTTGGCTTCATCAGAAGTAAATCAGATCACTGTGTGTGTTTTAAATTAATTAGTGACCGTGTTATTTATCTAGTCTTGTATGTGGATGATATGTTGTTGGTTGGAAATGACAAAGAAATTATCCAGGATTTGAAGACCCAATTTTCCTCCAAATTTGACATGAAAGATCTTGGTGCTGCAAACTATATTTTGTGTTAGAAAATTATATATTACATAAATATAAACACAAAAAGCACATAAAACAAGAGAGAGACAGATATACGTGGTTCACCCAATTTGCTACGTCCATGGAGAAACAACCAGTCCTTCCATTTATATTATCCATCAAACTGAAGAGATACAACCTACAATAGATCCATTGTAATTCCCTCTTCGCTCTCACACAATCTCCTCTCTCTTTCTCACTCAGAATACAGATATACATAGACGCAATACAATTCCCTCATATATAGCGAGGGGTTGCCTTCTAGGGAAAAAAACCCTAAATTAAACATAACTTCTACCGTCAGATATCTGCCTAATGAACGACCCAGATTTAATACAAAATTACAACATTTTACAAGGCAATTTTACATAGATTTTTAGCTTCGGGGGCACTGCCCCCAATCCCCTGCCGGGGGGGGGGCTCCTAAATATCGTTGCGCCCCCTCCCCCTTGGACCCACCTTGCAACACAAATATTATGGGCAATGTTGCCGCCACATTATGAAATGGGGTCCAATGAGGTGATACCTCCGAATAAATAAGATAATCAGGCTCCATACGCAACAATCTCCCACTTGGAGACTGATTATAGCAACTCCACCACTACTTCATTTGATGGAAAATGACTCCACTTTGGACTTGATTGTTTTTCATCTTCTTCATCATACTTGAATACCAATTGAAACTGAGCAGAATCTTCGTTTCTCCCTAGTTACAACTTTTGTTAACATATCTGCAGGATTCTGGCTAGTGTGTATCTTTTCTAGCTTCAACTATCCATCTTCCAACACTGACCGTATGAAATCATAGTTGAGATATATATGTTTAGTATTGGAATGAAATGCAGAGTTCTTTGCAAGAAGTATGGCACTTTGGCTGTCACTGTATAACCTTCCCAACTCCTGTTTCTTACCCAATTCATCCAGAAACCTTTGTAGCCAAGTCATTTCTTTACTAGCCTTTGTAGCAACAACATATTCTACTTATGTTGTTGAGAGTGCAACAACACTTTGCAGTTTTGAAACCTAACTGACAGTTGTTCCACCTACAGTAAACACATACCCTATTGTGCTCCTCTTGTTATCTCTATCACCCGCCATATCTGCATCAACATATCCCTGTAGAGAAATGTTTGAACCACCAAATCATAATTGTTGATTTGTGGTACCTCTCAAATACCTGAGAATCCACTTCACCACCATCCAATCTTCTTTTCCTTGGATTATTCATGTACCTGCTTACAACTCCCACTGCATGTGCAATATCAGGCCTTGTGTAGACCATTGCATACATTAAGCTTCCAACTGCTGATGCATATGGAACTTTAGACATATAAGCCATTTCTTCCTACACATCTCCTTACTTAGTTTGAAATGGCTAGCCAAAGGTATACTAATTGGTTTTGTATTTTGCATATTAAATCTTTTCAACACCTTTCCTATGTACTCACTCTGAGACAATGTTAATTTTCGATTCTTCCCGTCTCTAGTTATTCTCATACTAAGGATTTGTTTTGTAGCACCCAAATCCTTCATTGGAAACGAGTTCGCCAATTTTCTTTTGAGCACATTTATTTCCTGCATGTTAGAACCTACAACAAGCATGTCATCTACATACAATAACAATATAACATCATTGTCTTCATTTTTCCTTTTGAAATAAACACAATGACCAGAGTGACATCTAGTATAACCTTGTTCAGACATAAACCTGTCAAATTTTAGATACCATTGCCTTGGAGTCTGTTTTAAGCCATACAAGCTCTTCTTCAACCTGCACACTAGTTTCTCCTTCCCTTTTACCTCATATCCTTGTGGCTGCTGCATATATATCTCTTCCTCCAAATCCCCATGGATAAAGGTTCTCTTTACATCTAACTGCTCAATATGAAAACCTTCAACTGCTACTAGACTTAAAATAGTTTTGATTGAAGTCATTTTAACAATAGGAGAAAATATCTCATCAAAATATATACCCTTTTTCTGTTCAAACCCCTTCACCACAAGTCTAGTTTTATACCTTTTTCTACCTCCATCTTCTTCCTTCAACCTATAAACCCATTTATTCTGCAATGTTGTTTTACCTGCAGGCAACCTGACTAAGTCCCAAGTATGGTTATGTGCTAAGGAGTCCATCTCTTCTCTCATGGTTTGCTCCCACTTCTTCCTGGTTTCTACCTGCACTGCTTCTTCATAACATTCTAGTTCACCAGAATTAGTCAACAATACATAATATAATGAAGGAGAGTATCGTTTAGGGGGTCTGCTTATCTTGGTAGAGCGTCTAACACCCCTTTCAGGTGTTTGAGGTGCTTTTTGTTGTTGTTATGGTTATTGATCATTATGATTTTTAGGCACCATCACTTTTTCTGTGATCTCATCAAGCACTGTGTATTCTCTATTTTCTTTTTCATGTTTCCTTTCCTGCAGCTGATCCTTATACAAAACCTTTTCATTGAATATGACATCTCTGCTTCTAATGATTTTTTGTTTTACATAATCATCAAAGTGATAACCAAAATCATTAACACCATATCCAATAAAGGTACATTTCTTTGATTTTTCTTCAAGCTTTGTTCTATTTTCTCTATTAATGTGGACAAAGGCTTCACAACCAAAAGTCTTTAAAAATGAGTAGTTTACCTTTTTACCTGTCCATGCCTCCTTTGGAATACCACCATCCAAGGAACTTGAAGGCCCTCTATTTATTAGATAAACAACAATATCTACATCATCTGCCCAAAATTGTAAAGGCAATCTTGCATGCAATCTCATGCACCTTGCACGCTCCATGATTGTCATGTTCATCCTTTCAGACACACCATTTTCTTGTGGTGTTCCTGGAACTGTCTTCTCTCTGCGAATTCCATTCTCTGAATAGTACCTATCAAACTCTTTGCTGTAATATTCACCTCCACTACTTGATCTAAGACACTTCAACATTTTTCCTGTTTCATTTTCAACCAAAGCTTTCCATTTCTTGAAAGTATCAAATACATCAGATTTACTTTGAATACAATAAATCTAGGTTTTTCTGGTTGCATCATCAATAAAAATAACATAATAATGAGAGCAACTTAGATATGATACCTGGGCAGGTCCCCATACATATGTATGCACAAGCTCTAATTTTTCGCTCTTCTTTTCTTTCCCAACTCTGAGGAATGTGACTCTCTTCTGTTTTCCATAAACACAATTCTAACAGAATTTTAAATCAACATACTTCAAACCTGGCAACAAATTTCTTGAGAGAAGAATTTTGCATCCCCTTCTCACTCATGTGCCCAAACCTATGATGCCATAATGTTTTATCTTCTCTTATAGAGGTTAAAGCATTAACATAATTAGAAATACCATTGCATAAATACAATGTACCAAAATTTTCCCCTTTTTCTATTACGAGGGCTCCTTTAGTGACCTTCTAGGTTTTATCTGTAAAATTAGTTAGACAGCCTTCACCTCCCAACTGCCCAGTTGAAATTAGATTTTTCTTAAGATCTAGAACATGCCTTACCTCCTTCAATAGCCATTGATTTCCATTCTACTATTTTACGAAAACTATACCCATTCCAATGATTTTACAGGGTTTATAATCACCTAATTGAACCTATCCAAAATCTCCTTGAACATAATCATGAAAATGTTTCCTATCAGGTGTGGCATGGAATGAGGCCCCTGAATCTACCACCCAAGCATCAATATTATTTTATAATGAAAGAATCAAAGAGTCTTGCAATACATCACCTGTCACATTCACTTCATGATTGTTTTCTTGCTATGCGTCTCCTTGGTTTCCCTTCTGAGACTTGCAGTCTTTCTTCAGGTATCCTTTCGTCCTACATTTCCAACACACTATCCCCGATCTGGACTTGGATCTATCTTTCCTTGACTTACTGTGATATCCTGGTCTCTTTCCTCTTTCCATTTTTCTTCCCCTAGTCTCTACAGTCAAAGCATTACCTGATGTCTCACCGAAGCTTTTCCATTGCATTTCCTCACTAAGGATTGCACTGACAACACCATCAAACTTTAAAGTATTAGATCCGGAGACAGAGTTACTAATGGCCATATCTAAACCATTCCAACTTTTTGGCAATGAGCACAGAAATAATAGAACCCTAACTTCATCATCAAAAGTTACCCCTACAGAACTTAACTAACTGGTAACGGAAGGAATGGAGCTCTGCAGCCCTAGCCCTGCATCCATCGACAACCCTGGGTAATCCTGAGCTCGCAACCGTAGCGGTCAACCCGACAACCCACAACACCGATCCTTGCTTGCACTTGCCATTTTCCACGGTTAACCATGGACGGAATGGACCTCGATGTTGTTGATTATTCGCCGGATCCGTTAGTCAACCAGGTCATTTTCCACAACCTTGTTCAGAAACCAGTTGCTGCTACAACTGCCCCATCTTGTTTGCATACAGCGTCGTTTGTCTCCTTGCCAAGGCATTTCAACAGCTCCCCCTGCCTCAGATCCCTCTCCGTAGACTCTCCCGGACTGGACTTCCCACCCCTGTCACCCACTACCCTCAACCTTCTCGCCTCCTACTCATCCTCGCTCTTCAATCCCACCCCTCCCGCCAACCTCTGCTACCCACAAAACCCTAACCCTAACCCTCATTAAGGGCCGAATGTTGACATACCCTCACAAAAAGCTACTAATACTTCAGGAGCTGGTAACACACCTCTGGAATCTGAGAAACCCTCAAGATGCTTTGACACACTTGTGGTTAGGGTTCGAATAGAGGACACATCTGCAGCGACAAATACCCCGTTGATCATCTGCAATCGCATCCTACTACCCCGTGCACAGGGAAGAAGAAATCGAAGTGTATCAGAGCCTCCGAAAAAGACTACACCATCAAGTTCAGCGAAGGCCTCGCCATGGGGGATATAGTAGACAACGCCAGCAAGGTTTTGGTGGGTAGGGTTTGTGGCCAGACCTATACAGTGGAGTTTTTAGGGCTCTGGGTATAGGAGATTTGGGAGCCGAATTTCCAACTTCTGCCAGAGGTCCAAACCCTGGCTCGCAGATGGTTTGCACTCCCTTTCGCAAATGAGGAATACACAAACTTAGCCCTGGCTCGTTTCTGGCATATTGAAATGGCACCGGTGTTACTCAAGTGATGGAGTCCTCTCTTTGACCCTGAGAGAGAGCAGATTGGAGTAGGGCCACTATGGGTGAGGCTGCCGGGGCTGCCCTTGCAGTACTGGTTAGAAGAAGTTTTCATAAAAATTGGTAACACCTTAAGCACAAATTTGGACTATGACAAAACCATTATGCAATCCAAAAATCTCTCATTAGCTCGCATATTAGTACATCTGGACACTAGGGAGGGACTAGAGGAAAGGATCACGCTACAGTGGAGGAATTTTACCTGGGTTCAGATCCTGGATTATGAAGGAGTGCCATTTCGATGTCGCAGATGCCACAAGGTTGGGCATATCTTCAAAGAATGCCCTCTGGTTAATAAAACATAGGAGACAGTAGCAGTGTAAGGTCCGACAAAGAACAAGGAACTCTGGTCCACCACAGGAAGAACACAGAATCAGGTCCAGATCCTCCTCGCAAGGTGACTCCGTCCAAGCCTGTGAACCATGCAGTGAGTACATCCTCTATGTTCAGGTGCACGAGCAGCGGCGGAAGCGGCTCAATAAGCAGGTACTCCTCTTCCCTCATCTCCATCTCTTTCTTATGTTACTATATCTACTGCTCTGCATCAATCTGCATTTCATTCTCATAACAATTCCACCTCGGCACCCATTTTTTGCAACTCTCCCCCCCATCATCTGGTCGATTCCACCACCCCCCCTCCATACACTTAGTGATTTAGCCTTCGCCCTGCTCATCTCCACTGGATCCCCCACACCCCTACAATCTCAGATCGAGAACTCCATTTGGGATTTCCCTACCCCTCCCGGGCCTGGGACTCATTCCCTCCAATTCCTCGACCAGGCCATCTCGAGGTCGCAAATCATACCTCACCCATGCTATCCTTTGTGTAGGGGCTGAGGTCCTCTTGGGTAGACAATCATCTATTGATCGAGTTCTTAGAGCAAAGTCAACCCCTGCATTGGTTCCCCCATGAAATGCCTCTCCTTCAATTGTAGGGGAATGGCTAGCTCCCCCAAAAAAATAGCCCTTTGCAGACTATTCTCTGTGGAACCGGTTGACATTATACTACTTCAAGAAACCATAGGGGAAGCCCTGCATGTCTCTAATTCACTACATTCCATTTGCCCTGGATGGATTTTCATTGCTCTTGATGCCACAGGACATTCAGGGGGTCTGGCTATTGGATATAACCCCCGCTCTATAAAATCCCTAGCAAGCTGGGGAGGCAAGGGTTATATGGGAATGGATCTCTACTCTGCTGATTTGGGCATGGAGCTCAGGGTCTTGAATGTTTATGGCCCTTGCCATGGAAGAGAGGCCTTCTAGCAACACCTCTAAAATCTATCCCTGACCTCGATCGACAATCTCATTTTAGGAGGGGATCTCAATTTCTCCATTCGATACAGTGAGTCGTGGGGCTCTGCTACTTAGGTTGATCCTCTCTCAGAAGTTATGGAAACCCTTCTCCATAAGGCACAACTTATTGATGTGCCTATGATAAAGCCCCTGCCTACTTGGAGGAATAAAAGAATTAGGGAGGCAGCACTAGCTAGGAGACTCGACAGGTTTGTCATAGAGTCCCATCTACTATAACTACTATCTCATTATAGGCAATGGGTTGGATCTGGTGGCATATATGACCACTCTCCCATCTACATGGAAATCACCAGACCTCCCATCAAACCTCGGGCACCCTTCAAGTTCAATTCTGTGTGGTTACAAGACCCGGGTTTTATTGAGATGGTAAAGACTCATTGGGAACATAATCCACCCCCTCAACATCACTCTAAAGCGGCAGTTTTCTGCCAAAAGCTTATACTACTTAAGAATCTCACCATCAAGTGGGCCAAAGACAAAAATCAAAAGGATAACCAAACCCTCACTTCTGTGGAAGCTAACCTTGCTGGCCTCAACGATGACAATAATAGGGGTTATATGAGTCCTGAAGACAAAGCCCACTTGATTGATCTGGAGAACAAATGAGCAAAGATCTTAAAGGAATGGGAGGAAACATGGAGGCTAAAGAGTCGGGCCATTTGGCTCAAAGCTGGAGATGACAACACTAAGTACTTTCAAAATTTTTCCAAAGGAAGGAAAGCTACCAACACTATCTGGCAATTGCCCACTCCGGAGGGAGGCACTACTCATACTTTCCACCAGCTCTCACAGTTGGGCATTGCACATTTTCAACACCTTTTCAAAGAACCTCCTGGATGTAACTTGGCAGAGATCATTCGTGTTGCAGGGCATTTCCCTCATTTTGTAGACCAAGATACTGCAGACGAGATCTCAGCCCCTGTCTCTCTTGAAGAATTGGAAGAAACACTCAAGTGGTTCCAAAAGGACAAGAGCCCTGGGCCAGATGGATGGCCTATTGAATTTTATCTTGCTTTCTTTGACATCATTGGAAATGACCTCCTCAGCGTTGTAGAAGAGTGCAGACTGTCAGGAAGAATGTATGAGGCCATCAACACCACATTCATAGCTCTCATCCTGAAATCGGACTCCCCGAGCTCCTTCAATGATTTTCGGCCTATATCCCTCTGCAATACTCTATACAAAATCATAGCCAACTGGCTTCACCCCATCCTATCCCATCACATCTCCCCTGAATAGTTTGCCTTTCTCCATAAAAGGCAGATTCATGAAGCCATTGGAATAGCTCAGGAAGCCATCCACTCTATTAATTTAAAAGCCTTGAAGTGCATCATCCTCAAGATAGACCTTGCAAAAGCTTTTGATCGTGTATCATGGCTCTACATTAAGATTATTCTCATTCACTTAGGCTTTCCTATTGAATTCATTAACTGGATCATTTTCTGTATCAACTCAGCCACCTATAGCATCCTAATCAATGGATTAGCAACACCTTTCTTTCATGCTGAGCGAGGACTGAGGCAGGGTTGTCCCTTGTCCCCCTTGTTATTCCTCTTAGTGAAGGAGGGCCTCAGTAGACTCATCGCCTCTGCAAAGAGCGGGGGCAGATTACAGGGCCTTAAAATGATTGATCTCTTATACCTCACCCACCTACTTTTTGTTGATGATGTTCTAATTTTCTTAAATGGTAGCATCAGGGACTCGGTCACTTTCTAAGAGATCCTCAGCCTCTTTGAATTAGCAACTGGCATGTCAGTAAACCATTCCAAGTCTACTATCACTCTGTCATGCATTACTCCACTTGAAGCTAGATCTGCCAATCTTCATTTTCAGTACACTCCCCACAATCTCTCAGAGGGACTCAAATATCTGGGTTTCTGGATCAAACCAAACAGCTATAGGATTGCTGACTGGATCTGGTTAGTAGTGAAGTTGGAAAAAAGGTTAAAAAGCTGGAATCACAGACTACTCTCCAGAGCAGGGTGACTTGTCCTGATCAAATCAGTTTTGGAAGCCACCCCGGTTTACTGGATGTCCCTTGCATGGATCCCTCGGGGAATACTCAGCCGACTACAACAACTCTGCAGCCGATACCTTTGGAATGGGCACAAGGAAGGTAAAATATTTGCTTGGGTGTCTTGGAAAACCATTGCCCTACCTAAGAAATGGGGGGGCTGGGGGATTAAAGAGCTGCCTTACTTTGCAAAATCACTAGCAACAAAGATGAGCTGGACTCTCCTCACTACTAGTAATCTCTGGACAACAGTGTCATTTCACAAGTACATCTGGCTGCTATAGATCATGGACTGGGCGCGACAACAAACCTGGCCTAGTGGAGGAATTTCCATTGTTTGGAAATCCATCTTACAAACAATGCCTTTCATCAGAGTTGATTTGGCATGGCGCATTAACAACGGTCATTCGGTAAGAATTGGTATAGATCCGTGGATAGGGGGTGACAACCTGTATATTCTTCCTTCGGAGTTCATACTTTTCCTAAACCACAGAGAGGTCAAGAAAATAGCACAAATTGCAAAACAACATCACCGAACCTATCTCAGACAGTAATGGAGATCAGCTCATGATCTAGAGATCCCTGAATAGTGGCAACAATCATGGGATATATTCTTAAGGGCTCTTTAGGAGGCACATATCATTCTCAACCAGGAACCTGATGCCCTCATTTGGACCCCTGTTGCGCATGGGATATACAGCCCTAAGCTTGGATACCTTCATCTTATACAGGTCCGGAAACCCCTTCACCCTCAGAGCTGGTGGTAGTAATTATGGAGGCTAAAAGCTCCCCGTCGATCCTGGCTATTCATGTGGTTTGTTCTTAATAACAAAACCCCCACGGGAGAGGCGCTCATACATAGATCTGTATATGGGCTGAGCAAATGTGTCCTCTATCAACAGGCATCTGAAACTAATGAGCATTTGTTCCTCCACTGTACACAAGTCTCTCACTTCTGGCATGCCATCACCCAACAACTTGCAATCAGTAACACTTGGTAGGGACCTTCTCTCATACAAGCCTGGAATAGCTCAACAACTACCCATCAAAAGCATAAAGAGAAATGCCTCCCTATTATACTTTGTTGGACTATTTGGCTTAGGCGAAACCGATTCATATTCAAAAACCAGCCTGTAAATTGGCAATTGCGCTCCATACATGCTCTGTCTGCCTTCCATGATGTCCCTAAGGACTTGCCTCCATGCACCCGCACTATATCAGGCCCCAGAAACATTGATAAAACTCGGCCATGGGCCTTCTTTGACGGGGCAGCACAGCCTCATGGATGTGGTGGGGGCTTCTGCCTATATATCTCCGAACAACATTTCTACAAAGTCAAACTTGGTCTAGGAGAAGGAACTAACAATTATGCTGAGCTCCTTACACTTAGACACCTGCTGCATTTCACCCTCGCGCATAATTGCATATCTGTTTAGATCTTTGGAGATTCACAAATCATCATAAACTGGTTCAATGCTATTAATCAATGCCATGCCATTTCTCTTCAAAATATACTAATTGATGTGCTTAATCTCAAATCAGGTTTTAATTTGATCTCTTGTCAACACATACACAGGGAATACAATGAGGATGTTGACAGGCTTTCCAAGGAGGGCTCGTTACTTCCCAGAGGCTTGTGGATAATCAGTGAGCAGGTGGACTCAGAAGTCTATCAATACCACCACAGACCGTACATAGACCAGGATTATCACAGGGTGGATCGGCCATAGACTATGGAGATACGACCGATGTTTGTCTTTATTTACATTTTATATATAGAAGCTAAACCTGTATATTTATGTTTTGCTATTACAACACAGACAGTATTGTTTTGAAAATGGATGGCAAGGTCAAGGTTTTTGCAAATTCAAAATATGTATATAGCTTTGATTGATCATTCAGATAATGGATATGCCTACAGGCATCTACTACATGTAATTTTTCTCACATAAATGAAAGATTATGATTTTTCTCTTCGAAAAAAAACTGACTGGTAACTGTATTAAATTAATTTAAATGATCAGCAACAGATCCACCTTCTTACATATTCATATTAAATAAATGCTTCATAAGAAATACCTTATTTGAGGCCAAGGGTTTTTCATATAGTTTGGCCAATGCCAACATTAAACCCTATGTTGTTGTTTCCTTTGAAATATTAAAGGCTACCGACACTGGTGGGCACAGCCGTATTGTTCCAAGTGCCTTTCTGTCGAGAATATCCCATTCTATGTCTGTCATACTTGTCGGCTTCTTTGCCTTTCTGCTCAATGGTTGATACAGATCTTTCTGGTACAAATAATCTTCCATCTACATCTTCCATAGTTGGTAGTTTTGGTTGTTAAATTTTTCGACCCTAAACCTACCATCTTCCGCCATTGTTCCCACTCGAACTAGGAACCCTTCTCTCCTATGAGTTTATCAGCCAAATAAACCTGGCTCTAAAACCAGTTGTTAGAAAAATATTTATTACAGAACTATAAACACATAAAACACATAAAACAGGAGAGACACAGGTATACGTGGTTCACCTATTTTGGGCTATGTCCATCGAGAAATAGCCAGTCCTTCCATTTATATTATCCTGTAAACTGAAGAGATAAAACCTATAGCAGATCCGCTGTAATCCCCTCTTCGCTCTCACACAGTCTCCTCTCTATTTCTCACTCAGAACAGATATACATAGATGCAATACAATTCCCTCATATATAGCGAGGGGTTGCCTTCTAAGGAAAAAAATCTTAAATTAAACATAAATTCTACCGTCAGATCTCCGCCTAATGAATGGCCCAGACTGACTACAAAATTACAAATATTATAGGCGGTGTTGCCACCACAGTACAAACTGGGGTCCAATGCAGTGATACCTATAAATAAAGAAGATAATTATGCTCCACACCCAACGTTTTGGGCATGGAAATTAAAAGAGATTGAGAAAAGAGGAAGCTCTAGTTAAACGAGAGGAAGTATGTTTAGACAATACTGCAAAGGTATAATATGTAGGATAGTAAACCGATGAAGGTTCTTATTCCTGTAGGTGTAAAGTTGTCTGTTGAACAGTGTCCCAAGACACAAGAAGAGGAAGAGGACATGTCACATTTTCCATATGCAAGTGTAGTCGGTAGCCTGATGTATGAAATGGTCTGTACTAGACCAAACATTGCACATGCAGTCGGAGTATTGAGCAGGTTTATGTCAAAACCAGGGAAGGAGCATTGGACAGCAGTGAAGCGGGTTTTTAGGTATTTGCGTGGAACTAGTGATTATGGGCTGTGCTACCAAGGAAGACCAGGATTGGACAAAGTTTTGGACATCCGTGGCTTTGTTGATGCAGACTGGGCTGGTGATCTGGATTAGAGAAGATCTATAAGTGGGTATGTGTTTAACCTATTTGGAGGTGCAGTCAATTGGATGAGTAAGAGACAGTCTGTAGTGGCACTTTCAACTATAGAGGCAGAATACATGGAAGCCACTCATGCAAGCAAGGAAGCAGTTTTGTTGGAGAGATTGTGTTCAAGTATGGGGTTAGTACAATGAGCTATAAGGATTTACTTTGATAGCCAAGGTGAAATTTTCTTGGCAAAGAAACCTGCTTATCATTCAAAGACAAAGCACATTGATGTTTAGTATCACTTTGTGAGGGATATGGTTGAGGACAAAAAGGTGTTGCTGGTAATGTGGACACTTTGAAGAATACTATAGATGCATTGAAAAAGTATGTGAGAACTGATAATTTCTCTTGGTGTAGAGAAACAACGAGTTTTGTAGGGCTGGATCAATGAATAAGCTCTCCTGTGGAAAGAAAACAACAAGTGGGAGAATGTTGAGTGTGTCTTATATTCTATCCACGACTACCCCACATGTGTGCGGGTGACAGGGGGTGGTAACCCCCTTGTACATTGCATTGGGTGTAGCGGGGGGTGACAGGGGGGGCAGTAACCCCCTTTTTTTGGGGGATATGCAGGGGGGTAGTAGCCTTGGGAATTTTTTTGGACCCTATATTAGGTGGGCATACCTACCTATGGTTTTTTGCATGAATTTTGCACATGGTTTTGTGCATGATGGTTTTCTGTCGATGGTATTTTGTAGATCCGATCAAGGGAACAATGATTATGTTCTAATCCATGGCTAATGGATTGGAGTTTATGGATGTTTAGAAATGTATATATATGTATAGTAACATTGAAAGGAATATAATGAAAATCAATCTAGTAGTCCCGGTTTTGGGATCCAGGGGAAATCTCTATGTATATCTATTGTAAGTTTTATGCTCTTGCCATTGGTTATTTTCTGTTTTTATAATTCGTATGCAAGTAATTTATTTATGGGATTAAAACCTACATCATGTTCATTTTTTGACACATTGTTAGGGATAGGATTACGTGGTAGTTCCTCTGATGAGAAACCTTACTTTGGGTTTTCTTCATGGATTGCTTGTAGCTTATCCCACACTTGCTTTGTAGTTGCATAATGCATAACCATATTTAATGTTGAATCAGGTATGCTCTTAATGATGTTACTTAATGCCTTATTGTTCTTTTGCACTTCCTTATTTGATGGATGGATTTTGGTGTAGCCATTGCATACTAAATACAAAACATCACGGTTCATTAGATTAGACTTCATATTTTCTTTTCATTGGTGATGATTATCATTACACAACATAGGTATGCCTTCATTTTCCATTGTTTCTGACTTGCCTAGATCTTCTACTTCTAGAGCCAACATTTTATAATATATTTTCTCTTTAGATTGCTTACTTTCACTTTTACCCATGAGTGCAAGTTCAGTTGTTTCGCTGTCATCATCACTATTATTATTGCAAAAACAAGGAAATGGACCATAGTTAGAACAAAATCCCATACCTGATAATTCTTTGTTACCGTCTTCTTCATTCTTGATCAATAGAAAGTGGATTACTCCCAAACCTGAATATTTGTTGACATATGTAATTTCTACTGCATATGATATATCACTGTCACAATTTTCTGAAACCATCCTTTGAGCTATCTTCTTCTTTCCCATCATCTTGACAGATATCCTTCAAGTGATAAAGCTTCTTCTAAAGGACCTGCTAATACAAATTGTTGGGAAAAATACTGAGAGGGGGGTGAATCAGTATTTTAAAAACTCACTTAAACTTTTCTTTTCTTATTCAGATTTCTGTACGCGACTATAATGAAGTAAACTTGTGTATGTACGTGATTGTTATGCAGAGAACTAGTGTATATCCAATTACCTAATTTTTTAGTTAATTCATCATCTATTTAACTTGAACCAGTGTATTAGTACTTCGTTAGGCATTAATTAAACAATAACCATGTGCAGTAAAAGCGGAATAAACCATCACACATAAGTAGCACATCAACACACATGAACACCAGTATTGCTCGGTGGAAACCTAATGTGGGTGAAAACCATCGATGATTTCATCTCTATCTTCATATTTTATTATAATGAAAAACTTATTTCAATCTTGTACTGGTGTAGACTCATACCAACACGTAGACACCCGCCTACAAAAGGCTACAACCTTCTCTCATTCTCTGGCACCTAATGGAAGGGAGTTCCAACACCCTGGTATTGTTTACTGGCACCCACCGGAAAGGAGCTCCTACCCCCTATTCAGATTTACCAAATACCACTGCAAGGAAGCTTCAACTTCATCACTAAACCGTCCAACCCTCAACGCGTTCAGTGACCACGTTTCATAATTTTCATACTAGGTCTAGTTGAACCAAAACATAAAACTTGTAGAACAATTTTCATCAATTTTTCAGACTAAACCCACTACCATCATCAAATCACTGAATCAACTAAAACAAATCAATCACTAAATCTCATTGCAGCCATTCAATCTGAACTAGAATAGATCATGTGAATGCGCTATCAATCATCAAGCCATACACTTTTATCTATCACTGAAACCAATTGTTGCCATTACAAACCGTTATCAACAATATGTCAAAATTCATATGCTATTGTTATGCATAATACCCATGTAAACACACATTTTTCCTTAATCGAACCTCCGTACAGTTCTCAAATCACTGATCCCTCAGACTGAATCACTGCACTACTGAAATCAATCACAAACACATATATCCTTCATCACATACCAACATCAATACAGTTCAATATTTCATTCAAAAACCATTCAACTTCACTAGAACTGTCACACGGAGATTATTATGAAGAAGACCTCAACAAAAGACAACAACAATCACAATAAGACTAATCAAAATCATTAACTGCTCATACTTCAGAAAACTTAGCATTAGTACGTGACCCTTACAAAATACTTTCGTGTGTGTACACACATTTCAAGAAGCATATCGTGTACAGATATGTCCATATTGCAAAATCGACATGCGACTCCCTAGAGGCAGACCCACATATGTACACACTTTTTCTATGAAAAACTTCCGTGCAAATTTGTAATTATTGACTTATTCCTTCACTTCACAACAGAACTTCATTCAAACCCAAATCTCGGCAAACATACGTTAGAAAATCACTATCACATATCAGCCCATAAGAAAATCCCGTAGTCATTTCAGATCTACAAGATATGATCCCATATCACATTCCTTACGCAACCTTATTTTAGATCAAACAATTCATCAATAACCTATTACTTGCACACTGAACACTTTGATCTTCATCTCCTTATATAGCTTCGGCCTTATCCAATACCATGAGACAAATCCTCAGAAATGTCGATGGTATTTATGGATAGATCAAATATCCATTGTCACGCTGATTAGTATGGGCCAATACCATGGTAAAGATCCCTGGTATTTAGGATACCATGGTGCGAAAACTATACACGCTTTCTTTTCTCCATACCCACGTGTGTACGTGGATTTTCTTCACAAAACCTGCATGTATTTCTCAAAACATAACCTTCATCATTCTTCTATCTGGACTATTATACCTTTGTCCAAACTCTTTATCACATCCGTACTAGATTATAAAATCATCATGTTATCATCATGTTGACAATATTCATCAAGTAGGTTGCCATCAAGGACAACACATTTGTCATAATGCCAACAAATTTTGTGTTTACTTTGTGAGTTTCCAGATGTCTTGACTTTCGTATCTAGACCTAGTGAAGTGAAGTTGTATAATTGTTGGAATATTTTGGATCTTGGATTTTCATATATTGACATGGTATACAATTAGAGCTAAAAGAATACATGATTTCCAGGAAGCACTACTGCATATAGTAATAAATTTCGATGAAATAGTACAGTGGTACAACTAAAATTGGTTGTATTATAAAAAATTACAAGAATTTATGTCAATTATTTTTTTAATCATTTCACATTCGTCGATATTGTGACAACATATCTCCACATTGTTGTCATTAAGGTGGTATTCTACATATCGTCATAAATACAATGGTATCCAATGGTTGTTGCAATACTAACAAAAATCCTCTCTTTAATTAGTAACTTCTATTCATGGAGTTATTAATGGAATGGCGTGTCACGTTTTGACTAGTCAAATTTGACTTGTTCAACTATCATCATAATTTTGACGATGCGTAAATTTATAAATATTTATCTCTTAAGAGATGTTGTAACATTTTAATTATAACTACAATGATTCTAAAAGGTTATAAGGTCTTCTTATCAAGCAAAAAACTTCAAACCATTCAACTTCACTAGAACTGTCACATGGAGATTATTATGAAGAAGACCTCATCAAAAGACAACAAGAATCACAACAAGACTAATTAGACATCATTAACTGCTCATATTTCAGAAATCTTAGCATATGTACATGACCCTTACAAAATACTTTCACGTGTGTACGTGCATTTCAAGAAGCATACCGCGTACAAATATGTCCATATTGCAGAATCGACACGCGACTCCCTAGAAACAGACCCGCGTATGTACACACTTTTTCTATGAAAAACTTCTATACCAATCTGTAATTATTGACTCATTCCTTCACTGCACAACAAAACTTCAGTGAAACCCAAATCTCGGCAAACATACATTAGAACATTATTATCACATATCAACCCATAAGCAAATCATGTAGTCATTTCAGATCTACGAGATCTGATCCCATATCACATTCCTTATGCAGCCTTATTTCAAATCAAACAATTCATCAATAGCCTATTCCTTGCACACTGAACACTTTGATCTTCATCTCCTTATATAGCTTCGGCCTTATCCAATACCACAAGACAAATCCTCAGAAATGTCGATGGTATTTCTAGACAAGATCAAATATCCGTTGTCACGCTGATTAGTCTGGGCAAATATCATGCTAAAGATCCCTGGTATTTAGGATACCATGGTGTGGAAACTATACACGCTTTCTCTTGTCCATACCCGCGTGTGTACATGGATTTTCTTCACAAAACTTGCGTGTATTTCTCAAAACGTCAGCTTCATCATTCTTTTGTCTGGACTGTTATACCTTTGTCCAAACTCTTTGTCACATTCGTACTAGCTTGTAAAATCATCATGTTATCATCATGTTGACAATATTCATCAAGTAGGTTGCCATAAAGGACAACGCATTTGTCATAATGCCAACAGATTTTGTATTTACTTTGTGAGTTTCCAGATGTCTTGACTTTTGTATCTAGACTTAGTGAAGTGAAGCTGTATAATTGTTGGAATCCTTTAGATCTTGGATTTTCATATGTTGACATGGTATACAATTTGAGATAAAAGAATACATGATTTCCAGGAAACACTACTGCATATAGTAATAAATTTCAACGAAATAGTACAATGGTACAACTAAAATTGGTTGTATTGTAAAAAATTACAAGAATTTATGTCAATTATTATTTTTAATCATTTCACATTCGTCGATATTGCGACAACATATCTCCACATTGTTGTCATTAAGGTGGTATTCGCGATATCATCGTAAAGACAATGGTATCCAATGGTTGTTGCAATACTAGCAAAAATCCTCTCTTTAATTAGTCACTTCTATTAGTGGAGTTATTAATGGAATGGTGTATCATGTTTTGACTACTCAAATTTGACTTGTTCAACTATCATCATAATTTTGACGTTGCGTAAATTTATAAATATTTTTCTCTTAAGAGATGTTGTAACATTATAATTATAACTACAATGATTCTAAAAGGTTATAAGGTCTTATTATCAAGCAAACAAAATGTTTATATATATATATATATATATATATATATATATATATATATATATATATGTGTGTGTGTGTGTGTGTGTGTGTGTGTGTGTGTATATATGTATATCAATTGCATTACAAAATATAACAAAACTAATATGCCTCTCAATTTTATAACATAATCATCGCATAATTTTCTTATGGGGAAGCATGTAAACAAACATTAGTAGGGGGGAAATATGAAGGAGATGATGGGAGATGTTATTTCTGTTGCACTGACGTGGAGGTTTACGTCATGTAAGAGTTTTAAAAGGAACAAATAAAAGGCATTGTAGGAAACATGGGCACATTGAAGGGGGACTAAAGGAATATCATCACTTGGTAAGCTATATATTCACTATTTATTATGCTTATATTAATTGTATTTGTAAAATTTTATATTGTTATAATATTTGTTATGCAGACTAATTTTGCATGATTATTTGTAATTTTAAAGTCAAGTTGCCCCCCTAGTTGGTGTATGAATGTAGTATACATGGGGGTGGATATTATAAGGAACATAGGGGTGTACCCAAGGGCATAATGTGATGCAAAAGGGAACCAAAATTAGTTAGTTTAGTTAAGGATGATGAATAAATAGGCCATAGTTAATAATAAAGTGGTTAACCCGATTTATGCAAGGGATCATAATAAGTTAGGGAATAATGTGATAAGCCCACGGTATTGGATGTATGATATTGAGGGCTGAGGTATTACAATGGTATTGTATGTATGAATCCTATATAGAGGCTAGAGATTCTCCATTATAGATATGTCGAGTATTGTATTGTATTGACAAGCATACATGTGTGAAGGGTTCTCCTTCCTTAAGGAGTGATTGTATGGTATTGCCTCACCTTAAGAGTTTTCTATTAATACAGATATGAAGAATTTCTATATAATCTTGGATTTATATTATCAAATCATTCAATATGTTTGCAATTTTATTACAAGTGGTATCCAAGTTGAATTCTTTTCTAGATATTTTATTTTGTCTCGAGTTTTCTCCTTCCTTAAGGAGTGATTGTATGGTGTTACCCCACCTCAAGGGTTTTATTAATAAAGAGCGAAGCACTCATATCTCATTCTTGTATTGCTCTTGGGATTATTTTGACAAATATTTTAATATATTTTCAAGTTTATTAAAAGTCATATCAGAGCTCTTTCCTTGGAAAAGCGGGGAGTTTTTTTTCTTTTTATAGGATTTTATTTTGGAAAAATAGTGGGCGGTGACTTTTAGATCAATTTATAAAAATTTTGTGCTGAATTTTTAGAAAAAAATTTCATATTTGAATTCCTCTCTAAAAAGTACCCAGTTAAAAAATAATCGTCTAAATCAGAGCCCAAATGGAGGAGATCTCGTTGGTTTAAAATCGGTTATTTGTCAGAAAATTTTCTGATGGAAAATCATGGGTGGTGGCTTTCAGGTAATTTTTTAGAGATTTGGGGTTGTATTTTTAGAAAATAATTACAAATTTGAATTCATCTTGAGAAAATACACAAATTAAAAAGTAAATATCATTTAAATTGGAGTCCAGATGGAGGAGATCTCGCTAATTTAAAATCAACTATTTTTCTAGAAATTTTCGTGATGATGAAAAAGTTTGCAGCGCAGATCTAAGTAACAAAGTCCCTGATTTGTGATTCCAATTACATGGAAAGATGTAGAGTAGCCATTCCATTTCCAAAAGCATGCTATAATAAGAATTTTGAGTTATATTGGCCGAGCTGTGACCATTTCAAAGTTTATGCCTAAAGTAAGTGATTTGTTTTTTCAATGCCCTCATTTGATTTTAGGGTTTATGGCATGATTTGTTTTATAGGAAAAGATGATGAGCCTACTATTAAAAATATATATAAAAGTCAAAAAGTCAAAATATTCAACATTTGGGCAAGATATGGCATGGATTAATTTTAGAGATGAGGCTACCATATGGTGTAACTCACTTGACTATAAGCAAATGATGGCACTTCCCACAGAAGAATTTGAAAATTTCCTTTTTAAAAAAATGGTCTCATGCTAGAAAGCAGGATAATGAGAAACATAAAGGGTTATTTTCTACTGATATCTCCATATTACAGGTTCATGGATGTATTCACAAGGAGAAGGTCATTGTTTGTATTAACCCTAGTTGCAAGCATAATCTCATCAATATCAAATTAGTCAAAAGATTGACAGTTCCTCCACAAAATAATGAAAGAACACAAGTTGATTGTGTGCATATTCAAATATTTAAGGACATACAAGTTACCATTAATAAATATGTGTTACACTCAGAATTTTGTGCTTTATATATGGATGCATAGGATGTTTTTTTTTTAATATCCTTTCATGGGTTTAGTTGGTATAATCAATGTGAATGTACAAAAGAAATTTATGAAGTTATGGTAGAAAAGGAAGAAAATTAACTTGCAGGATATTTCCACTAGTAAACGTGTAGAGATTGAGGAGGCACAGTGAGAAATCTCTACAGGAATTGACACATCAAATGATGAGTCCTTGGTAAAGAAATAAGGGAAGACAAGCTAGTACACACTCAACAATAGGTACCACAAAAAGAACTAAACATCATTCAGGCACCATCAGTTGAGTGATTAAAGAAGAAAACACCATCAGTTAAGGCTTCTGCATATCACGACTTACACCACCGAGAAAGACTCCAATCAAGAATAAAACAACGAACGAGATGGCACTATATTAGAAATAAGTACGTAGGCACCGAGAGGACATGCAAAGAGGCTTGGAAGTCCATCCACAACACTTCAACACATGGGAACCATAAGAACCAACTTCCATGTCAGGTGAGCGAGGTAGCTGCTAGATCAAGTGTTCACCTATCTCTTGAATGGATGGGTGCACATGCCTGGTGTGAGTGTACTAATCTTTTCAGTAGATATTATTATTTGTGTGCTTCTCATGTTTTAGGGATGAAACATGCTTTAAGGGGGCTGGAATGTAGTATACCTAGGGGTGGATAATATGGGGTACATTAAGGTATACCCAAGGGCATAATGTGATGTAAAAGTGGACCAAAATTAGTTAGTTTAGTAAATAAATAGCGTAAGTCATTACCCGCATTAATCATGATTGTAAGTGGTTGACCCTCATTATAAAAAGGGACCACAATTAGTTAGTTTAGTTAAGGATTATGAATAAATAGGCCATAGTTAATAAATAAAGTGGTTAACTTGATTTATGCAAGGGACCACAAGTAGTTAGGGAATAATGTGATAAGCCCATGGTACTGGATGTATGGTATTGAGGTCTCATGGTATTAAAAATGGTACTACCAATGGTATTGTATGTATCAATCCTATATAGAGGATAGAGACTCGCCATTGGAGATATGTTCAGTATTGTATTGTATTGACAAGAATATGACTTGTGGAGTGTTCTCCTTAAGGAGTGACTGTATGGTGTTTCCTTACCTCAAGGGTTTTCTATTAATAAAGATATGAAGAATTTCTATATATTCTTGGATTTATATTATCAAAGGTTTCAATCTATTTGCAGGTTTATTACACTGAATTCCTCAAGTAGTAGTAGAAATTATGTTGTACAAGCTAAGAAAAATGGAGTAAATATTGAAGATCAAGTTAATAATCTTATGGAAGAAGATGACAATAATAGCAGAGTTCAAGACGATGGGACAAATGAATTGATCCAAGACTTGTTCACTCGACTAATTAGTGATTAGAATGAAGACAATGATGATAATATTCTATATGAACTTTTCTTATAAAAGGGAACAACACCACTTTATGAAGGGTCTAGACCAAATATTATCTTCGCTTCATTATTTTTGGTGAACTTAAAGGTTTTGAATGGTTTGTCAAACACTTGTATGACACAGGTCCTAAGGTATATAATATGTTTCATCACATATCATACATAAAGGCTGATTTTTTTCCTCTTTTATTGTGTTAAATAATGTGTAAAATAAGAATGATTTTTTTACAATTAATATTATTTACACTAACTAATGATTTTTTATGTTATAGATTGCTGGTGAAATTATGTTACCATCGTCAAATATTTTAGCTCACACATACTGTTATTTATATGCCATCGTGGAAGAAACTGGAATGGAGTATCAAGCTATAGATGAATTTCCTAATGATTATATTATATATTATAAACAACATGCATCAAAAACAAAAGGCACGCAATGTCAGAGTAGTAGATATCAAACCAATCAAATAATAAAAAAGTTTCTTCAAAAGGTTCTTCGTCATATTCTCATAATTCCACACTTGCAACAATGTTCAAGTGCAAAACCATCGCATGGTTTATGGATTACCATCCATGGAAGAGAAGTGGAGATGACATTCTTTGAATTCTTATAGATGGATATGGATTTAGGGAAATTTAAGAAAAATGGCCACATTTTAAAGATGAACCTTGTAATGTTAGGCTTTCATTGGCAGCTAAAGGTGTTATTCCATTTGGAGAGTTGAGTCTATTTACTTAGTGTGACCAATATTCGTTATCAATAATAATATTTCTCCTTGGATGGAAATAAAGAGGGAGCACATAATGTTGACAATGATTGTTCTTGGTATTTGTTTACATTAATTTTTTGAATGTAACATTTTCATTTGTCCTATTTTTTGCGTAATGTCTTATATTTGTTTATCTACTTATATATACATATCATGATAGTAATTATGTGTAATTTCAAACAATTAGGTAAGTACCAAGTTAATTTAGATATGAATGTATATATCGTGCCTCTTATCAACAAGTTACTAAAGTTATGGGTTTACATCACTATTTATGACATATGTAAACCAATAAGGTAGAAGAAATTTTAATTACATGGAATACTTGTATGGACAATTCATGATTCTCAGAGACTAACACATTTTTATGGTATGTAATGTTCCAATATTGCACCTTAATAGCATATAATTAATTGAAGATATCATGCACGTTTTTCAAATAATCACTTCGTATAATTGACATTAATCCATCACTCCCACGTATTCAAATAAATGGTAAATTCACATGTCTAGTTTGTGGTCCTAAGATGAAATATCGTTGTTCAAAAAGTTCAGGGAAGGAGTTTTTTGATGAGTATAGGAACTTCCTCTCTAATAACCATAGGTATCGCATTACTAAAAAACATATTTCCAATGGGAAAGGAGGGACTAGATTAAAACCATGAAGAATGACACCTCACCTATGTAGGTGGAATATAATAGAAATTTTCAATGTATGCAATTTTTAATGTATCATATATGTAATGTTTTGAATTTTTATTTTTATATAAGTTATTTTACCATATTTGATAATTATTGTTGTGATTTCTTCTATACTTCATCTTGAAGGTTGTGAAGGTAATAATAATGGGCTTCTACAAGGAATCAAAAGTTATTTCACTCAATTCATGAGGTTTCCCTACTATGAGGACCCAAGAATACTTCTTTTGCTTGATACAATGCATATTGGGAAGAATGTGATAGAAATGTTATGGTGAATCATAGATGGTAGGAGGGATAAATAAAAAAATCGTCAAAATTTGTAGTGACATTCAGGAAGCCAATCATGCAATGCAAAGTGGGATCTTGTAGTACCCTCCTCCCAAATTTACCCAAGTTAACCGGTCCGTTGGGGTAAACACGTGACAAGAGGATACTATGATATGATTGAACTCCCCATGTATAGTTAAGGAAGTGGAACTAACAAAACACAACTAATCTGACCTTCTGCATATGGTACAAAACCTTCAGGAGCCAACCAACCCTTCCAGGAGACCAACCCCTGAGGTAACTTGATATTTTACTGACCTAGAGCCTCAATTGCTCCAATTACATGGGCATGCATGCAACTAGGGCCATCCAATTTCTCCCACAACAAGGGCATGGAAGCGATTGAAAACATTTTTCAGCTAGTTCAGAGCCAACAACCTTCAATTTTGTGCCACTTTTTCTGGACCAAGACTCAAGCCACTACCTAGAACTTCATGAAACCTTCAGGAATGATAAATAACACAAAAAAGAAGGTACTAATGCAAACATTTGGTTAATGACTTAACTGGACCCCTACTAGCCATGACAAACATTTTTTAAAACATGTCACAAATATGAACTCTACAGGTCATAACAACATATTTGAGCATAGGGGTCTCATACTTATCTACGAATCACTAAGAAGCATTGTTGCCTTATCACATTAGCTGCATTATCATCTATTAGGTCATATATTCATTGGCCATTCATTTACAATTAGAACATGATGAGAGGCATACATTAGCATTGTCATAAAACATGCTCATAACCAACATATAACCAACAAAAATAACAAGGATACAACAACCATAAATACCACATATGAATCAATACATTTACACATGAAATATTGAGGAGAAGGAATTCTTATTAATGAATTCATAAACCAACCAATTTTGGACTTCCACGTACCATTTGACCATAGATTGGCTAAACCAAATCTTTCTTTAAGAAAATCACCCATGTGCCATATTCCAAGCATGAATGTGGGACTCATAACCAAAATCAACCAAGGCTTCCCAAGGCTATACGACCTTACCCTCATCAATAGAACTAGGATTTATCACAATCCACACTAGATCACTAGGCCCTAAAAAAGCATGGATGCCATTAGATTTCTCCACCTACACCATGAGGAATTTTCCTATCTCCTAGTCTCTAGGCTTTACTGTATATTCTACCATTCACCATTCGGGATTCCTAGGCCTAATCAAGACTCCACCCTCCAGCATTTATCATATATCTTGCCAATCACCAGCCAAGGATCCCTAGGCCTGATCGAGGGCACCCACCTCTAGTTTTTACCATATATGCGGACATTCACCCATCGATGATTCCTAAGCCCACCGAGGTAATACAAAATAAAGCTTTACCGCAACCCACAGTTCGGTTCAGGGGTTACTAGGCGAAGGCTTTACTGATTCATGGATCACTAGGCCATGTGTTCTTTCTTTTAGAGACCACCTCACTTGGTTTCAAATCCATCCAGTAATCCAACTCAACTAAAATATGAGAACCCCATCACACTATGGCTATCTGAAAATAGCAAGGCAAGGCTAAAGAACATTGTCACATGTGGAAAAACCCATCCCAATGACAACATGAGAACCAACAACACACATGGATAACCATGCATGCCAAAACTAGCAAGGAAATCAAACATGTAAATCGATCCTGCTTGATCCTTGCTTGTCCTTGCTTGATCCTTGCTTTCCTTTGCCTTCTTTTATTTTATTTACCCAATGCTAAAGTGCTCCAAGAAAAATAAAGTGTCCAAGAGTGGGAGAGAGAGAATAGAGAGAGAGCTCCAAAATTGAATTGACAAAAGGTAAAACTGGCAAAAGGTACCAACTAATCCTCATAAGCCTTTTTAATAATGAGGCCTTTATTTTCTTCAATTTCCATTATTTTTCCTTCATTTTCATCCTCACATGCAACCTATAACTCTTCACCTTCCTTTTCTCCGAATTTCCTTTATTTTCATTAATAAATTTCCAAAAATTCCATTTTACCTTTCCAAAGCCTTTGCCATTGACTTTGCCATTTTCCTTTAGCCATAATAACCGAAATGAAAACCCACTAGGATGTTTTTCCCACCATTCATCTTGGAATACATGTCCCATGACCTTTGTCTTATATTTTTACATGAATTTTTTACCAGGGCTATTACATAACCCTACCCCTTGGGGGAACACCGTCCTTGGTGTTCAATGGCACCTACAACCAGCAAGACTGTTGAAATGAAAAACATACTACCCATGGAGATTTATAACACAACTCGTTGCATTATTTATAGTGACCATTATTGAAACATGACAAACATACCATTTATTGGAGCTTTATAACATATCTCATTACGGTATTTACAATAACCGCATATACTTATGCACATTTTCTTGAACCAAAAAATAATCATACCATCTTTGTAGCTTTATAAATCCATCTCGATACAATATTTACAATAATACACACATATGCACATTTTCTAAACCAACAAATAAAAGGATACGATGCTTGCATCCACAGTAAGGGAATCCAAAGGCTTACACCTCCACCCTCAAAAGTACTAGTAGGATTCACCTCCTTCCCAGGAATTCTAGAATCTACTGCCAAAGTGAAAGCTGCATGCAATTTCCAACAGTACAATCCTGCGCCGCTTGTCATCTCAGTGAACAGTTACCAACTCATTGTTCCAGGGCACACTCCCAATGTGCATCTGATTCCATCTGGAAATGATAATTACCAAAAACAAATATATTCCTCAACCTTCCCTTATCTGCTACATAGTACCTCAGGAAATCCGGTCACCACCTTCTATGCAGTCAATCACCTTCCAAGTTCCCTAACATCCCCTTCTCTACTACACAGTCCCTTGGGTGAACCATCCCTTGGAAAGGTTTCCTCACATCAGAAGTGCAAAAACCAAGGCATAGCCCTACCTTAAAACCATCCTACTAGTAATAGCATGCTCATGGAAATCAATGGACACTATTGGGCACCTATTTCCAACAATGGTCCTACTCCTGAAGTGCTTTACCAGTATATTTCTTCATGTTATAATTCCTTTTGTTGTTGTTGCTAATTCTTGTAGTTAGTTTCAACCACCCAAATTGGGCATTTCCATGCTTTCCTGTACTAAGAACATAATTTCCATTCGATTCAAAACAAATTTAAATAAATTTAAATCATACCTCATTGGTGGCCCGTCAACAAGATACACTTGTAAGTTTGTTTACTTCCTGTCACAACAAGTCAAACTAGTTGTTTGATCAAATCATCATGTATAAACGCATCACATCTAGTTAGATCAAAACACAACCATCATAGATCAAAATCATGAATCACATGCATTCATCATAAACCAAAATCATAGATCACATGTAACCATCATAAATCATAATCATAGATCATATGTATAATAAAACTGAAATAAAATATTGATACTTATCCTTTAATCAATCCTTCACTTCTACCTTTATCCTTTGTCCTTTTCATACACACGCCAGATCGGTTTCCATGCCCGACAACACCCAGTGCCTTCTCTTCAACCACTTACACATACACATAATGTGCATCACACACATAAAGCCACACATGACATACAACAGCATACAATACATGCACCTACACCTTATATACATCATGACACATACACCTACACCCAGTGTACAACACAACACAATACATACTCCTACATCTGGTGTACAACAAATACACATAGTATAACACAACGAATACACATGTCACAATGCCATGACTACAAAATTCCCACATGTAGTATTGCATGTACACAAGATAGCGTGCACAACATGTTTACTATACCACATGTATGATAGTAACACACGTAAAACATGTACACAATACCACCTATACATGACACCACCTGCATAATGTGTACACAACATCACATGTACATGACACCATTTGCACAACACGTACACAATGCCACATGTCCATCATATCACCTGTACAATGTGTACACAACACCACATGTATACAACACCACATATACATGACATGACATGTATAGAGCACCACATGCACAACATGTACACAACACCACCTACACACAACAGCACATGCACACAAAACTGTGGAGTACTAAAAAAGGTATGTTTTTATCGTTTATTTTGTCATCCTTGCTTTAAAACTCATAACTTCTTTGCATCATGAACTAGGTAGATAATAAGAAATGATGACAAAATCTAAGGGATTTATATGCAACACAAAACTACTAATAATTGCCATTTTCTTATGCAGGAAGAGGAAAAAACGAAAGATTGCCATCCCAAAGGAAAAGACAGGGAAAAGTTAACTGTTATCCCTCTAGTAGGAAACCGCATGCAAACAAGACGATCCAAATTGGAGTGTATAAGCTAGGAAAGGGAAAAGGAGATATCAAATCAGCGCAAGAGAATGAATAGATAACTTTAAATTAATAGTTTGGTGAATCCCTCAGGATCCTTTGATCCTGATGGATCGCTATCTTAACTATTTTTGCATCATTGATATCTCCGCTCAGATGTTATAAGAAGGGGCAGCATTGCTAGCCCAGGGGGGATGACCTGTTGTTGTTTTTATGTAATTCTCCTTTGTATTTGAAAATTTGATCATCGACTCTCGATGAGAAGTGATCCACTGTAACTTTTCTTTGATGTTTTGATATAAATCTGGTTGTCGTTTCATCTCTGATTCTGGAGTAATCTCAAGCGGTGTGTCCTTAGAGGCTAAGGGCCCGGCCCTGGTGGAACACTTGCTCCTTTACATTATCTCTAATTCGTGTGTGTTTTTTATTATCAGCTTTGTTCGGTAATCTGATGTGTTTTGTTATTTTACATCACGGTTCGGTTATATTTGGTTTATGTTCAATTGAGTAATGTTGTTCTCTATGACAGGAATGTTTTATTATTCATTCTGACTTTGTAACGCATTGTTATTCCTTCAATCATTGATATAACATTGTTGTTCCTTACAGAATGCTATTGTTGTTCAACTACAGAGCAACCGTGCTGTAACATTCATAAGTTGGTAGTATTGTATTCATCTATGGTTTACACTTAATCGTGATTTTTGTTCAATTGATGTTAATGTTCCATTACAAATTACAATCGTTATTCTTTATAACTGAGATTGGTACCTGTTGTATTGAAGTCAGAATATTGTTTCTCTTAATATTAAGCGTACTGTGTGTGTTATTTATTTTGGTTCATTGTACATTTACATTTAACCCTAGTTGTTGTTCTATATTTCATTGCCGAGTAGTTACCATTCTATTTATGTTTGCTGTCTGATTTATCCTCGAAGTAGAGATTGCTATCTGATTTCTATAGGATACAATTTCTGCATTTATTTCCTTAGACTGAGGTTTGTTGTTCAATCTTATTTATAAGAACTAGTTGTTGTTCCATTTCCTAGTTGATGTTCCATTTCCTATTATTTGTATTATCATTGCTTTGGTGTGTGGAATGATCTAAGACTGTAGTGAACGTTGAAATTTGTTGTCTAGTTCCCAGGTTGATGATCTTTTCCTTGATTATCTTTAATTACATTAGTTTACAGAGGGATGAGTTATCGTTACTGTACCCTTGACTGATAAATTGCTATAGTTTTCTGAGTGCATGATTTGAGTCTTAAGGTTCTTTTATGTAAGTAGATCTTATTTCAAGCATCCATTTACTCTTGTATTTAGAGCACTATACTACTAGCATTACTCTGACAAATGACCGCCTCAAACTGAGTACACTCTTTGAGATAACAAATCGTTCCTGGATTGACAAGTTAATGTGAGGTAAATAGAGGTGAAAAAGACCCTTTGTACTGCTCGACATTTTGGCTCCATTGCCGGGAAGAGTGTAGCCATTTTTTCTTTTCCAGAGTGATGTAAGAACATGCTAGGAGAGAACCGGGTTTTAAAAATGAAAGGTAAGAACCTGCGTGTGGAGCATGTAATAGCCCTACTCCCCTGCCCGCTTTCCTTCAGATTTGTTGAAGTTTTATTTGGGTAGAAATTAGCATTTGATTTGTGTGCATGACTAAGCAGAAAAAGCCTAAAAAGAATCCTAAACCTCTACCCAAGCCTGAAAAAGCTAAGGGGCCGATGACCCTTGGCTGATTGACCTTTATAGATGAAATCCTTAAGAAAGCAGAATCTCAGTTTTTAGTAGGGCCTAGAAAAGTTACTTCTAGACAGCCTACTAGTTCCCTTCAGGCCACAGGATCACCATCTGTAGCCTTTGCTGAGGTGCACAGTCAAACCGAAGAGCAATATTTTCAAGAAATTGAAAATTCTAGCCCAAAATCATTGCAAGAAGGGAACCTTAGCAACCTCTGTGAAGGAAGAGGAGAAACCGGGGAAACTGAAGAACCAAGATCTCCTCTTGGGATAATTCAACCATTAAGTAGCCCAGATAAGGGAAGCACTGCAAAAATCATTTATAACAAAGTTGAAGAAACTCAAGAATCCCCCCAGAAATTAGGCACTCTCATCATCCCAGATAAAGAAAGTGTCATTAAGGCCATTCCTGTTAGAGCCATTCCCCCTCGACAACCCAGGAATACCCTCCTAGATATCCCAGAAGGTTATTGGCATATATTTGACCAAATGGCCCAGAACCAGCCAAACACACAAACCTCTACACTGTAATACCCCATTGTGGATACTGCAGCTAACGCACCTATGAAAGAAATTCCTCTCCAGCATATCCCTACATTCCATGGCCTTACATCGGAAGATCGGGATGCATTCTTATTTGAATTTTATGTGTTGTGTAGAGGATATGACTATACCATCGATCCCCATAAACTGAAATTATTTCCCTTTACATTAAAAGGGGTTGCTTTAAGATGGTTTATGGGATTGGGTGGTGGTGTTATAAATAACTGGGATCAAATGAAAGAGTCTTTTCCAAAAAAATATCAGGATTACTGTAGGTCTATAGAGTTAAAAGATGAAATATTTCAGATGGTAGCTAGACCAAATGAAACATTAGAAGAGTATGTTGAACGTTTTCAATATAATCTTCAAAGATCTCCTTATGCATCATTACCCTTACTTGATAATGTATTAAAGACAACATTAATTAGGGGAATGAAGGAACAATGGATTGAAACACTAAATATTATGGGAAAAGGAGATATTTATCAGGAAAATTTTGCTAACATTATTAATCTATGTATCAGGAGCTCGAGAGGCAGCACGAGGCTGAAACTAGCAGAACATGATCGATTTGCAAGAGATAATAGAATTTCAGTAGAAGGAGTAACTCGTGCAGAAATTGGAAATTTATTAGAAAATTTTAAAACTGACATATTAGGGACACTGACAACACAACTTGATATTATGCAGGCTAAACAAAAGCAGGCAGAGGCAGAACAAAATTTGGCAATCTTCTGTCCCAGATGTAGAAAGAAACACAGACATAAGGATTGTCCATTAGATACAGTCCAAGTTTGTGCCATTTGTACAAAAGACCACTCTACAGAGAGTTGTCCCTTACTTCCTGAATTGAAAGCAGTATACAAGGAAGCATAAGAAGAGCCAAAGCCGATGTATCTACTCAATTAGTGTCGTCAATGGAAGCCACGGCAATTAGGTATGATCTCAGACCCAGCTTCTTCTTTTCAGCCTCCACAATATCATGCTCAACAATATAATACAATGTGGCAAAATCAACCTCCCTTCCCGAATTGGTTACAACAACCATTTCCTTCATCATATCCATGGCCGAATCAAGCAAGCCAACCCAATTGGCCAAATTTTCCCTACACTCCACCATATTGGCAAAACAATGTATATCCAGCACAATGGTCCCCTCCTACTTCACAGAGTCAAGCCTGGCAAACAAACTGGCAAAGATCGATGAATCAGCCAGTAGGAACCATTCCGCTCCCTCAACTTACACTGCCAACATTACAGCAAAATCCCCAGTCTAACTTAAGACCGCAACTCCCAGCCCAACCCAACCCAAATCCAAATAACAGAGCGATCCAATCTATTCAAATAATTGAAACATCAGAAATAGGAACCGATCTAAGGGAGTATAATGACCTTCAATTAAGATCTTGGCGCATCATTGAAACAGAGGGAGATAAAACCGCTCAAGTTGAAAATCAGTTACCTATAGAACAACCGCCACAAGAAGAGTTTGTGACCAGACAACAAATTCATGATCAAGCAACCACATCTTCCTCCCCATTCCTAGAACGATTAATTATATCTCGACCTATACAATATCCTAATTTTGACATTCTGGGAGAACTAAAAAATCTGTACATAAAAATCCCACTCCTCCAAGCCATTCAAGACATCCCAATATATGCAAATACTATCAAAGAGCTATGTATAAAGAAACCAAGGAGGAAAATAACAAATAACCCAAAAGTCCAAGTAGTTGGCACTCTATCTGACCTATTATCAGGAAAAGAAACACCTGTTAAATATGAAGACCCAGGAAATCCAATAGTAACCGTGCAAATCAATGGACAAACCTTCCCAAATGCTTTAGTTGATATAGGAGCTGCTATCAATATCTTAACAACTACCACTTGCCAAAAACTGGGCATTACATCAGTAGAACCAACCTCCACTTTATTAGAACTGGCTGACCAATCTGTGGTTAGGCCAGAAGGCACACTACATGATGTCATGGTATCCGTTGACTCTTGGGAGTATCCTACCGATTTTATGATAATAAACCCCAAAAACCGACTTGATGGACATCCATTGATTTTAGGTAGACCTTGGCTTGCAACTTCCGATGCTTATATTGGCTATCGACAAGGCAGTATGACCATAACTAGGGGGGCCAATATCAAGAATCTAGCTTTATACCCTCCGACACAGCCAAGTGTCACAATAATAAAAACTAACAAACATCTTGTATCATACCTCACCAAAAATATTAGATCTCCATTAACCATAGAAGAGGCCCTTGATTTCAAAGACCAAACAAAAGATGATGCCATTAACAATTTTATTAGTCGAGTTGAATTCAGATCCCACATACAATGTCACATGATAGAAGCAACATTTGATAATGAATTAGAAGAAGATACTCTTAAAGATACACACGATCAAACAATACCTATGACCTCTGTCTCAAATAGCAAAATTGTAGAAATTGAGCCAGGAAAGACTTTAAACATTAATGCCAACCTGACTTCCGAACAAGAAGAAAAGCTAATCGAACTACTAAGGAAATATAAAGAAGCATTTACATGGGACTATCCTGACATGAAAGTAATAGATCCCCAGTTATGTACGCACCACATTTACATAGAAAAAGATGTGAGACCTGTTCGCCAACCAAAAAGGAGACTTAATCCTCATCTAAAAGACATTGTAAAGGCTAAACTTCAAAAACTTTTAGATGTGAACTTCATCTACCCTATCTCCAATAGTAAATGGGTCTCTCCGCTTGTTGTGGTACCAATGAAGAATGGAAAGTGGAGGATTTGTGTAGATTATAGAGAGCTAAATAAAGCAACACAAAAAGACCACTTTCCCCTTCCATTCATTGACCAAGTATTATACACTTTGGCAGGAAAGAAATTCTTTTCTTTCTTAGATGGCTTCAGTGGATACAATCAGACTCAGATTGCCCCTGAAGACCAAGACAAAACTACTTTTACTTGTCCTTAGGGAACATTTGCCTACAGAGTTCTACCTTTTGGCTTATGCAATGCCCCTGCCACATTTCAAAAAGCTATCCTCAGCATTTTTTCAAATTTAATAAATGAAGGGCTCGAAGTATATATGGATGATTTTACACCATACAGGGATGATTTCAACCTAGCATTGGACACACTGGAAAAAGTGTTGCAGCGTTGCATTTCCACCAAGCTCTCTTTGAGCCATGAAAAATGCTATATGATGATAACATAAGGACTTATTCTAGGTCATTATATTTCAGCAGCTGGAATACAGGTAGACCCAGCCAAAATTCAAATAATTTTGCTAATTCCCATTTCTACCACTCAAATAGAGGTACGCAATTTTCTTGGATTTTCTGGTTATTATAGAACATTTATAGAACATTTTTCTCATATTGTTGCACCTCTATATGCACTGACAGGTAATGTTGACTTTCTTTGGACAGAAAAATGCGACCGTGCTTTCCAGGATCTGAAAAAGCTTGTCTCAACAGCCCCAGTCCTTAGAGGTCCAAATTGGGACCTACCATTTCAAATTTCATCAGATGCTTCAGATACAGCTATTGGAGCAGTCCTTGGGCAGGAAGAAGATAAAAAACCATATGAAATTTATTATATTAGCAAGAATTTATCTCCTGCTGAATTAAACTATACTGTTACCGAAAAGGAATTTTTAGCTATAATACATGCTGTCAATAAGTTTAGGCATTACATTACTGGATATCCTGTTATCTTGTATACAGATCACTCTGCCATAAAATACTTAGCAAATAAACCAATCACAAATGGTAGAATAACCAGATGGTTGATTTTATTGTAGGAATTCGATATCACAATCAAGGACCGACCTGGAAAAGAAAATCCTGTAGCTGACTTTCTCTCACGAATGCCAAAACCAATGGACGCAGCAGCAGTTGAAGATCAATTTCTAGATGAGCATTTGTTTGCTGTCACTGTTAAAACACCCTGGTATGCTGATGTTGCAAATTACTTAGCAGTAGGCAAATTACCAAAACATCTGACCCCCAATGAATGAAAATAGATTATCCAGCAAAGTACTCGATTTTCTTGGATTGGGGGCTACTTGTTCCATACAGGGGTAGATATGCACATCAGGAGATGCATCTGTCAAGGTGAAATTTTTTACATTTTGAAAGCTTGTCACGACGGACCATGTGGCGAACATTTCACCAATTGAAGAACTAGACATAAGGTGCTGCAAACAGGGTATTATTGGCCCACGATCTTCAAAGATGCAAAGAAGTTCGTTCAAGCTTGTGACAGTTGCCAAAGAGCAGGACGCCCTAGTCAGTCCGACGAAATGCCCCTGAATCCACAGCTAGTTATTGAACCATTCGAGTGATGGGCCCTCGATTTTGTTGGTCCAATTAACCCATCCTCGAACCAAAAAACATATATTTTGGTAGCAACAGAATATGTCACCAAATGGGTTGAAGCAGAGGCATTACCAAGAGCTACAGAGGATTCCGTCATACAGTTCTTGTTTCATATATTTGTCTGATATGGGCTTCCAAGAGACATAATTATAGATGGTGGACCATAGTTTGCTGGTAACAAGATTGCTGCAACACTAAAAAATTATCATATCCAACATAAAATTACTACTCCATACCACCCACAGGAAAATGGTCAAGTAGAAAGCAGCAATAAAATAATAGAAGCAATCCTAACAAAAACCATTGCATCACATAGACGTGATTGGGCTGCAAGATTACCAGAAGCCTTGTGGGCTTACAGAACAACATGGAGAAGCACTACCGGCTATTCACCATACCAACTAGTATTTGGAAAGGAACCCATCTTTCCAATAGAATTTGAAATAAAAACACTACGAACAGCACAAGAAGTCGGTCTAGATCTAAACAAGGCACAGATTAATAGATTACAACATATCAATGAGCTAGATGAAATCAGGCTCTCTGTCCTTCAACGCACTACATTGATCCAGCAGCAGCGAGCTAAATGGCATGACGCACTCATTAAAAAGAAAGTCTTCCGCAAAGGAAATTTGGTGCTCCTATATGATTCCAGGTTTCAGGGTTTTCCCGGAAAACTTCAGACTCATTGGCTGGGGCCATATGAAATCCAGAAGGTACATGATAATGGCACCCTTACTCTAATCACCATTGACAGATCTACACATACCTTCAAGGCAAACGGCCACCGAGTTCGACTATACCGCAAACCAATTACTCGAGAATCCTTCTACCAGCAACTCCGCGAAGAATCCGACATCCAAATTTTGAAGGAGGAAGAGAAATCTTCCTCACCTCTAGTTCATTATGTGATTCAACTATTTTTATATTCTATACATAATTCTCTTGTTTTGTTAGCATAAATTATTTTCTCTACATACTTTTTTTATATATATATTTGCACTTTGCTGTTCCTTTTAGGAAGAAATAGCATTCTCACCACTTTGCTATTCCTTTTCAGGGAACCCTGCATTCTGCTGTTCCTTCTTGTAGGCTCAGCAGTTCCATCATTTTGTTGTTCCTTTCCCAAAGGAACAACACTTGCATTTTTTCTACTGTTCCTTTTTCCGAAGGAACGACACTGTCGTTTTTGCAGTTCCTTTTCTGAAGGAACAACACTTGTGTGCACTTTTTTTTCTGCTATTCCTTTTCTGAAGGAACAACATTTTCGTTTTGTTGTTCCTTTTCCAAAGGAACAACGCTTTTGGTTTCTGCTGTTCCTTTTTCCCGCAGGAATAGCACTTGTATTTTCTACTTTCTGCTAATCCTTTTTCCCGAAGGAACAACACTTGTATTTTCTACTGTTCCTTTTCCAAAGGAACAACACTTTTGGTTTTTGTTGTTCCTTTTTCCCGAAGGAACAACACTTGTATTTTTTTTTTGTTCCTTTTCCAAAGGAACGGCACTTGCATTTTTTGCTGTTCCTTTTTCCCGAAGGAAAAACACTTGTATTTTTTGTTGTTCCTTTTCCAAAGGAACGAGACTTGTGTTTTTTGCTATTCCTTTTTCCCGAAGGAACAACACTTGTATTTTTTGCTGTTCCTTTTCCAAAGGAATGGCACTTGCGTTTTTTTGTTGTTCCTTTTCAGAACTTGTATTTTTCTGCTATTCCTTTTCCAAAGGAACAACGCTTGTGTTTTTTTGTTGTTCCCCTTTGAAACGCCAACATTTTTGTATTCCTTTTACTTATGATTGTTCTCCTTGCCGTTCCAATTCAAAGACACCTATTGTTCCTGATGTTTCGAGTCTATTGGAGCACAGCTATACAATTATGCGATGCATACAAAACTGGAACACACTGAAATCAGTAAATTACATAAAATCGCCATTTTTACAAGAAAGTGCTTTGAATTGATAGGAGGGAAGAGGAAAGGACACAATTATTCATCACTTTGCTGTCATTATTCTACTAATACTAATATGATTGGTTATCTTTATCATGATGGTTCTTTTTGAATTCCCATAATCTTCTTTCATCATTATTAAGGAATAAGAACAAAGGGTATATTTTTATATTGAGATGTTAAGACTTCTTCCAACATTCCTAGTCTTAAGGATAGCTGAACCACCCTTTGTGTATAAATAGGAAAGTACTTTATAAAAGAGAAAAAAGAGAAAAATGTTTATATGATATCGGTTGTCAAATGAAGGATAGGGGGTCTCATCAAGAGCCAACCTACCATGATCATAAGGAAGAAAGTGAAGTGGCATTCCCACTATGGCCACCACACCAGGGATATGATCCAAGAGGCACATCACAAAAAATAAAGAGTCCTTGGAACAGGAGGTCTCATCACGAGCCGGCCTGCCCACCTTTCACTTCTTCCTGGTGAATGGCATTATGGTTTAACTGGTTACCAAGCCAGCATAATGACCTCCATTTTGACATTGCACAACACTTCCTAAAGCATACACAAAGGATCATGGTTCCATGGGTGAAACAAACAACTCTGTCAAGGTTATGGACACCTGTGGGCAACAGAGCTCTGTTGATGGTATCGAAGTCACATTCCTTATACACCAATAGCAATCATCAACACCCTTCTTGGTCTTATACCTTTGTAATGGGTCAAATGAGATTATGTATATCACTTCCCTAAACCTTTAAACACATGAAAATCTATTACAACCAATCATGACCGAAAAGTTGATAATGACCGCATCAAAGTTTTTGTGCACATCAGCTGTCCTATCCTCCCAGCCTCACATCATATCACAACATTCTCTTACTTGTTAAGCAATCCTACTATACACCTCGATTTTGGCAATTTTTTCGGCATGCCGCTCTCTCATTTGACGGTTGAGGATGGCCTATCACATTGCAGGGGGGAAGCAGGTGACCTCATAATTTGTTGATATACGTGTCAGATTATTATTCAAGAAACTTTTACTTGGGAATAAGAAGGCTTAACGGTATATCATTTTTCAATTTGCATGACCTGTTGTTCCTAAGCTATTTCCATATTATGCTCTGCAGCAATTAGTAAGTGACTCAGGATTTGAACGAGCTTGTTGTTTCGTTATTTTCTCTATATTTTAAACAGTTTGAACAGCTTGTTGTTACATTGTTGTCTCTGTGTTTTTACAGTGTGCTAAAACATGGGAGGAAGATCAATTCGGAGAGAACCACAAGTATTGACAGTTTCTGATGCTGCATGGGAAATCTTAACGAGGGAAGGATGGATAGTCTATCTCAATCAGCTACAAGAATCCAACGAGACTGTAGCAATAGAATTCTTGCAGAAATTGCAAGAATATCACTCCACAGTAAGAGGGAGACACATAGCAGTCACCGATGACATAATTGCAGAGGTCTCGGGACTACCATCCACTGGACCTATGTGGACTCTAAAGAAGGAGAGACTGCGAAAAATCATAAAAAATTTTCAAGACGAAGGCTAGAACCTGACCGTAAGAGGAAAGGGAGTTCTACCAGTAGCATTAGGAGAGTCGTGGGTAGAATTGGCGAAGATCATCTAGAGCTACATCACTTGTGAAGGCCGAAAAGATGTGGTAAGACCACGACACCTTAAGCTTTTAGCCGTATTAAAACAGAAATGCTCTGTGAACTTACCTGCATTTTTAAATTCCTTACTACATGATGTTGCCCGAAGCATGAAAAAATCACAACACGTAGAATCGGTAGTAAGTCACCATGGGCTGATACGACTGATAGTTAGCCACAGTCTTGCTCAGCAACAGAGCAGTTGGGAAGAATTAATTGCCACGATAGACGGGGGACTGACTCTACCAGCCCCAAAACGAAAACATGCTACCAGTACATAAAATAGACCGTTGAAATGGAGGAAATCAGTTAGATTGGCATGGATCAGAGGGAAGTTGGAAAATTCCCGAGGGAATACCATCTAACCAGTGGAGATAGATGATTCAGGGGATGAGCAACCCCCGCAATTAGAAGGAGAGGAGAATGAGAAATAGATGGAGGAAAATAATGAAGGCGAAATAGAGGAAGAGACTAAGCATTTTGGGCAGGCAGAGGAAGAGACAGAGCAATGCGAAGAGAGCCCATTGCAAAATCCATTGCAAGAGGATGAATTGGCCCAAATTTTGGCCAATATGGGCGAATATACCCAACCTCTTAGCCCCCTGGGCCTCCATATTGAAGAAGAACCAAAGGAGCATTCTGCTCAGGACAAAAATACACTCGAAGAGTTATGTGATGAGGAAGAAGAAGAAGAGAATCATTTTGTTCATGATGAAAGTATAACTGGAGAGAAAAGTGATGAAGATACAAAAGAGGAACAATCTGTTCCCAGCCAGACTACACCGGAAGAATTTCATGGAGAAGAAGGGGTGGAAAAAGAAGTCACCTAGGAAATAACAGAACTAGCTAGGGTTTTTACTCCTGAGCAACCTGGTCAGAATAACGAAGGGGCACCCCAAGAAGAAAACCAGGAAATTGGCCAAGATGACAATCTAGGCCCGAGTAAACAAACAGTTGTTCCTTCTAAGAAAACAAAAGAAATTAAAAGATTACGAAAAGAACAGCGAAGACTGTTGAATGTGATAGCATGACTTTGACAACAAATCAGGGTTTTGAAAATGGGAAAGAGAGCAAAAGGGACCTCAGGGGTAAGACATGCAACCACCCTGGCGAGACCCCTCAAGAAAAAGGTTAGGAGGACTCAAGTCCAGACTGTGGTTCAAAACCAAAAGGAACAACATTCAGTTGTTACCCACGTTGAAGTGCAAACATATGATATATCAGCCTGCGACAAGGAAGTTCAGACATAGGCACAACCCTTTGAAGAAATGTGAACCATAAACACGAGGCAATGCAATAAGAAGATTCAAGTAAATCTTCCACTTACCACTACCATGTGGGACAGTGATCCGAGGACAGTAACCCTATAAGAGGGTTTGATGCAAGCTCAACAAGCAGTAGGAAAACTTACAGAACAAACGGTTTCTCGAGAGAAGTATGAAGAATTACAACAACAACTAAGGAATGTCAATTTATCTGAAAGCCGGGCTTTTGAAGGATGGCGAAAGGAAGAAGAAAGAGTCGCCAAGGTAACTCATAGATTAGATGTAGTTATCAGAAAGTTGGATACTTTATGCTCTTTGTACACTGACGTCCTAGCATGTAGAGCCCCTCCTAAGAATTATGCCTTGCTTTTAATGGAACGATATTTGCAAATGAAAATTAAGGCTGTCAAAGTAGGAGCCCCTATACAAATTAATACTATTGATGATTTCATAAATTGTTGTAAGCACTATGGAATAAAGGTCCAAAGATTATTGTGTGAATTCTATCTGCATAACCTTGTGCTAGATCAAGAGATAGAGCAGAACCCCGACCCTTTCATTGGGGACATCCAACTGCAGGCATTTATTTCGTTTGGAGTTAATCAAATCAAATGGCTTAAAGCCTATAATGCCTTCCAAAGACAAGAAAACGGATTAGACTTATGGGTAAGAGCTGAGCCTAGAGATCCATTACAGTTGTGGAATAAACATAGGAACCTCATGAGGACTCTGGGCGTGATTGAAGCATTAGGACCCATTCATATAGAAATCAATCGGCAAGGGATAGAATACTTCTTTACCATCAAGGACCTTACCATTGCAGCTGCTAAATTTTGATATCAGACCTCTAATCCGAATATCCAACTCAGGGAACCATTTAATTGTGAGAACTTTAAGTTAGTCACTGACCACTTGAGCCTCTATGGTGATCTTATCTTGAGGGCAGGGCCATCTTGGTTAGGATATAGGTTCAGGAGTCCGATTATTTGGCACCCTGCACCTGGATACCAATCCCTATATGAGATTCCTGAGGGTCAAACAGACCATATTTTCGAACACGTAGCTAGGCATCATGGTTGTAGACCACCACATGAGATTCTATCTCTGGCCTACTCTCTCACCGCCTTACATATCAACTACAATGTTTTCATGAGGGAATGAAAAATGGTAAGCAGGGGGGTGTGTGGAGTACTAAAAAAGGTATGTTTTTATTGTTTATTTTGTCATCTTTGCTTTAAAACTCATAACTTCTTCGCATCATGAACTAGGCAGATAATAAGAAATGATGACAAAATCTAAGGGATTTATATGCAACACAAAACTACTAATAATTTCCATTTTCTTATGCAGGAAGAAGAAAAAACGAAAGATTGTCGTCCCAAAGGAAAAGACAAGGCAAAGTTAATTGCTATCCCTCTAGCAGGAAACCGCATGCAAACAAGACAATCGAAATTGGAGTGTATCAGCCAGGAAAGGGAAAAGGAGATATCAAATCGGCAAGAGAACAAATAGATAACTGGAAATTAATAGTCTGGCGAATCCCTCAGGATCCTTTGATCTTGAGGGATCGCTATCTTCACTAATTTTGCATCATTGATATCTCCGCTCAGATGTTATAAGAAGGGGCAGCACTACTAGCCCGGGGGGGACGACCTGTTGTTGTTTTTATGTAATTCTCATTTGTATTTGAAACTTTGATCATCGACTCTCTCGTTGAGAACTGATCCATTGTAACTCTGCTTTGATGTTTCAATATAAATCTAGTTGTTGTTTCATCTGTGATTCTGGAGTAATCTCAAGCAGTGTGTCCCTGGAGGCTAAGCGCTCGGCCCTGGTGGAACACTTGCTCCTGTACCATTATCTCTAATTCGTGTGTGGTTTTCATTATTAGCTTTGTTCGGTAATCTGATGTGTTTTGTTATTTTACATCACAGTTCTGTTATATCTGATTTATGTTCAATTGAGTAATGTTGTTCTCTGTGATAGGAATGTTGTATTATTCATTCTGACTTTGTAACGCATTTCTATTCCTTCAATCATTGATATGAAATTGTTGTTCCTTACAGAATGCTATTGCTTTTCAATTACAGAGCAACCGCGCTATAACATTCATAAGTTGGTATTATTGTATTCATCTATGGTTTACACTTAATCGTGATTGTTGTTCAATTGACGTTGTTGTTCCATTACGAATTACAATCGTTATTATTTATAACTGAGATTGGTACCTGTTGTATCGAAGTCAAATTACTGTTTCTCTTAATATTAAGCGTACCACGTGTGTTATTTATTTTTGTTCATTGTACATCTACATTTAACCCCAGTTGTTGTTCTATATTTCATTGCTGAGTAGTTTCCATTCTATTTCTGTTTGATGTCTGATTTATCCTCAGAGTAGAGATTGCTATCTGATTTCTGTAGGATACGATTGCTGCATTTATTTCCTTAGATTGAGGTTTGATGTTCAATATTATTTATAAGAACTAGTTGTTGTTCCATTTCCTAGTTGCTGTTCCATTTCCTGTTATTTGTATTATCATTGCTTTGGTGTGTGGAACGATCTAAGACTGTAGTGAACGTTGACATTTGTTGTCTAGTTCCCAAGTTGATGATCTTTTCCTTGATTATCTTTAATTACATTAGTTTACAGAGGGTTGAGTTATCATTATTGTACCCTTGATTGATAAATTGCTATAGTTTTCTGAGTGCATGATTTGAGTCTTAAGGTTCTTTTCTGTAAGTAGATCTTATTTCAAGAATCTGTTTACTCTTGTATTTAGAGCACTATACTACTAGCATTACTCTGAAAAATGACCGCCTCACATTGAGTACACTCTTTGAGATAGCAAATCGTTCCTGGATTGACAAGTTAATGTGAGGTAAATAGAGGTGAAAAAGACCCTTTTTACTGCTCGACAAAAACCACATGTACAATCATGCACAGAACACCATATGTACATAGCACCACATGTACAACATGCACACAACACCGTATGTACATAGCACTACATATACAACATGTACATAGCACCATATGTACACAACACTTCATATCCAACATGCACACAACACCCATATGCACACAATACCACATATCCAAAATGCACACAGTATGATATGTACACAACATCGCATATCCAACATGTACATAACACCATCTATACCCAACACTGCATAAGAAATCTACACACAACACCATATATACAACAGGAACACATCATCATATGCACACAATACTACATATGCTACATGTACACAACACCAATACTGCACATCCTAAGACCACACTATCCTTACCAAGAAACCTTGCGCCTAGTGTCTCTCCACCATCCATGGCTATCCTAGCATGCTGCAGATCACATTGTTTTCATTTCGTTGATGTATCTCTCAACATTACCTGTCCATAATGTAAAGATAGGCATAGTATAAACACATAATATCAACTCATACCCTCATGATACTGACCTCATGAATTTGTTGAGGATACTCAGCCCACTTGATTCCTCCAAAGACCAGGAACCTCTTTCATGCCATTCACCTGCATAAGAAATTATTTTTCCACAAGAAGGATCCATGATAACTCTATCAGAAAATGACATAGATATATACATACATACATATATATGAACATTAGCATAAAATAATCGTGATCTTTTCCGACAATAGCATACATACATACATATATTCATATAAACATTAGCATTAAATAATCATGATTTTGACATCCCTGTCAAACAATGACATACATGCATACATGTATACATATATAGATATCAACATAATCATGATCACAACATAATTACCATATATCATAAGGTCAAGGTTAAGAGAACTCCATTTATGTGTGTACGCATGCACATCATTGAGAACAACCATTTTCAACATAGATAATGCATATGATGCCTCAAGTCCATTTACTTACCCTTCCTATTACTGTTATACACAAAATGACCTCCTCATCAGCTCAGAGGAGAAGGACACTTTGACAAAAAACACTAAGTTACAAGCCCATTTTCCAAGGTAACGCACCCCAGAAACAGACATAGGACATTATAATGCTTCCCATGACTCAACAGGGAGTGTGAGTCCCTAGGTTAACACTCTGTTTTTCCTAAAGGGAAGCGTTAATTGATATTTGTGGGATTTGAGAGGTCAAAGCGCGAGTTGGCTGACTGACACTCCACTTTTCACTCAAATGTCATCTCGAAAAGCAGAAAACATTTGTCTCAGTCCTAACTAAGGACATTGCTAATCCTAGAAAAGCTACAAGGGAAGGGAAAGAGAAATAAAGTGAGGAAAAACCAAAGCTTTTTCCTCAATGTAACTCATGGAGAAATTAGCAATGAAAGAGCCTCTACTCATTTATAAATCAGAGGCCCGACCATTGTAACAAAGATTGGAATATTGAGATTAGTATTGTTATGTTTTCGAAGAGTTGAGAGAGAGAGAGAGGGAAAGGAGCCAAGGAGCTGGGGAAGACTTGATTACGAAACCATGGTTGTAATCATTCTTCTCTCATAAAAAATATGGATCTGCTCCTGTTCTATCTAATTGATGATGTTGAGACTTCTTTTTTGTATATTTTGATGTGATTTCGAGATGTATAGTCCTCTTAGATGCATGTTAGTTTTATATTCTCTTGTATGTTAATATTTTTAATCTTCAAGGTTTATATGTTGTGAAGTTTGCTTCTTGTCTTGTCTATGTGCGGGTTCTGTTCTAGGAGTGGGTGGAGTGGTTCTCCCTTTGTGACACTGAGATGTTTGGCGGAACTACACTAGAGATTGACAGCTAACTCTTCTCTTTTACTTTGCCGATTCTAGATTAACATGGATATGTGCATCTGTCTTTGAGTAGTTGCATGTCATATAATTTCGTCTGCCTTGGGTCCCGGGAGACCCGAGAGGGTTTTTCTGTCCACAACCATCTGTGCATTAATCCCTAAAGAAAAATTCGTGACTCCGCTGGGGAACGCTCTTAGTTCCTGAATTTTCTCTTCTTGTTCCTAGGCATCTCTTTCTCTCCAGGCCTTCCTGCTCTTATGAATTCATATTCGGATCACCCTGTGTGCTTCTCGACCTCTTCTGCTACTCACAACTTCTACTCAGACCCTGACTAGACCCTTTTTTCACCCTGATTCTTTGTAATGCACTGACCTGTGTAGTCCAAAGCATTATAACTCTTCCCAATCTCTGGCACATTGCATTAGTTTTGCTGCTAATGCCCTGATTGTCCTTCTAGGATGCATTACTGAACTGTTATATTGAAATCCACCCTGCTATGTAGATGCTTGGGTTGATAGGTTGCCTATGGTCTGCCCTTGGGATCTGCAACTGTGAAGTTTGCTTGGTTGGCTACTTGCATGGTAATTTTTATTTTTAGCGAATAACTTAATTGCATTTAATTTTCAAAAAAGGAAAATGAAAAAATTACTTTAGATTTTTGTTTCAACTAGTTTGTTTCTAATTATATTGGGTTAGTTGTTAGAGCATTGTATGTCTGCATTTTGTGCATGTGTTTTTACTGCATTTGGATGTGTATTATTGAAATGATGTATAATCTCTCCTTGTAAGAAGCTCTCTTTCATCGAAAAACATAAAGCATTTTTCTTGCATGGTTTGAGTTAGAGTTCCATTGAACTCCATATGTCAACATCCCCTCCGGAGACACTAATACAAGTTCACATAAAATTAGTCGCTTAATAAAAGTAATTAGCAACTCTCTTTTTGAGCTTACACATGGATTAGTTTAAGTTATTTTTGATCTCAGAATTTTGTGATCCATGTTGTTTCTTTGGAGTGGCTTTCGGAATAATCACATCATCAGTATTTGATGGTCGATATTTCGAACCCTCTAACATGGTTCATCATCAGGAGCAAGATGAAAAAAAACAGTATGCCCATAGGAACAAATAGCGAAGATGCATCCAGTTCGAAAACTAGACGTTAAAAATAAATTTTAATTTTAATTAACAAAAGAACGTTAAGAGGGATTTTAGTTGAATGTAAATAATTAAAATTGATTAGGTCAAGGTCAAAGAATAAAAGAAAGTTAAGGGAAGAGATTAGGTCAATGTTTGATAAAATATAAATTTAATGCTAAATATATATTATAAATTTAAAGGCCAATATATATGTAAGAGGAGAAATTAAAATTGGGAGAATTATATAGATAAAAAGGGGAGAATAACTATCAAAGAATTATAAATAAATTAAAGAAAGGAAATAGACCAAAATTTAGTTTTTTTTTTATTGATGTAAAAATATATTAAAAATTAAATAAAGGGACCCTAATTTGAATAGAATTAAGAAAAATAATAAGGAATAATTATAGATAAATAAGATCAATAGGGAAGAAAATATAAATATATAAATAACCAAAATTAATAATTGATTAATTAAATAATCAAAAGGACCCTAATTTGACTAAAAGTCAAAGAATAAGAATAAGGAATATTTATAGATAAATAGGACCAATAGAGAATACAAATATATAAATAAATAACCAATTTTAATAAATAAATGATAAAAAAGAACCATATTTAATTAATTAAATTTAAAAATAAATAAAAGATTAATAAATTATTTTTTTTGTGGCTATGGTTCATTGACACCTTGGTCAATAGGTGGTGGCTACGTCCATGGAAAAATCTCGGTTGATCGACCCCAAAGGGAATTGAGCCCCACGGCCCACTAGCTATGCCTAACCCCAAGGGCTTCAGGGAGAATGGACCTTGTGACCTCTCGAATGGCAAGGCACTGATTTTGACCAACTGAGCTAACCCTTGGGGTTGCAAATCCAAAATATTAATAAATAAATATAATAAGAATAATATATATATATATATATATATATATATATATATATATAGGGTTAGGAACACACAAGAAGCTAAAAAAAAAAAGAGAGAGAGAAAAGAAAGAATAGTTGGGGCAAGAATGCCAAACAAATAAATAAAGGGAGAGAATATATGAAAATAATAAACATAAATAAATAAATAAAAAGGAAAAAACAAAATGATTAGGAGGAGAGGGTAGGGATCCAACTTTTACTCAGTTTCCAACCATTATCCCTGCTAAGATTTTTCGCTTGTTTCTCAATTTCAATGGCCTCTGTCAACTTCCTATGGTGGAAATGATCGATCCTTGTGATGACCCTCGAATATTCAATGTAGACATGATGCTTAGATTTCACTGCATTCTCATCAATAGCTGAGGAAAGGGAGAAATTGTGCCTAATGTCTGTTGCATGCTCTTGAATTCTTATATTAATGGATCGACTAGTTTCCCCAATGTATGGAACACCACATGAGCAAGGAATTGAGTAAACTCCTTTCATGTCCTTAGGGTTCACTGGATCATTAACAGATTGAAGGGAGATTTTAATGGTATTAAGGGGCTTGAAGGTGGCAGAGACATTATTCTTTTTAAGAATATGAGCAATCTTGCCAGTGGTCCCATGGATGAATGGAAGTTGAACATTGGAAATTTGTTCTTCCTGGTCTTTTCTTTATCTTAGGACCTTTACTAGCTTTATAAAAAGCTACAAGAGCTTGATGTATGCTATAGCCATTGTTTTCAGAATCCGTTAGAATATGGGATTTCTCATGATCAAGATTATTAGTATCAAAGATCTTGAGTGCATGAGTGCCAAGAGTGTTAAGAACTCCTAATTTCTAAGCAGGGAAATGGTGAGAATTGGTGTGAAGATATTGTTACGTGTGCGTTTTCTTGTGAAAAACTTGGTGAGATAAGGAACCATCTTCATTCCTAGAGAGGAGAACATCAAGGAAATTAATACAACCATTTACTTCCACCTCCATCATGAATTTGATGTGATCAGATTGAGAATTAGGATTAAGGAACAAATCTAACTTATCACGACCATGGGGCCAGACAACACAGGAATCATCAACAAATATTTTCCTGAGTTTTGGTTTAAATTGAGCTAAGGCCAAAGATTTAGTCTCAAAATATCCCATGAAAAAATTAGCAATGATAGCGGAGAGTGGAGAACCCATGGCAACTCCACATGTTTGTTCATAGAATTCACCGAGGAAGCTAAAAAAAGTAGAAGTTAGGCAAACCCCAACTAATTTGGCAGTGTCACATCGGTGATCCAATTTATGACATTAATGACCTCATTAATGGGGATTTTAGTGAAAAGAGAAATAACTTCAAATCTTACCAACAAGTCCCCAAGGTCTAGCTTAACATCCAATAACTCCTTGACAAATGAGGTAGAGTCCTTGATGAAGGAGTCAGTGCGACCAACTAAAGGCTTTAACTTTTGTGCTAAGAATTTAGCAAGAAGATAGGTAGGCTCACCTATTTTGTTAATAATAGGTCTTAGCGGGGGCTCCACTTTATGAATCTTTGTGTTGTAACTTCTTTTGATACCAAGAAAAAAAATAAAAAAAAAGTTACAAAAATTGTAAATTGTGCTAATATACCCTTCAGACTAGAAAAATCTTTAGGTATGCTAATGGTGGTTATTATAATTACTTCTAGGTTATTTTAAATACTTAATTTTATATATGTATATATATTTAAAATTATTTTTATTTAAAATTAAAAATTATTGACCTTTGAAAACACAATCTCCAATTCAAATTGAAGTTAGCAGATTACAAGTCAACTCTGTATACAAATTGAAAGCCAACGAAGGACCCCACAAGGGTGAATATATGCTCAATGGTTTGAATTGTATTAGAGGCCAGGGGAATTATAAAAAATGTATTATCATGCCAAGTTGCATATATGGGATTATTCCCATTCTTAGAAAATGATAGCAACCTTAATAAAAGTGTTAAGTCATCAAAATATTGAGTTTTCAGAGTTTTGAAATGCCCAAACATGCTAAGAGTTGAGGACCCTTACACCCAACTGTTGTAGGAAAAAATCCAAATGTCAAATGAACACCTAGATATGAGCTGAGTAATCAAGCGAATGAGCTAGGTGTGAAAGAATTCTAAGGGTTTCCATCAATTTTGTTCAAAAAGGTTTTATTAGGAAAGTGAGGCACTATCTTGGATTTTTCTTCATTATTGAGACCTGATGAGTATTCAGGCATGTATCAAGATTATTACCCATTTGCAGGATGGACAGAAGTAATACTTTCTCTTCCGCATTTTTTCAGTAGAGTCACTTGCTCCTAGGAATGAGCTAGGATTCTCTGATATACCTGCCACTATTGCAACAATTAAAAACCCAACATAAAAAATAGAGTATGATGAATCTAATCATGAGCATTTTTCCCCTGTGGATCCTAGTAAGAGAGCATTCACCTACTTCATCTTGATGGGTGGAATATTTGTATATGCTTCCTTTATTCGGTTGATGGTTTTGAAATTTATTTTGAGCATGTTTGCAAGTAAGGATTTTCTTGCAATGAAATCTCTTGAAGTCGACTTATCCAGTATTGAGCCTGGCAATATTGTTACAGTCAAAGTGGTGTGGAAATCATATTTTAATTAGGAGACAAAAAAGATGACATCCAGTTGGAAAACAATGTGAATGTTAATTCTCTCCATGATCTTCAGGAATATTTAGAAAGAGTTGTAAATCCAAAGTGGCTCATTGTGGTTGGTGTTTGTACCCATCCTAGTTTTGTTCCTTTTCCAAATGTTGGGGATTATGGAGGTTGGCTCCGTCCTTGTCACGGTTAGGTGGGCGATCTGACTTTGGAGGTACATGATCATTGGGAAGATGTTGCGAATAATGGAATGGATATTTCCCACCTTTTTTAGGCTGACAAGGAATGTGTCTCCATCATCATCATTGGTGTTGGTGAGCTCTGATGCACTCAGGGATGATACCTTTATTTCCCCTACTAATCCACCGGAGTTGACAATGAATTCTTATCATTTTAAAAACTTGTTTCATTTTACAGTCTTCCTATCACCTACACTTTATATCCATGTGCCAATATGTAAGAATATCCATAGAATTAAAAGTCTTCTAGGTTTCAACAGTGATAAGAGGTTCCCACATCAATGACATGTATCCAATTTCAAACCCCTCTAGCTTTTCAACATTTAATGGAGGAGGGCGTTCCAAAATAAGTCATTTTTCCAAAACAACTTCTGATCACGTGGAAATCTGTGGTGAATTTCGTACCCCCTCGACTTGAAACCACATAACGCCAAGGGGTCCCCTAAAATCCACTTGTAGTTTTAGAAATAATAGAAATGTTTCATCATAGAATGAAGAATAACGAACAACCAGTTGGAGACACAAGAATAAACAAGATGGAAATTGGCACATGGAGATGTGTTCAGCCCCCCTACTCATTAGACCTTACCTTGTACCTATGGTGTTATTGTGGGTGTTCGCGGGTTTGTTCTCTGGCTACTCTTATGCCTAGCAATATAAAATGTTCAAGGGAGAAAAATGGAAGAAAAACACACTAAAGGCTATTTTCATGTATCCTAGAATAATTTTCTACATTTTCTTTGTATTGAATGCATTGATTTGGGCTACTTTGGCTACAAGAAACCTACAAATAAAGATCTAGAACTTTTTCCCTATGGCGACCAAACATAAATAGGAGAAAGAGGAATCAACATGAGTGGTGGAAAAAAATCAAAGGATGCAGATTGCACATGCATTATACCAGGATGTCAATATTTAACTCTAGATTACCCTTTTAGTGTTGTTGATGCACATACATGAACTCATCTTTTTCAAGAATGCCTTATGGGAGTTTTGAGTGGAAAAACCTTAATATATGTCATCACCGAGTCAATTTCTACCCTTAGTGGACCTCATACTTGTGATGCAAAATGGAAATATTACACAAGCTGGAAAGTATGATGAGATTTTAAAGGAAGGTACATGTTTTTTTTTTTTTACAAATTCGGCTGTTGATTGTATTCAAAAAAAGATAGGGAGGATAAGCTCCAGTATTACATGAGTAGAGCTCGCAGGATGAGCCTGGAACTGGATTACATTAAAGCATTCTGCTAAATTGCTTTCATTTTCAACTTGAAAGTACTAACACAGGAATAGATTCAGACAAACTGAAAAAGAAGTAAACAAACTTTATAAACATCTAATCTATACTTATGTGACTTTCTGTTGTTCCGTTTTTCCTGTTGTTCCTTTTCTGTTGTTCTGCTGTTCCTTTTCTGCTATTCCGTTTTTCTTGCTGTTCCTTTTCTACTGTCCCTTTTCCATTGTATTTTCTGTTGTTCCATTTTTTTTTTGTTGTTCCTTTTCTGTTGTTCTTTTAGATCAATTGTTCCTTTAGTAGTGATTATCCTGGTAGTGGAATCAATATTCTCATCCAAGAGGCGTTGATGCATTCTGATTTGTTAAAATTCTTCCTGCAAGTCTCGACAGTGAAGAAAATCTTCGCTGCGGGCCATCTGGAGGTCCTCAGCTTTGTCCTGAAGAAACACTGAAAAACTACTCTAGCAAGCTGTAACCGATGAGACAGTGAAAACCAAACAAGGGATCTGAAGAGCAGGGAAGAGGGAGGAAAGAGGGCTCAGAGAATCGAGAGCAGAGCGATAAGAAATTTCAGAAAAAATAAAGTTTGATGCTGAAGCAAATAGGTGGTCACGGATTCTGCACGGGCAACATAGATTCAAAAAATCTGAGGAGACTGCAAGGAGAAAAGGGAGGATTTCTGGTTGCGTGGAACAAATAGCCTCAGGATTATTTTTGATTTGGTCAGGGTACGCCCTAAGCATGATGTGACTCTTTAGATATGAAAATTTTTTACAAGTCATGGGAGTCATGGAAGAAATTGGAATTGTTCCTCGTTGTTACAGAGGATATTTCCTTTTGGTCTTATACAAGCTTGGCTAGCACGTTTATCAGCTTCTTGATTGATGGTCCGAAGGATATGGTAAAATTGGAAATCCTGAGTTTGATTGATCATGACTTGGCATCTACTGATGGTTTGTTGTAAGAAGATGTTGGAGGCTTTTCGTTTGCTAGTCATTAAACTGATAATGATAGCAGAATCGTCGAAGATCATAGCTTTCTTGATTCCATGAATTTGTAGTTGAAGAATTCCTTGATAGAGCGCCAGAGCCTCTGCTCTGTTGTTTGAGAGGATCCCTAATCCCCACTCAAAGGTGACTAAGGGCTCACCACTGGGATTGTAGATAACTCCCCCTACTCCCGCCGCTCCTGGATTTGATTTGGAGGCACCGTCAAAGAACAAGGAATGGGTGTTGCTAGTGCGGAGCCACTTATTGAAGTCATCCTGCTTTAGTCGGATTTTCCAGTTGTGACTGTGATTTCTGTTGAAGTTGCTGTTGATTTTCACTGCTAGCAGGATATTGATCTTATCTATCAGATTCCTTATGAAATCTTTTTCTTCAACCCAAAGACTTGTCATGTCCATTTTTTTGTGCTCTTAGAAGCGATGGTTTCTATCGCAAGGCATTTAGCCTTGCTGCAAAGATGCTTGATTGTTCTCTCTTTATCTTTAAAGATCTTGCTATTCCTAGCAATCCAGATCCTCCATAAGAGGGCAAATGGGAGGGCATCCCACACTCTCTTGGCAATATTTTTTTTCATGGATTTCCAGGGGTAGTTTTTTTTCCAGTTATTAAGGACTTCCCCAATGGATTGCTGAGAGTTCTAGGTGAAGGGAACGATTGGGGTAATATTGTTCCAATAAGAAAAAGAAAAAGGACATGAAATGAAGAGGTGCTGGATGGACTCTTCCGCTTCTTGGCAATTAGGGCATCTGGATGGTCCAGCAATGCCTTTTTTTTAATATTTTCTGTTGTGAGAGTTTTTTCTTTTAAGAGGGTCCACATAAAAAATTTCACCTTAGGGATGGCTTTTGATTTCCACACTATTTTCCAATGTTTCCATGTTGGTGTTGGGTAGTCCTTGTTGCATAGATAATTGTATCCTACTTGTATTGAGTAGCTGGTGCCAGTGGGGTCCCATCGGAATCCATCCTTGCCATTTTTTATTGTGGGAGCAATGTTGTGGAGGTGTATCTGAAAGTTGTCAAGATTCTCTTTGAGTCGTTGAGGGATGGGAGGAAGGCTCCATGTCTTCCAAGCTTGGGTATTTGAATCCCATTACGAAATTTGATCTCAAATGTACATTCCTTTACTTTGAAGAAAGAGAATTATTGGAGCCATACCTGGAAGACTGCTAATTGGCTGATTCCCCATAATTTTATCAGTGCCAATGTTGATTTTGTTTCCGCCTTTGGGAACCTTGGAGACATTTTGAGCCATAAAGGAGATGGATTTTTTTACAGAGTTTCTAGATCCTTGTGCTGTTCCTGTTGGGTATTTCAGTTGTAAGCAGATGCTGCCTTGGGTGGCTGAGATATTTGGCCTCCAAAACTTTTTTCCACCAAGCTGATTGGTCTTCAATAAGCCTCCAGACTATCTTGCCGCCAAAGGCTGAATTGGTGAGAGATGGGGATCTAATTCCAAGACCTCCTTTTTCTTGGTTTTGAATTACTTGTTTCCATCCAACCAAGTTATATTTTCTCTTTTCATTTTTCCTCCCTGCCAAAGGAAAAACCTGAGAATACTGTCCATTTTGCAGAGAAAAGAGGCTGGAGCTTGGGCAAGGGAGAATTGGTAAAGAGGAAGAGAGGAAAGGCCCGATTTGACCAGTACCAATCGTCCAACTGGGTTGAGCCAAGAGGCTCCCCACTTTTTAAATTTTATTTTCATTTTATCTAAATTTGTTTCCCAAACATCAACTCATGTGTTTCCTATATTCACTAAAATTCCCAAATAATTGAAATGGTGCCAATTTAGCTTGCAAGGCACACCAAAGATGTTGGCTATGTTTTGAAGCGTTTGAGCTGAGGCGTTCCATCCATAAATACAACTTTTGAAGTGATTAATCATTCCCCCTAAATATCTCATGAATTTGTCTAATAAAGATTTGAATCTTCGAGCTATGATTGCGGACGCCCATCTAATCAGTAGGGTATCATCAACAAATTGGGAGTGATTGATGTTTTTCACTCCATCTTCAAATTTGATTCCAGTGATGAGGCCTGTTTGCCGCTTATGGTTAAGGGCGCAACTAAAGGACTCATCCATTAAAAGGAAAAGGCAGGGGGATAGAGGACAACCTTACCTTAATCCTCTTGAAGATTGAAAGGCAGGGCCGGGTTTGCCATTGATAAGGGGAGCTATCCAAGGGCCAGAGATACAAGCTCTTATGAGATCAATAAAGAAGGATGAGAAGCCCATTTTTTGAAGAAAAGCAAATAGAAAGGAGTGTTTAACCTTGTCAAAAGCGTTTGCCAAGTCCAATTTCAGGATGAAGCCCTTTTCATTTCTAGAATGGCTTGAGTGAATGGCTTCCTGGACTAAGAGAATAGAATATGAAATGTGCCTATTTTTCATAAAGCCACCTTGGTTTTTAGAGATTAACATAGGCAATAGAGGTTTGAGACGGGAAGCAAGAATTTTTGTGAAAATTTTGTAGGAAGAATTACATAAGGATATGGGCCGGAAACAAGAGAAATTTGAAGGCTGGTTCTCCTTTGGAATGAGGGCCAGATGTGTTGAATTTGTGTAGCCTCCTAATTTATTTTTCCTCTGAATCCATTTAAATTATTTGATGAGGTCCTTTTTGATCATTTCTCAATACTCCCTATAAAAGCAAATAGGAAAGTCATCCAGCCCTGGTGCCTTGTCTGGCTGGAGGCCCTAGATTGCTTCCTTGATTTCTTCTTCTTTTATTTCCTCTGTCAGCCTTTCATTTGCTTCTGTTGCAATCTTTTTTGGCAAATGCTGTAGGAAGTCAGCGTAGTTTTTGTCCTCCCCTGATTCAGTTAGCAGCTCTTTAAAATGTTCTGAGGCAATGTTTTTGATGGCATTTTGATCATTGTGTTGAGTGCCTGCGTTATTTGTGATAGCTGTTTTATTATTCCTTATTTGCCGAACAGTGGCTTGCTTATGGAAGAAAGTTGTGTTCATGTCTCCGCTCTTCAACCAAGTCTGCCTTGATTTAATTCGCCATTTTTCTTCCCCTTCTCTTCTGATACTGTATAGCTGACTGTAAAGATTTTCTTCTTGATTTTTTTCAGCCTGATAATATTCTTTCTTTTCTAGTGCATAGTGAAGTTCTTCAATTTTGGCTTTCACTTATCTTTTCTTTGCTTCTGGATCTTTATATTGGGTTTTTGCCCAATTCTTGAGAGCATTTTTTACATTTCTAAGTTTGCTTTCCCAAATAAAACTTGGGGATCCTTCAACATGTTGGCACCAAGTTTGCTGGACCAACACTTTGGCTGCTTCAATGTCATTCCATAAAGGACTATATTTAAAAGGGAGAGGGCCCTGGGGGCAGAGAGATTCAAGGGTTAAAGCAGTGGGATAATGGTCTGAAGCAACAAAAGGAAGGATGGAAGCGTTGACAGCTGAAAAGGTGGAGAGAAGGGATACATTTACCAGGATTCGGTCGAGCCTTTACATAATATTATTTCTCCCCAATCTGCGATTACTCCAAGTGTATTTGCGATTCTTTGGAATGATATCGACAAGATCACCATGTTGCATAGCATTTTCCAACTGATTTCTAAAAGGATCTGGGTTGAAGCTGCCTCCACATTTTTCATTAGCATGTAAAATGAGGTTTAAGTCACCTCCTAAAATGATGTTGCTGTTGTTTTCTTCTGCTATATTATTGCTGAGAGAGTCCCAGCAAACTTCTTTATATCTATAATGATTTGGGACATAAACATTGTAAATTACTTTTTGTTGACTGCTGATAATATTCTGCAATACAATCTTGACCCAATGCTATTCTACTATTTCTGTTGTGCTGTTCCATTCATATTGAAGCCAAAGTGTAGCAATTCCTCCTGAGGCTCCTCTGGAATCACATATACATCCTTTGTAGTGCTTATGTTGTTCAATAATCTTGTTCATCTCTGGCTGTCTCTGCTTTGTTTCTTGGAGTAAATCAATGGTTGGTTTCTCTTGGTTAATAATATCCTTTAAGGCATTTGATTTGGAGGGGTGCCCTAGCCCCCTGTTGTTCCATGAGAGGATTTTAATCATTTTAGGTGAGAGGTTCAAGGAGTTTCTCTCCCTCCCTTGTCTTTGTTTGCTATGTCTTTGTCTATTGGTCCTTGAATATATGATTCAATGGGGTTCTGGAGCCCCAATGCTATGTCTTTTTGTGCATTGTCATCCCTATGTTGTTTGGCAGACTTTCTTCAAAGCTTCTTTTGATTGTCTAGAATGGATCCATGCGCCTTGGAATTGCTTCTGGTGATTCTGAGAGGGGGAGGATCAGATGGGAGGGAAGAGGAAATGACCTGGGGAAGGGAAGAAGAGGTAGGATCATATTGAATCAAGGGAGGGGGTTCCTCGGGAAGAGAGAGGATGTGAAAGGGATTGGAAGAGGGAGAAAAGGTGAGAGGATCCGGCTGGCGATCAGAAGATAGGGGAGGTTGTGGGGAAGAAGGGAGAGGAAATGAAGGTGGGGGAGAAGAGGGAGGGGAAATTGGGGGAGGTCGAGAGGAAGGACCTGCTTCATGGGATGGTTTAGGATTAGGGGCTGTCTTTTTCTTTTTAACGGTTTCCCATTGCTCTTCTTGAGGATTATTTTCTACGTTAGAAAGTTTAGTGAAACAATTAGCAAAGTGACCATACTCGTGACATACCTTGCACTTGAAGGGGATCTGTTCATAGTCAAGCTGTTGAATGTGCGTTTAGTTGTCAAACTTGAGCTTGATGGCTTCTGGTAGGCCTTTACCCAAATCCACTTCTACACAGATGCAAGCACAGGCCTGCATGTTATCTTTTGGTTCACTCCGATTAATGTATTTCCCAACAGCATTCCCAATAGCACACATAGATTCGTCTCCCCAGCAATGCAAGGGGAGGTGAGGAAGCTGAACCCAAACAGGGACCGCATTAGGAATATCAAGCTGCAGGTGAAAATCCAGAGTCCATTTGTTTAAATATAAACCTTTGGAATCCATGAAATAAGGCCCATTATGGAAGATTAAATCCTTGTCTTCCTTTGTCTCAAAATGAAATGTAAAATACCCCTTTCCACAAAATCTGATAGATATTTTTCCTTGTATTTTGCCTGTCCAATTCGTTTCAACCCACCTTTGGACTGTTTTTGGAGAGGTCCAAAGTCCTGTAAATTGCCCAATAAGTCCTTTTTCTGCCAAGGCAAGAGCAACCATTCTAGGCAAAGTTGGAGGGAGAGAAACTTCCTGTAACCCATCAAGTCTTTTCATGAACTTTGATACTGAAGGGCGAGCTCGCTGAGGAGGCATGGACTTGATCAAGGTAGAGAAGGCATGTTGGTGAGCTGCCTCCTCTGGCAAAGCCTCTGGAGGGGCCATCCTGAGCGACCGAAGATCGGTTTAGACCTAATGTTTGCAGGCGGCGGCGGGAGCAGAACGCACGTCAAAATAGGAAGGTACATGTTTTAATACCTTGGTTAGTGCACATAATCAATCCTTGGAGAGTATTGTTACTGTAGAGAATTTATCGGCCAAAGTGATCGTTCTGATAAGTGATGATAATACTATGGGACTTTCTGATAATAAATATTATGACAAAGTAAATACTAGAATCAAAACCTTACATCTTCATAACAATAAAAAAGAAACATGCAATGGAGTACAACAAGAACCTAATGGGGATACAAAGTTTAAATAGTTATAGCTCACACCAAAACATGGATGGAAGAGGCTTGGATTATAGAGTAAGTTGCATTCAATGTGCCTGAATTGTCCTTGGATTACTTTATCTCTCCAACAGATATAATGCATGGATCTATCAGTGAAACCTATGAGCTGCCTCAAGAAAGAGGAAAATCCATAATTGGGAGCAACAACAGTAAGGTGGCTGCATTGGAGAAACCTCAAGGAAAGGGTGATAATATATAGGAGGAAACTCTGGATGATTATGTTGGGTGGGTTGTTGAACTCTTTCAAGAAGTGTACAATAACTGAGACATATAACTCTTTTTTTATTCACAACTAATTCTATATGGGAGGAAACTGGTAACATTGACATAAATTCCCACATCAACAAATAACTGTGCTTCCCACAGTTCTTAAATTTCTTAAGGGTGTATATGTTTTCCAAGAAGGCTTGTCATTCCTAAAAAAAATTGTGAGTTTGATCTTTCCTTCAGGTTATGGACCAATTTATGCAGTATATTAGTTCCTCTCCTTGAGAATAAATCTCATGACCAGGAAGAATGAATGTGGATGGGTTTTGACATGCAGCCTATTTTCTCCATAATTATTCGTGGCATATAATTTATTGTTTTGTGTTGTTTTCATTGAGCTGTTTTACATCCTAATTACTATATGGCCAAATCAGTTCTACTACATCTTTGAGTTCTTGTTCATAGCCTTTGTTATCTTACTTGCCACCTGCGCAAAGAATACCATTTTTCTCTGCTACTTCCACTACGTAGTGAAGATCATCACTGATGGTGGAAAGCATATCTAGCTTTAGGCTCTTTTGTGCTCTCATCTTCAATTCTTGATCGATTTATCAAATTTCATATTTCTCTCAATTAGTGAACATATTAAAGATTTCAAGGCACGAGAATCAACACCTGGCACATATAAGACCACATTCCAAATCTCAAGCAATAAAAGAAGTAGTTGAAGGGGATAATTGGAGTAATTGATACAAACACATGGTATATTTCTAGTTGAGAAAGTCCAAACATCAAATTTTCATGATGAATATAATCAATCAAAGGATTAGCTTCTAGATTCCAAGGCAGAGGACTAGCATCAATAACATGGTTTTATATTTAAGGTCAGAATCTCAAGCAGCTAATAAGTAGACAATTGAAAGCCTAGCAGCAGAGGTGTCAAAATGTTTGGAAAGAAATTAATATTACATATTTCAAGGATCAATATCAACAAGGTATTCCAGGTTCGAAGGTTAATGGTAGTATCATATTAAAGAAAATATCAAACAAACTTTAGGTTTTGAGGGCATTTGATTGCCCAATATCATATTTTTAGGCAATAAATCAGCATTCCAATTGACAGCTTGGGTATTTATAAATAAGACATCTGGAATAGTGTATTAATTGTTAAATATTTCATTCCAAAGTTTCATGCGAGTAGCAAAAATATCATCCATTTTGAAAGGCATCTGAACCAATAGTTTGAGACACATTACAACTTGATCTAGATTTGATTTATTTTTGGAGATTTGAATTATTTTAACTCTTAGAACTTAGTTTGCTATTCCTAAAAGTTAAAAAATTTTGTTGATTGTACTACTCTATATATTCTTAAAATTTGAATGTAAAAGGGATGGATTTTGATGCCAAGACATTGTCTCTTTGTAAAACGTTTATTACATAATTCCTAATTGAAGTATTCTAGCTCGATTTCATGACAGATTTTGGTTGTCCTGTTGTTTTTCCAGTAATTTCATATTATATTTATATACATGTTCAAGGTAGCATAGGAGATCTGGGTAAGAATAGATTGAGTGTCAATCTCTTTGAAATTCCCTGCAAAGTTATAATCATTTCAAGAGATTAATTAACTGAATTGTTTATCTTGGTTAATTCCTCTACATATTTTAATTGTTGTCTTTTGTCATCTCTTGAATGTGTTCTATTTGGCTATAGAAATCTTCTACACGCATCCACTATATTTGGTTGATTAAGTATTTAGTATGACTACTTAATTATCATGTATTCTCTTATATTCTTCTATCAAATTCTCTAAAAATCATGTTATTCTATCAAACTAGATGTTGGCACTTTGACCAAGGACTCTACAAGAGAGGGATTTATTCATGGATAGAGATTGTGTAATCATCAGAAACCACCCACAATAAATCATATATCTGGCCATTGTGCTCCATATGTTGTTGTCCAGTGACAATGAACAACATTAAAAAAGGCCTTGTGACATTTGAGGGAGCCCCCTCTGGTTCAAGGGCCAACTTGAACCTAAATATTGGTTGAGTTGGTTTCTCGGCATAGTTTTTGTAGCCAAGAACTGCCTTTGAGAAACAAGTACAACATTTGGCATCGTTGTCGGGGAACGAAGTGACGAAGAAATTTTCCCTTAGATCACAATCATGATTAGATCTACTCTTTGCTGGTGAACAAATACTAGATAGTTGATATTGGTTGCATTTCTTTCACCTGGCAAATGCACTTTGTCATATGGTGATTCTACTGGTTTTCGGATTCTGCTAGTTCAAAATGATAAGTACATCTCTGGCTATCATAATAGCATGCAACTGCATGATTTTCTTCTTCATGTCAATGATAAAATTTAGTAGCATATTTCTCTTCCTCTCTATTGTGATAAGGAAATTCAGAAGATGCAATTTTCCAAGTTCACATGTAAGTATATATTGCCTATGGAGTTTGAGTTTTATATTGTAAATATGTTTCAAATTTTCAGCTGCTGGAAAAGTAGCCTGTAAGTAAATCCACTCCTCACTTGGTTACATTGGAAAGCAGATTACACCTAACAGTGTAAAGTTTTAGTTCAGTAAAGTAGGAGTTTGTGCAGTAGATCAGTGAGTTTGCAGTTTATGAATGGGGTGATTTCAGAAGTGTTAGTATACAATAGATTCATTTAATTTAAATCTTCTTCAACAATTTTCAGTTTGGTTTTAGTATTATTCAATCTCTAAAATAGTGCAAGCAATGTGGTTTCAGATTTGCATAGTTTGTGGAACAACATGTTTTTGTTTGAATCTAGTTTCAATGACCCTTGAGCCCAAAGAATTATACATTTCTGCTCATTTCATTTCATATGGAGTTGTTATTATTCAATGGAAGTTTAAAGTGTATCAAATTTTAGTTTGAACGAAGCATTGATCACAATTTTCAATATTGATGGGAGTAATATGGTTGCATAAGTATGTAACTTATAGCATGTGTATTGTTCTATATAGATCACCAATTGTTATCAGTTTTATCAATTATATTGTATTTTTTTTGAGAGAGAGATAGTTCAAACACAGGTTGGGGCCTTCATATTTTATTATAGAATTTCATGTGACTCGAGATTATTGACTCCATATCCCAATGGAATAGGCAATGTTGTGCTTGTCTCACTTATAACAATTTCTATGGTGTTGTTTGCTTGGTGATGAGTAGAAATGATTTCAAATGACAAAAACTTACAGGTATACAGGGTATGGTTTTAGTTTGCAGTTTGCAAATTCAGGTCATAGATTGGTGAACTAACTCCATGCCCAACAGATTCAAGGCATAGGTCTAAATTGTGCTATTATACCCCTCAGACTGGGAAAATCTTCAAGTATGCTAATGATGGTTATTATTATTATTGCTTGGTAATTTTAAATAATTTTTATATTTAAAATAATTCATTTTATTAATATAAATATATATTTAAATTATTTCTATTTAAAATTAAAAATTATTGAACTTTGAAGAACAATATCCAAGTCAAATTGAAGTTAGCAGATTACAAGTCAACTCTGTATACAAATTGAAAGCCAAGAGAGGATCCCACAAGGGGGAATATATGCTCAATGGTTTGAATTGTATTAGAGGCCAGGGGAATTATAAACAGTGTATTATCATGCCAGCTTGCACATATGGGATTATTCCCATTCTTAGAAAACAATAGCAACATTCATAAAAGTGTTAAGTTATCAAAATATCTAGTTGTCAAAGTTTCCAAACGCCCAAATGTGCTAAGAGTTCAGGACCCTTATGCCCAGATGTAGGAGGAAAAAATCCAAATGTCAAATGAATGCCTAGATATGAACTGAGTAATCAAGAAAATGAGCCAGGTGCTAAAGAATACCAAGGGTTTCAATCAATTTTGTTCAAAACGGTGTTGTTAGGAAAGTGAGGCACTCTTTTGGATTTTTCTTCATTGTTGAGAGCTAATGAGTATTCAGGTATGTATCAACATTCTTACCCATTTGAAGGATGGGCAGAAGTAATACATTCTCTTCCTCAGTTTTTCAGCAGAGTCACTTGCTCCTAGGCATGAGCTAGGATTCTCGGATATACCTACCACTATTGCAGCAGTTAAAAACACAACATCAAAAATAGAGTATGATGAATCTAATCATGAGCATTTTGCCCCTGGGTATCCTAGTAAGAGAGCATTTACCTACTTCTTCTTGACGAGTGGAAGATTTGTATATGCTTCCTTTATCCGGTTGATGGTTTTGAAATTTATTTTGAGCACGTCTACAAGTAAGGATGTTCTATCGCCTACACTTTATATCCATGTGCCAATATGTAAGAATATCCATATAACTAAAAGTCTTGTAGGTTTCAATGATGATAAGAGGTTTCTACAAAATCAATGGAGATCAACGGAATATATCCAATTTCAGACCCCACTAGCTTTTCAACATTTAATGGATGAGGGGGGTCGGAAATAAGTCATTTTTCCAAAAAAAAATTGATCACATGGAAATTTGTGGTGAATTTCGTACCCCCTCGACTTGAAACTAGATACCACCAAGGCCCCCCCCGAAATCCACTTGTAGTTTTAGAAATAATAGAAACGTTTCATCGGAGAATGAAGAATAATGAACAACCAGTTGGAGACCAAAGAAGAAATAGGATGGAAATTGGTCCATGGATATGTGTTCACGCCCCCTACTCATTTGACCCTACTTTGTATCTGTCATTTTATTGTGGGTGTTTGTGGGTTTGTTCTCTGACTACTCTTCGTCCTGGAAATATAAAATGTTCAAGGGTGCAAAATGGAAGAAAAACACACTAAAGACTATTTTCATGTATCCTAGAATCATTTTCTACATTTTCTTTGTATTGAATGTGTTGATTTGGGCTACTTTGGCTATAAGCAACCTGTAAATAAAGATCTAGAATTTTTTCCCTATGGTGATCCCTGTTACCAGAAACGGGACGATGTCCGCTGTTTCTGGCAGAAACCTTCGGAGAAACGCAACCATGCTAGAAACGCCGTCTGCAACGGCCGTTTTCGTTTCCACGGGCAAGAAACAGTTTCCCGCAAAATGAAACCGTTTCTTCTCGTCGTTTCCAGATAGACTTGCAGTTAAATTTATTTTTTCGAACTCGGGTTAAATGTAATTTTTTCAAACCATCGGTTAAATGGAGTTTAATTAGCAATTGATTGTTAGTTTTTTGGATACAGAGGGTTGAATCCAGTTTAATTCGCAGTTCACTGTTAGTCTGCTGCAGTGGACTGTTAGTTTTCTGGAAATTAAACCTAAGCACTCCAGCGTATTGTGAGCGACAGCTGAAGAAAGAACTGTTGTATTTTTGAGAGAACAGAAGGTATTGTGAGAGCGCTGTCAAAGAAAAACACCAGTTGTCAAGGATTTAAGCAGAAGACCAGAGCGAACCCATCATTACTCAGATGCAAGCAAGGCACAAGCAAGGCATAGATCAAAGCCAGGCAGCTTCACGCCCCCGTTGAGTTATCTTCAACAGCATTGTCAGTTCAAGGTACTGCATAAGAACTTCAATCTCTGATTTTTTTTAATGAGATGTCATGCGTGATGTTAAAACTATTTGCAATATCAATGATCTTAAATATACGCCGGGTCATGCTCTGTATCTCGGTTTATTTAATTCAACTTGAGAGTGCGATAAAATTATGGCATATTTGCTTATACTGCTTAGAAAGGGGCGGAACAATGGATAAGCATTGGAACTGTTATCCATTAACAGGTTGGATTTCAACCAGCCGTTTGCATGGTGATGCCCATTCCAGAGAGGTTTTGATAAGTACAACAAGGTCAAGTTGAATAAATTTTCATTCATGATCCTTGTTTCCAACCTGCAGTGTAGGTAGTTTTGAAACTAAAAGTGAGATTAGCTAAAAAATCGAAACGGAAATAGACAGAACAGGGCATTCACTGTACGGATGGCTCATAGACTCCGTCATAGAGCACAAGAGTCATGCCCATATAATGGTAAAAGTAGTAGTCAGGTATTTTATTACCATATGCGACATAGAGTTCAAAAAAATTACAGAAGGCACAAGAAAACAATAGTGAGAAGTGGTAGAGTAAGAGAACGAAATTGAATAATACAAAATTTTTGGTAGGTCATCTTTTCATTCGTTGTGGACGAAGAGTCTCTCCCCTTAAAACCATATCAAATAAAATAAATAAACCATTCAAGAGTCCTTACCGCCATTGAAATTATAAACGAACCTACGACCAACTCATTTACTCCAACAGTGTAGATGTAGAGCGAAATATTGAGAAATTATATTGAAACACATATATATATATATATATATATATATATATATATATATATATATATATATATATATATATCCCCTGAAACACGATCTAACAACACGGTGATACAAAGTAGACAACATGCATATGTATAAGGTTTAAATGCAGCTATTGTTCATTATTGTTCGTCATGATTTTCTTTGGTTTCTTATAAAATGAAATCATGATTTTAATCTATGGGTTTGAGGTTCAATAACTTGTGATTTTTGTTAAATAAACATAGCTATATTAAATTTACCACATAAATTTTACTTATAATTTATAATTATATTTCTATTAAATATTATACTTTTAGTTTTCTTTTCCAAAATTTTTGGTTCCGTAATTTAAAAAAAAAACAAACCCTTTGCTATAGATCGATCAAGAATACTTGTTATATTTGAACCTTTGAAGGGACATACGACCAATGCGTTTACTTCGATAGTGTAGATGTAAAACAAAATACCACATAAATTATATTGAAACCTTACTATGGCGGATTCATTCTTTGTAACACAGTGAGAAGTTAATGAAAAAATTGTAGATTGCATCCATTAAGTCGAAGACCAAAATCGTGAAAGCTTACTCTAAGCAGCTCAATCAATCATAGTTAGTAAAGATCAATAGTCACAATTACCAAATAATTTATTTATAAGATTGTGGGCTATTGTTGACCATTTTGCCCCAACACTTTTTTGGCTATGCTTAAAATTCCACTAGGATAGAGATTTTTTCCAATTACGTTTTTTTTAATGGTATTTTATATTTGAAGAATTTTCACAAATGTTGTGAAGATTTAGAAGTTTTGTAAATAGATTTTTAATTTGGAAAACTTAAAATAAATATAATTAAATAAAGTGATGAGAATTATTATTAGGAATTTTACTTTGAAATTATATAATATCTATTATTTTAATATAATATCCAACTCGTATTTGAGTAAAAAGGAAAAATCAATATGAGAACTCAATGTTACCAATCAACATACCTAATTATTGCTAGTGCATAGCCCCACACACACATATATTTAGAGAGAGAGTGAGTGTTATGGAACAAGTAGTTATATGTTATTAAAATATCACTGAAGCCATGTATCATGGGATTTTGTAAAATGAATGAGATCAGGAGCTAGTCCTTTTCTCTGGAGCTAGTCCCTCCGATGCTCGAAGTAAGGTGATTTAGATGTTTGAAAATTTGAAAAAAGATAAATAATTTTATTTTGTTTAAGTTTTCCAAAATTTTCTTTGATTTTCTCTTCAAATTTTTAGTTAATTATATTTTTCTAATTAGGTGTCAATTTTTTAATTTTATTTTCTGTAACTAATTTTCAAATATAAATTGTGCAGATTAAAATTGGTTGCAGAGGAGAATCATTTATTTTTTATTTCACTCATTTCTCATTGCAATGGAAGAAAGTTCACCAATGTCACAAAGTAGACTGCCCCTTTCCCAATAGAAATCTTCCATAGAGGCATCCAAAAAAATCCAAAGCAAAGAATATCAAGAAGCAAAAAAAGCCTTTGAGGCAAGGTTATGGGCAGCTGTGAAATGCACTCAATCTTATAGCGGAGGATCAAGTGGATCATCTGGTTCAAAGGTTTGGTTGTGCCCTTATTGTAAAAAACAAAAAACGGGGAATGTAGGAAGAGTTCGATGGCATTTACTTGGAATGGGGAAAAAAGAACAATCAGCTTTATGTGACAGTGTACCTAAAACAGAAAAAGCTTCTCTAATTAAGCAATTTAATGAACTTGAAAAGCTTAGACATATTGTTGAAGGTTTAGTTCAAGCTAACAACAATCCTAGTGGATTGACAATTGGTGGTCCACACTCTTATTCTCAACATCAAGTTTCTGTTTCTCACCTTCAAAACTTATGGGATGTAAAAGGAAGGGGAAATCTCGATGCATCCATTGGACGATTTTTTTTTGCAAATGGCATATCTTTTAATGTTTGTAGGTCTCCTTATTGGAAAGAAATGGTAAGGGATATAGTTAGCAATGCTCCTAAAGGTTACAAGCCTCCTAGTTATGAAAAGATGAGGACAACCGTGTTATCTGAAGAGAGGGCTCGAGTTGAAGCTAGACTTCAAGACATTAGAGATAATTGGAAGGAATCTGGGGTCTCCATTGTCTCAGATGGTTGGACAGATGTTAACCATCGTCCCCTTATCAATATTTTGGTTTCGATCCCAAAAGGAGTTTTGTTTTTAAAATCCTATGACACTACAGGAAAGACAAAAGATGGTCCATATCTAACAGGTCTCCTCAAAGAGGCAATAGAGGAGGTTGGTAGAGAAAACGTGGTCCAAATTGTTACAGATAGTGCCTCAAACAATATCCTTGCTGGTGGGTTGATTGAGGATGAATATCCAACAATTTTTTGGACTCCTTGCTCTGTGCATTGCTTGAATTTGCTCCTGAAAGATATTAATAACATTGCATGGGTTGATAAAACTATAACTGAAGCAAAGATGCTACAACACTTTATTATTAATCATGCAGCATCCATAGCAATTTATAGGAAATATGCAAAACTTCAGCTTCTTCGATGTGCCGAGACTAGATTTGCATCTGCTTTCATTATGCTTCAACGCCTTATTAAAATGCATCAATCTTTGAGAGAGATGGTGGTATCAATGGATTGGCAAAGGTGGAAGGGTTCTCATACTGGGGATGGCCTAAAAGTTGAGGACATTATTATTGGTCTTTCTTCAGAGAATTTTTGGAGGAGAGTGGAGGATATTGTCACCCTTATTACACCTATTGTTTCCACCCTTCGCATATTTGATAGTGATCAACCATGTTTAGGGGATGTCTTTGAGAGCATGGATCAAATGAGAGAGAAGATTCATGACATAATGGAAGATGAAAATTTTAGGATTGACAAAGACACCAGAAATGAAGTGTGGGAACTTAGTCTGACAAGGTGGAAAATGCTTCATAGCCCTCTTCATTCAATTGCATTTTTACTCAATCCTAAATGGTTTCATAAGAAACCATCGTCAGATGTAGAGGTTATGCAAAACTGGAACACTTTTATAAGTAGGTATTACGATCGTCAGGATCGAACTGCTTTACGGTTTGAGTTAGGAAAGTATTTGAGATCAGAAGACCACTTTGCAAATGAAGATTGTGCATACAACAGACAACAACTTGGACCCATCGACTTCTGGATACAATATGGTACAGGGACCCCCTTGCTTCATCGTTTGGCTATCCGTTTGCTTTCACAGGTATTCTTAATAACAAATACCTTTAATGTATTGATTTATTGTTTAAACAATTAATTCTAAAGCTCATTTTCGATTACTTATCTTATAAGATTTATTGATTGACTATGACTAACATAATTTTAATTTTATTATACAGGTGACTAGTTCCTCTGCATGTGAAAGAAATTGGAGTGAATATGCTTTCATCCATTCAACGAAGAGGAATCGCCTAGGCACAAAAATGGTACAAGATTTGGTGTTTGTACACTCAAATCTACGTTTGTTATCTCGACAACAACTAGAATACAAAACTGGACCCACGAGAATGTGGGATTATGGTGGTTCACAAGATGACGAAAATGATGAGCTTCCACTTGAGGTGCTACAAGACAATGCTGAAGACATGCTTGATGATACCATGAAGTCTATTGACCAAAATAATTCTTTTGGAATTGGCTCAAGCTCAACAACTATTCCAGAAAATGAGCTTCAAAATCTAGATTATTAGGTTTACTTGCATTTTGATATGAATTGTTGGAAGTGACTTTAGAGATACATATATATTCAAAAGAACAAATTTAATTATTTATATTTCAAATCTCTTATTCTTATCAATGTTTTCTATTTTCTTGGAATTAATGATGGCTAAATTTTTTTATCTACAAAATTATCACTTCCTTCTTAAAACTAAATTAGTATTTACAATTATTTTTTTACAATTTCATAAGCAGAAACATTGCAGGTTTATGATTAATGCTTTGTTTATATTGTTCACCTTTAATATGGTGTTTTTCTCTCTCCTCGTTTCTTATATGCGAAACCTCCAAACCTCGTTTCTCGTACCGTTCTCGTTTCCCGTTTCTCGTTTCTGGTAACATAGATGGTGATCACATAGAAATAAGAGAAAGAGGAATCAACATGAGTTGTGGACAAAAGGAAAGGATACAGATTGCATGTGCATTATACCAGGATGTCAATACTTAACTTTGGATGACCCTTTTAGTGTTGTTCATGCACATATGGGAACTGATCTTTTTCAGGAATGCCTTATGGCAGTTTTGAGTAGCAAAACCTTAATATATGTCATCACCAAGTCAATTTTTTGCCCTCGGTGGACCTCATACTTGTGATGCAAAATGGAAATATTACACTAGCTGGAAAGTATGATGAGCTTTTACAGGCAGGTACAGGTTTTGATACCTTGTTCAATGCGCATAATAAAGCCTTGGAGAGTATTGTTACTGTATAGAATTTATCGACCAAAGGATCGTTCTGATAAGTGATGAGAATCCTATGGGACTTTCTGATAAGATATTTATTGACCAAATAAATACTAGAATCAAAATCTTACAACTTCAGAATAGTAAAAAAGAAACATGAAATGGAATACAACATGAACCTAATGGGGATACAAATTTTAAATAGTTACAACTCACACCAAAACTCGAATGGAAGAGGCTTGGATTATAGAGGAAATTTCATTCAATGTGCCTGAATTTTCATTGGATTCCTTTATCCCTCCAACAGATATAGTATGTGGTTCTGTTAGTGAAGCTTGCAAGCTACCTCAAGAAAGAGGCAAATGCATAGCCGGGAGCAATGCAATAAGGTGGTTGCATTGGAGAAATCACAAGGAAAGGGCAATAATATATGGGAGGAAACTTTGGATGATTATGTTGGGCGGGATGTTGAACTCTTTCAAGCATTGTACGATATCTAAGACATATAACTCTTTTTTTACTCACAATTAATCTTATAAGGGAGGAAACTGGTAATTGGAGTGTAGTTAGTTCCTCTCTTGAGAATAAATCTCAATGACTAGGAAGAATGAATGTGGATGGGTTTTGACGTGCAACCTATTTTCTCCATAATCATTCGTGGCATATTATTGTTTTGTGTTATTTTCATTGATTTTTTTACATCCTGATTACTATATGGCTAAATCAATTCTACTACATCTTTGAGTTCTTGTTCATAGTCTTTGTTATCTTACTTGCCACCTGCATAGAGATTACCATTTTTCTCTGCTACTTCCAGCTATACAATGAAGATCATCACTAATGGTGGAAATCATATTTGATTTCAGGCTCTTTAGTGCTCTAATATTCAATTCTTGATCTATTTATCAAATTGCAAATTTCCCTCAATCAGTGAACATATTAAATATTTCAAGGCAGGAGAATCAATACCTGGCAGATCAAAGATCACACTCCAAATATCAAGTAGTAAAATAAGTAGTCGAATGGGATAATTGGACTAATTGATACATACACGTGGTAGATTTCTAGTTGAGACAGTCCCAAAATCTTCAAATTTGTAGGATGAATATCAACAATCAAAGGATTAGCTTCCAGATTCCAAGGTAGAGAACTAGCATCAGTAACATGGTTTTAGATTTAAGGTCAGATTCTCAAGCACCTAATAAGTAGATAGTTAAAAGCCTAGTAGCAGAGGACTCAAAATGTCTAGCAAGAAATTAAGATTCCATATTTCAAGGATCAATATCAACAAGGTATTCTAGGTTCGAAGGTTAATGGTAGTAACACATTAAAGCAAAGATGAAACAAACTTCAAGTTTTAAGGGCATTTGATTTGCCCAATCTCATATTTGTAGGCAAGAAATCAACATTCCAATTGACAGTTTGGGTATTTCTAAATAAGACATCTGGCATAGTGTATTAATTGTTAAATATTTCATTCCCAATTTTCATACGAGCAACAAAAATATCAACAATTTTCAAAGGCATTTGAACCAACGGTTTGAGACACATTATAGCCTAATCCAGATTTGGTTTATTTTTGGAGATTTGATTGATTTTATCTCGTAGAAATTAGTTTTTGTTCCTAAAAGTTAGACCAGTTTGTTGATTGTACTACTCTATATATTCTTAAATTTTGAATGTAAAATATTTGGCTTTTGATGCCAAAACCTTGTCTCTTTGTAAAACTTTTATTACAAAATTTCTAATTGAAGTATTATAGCCCGAGTTCATGATAGATTTTGTTTTTCCTGATGCTTTTCCAGTGCTTTCATATCTTATTTTTTCACATGTTCAAGGTAGCATAGGAGATCTGGGTAAGAATAGATTGAGTGTCAATCTCACTGAAACACCCTATAAATTTATAATCATTTAAAGAGATTAATTAACTGAATTGTTTGTCTTGGTTAATTCCTCTACATATTTTAATTGTTGCCTTATGTCATGTCTTGAATATGTTCTATTTGGCTGTAGAAATATTCTACACGCATCCACTATATCTGGTTGATTAAATATTCAATATGAATACTTAATTATCATTTATTCTCTTATATTCTTCTGTCAAATTCTCTAAAAATCATGCTATTATGTCAAACTAGATGCTAGAACTTTGACCGAGGACTCTGTAAGAGAGGGATTTATTCCTGGATAAAGATCGTGTCGTCATCAATAACCACCCACAATAAATAATAGATCTGGTCATTGTGCTCCATAGGTTGTTGTCCAATGATAGTGAACAACATTAAAGAAGGCCTCGTGACATTTGAGGGAGCCCCCTCTATTTCAACAGCCAGCTTGAAACTAAATACTGCTCGAGTTAGCCTCTCAGTGTATTTTTTGCAGCCAAGAACTACCTTTAAGAAACAAGTACAACACGTTGGAAGACCATAAATCCTGGGGACAAGAAGGGGTATTTTTCTAAACCATCAGCCTTTGATGATCTATCTTCTGACAATTTGAAACTTCCATAAGCTATCGAGGAACTTCAACCCGAGTTGATGGTTATGTTAGGTTCTCACAATCTTCAGATCAGTTCCAATTCTAATCAGAATGGTAATGTATCCTCCAAGGCTCCTACCACTCTGTCGCACACATTGAAAATCAATATCTCTCACAATTTTCACATCGTCCATCTACATTACACGATCCTATCGCTTAGTCATTCGAGGATTCATACCTGGGGAGGACAATTGCAAAATCAATTTTTTCTTCTTTATGTTCGCCTAGTTTCATAGTAGATAGAGTTTTTAGAGATACTTTATATCATTCTGTTTCATGATCTTCTATTTAAAGCCAAAACTTTGAAGGCTGATGTATGTAGTTTCTGTATAACTTTATGCTGAGACATTTGAATATTTGAAGTTAATTTGAAGAACTTGTTCTACTTCCATTTTTTCTATTCATTGGTGTGGATGAGTGACTAAATTTGCAGTAGTCGATAACATCCTCAAGTGTGCAAGGCAAGGGTGGAGGGCCCCCACTCCAAGCTAAGTACACTTCATTGTTAAACTAGATTAATTTTCATGAACTAGTTGCTTAAGAGTTATTTACTTGTTTTGTTTCAGATTTGCTTACTTGAATTGATGTGTAATGATTTATATTATTGATGAATCTTAGTTTTTTTATCACTTTGATAATAAGGGACAACAAAATGTTCAAGTTGAATCCTCCTTCTATTGAATTAATGGATCAAAACTAGAATTCATCTTTAGAGTGTTTAAGCAGTTTTATGCAATTTTTGTTGTCTAACAATAGCATAATTATGAGTGAATTATGATGAGGAATACGAAAGATCTCTTAAGTTAGGAGTCTCCTTCATTGTTTATTCATGCATCTTGAGCTGTTGTTAATTAATGATTTTTTATTTCTATTCATTAAGAGATATTATAGAAGAAGGACACAAATGGATCTCTTAAGTTAGGAGCCACTTCCTCTCACATACATTGCAGAAGTGAATTAGAAATTGTTTAAATAGATTTATATTTGTAATATGCACTTCTTTAATTCCTTATATTTTATCTTCTAATCTTGGCTACATCTGATATCCATACATTGTGGACATGCCTCCAAGTTTTACAAACTTGGATTGATAATGAATACTTGTGTTAATAAATTAGCTCCAAATTTTGGCGTCATTGCTGAGGAGGAATTCATCAACATAGTCAAATAGAAGATAAAAACAAAAACTCTAAAAATTTGATAAAACAAAAACAATAAAAGTTCAGTTACGTTACATTCTTCTTAGTTATGTTTCTTTATGCCTAGGAATAGAGATCTTAAAGGTAGATTTATTAAGCAAAACCCCCCATCAATAGAAGTAGGACCATCAAGACTAACCACACTGATTGCTAGTAAACCAACAATAGAGGAATTAGAAGAAAAACAAAGAACATGACAAAGATTAACTTTAATTGAAAGACAAACTTTGTTAGCCTGGGAGGTGAAAAGAAAACAAACTCCAAAAGCAACAACTACTTCAGGAAAAAAAAAATAAATTGTTAAAGTAAATCAGCCCATTTTTGAATCCATAGATCAACCTATTTTCGAACAACTTGAGTCTCAAGTTGTCATTGGAATAGCTGAAGCTATGACAGAAGAGGGGCACAGATCTGTTATCTTTACTCCTGAACAAAGACTTGAATATGAAAGACAACAAAGAGAATGGAGAAGACAAAGAGAGGAAGATGAAAAAAGAGAAAATGATAGAAAGGGAGAAGAGGATAGGAAAAGACAAAATGATAATGAACAGGAAAATGTTGGTGATCCGGAAGCTACTTTTGGCTTTCCAATATTGGATACAAGCGCAATATTAGAAGATGTGAAAATGAAAAATATTCCACCTTCTATATTGCCTAACTTTTATGGAATGTAAACAGAAGATCCTGATTCATTTATGTTTGAATTTGACATGTTGTGTAGAACTTACGGATACACAGATGACACACACAAACTTTGTCTCTTTCCTGCTACTTTGAAAGCAACAGCCTTAAAATGGTTCATGGGGTTAGGAGAGTGAACAATAACTTCTTTGAATGGAATGAAGACAATATTTCTTAAAAAATACCAAGCCTATTGTAGGCCTTGGGACTCGAAAGAGGATGTTTTCAGAATGACACAACAAGAAGACGAAAGTTTAGAAGAATACTTAGAAATATTTGCTTATAATCTACAAAAATCTAAACAACACTCGCTAAACCAAGAAACCATTCGAACGATCTTTCTAAAGGGTATAAGAGATGAATACCTTGACATTCTGAATGTAATGGGAAAGGGTGACATTTCAAACTTGCCATTTAATGAAATTATAGAATTATGTCAAAAATATTTTGGAGGAAGATCAAAAGCTGGAAGAAGAGATGTTAGTTTAAAAGCAGCAAAATTAGCAGTAGGAGGGGTAACAAGAGTAGAGATAGGAAGCTTGCTGGAAAACTTCAAAACTGATCTCCTAAGTACATTAGGGACACAAGTAGATGTTCTAAAAGAAAATAAAAATAAAGAAGAACAAGAACAAATCTTAGCAATCCTTTGTCCCAAATGTAGGAAAAAACATGCATTAAGAGAATGTCCTTTAGATAGTGTTCAAGTATGTGGTCTTTGCACAGAAAATCATTTAACATAAAAATGTCTAAAGTTGAAATAATTGCAAATGAATCCAATGGAATAAGTGCAAGGAATAAAAGGTTTCTATTATGTAGCACCAAGAAGGCCTTGGCAGCCAAGGATTCCTCAACAATTTCCTCAGCAATTCCCTTAACAAAACTATAAGTATCCTCCTCAAAACTCTTGTAATACCCCAATGCCATGGCAAGCTTGGCCTCCACAACAATATCAAAACCAACCTGCACAAGATTGGAGAGGATATGGTTATGGAAACCAACCACCTCAACAAATTTATCCTCAACAATACCAACAACAATACCAACAACAAATACCAGCAGCCATTCCCATACCAACAGTTCCAACAATATCCACAATCCATGCCATTTCCACAACAGAATTCCACACCATTACTAACACAACCATAGCAGCTACAGCTGCCTTCAAACCAACTCAGACCAACTCAACTACCAGTTCGTCGGTGGAAAATCTGAGCAATAAAATGGATAAACTTACATACAATGTGGAAGAAGAAACATATTTTCAAACATACTCCTTTCTTCCCATAAATGATGTCCATTTAAGGTCTGGGAAAGTACTTCATAAAAATTCTCCTCCGATCATAGAAGAACTAGCTGAACAAGGAGAACAACCTAAAACATCACATTCAGAAAAACAAAGTCAAAAAGGAAAAACTATCATAACTCAAACACCACCCTATCCAGAGAGGTTAGTAGAGAAGAAAAATCAAATGACCCTTCCTAAATTTGATATTCTAGATGAATTGAAAAATGCTTATGTAAAAATTCCTTTATTGCAAGCGATCAAAGAAATACCAATTTATGCTAAAACAGTAAAGGAATTATGCATCAAGAAAACTGGTAAAAAGAAGAAGGATCCTACTACAATCCAAGTCATTGGAAAATTAGCAAGCCTCGTGTATACAAAGACAACAATAGAAAAATATATTGACCCTAGTATCCCTATGGTTACTATTTCAATAAACAAATTTTCAGCTCCAAACACATTGATAGATTTGGGAGCAGCTATAAATGTAATGACTACAGAGACAATGAAACATTTGGATTTAAACAACATTAGATCTACTACTACAATCTTAGAGTTAACAGACAGATCTAAAGTTATAACAGAAGGAATATTATAAGATGTCATAGTCTCTTTGGATTCATGGGAGTATCCTATAGACTTCCTCATCTTGCAGCCAAAAGCAAACTTGGGAGGACATCCTCTAATCTTAGGTAGACCATGGTTAACCACTGTTGATGCCTTTATAGGATGCAGAACTGGAAGTATGATTATTTCACATGGAGATGAGAGAAAACACATCACACTTTATTCTCCAACACAATCACCTTCTTTAGTATTAATGCTTGAAGAACAAGAACAACAACAAACTAAATCAGTTCTAAGTATTAACCAAGTCTTTGTTCTTAGAGAAGAAGAGCAGAACGAAGATCTATTGGATCTTTTCATCTCAGAACTAGATATTTTAGAGCAACTTAGAGTAACTCAATATGAAGCTACAAGTTATCTTTTGAATCGGTGTTTTCAAGAAACTTGTACAATTCAATCCCTGTAAGAATCCTTCACAAATATTTTTCCTGTAAACACAATTACCAATTCAACAAAAAAACAATTGAGATATATCTTGGAAAACATTTGAACATTGGTAACCATTTAAAATCATCAGAAGAGCAAGAGGTAATAGCATTACTATAAAAATACTCAAAAGATTTTGCCTGGGATTACATAGATATGTAGGGAATTCATCCCAACATATGTATCCACCACATATATACAGATGACTAGATTAAACTAGTAAGGAAGCCTCAAAGGCAAATGAACCCCATGATGAAGGAAATAGTGAAAGAATAACTACAAAAACTACTGCAATTTGGGTTCATCTATCCTATTTCTGACAGTCAATGGGTTTCTCCCTTAGTAATTGTACCAAATAAAAATGGGAAGTGGAGAATATGTGTGGAATACTGGGAATTAAACAAAGCAACATTAAAATATCATTTTCCGCTACCATTTATTGACCAAGTCCTAGACTCATTAGCTGGGAAGAAATTATTTTTCTTTCTAGATGGGTTTAGTGGGTATAATCAGATTAGAATAACAACGGAAGACTAGGACAAAACAACATTTACCTGCCCATGGGGAACCTATGCATATAATGATTTTCTATTTGGACTATGTAATGCACCTGCTACTTTCCAAAGAGCAGTTCTTGCAATATTTGCTGATCTGATTCATGAATGTGTAGAAGTCTATATGGATGATTTCACTGTATATGGAAACACATATGATGATTGTTTGAAAAAACTTGAGAAATTTTTGAAACAATGCATAGAGACAAATCTATCCCTGAGTAATGAAAAATGCTACATGATGTTAACAGAAGGGATAGTCTTGGGACACCATATTTCCTCATCAGGAATTAAGGTGGATCCAGCTAAAATACAAGTCATTGTGAATTTGATGCCACCTACAACTCAAAAGGAGGTAAGAAGTTTATTGGGTTATATAGGCTCCTATAGGTGATTTATAGAAAACTTCAGTAAAATAGCACATCCTCTATTCAAGTTACTTGCAAAGGATGTTGAGTTCCAATGGACAAATCACTGTCAAAATGCATTTCAAATATTGAAAGAAAAACTATCAATTGCACCCATTCGTCGAGGACCGAATTGGTCTTTTCCATTTTATATTTCAACTGATGCGTCTGATACTGCTATAGGTGCATCACTTGGACAGAAAAAAAACCCGTTTAATTATGCTATATACTTGATAAGCAAAAACTTAACACCAACAGAATTGAACTACACACTCGCAGAGAAAGAAATGTTAGTTGTAGTACATGCATGAACAATTTCAGGCATTACAGAATAGGGTACCAAGTGTTCATCCATACAGACCATTCAACAATTAAATACTTAATGAACAAATCAATCACAAATGGAAGAATAACACGATTGTTACTGTTAATGCAATAATTTAACATTACAATTCAAGATCGACCAGGGAAAGACAATCAAGTAGCTGATTTCCTTTCAAGGCTTCATACACCCGATGATACAAATCCTATTACAAATAATTTTCCAGATGAACATTTGTTTGCAATAACTGTAAAACACCATGGTTTGCAGACATAGAAAACTATTTATACTCAAGAAAATTACCAACTCAGTTCACAAAGAAACAAAAACGAAAGATCATTAGAGAAAGCTCTAGATACAGTTGGGTGAATGGTGATCTGTTTTATACTAGCTCTGATTTAATAATAAGAAAATGTGATAGATAAGATGAAATACTATAAATTTTGAAAGCATGTCATGACGAGCCATGTCGTGGTCATTTTGCAGACAAGCGGACATCCTACAAGGTGCTGCAATTGAGCTACTACTGGCAAGCAATCTTCAAAGACTCCAAAGCCCATGTCAAGAGGTGTGACAGTTTCCAAAGAATAGGAATACCAATAGTATCAGATGAAATGCCACTTAAGCCACAAGTGATCATAGAACCATTCGAACAATGGGCTCTAGATTTTGTGGGACCAATAAATCCACCATAAAATGGAAAGAAGTACATCTTGGTATGTACAGACTATGTAACTAAGTGGGTTGAGGAAAAGGAGGTAGCGAGGGCAACAGAGAATACAATGGTCACATTCCTCTTTGAGGAAATATTTGTTAGATTTGGGGTACCCAGATAGATCGTAACTGACCAAGGCGCATAGTTCACTTCAAAACTTGTTCCGGATCTTATAGAAAAGTACAAGATCAAACATAGGAAATCAACACCGTACCATCCTCAAGCAAATGGACAAGTGGAGGCGACAAATAAAGTCCTAGAGAATATAATGACAAAGATAGTACAGATGAACAGGAAGGATTGGTTAGAAAATTTAAGAGATGCACTATGGGCATACAGAATAACATGTAAAAACACCACTGGGTTTAGTCCATACCAGTTAGTGTATGGCAAAGAAGTATTACTGCCCATAGAATTTTAGATACACACATTTAATTTAGCAGCAGAGTTAAGACTAGAACTATCTGAACCACAACAACATCAGATAATGGAATTGAACCAACTGGATGAATAGAGACAACAAGCAGTAAAACACAAAACACTGATGCAGCAGTAAAAAATGAAATGGCATGATCGATTCATCAATAACAAGACATTCAACAAGGGAGAATGGGCATTACTATTTGACTCCAAATTCAAAGATTTCAAGGCAAAGTTCACAACTCATTGGCTAGGGCCATATGAGATAGAAGAAATCTTTGACAACAGAGTTGTTTAGATAAAAACAATTGATCAAGAGTCTACATCATTTTTAGTAAACATGCATAGGCTTAAAGTTTACAATAAGCCTATCAATAAAGAAGATTTTATGAAACAAATGACAAAAGAGATAGATCTGGAAGTAATGGAACGACATAGCCATATGCCTTCCAGTACCACAGAAGAGGAAGAATAAAAAAACAAAAACAAAAAAAAAAAATAATAAATAAAAAAATTTCTAGTGAAAACCAGGCAACTCACACCAAGAAAACATGAATTCATAGAGGAAAACCAACTAGTTTTGGCCTGTATGAATTCACAATTTTTGTTTTACTCTCACAACAGTTTGATTTTGCAGAAGAACCTCCAAAACAAAACAAGACTTGAGGACAAGTCTTCAAATAAGTCAAGGGGAAAGTCGCAAAAGAAACTTAGTTGAGCAGCTGGAAGTTTGAGCAGTTGAATTGATGACGGAACTTGAATTGTATTGCAGAAGGGACCTGAAACATTGTTGAAACCATTGAGCAGAAGGGACCTGAAATGTTAAGAAAAAACATGTATATACTGCATAAAAAAATATACATGATAGTAGGGACCTGAGTTATTATCAATCAATTATAGACGGGACTTGAACGACGTCAACAATCAATGGACCTGAATCAATGAAGGATGCAAGAACAAGAAGCCGAAATAAAGTTTATATTTTAATCCATCTTAGACATTTCATCAAGGACATTTGACTAGAAGACATCATAGGCTTTATCAAAGACTATCAGGGAGTACAAGTACTGTAAGTACAATGTTCTTCTCTTGGAAATTCAGTTTTTTTTAGAAATTTTTAGGAACATGTTAAAATTAAGTTAGTACCTGAAAGCATAATTTTACTTACATCTTCATTTCACTACCCTCATCCTATTATTTTTACTTATATATTCCTTTTATTACCCTCATCCTATTATCCTATTCATAACCAGTATCTTATATTTAATACTATAAACATCCTCCAAATATTTATTTCATGTCCTATATTTATATTCCATACTCCATGTACATATTCCATATCCATTTCATTTCATAACCACAAGTTTATTTTTAAGCAAAAAAAATATCATAATAGAGGGTTCAACAATTGAAACCCTAGAACCTGCACAACCAACTACAACATTAGTATCATGGAATTAATTTTAAAACATGACCTAAATATGGTCATTTTTTAAATTAAAAAGAGATATATTGAAATAAAAACATATGGAAACATGCGCATTATAAAAAATATAAAGTGGAAATGATTTATTGTAATAAGTTATAATATCGCATAAGGAATGATACTATTGAAGTGACAAGGGTTATTATAATAAACATACAATGCTAATACATGTTATTATAATAATCAAACAATGCAAATACATGTTATGAATGCTTCAGAGGAATAAGCTGTAGGTAATGGAGAGTAAGATGACAGTTGAATGGAGACAAGACCATACACTGTGCAATCAAAACTATTCAAATGGCAATCAAAACACAATGCATAATGAATACGAGCCAACTATAATGAAACATATGGTTTGCAAATAATATTATGGCATAAGTAACACATCAATCAAGGAATAGATGTTTTGAACCAAATTTTAACAAGTGGCAACCATAATAAAATGCAGGTCGGTTTAGTCAAGATCAAAGGAAAATCAATATAAGTCATTGTAGCTAGAAATACAGAGACAAAAAGAAGCTTGGTTTATCATTCTAAAGAATAACAAGAGAGAGAAAACATGACCACTAGGATAGAGCCAAAATTTCAAATAGAACAATGGAAGAAGGAAACAGTGGAAAAGTTGTATCAAGCAGGGCTTATAGGGTTTTTACAAAGGTTCAATGGTCATAATGAGGGGATAACCTGAGAATTTTTGAATAACTATACTCAGGAGAAAACAAGGGTAGGGAACCTAATCATTCCAGTGACTCAGGAATGCATTTCCCAAGCACTAGACCTTCCACTAATGGGGGGAAATTATCATAAGGATCTAGATTTCAAGGAGAAAGCATGGACTTTCTTCTTGGAGAAAAATAGGAAGGGAGCCTTTGACAGGGCCAAAGGCATACCCAGGGAGTGGTTCAATGAGCCATGGGGGGAACTAGTCTTGATTATTCAGAAATTCTTCACTTGTGATAGGGGACAAAGAATGGCACACTTGTATCATGTTAGGCTCCTCCAACACATTAAGGGGGAAGTCAAAATAAACCTACCATATTTCTTTTTCCGAAGTCTCATTAAGATGATAGAATTAGTAAGAAATGAGAATAAACCAAGGGAGGCACAATTCTATCATCAGGGGCTCATAAAAATACTTGTAGAGAATCAAGTCAAGACATAGGGCATAACTTGGAGAGAGTTTTTAAATCAAAACCAGTATCAGGAACAGGTCATTGAGGAATAGAAAATAACAGAGCAGGAAACCAGGGGAATTATGACTTCACCACTTTATCCCAGAACCAGGTCTAAGAAGCAAACCAACACTATCATGGTTGAAAAAGAAACATCCATCATATCCACTCCTAGGAAGCCTAGGAGGAAGAGCCCAATAGAAACAAGTAGCAGGGACCAAGAAGTACAAATTGTAGAAACATGTTCTATAGAGAAGCAGGTAGAGGATATAATTGAGAGACTAGAGAAAGACTCTATTTTGATGATGTGGCAACAACATCATTTGCAAAAGACACATAGGAACTCAGAAAAGAGTTACACTTGAGAAAAATCAAAGAATTAATAAACCAGCTAGAAATAAATAAGATTCTGGAAAAGCACTTGAAGAAGGAAAACAAGGCAAGTAAAAAGAGTAATGCAAATTTAGTTAAGGAGAATGAAAAATTAACTGATGAAACAGGCAAACTAAAGAGAAAGAATGGCGTACTTTGCAAACAGGCATTCAAGTGGCTTCAAGAAAATAACATGTGGAAAAACAAATATGAAAAACAGAAGGTCAAGGCTACTTTGTATAAAGAAGAACACAACATGGGGATATATTATCTGTTAGAGGCAACACAACAGGAGGCATCAGGGTCAGGAATAGGATACGTAGCAGGGGTGAGGAGGTCTAAGAGGAATAAACAAGCATGGCAACATGCTTGAAGATCAGCAAGGGGGAGATGTTGGCCCTCAATTTTGGTCCATTTTTGCTTAAGGAAACTTACTTAACTCTTATATTATCCATACATCTTCCATCAAATCCACCTCATTTTGATGTATTTTATGCACATTCAGGTATTTAATTTTAATTTTGCAATTTCTAGAAGTTTTTATGAAAATTGAATTTCAAGTGCAATTTTTGGGCAGAATAAAAAATTCCCGTAATAGCTATATGGATGTCATATTTGCAGGACAGTTGGGCTCGAGATGGATACATGTATGGAAATCTTGGGAACTAGGACGAAAATAAATCCAATTGTTTTGGTCAAAACAAGCTAAGTTAGGCCCAGTCAAAGCTGGTCAAACAGGACCAGTCATCTAGAAAATCCCTAGGAAATAGGGCAGTTTTATGATTTTATGGGATTGTCCATGCTTTTAGAGATAGATTGGATGGATTCAGCTTGGATAGATTGATATGAGTAGATAGAGTTGTTAGAGAGACTTTATATCAGTTTGTTTCATGATCTTCTATTTAAAGCCAAAACTTTGAAGGCTTATGTATGTAGTTTTTGTATAACTTTATGCTGAGACATTTGAATATTTGAAGTTAATTTGAAGAACATTGATCTACTTCCATTTTTGTTGTTAATTGGTGTGGATGAGTGACTGAAGTTGCAGTAGTTGATAACATCCTCAAGTGTGCAAGGCAAGGGTGGAGGGCCCCCACTCCAAGCTAAGTACACTTCATTGTTAAACTAGCTTAATTTTCATGAACTAGTTGCTTCAAAGTTATGTACTTGTTTTGTTCCAAATTTGCTTACTTGAATTGAAGTATAATGATTTATATTGTTAATGAACCGTAGTTTTTTTATCACTTTTCTAAGAAGGGACAACAAAGTGTTCAAGTTGAATCCTCCTTCTATTGAATTAATGGATAAAAATTAGAATTCATCTTTAGTGTGTTTAAGTAGTTTTATGCAATTTTAGTTTGCTAACAATAGCATAATGATGAGTGAATTATGATGAGGAATACCAAAGATATCTTAAGTTAGGAGTCTCCTTCATTGTTTATTTATGCATCTTGATCTGTTGTTAATTAATGATTTTTTATTTCTATTCATTAAGTGATATTGTAGAAGAAGGACACAAATGGATCTCTTAAGTGAGGAACCACTTCCTCTCACATACATTGCAGAAATGAATTAGAAATTGTTTAAATATATTTATATTTGTAATATGCACTTCCTTAATTCCTTATATTTTATCTTTTAATCTTGGCTACATCTGGTATCCATACATTGTGGACATGCCTCCAAGTTTTACAAACCTGGATTGATAATGAATACTTGTGTTAATTTGTGTTAATAAATTAGCTCAACAGTGACTCAATCGGGTTATTGTCTAGACCTACTAGTAGTGAAGCAACACCAGAGATGAAAACTTATACTCTGACAATTATTTTCACTTTTGTATTTATATACTCCTCATCCCCAATCGAAACAACTTAGTTTGACTTGGCTTGGTTTAGTGTGTTACCGATGAAGAGAATGGTAGGGACCATATCTTTAATGCAAGATAAGTGGAGAAGTTGTGGTAATCAATTAACTTAACAATACTTCCTAGATATTTAGACCTATTTTTTATGAGACAAGAACCATATAGAGAGATGGACTTCTACCAGTGTGTTGCCAGGTGTTGTAGCGGCTATAACCACCCTCCAAAATATTTCCTATGCTTTGACTTTGGAGCCTTCCTTTCTATTTACATGAGCTTATCTTTGACTGCCATCAAGTATTCATGATTTGATCAAGACTTATTATTTTTATGTTGTGCTTGTGTTTACCTTTTTTCATACTTAATTGATTTTTTAGTCAAAAGAAGCCTTCTGACTTGATCTTGGAGCAATTCTGGGCTTACCTCCATAAACAGGATAATCCATGAGGGCAAGCTAGCCTTGATGATGGAAATTTCACAATCGTGATACGCATCTCAGCCTTGAGCTTGAGAACTATGTAGTCATGGATGGAATCCCAGCACTAAGCTTAGAAAATGTGCAATCCACTCCTTGAGCTCAAAAACTGCGAAATGCACTAAGCCGTGAAATAGTCAAGTTCCCCAAAACTGTGCAATCTTCCTTGCAAATGTGCATGGAAATTTTCTTCAAAAAGAAAAAAAATGAAAATGAAAAAAGTGAAAAAGATATCCCTATAAAATATGGATTCATCATTAGTTTCCCGAAGGTGGCATAGTCCCTACGTTTAGAAATTTCTGCCAAGTGTCACTTTTTCCTTGATTTTAGGCATTTGCATCATAAACACCAATCCATCCAAATATATTTAATAAACACCTCTAGAGATCATTCATACATTCGATCTTAGAGCTCTAGTATTCCCGAGGAGATCAAGGAACTTTTAGTGGAGTGGTTGTCACTTTTCGAGTAAGTTTTTCGTTTTTCATCTTTTGCCACTTTTTCTGTTGCTTTTTGTCATTTCGCTTCTATAACTGTTGTTTTTCTTATTTATCTTCATGCTTTCCAGTGTTTGAACTTGTATCAGATTGTATACGTGTTGTTACAATTTTTCATTTTCCTTTCGTAAGTGTCAAACCAATTTTCTTGTTTTTGCACACCGGTGATTTATGTTTTGGCGACTCTCCTCATATATTTGTTTTTCCTTCCATTTGATATGTTTTTGCACTTAATTCATATTGATCTATCCACACTTAATAATATATGCAATCAAACTCACATTATCACTTAGATCTGCTTATTTCCCACTCTTTCACCGAGCAGATCCAAACTTTCCATTAGACAGTTTTCACCTTGCCCCATTGTGCATTACACAATCCAAAAGCTCAAGTTGAGGCTTGGCCTCTGAGACTACGCAGTGTGCAGTACATGTTGTCCCAACTGTGCATTGCATAGTTCTAGATTGTGCAGTATCTCTCAGTCACTACCTAGGTTGGACTTTGCATTGTGGAGTTTCAAGCCTCAAGCTACACCCTTGGCTACTGGGACTGTGCAAGGCACAGTTCCCATAGTCAATCTCCCTCACTTTCTCAGAAAAATTGAGCAATCTTTCTCACTAGTTCACTGGTTTGCTGCTTGATCTTACTTTGAAGGTAGATTTGCAAAATCTAATGTTTTCTTTTCATGAGTGCCTATTCTGTTCCACATGTACCATAGTTGTTGAGCACCTCTCTCTAGCAGTCAATGTTACCATGGCACCCAAGAGTGTTGCTTCAAAATATACCACTGAAAGCACTACGAGGGATGTAGTTGAGTAAAAACTAGGGAAATTGCTAGTACACTTAGACACTCAATTGTATGTAGAAATGGACTTAGATCTCACATGACAAAAAGTGAATGAAATTTTTTCAGCAAAGGACTTTGCAGCAAATTTAGAGGATCGAAAATAATACATTAATGTATAGAGATCATGAATACACAGGGTTGCATGCATATATCCAACCTTCCCATGTGCATATGTCATCAGTTGGATTGTCTCACATATTGATGTGAAGATTATGACTTTGAGTAGTGCCAACGGACGAAGGCTTTCTACTTTTCTGGCAGCATATTACCAACATATGTACCATTTTATTAAGCCATAAACACTCATAGATTCACTCTTTTATGCCACCAATGGCTATGTGGGCACGAAATATGTTATTAAGATTTGGGTGGAGGAGAAATCAAAGTTTCGGCAGACACCTAGAAACACATATAAGGAAAGGTCTCTCAGGAAGTCCTAACAAATTTTGATCATCTTATCTTACAGAATATATGGTCAGCAGAGCACAGAGACCTTTCCAGAAGGGTGGGAAATATTTTTTCACTAGGTTGTGAATGAAGGGAACTCATTCCACTGGTATGACTTGTTGGATCGAAAATTAAATATCCATGTAGGTAATGCCCTGAATCCTCCCAAGGGTGGGCAAGCGATATTATATATGTATGCATATTTACTATATGCAATCTGCGCACATAATGCATTCCCTAGTATGAACGGGGCTTAGACACCTCGAAACCCTGCAATTTACATCCACTACAAGTTGCTCTCAGATTGTAGCCATTGAGGAGTTATGGAGAAGCTAATTGTCCACTTCCTCATTCTGCTATACAAGATGATATTTGAGGAAGAACCACCTTGCATGTTACATGTCGAAATGGAGGTAATATCAAAGATCATAAATTGGTTTGCCTCACCGGATGGCACCTTCCTCAGAGTGTCCGGTGGAGAGAAGTCGCCACATATTTTGCCAAGGTACGCCACCTACAAGATTTTTATGCAAGAAGTTCCATATCATATTTCCATAGGGTTGTTAGCAGCATTGGATAGGAAGAAAAAAGCACATTGGCAAACTCTTCCTATGCAAATTGGACTGTACGAGATAAAGAACCTAAAAGTTACAGATACCAAAGGAAAAGGTATAGATAAGTTTGCATTCGGTACTCGAGACTTTAATTTATACGATCCTTGTGGTATTTGCAAGAACCACTGTGTGAGAATTCACTTTCAGTGGCTTAGTGGGACATTTCATTGGCAAGAGGAGGATCCATGGAAGAATTTCTATAATGCCTCCAAGACGAGAAAGTCGGTCAGTTTTGTAAGAACATCAGAGGTGACTCCATAGAAGGAAGCTATTATGGAAGTAGCGCCAGCAGAAGGGAGCAACCCCATGTAGGATAAGGGAAAGAGAAAGGTTTCTTATAGTCCAAGGGGAGAACAAAGCCACAAGATGAAAGAAAATATTGCTCTTATGAAAGCGGCTTTAACAACAAAGGCAAAGAGGGAAGAGCATGGGAGATTGGAGGATGAAAAGAAGAAGCAATAAAAATAAGAGGAGGAGGAGCAGGAAGGACAAGAAAGGAAATGCGTAATATCAGAAGAAAAAATGCAGAAACAAGTTGAAGAGCAATAACAAAACCAAAAACCAACAAAGGAGAGGGTGGACAGATGCAGGATCAGGAGCTTGCCTAGCAGATTGAACAATTGATAGAGATCAATGACACAGAGGCAGAACTAAAACCATAGAATAAATATGTCGACATGATGCCTAGCACACAATAGCTCATTATTTAGTCTCCACCACCTCCAGTAGCAGAGTCAGCTCCAAGCGAGGAAGGGGGATTTTTTCCTCTTGATGACAATCTGGTTATAGACACGTAGAATCTGTCGTATGATGAAATTCAAAAGAATATTTTACAAGAACGTAAGAATTATTTTCTGGATGATCTAACATCTCCTGAATTTATTAGAGAAAGGGTAGTTGTGGCTAACATCAGGAGAAATCCTGAAGCCATTTCCTCAGCCAACTTGTCCTTCGTAGGTGCATCAAAGTCAAACACTTAGTAATTGATGGCCGAGAATAAGCTATTGGCAAAGAACTTGCAGGATGCTAGGAAAGAGATTGAACAACTCTATGTAACAACTCAGAACATAGCTTACGCACAGGTCCATATGGAGGAAATGATGGTGGCGATACTTAACGAAGTATCGACACTTGTACAGACCATGCAGGATCTCTATGAGGAGCTTGTTGCCATGCATAAGGAAATTGTTCACCTGCAGGGCTTGTGGAAACAATGTAAATATTTTTTCAAAACTCTCAAAAATGTGCAAGATGCAATCGATTTTGTGCACGAATGGAGAATGCATTACAAAGGGGCACCACTTGACTTGGGTAAGAAAATGAAACCACAAGTAGAGGTGAAGAAAGAAAGAGTGCAGATTTTAATCCAGAACAACAGACATGTTGCCTCATTCATTGGTAACATTCAAACCTCATATGCACGGGTTTACAACAGTCTGTATTTCTTGATGAACACCAACACGATCCCATAATTTGGCTCACTCACTGAAGCCAAAACCAGGAACAAGGTCATAAAGGAGATAGAGGAATACTTGGAGAAATTGAGACATATTTCCACCAAGGATGACTTGGAGGTGAATAGACAGAACATGCACAACTACATTGGTGGCCATATCTAAGTGTGGACAATGTTTATCATGCTTTAGAAGGAAGTAGAAACAAGTTCAAAATCATTGTACCTAAATGCCATGGAGGCTAGAGTCCGCTTTCAACCAAACAATATCACACCATTTAGGGATGTCATCACATAGTACCAGGCTTGGCACCGCCACATGACTGACAAACATCAATTGGAAGTTGCTGACATTGAGTTCTCCCAAACTCAAACATGATAATATTTTGTCTTATTAGGTTGTCTAGTTGGCTCTACCTTATTTTGTCTTATACGGGTGCAAGAGTAAATTGTAATATTATTTGTAATTAATTTGAAAGTGGAATTCCAAGTGTTAATATTGGAGTGTGAAGAGTCATGATGTAATGTAATGAGTTATTTTGTAAAGAATTTGAGGATTCATGAGGATAGTCTAAAAGTCAGAAGTGGACTTGAAGAGTCACCCCCTCTTGTTATAAATAGAACCCCATAACTCATGTAAATGGCTTTTGGGAGCCAAGCTTTTGGATAGGCTTAGGATTAGATTCAGGAAATTGGGAGTTTGGGAGAGCCTTGGCTTCTCTGTAGTGTAGAGGAAGTATGTTTCTTTGGAGGAGCAAGTTATGTTGACTTCATGCTCCACTATTTGGGCTAGTGGTTAGTCAATGGTGTATGTATGATCAGAACATTCACTTAATAAGCTCAGATCCAGCACGTTTTCATGCATATGTTGTAAATGTAGTAGGATTATTCTAGTTATGTTTACAATGTATGTTATTTAACTTATGCTTATACTTATGAACTATTTCATTTGCATTGGTACAAATCTTATTGAATGTGTGTTGTTGTATTAATTCATCATTGTTAACTTGTGAACTATTTCACATATTATCTTGTGATGTCATTATGCTCATGTGTTCCTTTCAAGCTGCGTACTATTACAAGATTTTAAGGGGCTCACTTATTTTCCTTTCCACGTGGCAAAACCTTCATGCATCACACTTGACTCTCCATAGGATCGCAAACTTGTTCTCACCAAAGTCACTATACATCACTCTATGTTTAATTTCAGCCAAGGCATATCATTAGCACCCACTACATTGGAACGGGGCCATAGTACCAGATGGGACTCCTACACCAAATGGTGTGAGGTCTAATTGGGACTTCATATCGGGGATATCCCCTAAATGTTGGCGAGTCTAACAATGTCAACATTTTTGGCACTAGAAGGAGGGCCAGATGATAATATTATCCCATGAAATCTGTTTGAAATTTCCACACTCATTAGTGGCTTCCTCCCATATATTATCCTCGACATGTTTTTCTAAAACCTCAAAACTAAAAGTACCATTGGAAATCATTAATGACTTGTCAAGTCTAAAATTCAATGGTGAGGGTTAAACAACCTTCTTTGATCACACCACTCATTTTCTTGAATTCTGCACGAAGAAATATTCATTGCGAGTAAGATGCTTATAGGTTTTTCACTCTTACATTCGAAGGGAGCATAAGGGATTGGTGTTACACATTGCTTATCGCTTCCATACACTCTTTCCAACATCTTGCCACAAAACTTTATCGTGCCTTTAATAGGTATGGTTACAACAAGAAAATTATGCGATTACAAAAAGCACTTGATCAATATCTTGATGATTTTAATGATCGTTTCATTCAATTTTGCTTTGAAATGTCTAAAGATGATATTTATTAGCCTTTAATGAAAGTGAAATTCAAATTTCTTGTTCACATTTCGACGAATCTACACGAACATGAGTCTTTCGAAAGCCTCCCAACATACCTTGGTATTAGAGCTTCTAAATATGCGTTGGATGATGATGTTGTACCAAGTAACTCGTCGTATCCTTCTAACCAAATAGCTCTAGTTCTATAGGTTGAGGTGGGAGAACTTGGGAATTCATCCGCTAATTTACCACCATCTTCTCTCACGCCACATACTCATAGTTCTAGGACAAGTTTGGACTATGAATCTGATGTTTGCGATGAAGTGTTATCTCCTCATGCTCTATCCTTTCATCCCTTTGGTCCTTTGGATTGTGAGTTATTATCTTCACCTATTTTGAACATTTATTTGTATGTTCATTAGGATCAAGTTCCAGATGGAGTTGGCATTTCACAGAAAACTTACGATATCATTTGCGATGACTATGTGTGGGAGTCCACATCTGAACAAGAATCTGTGATGAAGGATGACTTTTCTCCTTCTACACCTCTCCCCCATTATCCTGACATTTTCCATGATTCCTTCACTCCTGTTTTTATAAATAGAACCTCATAACTCATGTAAATGCATTTTGGGAGCCAAGCTTTTGGATAGGCTTAGACTTAGAGTAAGGAAATTGGGAGTTTTGTGAGAGCCTTGGCTTATCTGTAGTGTAGAAGAAGTATGTTTCTTTGGAGGAGCAGGTGATTTTGACTTCATGTTCCACTATTTGGGCTAGTGGTTCGTCAATGGTGTATGTATGATCGGAACTTTCACTTAGTAAAAGCTCAGATCAGGCACGTTTTCATGCATATGTTGTAAATGTAGTAGGACTATTCTTTTTATGTTTACAATGTATGTTATTTAACTTATGCTTATGCTTATGAACTATTCCTTTTGCATTGATACAAAACTTATTGAATGTGCATTGTTGTATTAATTCATCATTGTTAACTTGTGAACTATTTTCCATATTATCTTGTGATGTCATTATGCTCGTGTGTTCCTTTCAAGTTGTGTACTATTACAGGATTTTAAGGGGCTCACTTATTTTCCCTTCCACATGGAAAAACCTTCATGAATCATAGTTGTCTCTCCAAAGGGTCATAAACTTGTTCTCACTAAAGTCACTATACATCACTCTATGCGTAATTGCAGCCAAGGCATATCATTAGCACCCACTACATCAGAAATCGTGTCGTAGTGCAAATGGAACTCCTACACCAAATGGTGTGAGGTCTAATTGGGACTTCACATAGGGGAGATCCCCTAAATTTTGGCAGGTCCAACACCGTCAACATTTTGGTGCTACAAGGAGGGTGAGATGACAAGCTTATCCCATGAAGTCTGTTTGAAATCTCCACACTCATTAGTGGTTTCCTCCCATATCTTAGCCTCGACATGTTTTTCTAAAACCTCAAAACTAAAAGTACCAGTGGAAATCATTAATGACTTGTCAAATCTCAAATTCAATGGTGAGGGATAAACAACCTTCTTTGATTACACCACTCATTTTCTTGAATTATGTACGAAGAAAGATATTCATTTCGAGTAAGATGCTTTTAGGTTTTTCATTCTTACATTCGAAGGGAGCATAAGGGACTAGTTTTACACATTTCCTATCGCTTCCATACACTCTTTCGAACATCTAGCCACAAAACTTTACCACGCCTTTGATAGGTATGATTACAACAAGAAACTTATGCGATTGCAAAAATCACCTGATCAATATCTTGATGATTTTCATGATCATTTCATTCATTTTTGCTTTGAAATGTCTGAAGATGATATTTATTAGCCTTTAATGAAAGTGAAATTCAAATTTCTTGTTCACATTTCGACGAATCTGCATGAATATGAGTCTTTTGAAAGCCTCCCAACATACCTTCGTATTAGAGCTTCTAAATATGTGATGGACAAGGATGTTCTACCAAGTAACTTGTCATATCCTTCTAACCAAACAACTCTAGTTCTACAGGTTGAGGTGGGAGAACTTGGGAATTCATCTGCTAATTTACCAACATCTTCTCTCACCCCACATACTCATAGTTCTAGCACAAGTTTGGACTACGAATTTGATGTTTACAATGAAGTTTTATTTCCTCATGCTTTATCCTTTGGTTCCTTTGGTTGCTTTGGTCCTTTAGATTGTGAGTTATTTTCTTCACCTATTTCAAACCTTTCTTTGGATGTTCATTAGGATCAAGTTCCAGATGGAGTTGGCATTTCGCAGAAAACTTACGATATCATTTGCGATGACTATGTGTGGGAGTCCACATCTGAACAAGAATCTGTGATGCAGGATGATTTTTATCCTTCCACACCTCTCCCCCATTATCCTGACATTTTTCGTGATTCCTTCACTCATGTTTTTATAAATAGAACCTCATAACTCATGTAAATGGATTTTGGGAGCCAAGCTTTTGGATAGGCTTAGGCTTAGAGTCAGGAAATTGGTAGTTTTGTGAGAGCCTTGGCTTCTTTGTAGCGTAGAGCAAGTATGTTTCTTTGGAGGAACAGGTGATTTTGACATCATCTTACATTGTTTCGACTAGTGGTTTGTCAATGGTGTATGTATGATCGAAACTTTCACTTAGTAAAATCTCAAATCCGACATGTTTTCATGCATATGTTGTAAATGTAGTAGGACTATTCTTGTTATGTTTAGAATGTATGTTATTTAACTTATGCTTATGAACTATTTCGTTTTCATTGGTACAAATCTTATTGAATGCGCATTGTTGTATTAATTCATCATTGTTAACTTGTGAACTATTTCCCATATTATCTTGTGATGTCATTATGATCGTGTGTTCCTTTTAAGCTATGTATTATTACAGGATTTTAAGGGGCTCACTTATTTTCCCTTCCACATGGCAAAACCTTCATGCATCATATTTGTCTCTCCACAGGGTCACAAACTTGTTCTGACTAAAGTCTCTATACATCACTCTATGCGTAATTTCACCCAAGGCATATCATTAGCACCCACTACATCAGAAATCGGGTCGTAGTGCGGATGGAACTCCTACACCAAATGGTGTGGGGTCTAATTGGGACTTTACATCGGGGAGATCCCCTAAATTTTGGCAAGTCCAGCACTGTCAATATTTTTGGTGCTAGAAGGAGGGCGAGATGACAAGCTTATCCCATGAAGTATGTTTGAAATATTCAGACTCATTAGTGGCTTCCTCCCATATCTTAGCCTCGACGTGTTTTTCTAAAACCTAAAAACTAAAAGTTCCAGTGGAAATCATTAATGAATTTTCAAATCTCAAATTCAATGGTGAGGGTGAAACAACCTTCTTTGAGCACACCACTCATTTTCTTGAATTCTGCATGAAGAAAAATATTCAATGTGAGTAAGATGCTTTTAGTTTTTTCACTCTTACGTTTGAAGGGAGCATAAGGGACTGGTGTTACACATTACCTATCACTTCCATATACTCTTTCGAATATCTTGCCATAGACCTTTACCTCGCCTTTGATATGTATGATTACAAATATGTGTTCAAGAAAATTATGTGATTGCAAAAATAACCTGATCAATCTCTTGATGATTTTCATGATCGTTTCATTCATTTTTGCTTTGAATTTTCTGAAGATTATGTTTATTGGTCTTTTATGAAAGTGAAATTCGAATGTCTTGTTCACATTTCGACCAAGTAACTCGTCGTCTCCTTCTAACCAAATATCTCTAGTTCCATAGGTTGAGGTGAGAGAACTTGGGAATTCATCCATTGATTTACCACCATCTTCTCTCATCGCACATACTTATAATTCTAGTGCGAGTTTGGACTATGAATCTGATGTTTTCGATGAAGTGTTATCTCCTCATGCTCTATCCTTTGGTTCCTTTGGTCCTTTGAATTGTGAGTTATTGTGTTCACATGTTTCAAACCTTTCTTTGGATCTTCATTAGGATCAAGTTCCAGATGGAGTTGGCATTTCGCAGAAAAATTACGATATAATTTGTGATGACTATGTGCGGGAGTCCACATTTGAGCAAGAATCTGTGATGAAGGATGATTTTTCTCCTTCCACACCTCTCCCACATTATCCTGACATTTTCCGTGATTCTGTCACTCCTTTTAAATCTTACGAATTTTAGTTTCTTATAATATTATTACTTCCGATCAATTTTGGAACTCGTGGAGTCTCATTTTTTCATTTGAATGTGGAGAGGACAAATATTCTCTTTTAAATCTCCCAAATCCATCATCTTAACATTATGAAGAATTAGAGGGTGAAATTTCTTGTCTTCAATCTCCCCCTCTTTATGATTCGTCAGATCATGAGGATGCCTTTGTTTTTGACATTGAACATTCTGACCGTTGTTGTCATGATATTTTCACTCATTCATCCGATCACGATTCTAATTTTTTGTTGTTGATTGTTCTAAAGCACCAGTCTTCGATGATCTATCTTCTGATGATTTGGAACTTTTGCAAGTTGTCAAGGCACTTCAACCCGAGTTAATCATTATGTCAGGTTCTTGCAATCTTGAGATCAGTTCCAATTCTAATAAGTATAGTGATGTATTTTCCAAGGCTCCTCATCACTCTATTGTATACATTGAAAATCCATCTCTCACAATTTTTGCATCCTCCATTTGTATTACAAGATCCTATCACTCAAGCATTAGAGGAATCATACCTAGCAAGCACAGTTTCAAAATGATAGTTTTATTCTTTCTTATGTTCACTCGGTTTTGCAGTTCGAAAGTTGTTCTTGCACGTCTTTGAGTTGCAACGTGTTGGAACACTGTAATGCATTCATAGAATGTTTTACATGTGCTTTTATTTCATATTTTTCTGCATGCATTTTCAAACTTCGAATGATTTGTTATGCATTTCTTGTCTTTATTGTTTATGTTTACTATTGAATATCCTTCTTGATATGAATTCCCTTGCTTACATAGGCCAACCAATGCATCGGTGGTTACACTAGAAATATCATTTTGCGTAGGTCTAGCCTATTCTTTGATTAGGTTAGGAGTAGGAGTGGTCATTTATTTTTCTTTGTTTTTTTATTTGTTTTGTGTTTCTTTGACTTACTTTCCGCTTTGATCTTTTCCTATCTTTTCATTTATTTTTTGTCGTAGAATAGATTTTTCATGAGACAATGTTTGGTTTCCTAAGAAAGCATGGTGAATTCCATGAGAAAGTTGCGCTACTTTCAAAGCTTGATTAATCTGTTTATTCACTCTCTTTGTGTTAGTCTTGCAGTCTTTTAGTCAATGATAATTTGATGGAAAATATGTTCTTTTGAGAGAAAATCATAGTGGAATCATGATGCTTGAACTTATAACTAGTACCGCCTACTCTAATCGATATTTTATTTTTGGTTAATCCTTGTCAGTTAATTCAAGTAGAGTAAGGAGGGGAGGAAAACCTTAATAAGTGTGTTAGAGGTATATATAAATATCCTTCTCTGAACGGACAACCTATTATGCTCTCAATAAGTCAAGATCCCTCTTCTGCCTCATTAAATCAATAAGTGCATATGCACAGTGCTTTAAAAAAAATGAAAAATGAAAAAAATAAAATAAAGGAAAAAGAAGAGAAAGGATTTTGGTGAAGAGAGGTGATCCAAGCAAATTTGTCGGGTATTGTCCAGACTCGCTGGAAGCGGAGCAATGTTTGTGTTCCTAAAGTGACTCAATTGGGTTATTGTCCAGACCTGCTGATAACAGAGCAACACCAGAGATGAAAACTTATAATATGACAATTATTTTCACTTGTGTATCTATATACTCCTCATCCCAATTGAAACAACTTAGTTTTATTGGCTTGGTTTAGTGTGTTTCTGATGAAGAGAATGGTAGGGACCATATCTTTAATGCAAGCTAAGTGGAGAAGCTATGGTAATTAATTAACTTAATAGTACTTGCTAAATAGTTAGACTTATTTTTCATGAGACAAGAACAATATAGAGAGCTATAGTTCTACCAATGTGTCGCCAAGTTTTGTAGCGGCTACAATCACCCTCCAAACATTTTCCTATGCATTAATTTTGGAGCCTTCATTTCCCTTGACATGAGCTTATCTTTGATTGTCATTAAGAATTCATGATTTCATCAATAATTATTCTTTTTATGATGTGTTTTTGTTTTTTTTTTTCATAATTAACTGATTTTTGAGTCACAAGCAGCCTTTTGACTTGATCTTGCATCAATTCTAGGCTTGCCTCCAGAAATTGCACAATCCATGAGGGAAAGCTAACCTTGATGATGGAATTTTTTGCAATTCTAATATACAGCTCAACCTTGGGCTCTAGAACTGTGCAGTCATGGATGGCAGCCCAGCACTAAGCTCAGAAACCATGTAATCCGCTCCTTGATCTCAGAAATTGTGAAATGCATTGAGACGGGAAGTTGCCCAATTTCCCAGAACTATGAAATCTTCCTTGGAAGTGTGCGTGGAAATTCTCTTGAAAAAAAAAAAAAAGTGAAAAAGGAATCCCTAGAAAATAGGGATTCATCATTAGTTCCCCGAAGGTGGCACAGTCCCTATTTTTACAAAAATTCTTCCAAGTCTTGCTTTTTACTTGATTTTAGGAATGCACATCATAAACCCAAATCTGCCTGAATCTATTTAATATATTCCTCTAGAGCTTATTCGTACATTCGATCTTGGAGCTCTAGCATTCCTAAGGAGATCAAGGAACCTTCGCTGGAGTTGTCATCACTTTTCTCGGTGAGTTTTTCTTTTGTTGACTTTTGTCACTTTTTGTCATTTTGCTTCTATGAGTGTTGTTTTACGTGTTTCTCTTCATGGTTGCTGGTGTTTTAAGTTGTATTAGATTGTAGAAGTGTTGTTACAGTTTTTCATTTTCCTTTCATAAGTGTCACATCGTTTTTCTTGTTTTGTACACTAGAAATCATCGTTTTGGCGACTCTCCTCACATATTTGTTTTTCTTTCCATTTATTGTGTTTCTACACTTCATTCATATTGATCTATCCACACTTAGTGAGATATGGACTCAAACTCACATCATCACTTAGAACTTCTTATTTCCCACACTTTCACCGGACATATCCACACTTTCCCTTCACGAGTTTTCACCTTGCCCCACTATCCATTGCACAATCCATAAGCTCAAGCTGAGGCTTGGCCTCTAAGAATCCATAGTGCATAGTATAGGCTGGCCCAACTGTGCACTCTGTAGTTCCAAGGCTCAGTCTACCACCTTGACCACTGAGACTTCACAATCCATAGCCTCTCTTAGTCACTACCCAGGCTAGACTGTGCATTACGCAGTATCAAGCCTCATGCTACACCCACCCTTGGCTGCTGCGAATGTGAAATGCACAATTCCCATGGCCAGTGTCCCTCACTTGCTCAAAAAAATTGTGCAACCTTTCTCACCAGTTCACCGGTTTGCTGCTTTGTAGGTAGATTTGCAAAAGATAATGTTTTCTTTCCGTGAGTGTCTTTTTTGTCCCACAGTTATTGGGAACCTCTCTCTAGTAGTCATTGTTACCATGCACCCAAGAGAGCTACTTCAAAATATACCACTAAAAGTAGTGTCAGGGAAGCAATTGAGAAAATTCTAGTTAACTTGCTAGTATACTCAGAAATTCAATTGTATGTAGAAAAGGACTCAGATCTTACATGGTAGAAAATGAACATTTTTTTCAGCAAAGCACTTCACAATAGATCTAGAGGACCGGCATGAAATACATTAATGTCCAGAGATCAGTGCTACATAGGGTTGCATGCAGATATCCAACCTTCCCATCTGCAGATGTCATCAGCTAGATTGACTCACATATTCATGTGAAGACCATGACTTTGAGGAGTGTCAACGAATGGAGGCTTGTTACTTTTTTGGCAACAGATTACTGACGTATGAACCATTTTACTAAGCCAAAAACACTCATGTATTCACTCTTCTATGCCACGAGTAGCTATGTGGGCATGAAATATGTTGTTAAGAGTTAGGTGGTGGAGCCATCAAAGTTTCGATAAACACCCACCAAAACATATAAGACAAGGTCTCTTAGGAGGGCCTATCAGTTGTTGATCATCTTAGTTTGTAGAATCTATGGTCATCAGAGCACAGAGACATTTTTGTAAGGGTGGGAAATCTTTTTGAGCCAGGTTGTGAATGAAGGGAAGTCGTTCAACTGGCCTGACTTGTTGGCTCGACAATTAAAGACCTATGTATGTAACGCTCTGAATCCTCCAAAGGGAAAGCAAGTGAGATTATATATGTCTGCATATTTACCGGATGCAATCTACACACATAACACATTCCTTGGCATGAACTGGGCTTGGACACCTCGAAGCCATGCTATGTACATCCTCTACAAGCTACTCTCGATTTGTAGCCATTGAGGAGTTATGGAGAAGCTAACTTACCACTTCCTCATTCCGCTATACAAGATGATCTCTGAGGAATAATCACCTTGCATGTTGCCTATGGAAATGGAGGCAATATCAGATATCACATATTGGTTTGCCTCACTGGATGACACCTTCCTTAGAGTTTTCGGTGGATAGAAGTTGCCCCATATTTTGCCAAGGTATGTCACCGACAAGCTTGTTATGAAAGAAGTGTCATATAATCTCACCATTGAGTTGTGAGTAGCATTGCACAGGAAGGAGAAAGCACCTTGGCCAACTCTTCCTATAAAAATTGTATTGTATGAGATAAAGAACCTAAAAGTTGTGGATAGCAAAGGAAAGGAAATAGAGAAGTTTGCATTTGGTACTCGAGACTTTAATCTGTATAATCCCTATGGTATTTGCAAGAACCACAGTGAGAGAATTCACTTTTAGTTTCTCAGCAAGACATTTCATTAGTAGGAGGAGGATCCATGGAAGAATTGATATAATTACTCTAAGACCTATGATCTGATCAGTTTTGCAGGAACTTCACAGGTGACTCCACAAAAGGAAGCTACTCCAAAATCAATGGCAACAGAAAGGGAACAACCCTGTGCAGGACAAGGGAAACAGAAAGCTTGATGATAGTCTAGGGGGGAAATGAAGCCGCAAGATGAAAGTGGATCTAGCTCTTATGAAAGAATCTTTAGCAGCAGAGGGAAAGAGGGAAGAGTAGAGGAGATTGGAAGAAGAAAATCAGAAGCAAGAACAAGAAGAGAAGTAAAAGCAGGAAGAAGAAGAAAGGAAATGTATAATATCAGAAGAAATAACACAGAAACAAGTTGAAGAGAAAGAAATGAACTGACAACCAATAGAGGAGGAGGGTAGAAAAATGTAGGATCAAGAGCTTTCTCAGCAGATTGAACAAGTGATAGAGATCGGTGACATGGAGGTAGAACCGAAACCGAAAAATCAAGATGTCGACATGATGCCTAGCACAGAATAGGTCACTATTCAGTCTCCACCACCTCCAGTAGCAGAGTCAACTCCAAGCAAGGAAGGGGGATTTGTTCCTCTTGATGATGATCCGGTTATGGACATGTACAATCTTTCATATGACGAAATTCAGAAGAATATTGTATAAGCACATAAGAAGAATTTTCCAGATGATCTCATATATCCTATATTTATTAAAGAAAGGGTAATTGTGGCTGACACCAAGAGAAATCCCGAAGCCATTGCCTCAGCAAACTTGGCCTTCGTAGGTGCAACAACGTCAAACACTCAGTATTTGATGGACAAGAATAAGGAATTGGCAAAGAAATTGCAGGTTGTCAGGTAAGAGGTTGAACAACTCTACGCAATAGCTTAGAACACATCTTCCATACGAGTTCATCTGGAGGAAATGAGGGAAATGATACTTAGAGAAATATCAACACTTAGAGAGACCATGTTGTATCTCTATGAGGAACGTGTTACTATCCATAAGGAAATTATCCACCTGCATGGCTTGTAGCAATAATGTAAGACTTTGTCAAAAATCTGATAAATGTGCAAGCTACAATCACTGTCATGCATGAATGGATAATGCGATACAAAAGATTACCTCTTAACTTAGGTAAGAAAATGAAGCCACAAGAAGAGCTAGAGAAAGAAAGAGTGTTGATGTTGATCCAAAACAACAAACAACTTGTCTCATTCATTGGTAACATGTAGGCCTCGTATGCACGGATTTACAACATTTTGTATTTCTTGGTGAAGACCCAGAGTATACCATTAGTTGTCTCATTCATTGAAGCCAAACCTAGGAACCACACCAGAAAGGAGATAGATGAATAGTTGGAGTAGCTAAGACCGATTGCTATAAAGGAGGACTTGGAGGTGAATAGATGGAATATGAAAAACTACATTAGTGGTCCTGTGCAAGTGCAAACAATGTTGATCATGCTTCAGAAGGAAGTAGAAAGTGGTTCCTAATCATTGTACCTGGATGCCATGGAGGATAGAGTCCACTTTCATCTAGACACCATCACATAGTTTAGGCATTTCATCGCACAGTACCAAGCTTGGTACTACTACGTGACCGACAAATATCAATTGGAAGTTGTTCAGCTTGAGTTTTCCCAAACTCAAGCATGATAGTGTTTTGTCTTGTTAGGCTATCTAGTTGGTTCTAGCCTATTTTGTCTTATATGGGTATGAGTGTAAAACGTAATATTATTTGTAATTAATCTGAAAGTGGAATTCGAAGTGTCAATATTTGAATGTGAAGAGTCATGATGTAATGTAATGAGTTATTTTGTAAAGAAGTTGAAGAGTGATGAGGGTAGTCTGAAAGTCACAATAGGAGTTGAAGAGTCACCCCCTCTTGTTATAAATAGAACCTAATAACTCATATAAAGGGTTTTTGGGAGCCAAGCATTTGGCTAGGATTAGGCTTAGAGTCACAATTTTGGGAGTTTTGTGAGAGCCTTGTGTTGGTGCACAGATTGTCTCGGTAACTAAGGATAACCTAAGAGCACATCATTGAGGATCCTAGATCCTCCCGCTCTAAGTGATAAAGGTTGGTCTCCCTTTCACCACATGGGGTAATCCATGGTGATAATAAAATTTAAATAGTTGTTATAGAATAATGTACATTAAATATACTCTATAATTAAACAAATAGATATGCCAGATTATTAAATAAAGAGTATTTTAAATAAATAATATCTTTTAGGAAATAGATGTGGTAGGCATATAACATGTGAACACTTATTAGAAATAAAATGTCATTATGATTGAGTGAAGTTTAAATTAACATATCATATTTCTCACAAAAAATAATTGTTAGTAAGAATTAAAAAATTAAAAATAAATCGAAAATATAGAAGTTAGGAAAAACTGGTTTAAATGCATTTAATAGAAATGTTGTAGTTGAAAGCATATGGCATCAAGTGCTATTATTATTCATCCTGCAACAAAACAATTAAATTATTTGATTTAATTTTTCTAAATAGTAAATATTGGAAAAACTAAACCAATTTTACTATGTGGGAGATTAACCAATCTAATCATGTCAAAGTGTCGTTAATCACCACATATTACCAGTAAAATAAAGAATTGAAAAATGAAAAATAAATTAACAATAATAAATAAAATAAAAGCACTGATTTTATGATATTTAAATTTACATGTACATAAAACCCTAAATAACATGTATTGTTAGAGTTCAATTCTGCAACCAGTGAATCCAAATATAATTTAAAAAACTTTAAATAACAAGTATTCAAGTATTAAAACATTATTGCATGCAATATTATTGAATAATCATATTATATCAATAACCTGCACAATGAACCAGTAAATAAAACCTCACGTAAAAATATTGCATAGAATGAAAAAAAAATAGATATTATTAAATAAAATCCTAACAAACACAATGAACAACACCACTCTATCAAGTACATGATGGCCTTAAAGAATAAGTCTTCATCTCCAATGCACCGCCATCCTCTATTCTGCCCAAAAAGATCCCTAGACAATCTTCTACTTCCTCTTTTGAATGTATAGAAGTTCGTTTTATTTTTAGTTCCCGTAACTTCCAGTAAACTTACATAAATACTTATTATTATAACTAAATGAAACGTATATTTATTTCTCCCATTAATCTCTCATTCAAATCTTCAATCAATTAATTATTAAATTGCCCATGGTAAAATTCTTGCATAAATAAAGAAACGTAAAGATTAGTAAAAATATATATATGATAAATAAAAATAATGCATACTCACCCATAAAATTATGAGTTTGAAATGAAATCCGAAATAAATATATAATAAATTCTAAATTTCTATTTCAATATAAAATTTGAATAATTCCTCTTCCAATGCTCTTTCACGTTAAACTCATGCCTACACATTTTCCATTCACCATTAGCTCCATAAAAATAAAAATAAAAACTTAAATGAAATCTAATATATATATATATATATATATATATATATATATATATATATATATATATATATATATATATATATATATATAATTATATATATATATATATATATATATATAATTTTGAATATAAATTGATAATTCATTAAAATTTTCAAATTTCCATTTTAATATAAGACTTGAATAATTTTTAAATATCTTAAGCAATACAGTCTTATATAAAATGTCGATAGTAATATATATATATATATATATATATATATATATATATATATATATATATATATATATATATATATATATATATATATATATATATATATATATATATATATATATGTATATATATGTATATATATATATATAGATAGATAGATAGATATGATGTACCAAATTTCATTATATACCATGTAAAATCGTTTAACCTGATTATACAAATTCGAAACTAATGGTGAAGAGAAACTCTGAGCAAGTGAAGCTGGACACATTATAACCATTAATGAGTTTGATCTAAGGTCATCGCATGAAAATGGAGTCATTGGTTATACTTTAAAATAGGCCTGATGGGTTATACATAGCATAGAGGAAGTATGTTTATTTGGAGGAGCAGGTGATGTTGACTTCACGTTCCACTATTGGGGCTAGTGGTTCATCAACGGTGTATGTATGACCGAAACTTTCACTTAATAAAAGCTCAGAGCCAAAATGTTTTCATGCATATGTTGTAAATGTAGTAGGACTATTCTTGTTATGTTTTCAATGTATTTTATTTAACTTACACTTATGCATATGAAATATTTTGTTTGCATTGGTGTGAATCTTATTGAATGTGTTTTGTTGTATTAATTCGTCAATGTTAACTTGTGAACTATTTCGCATATTATCTTGTGATGTCATTATGCTCGTGTGTTGTTTTCAAGTTGTGTACTATTACAAGTTTTTAAGGGGCTCACTTATTTTCCCTTCCATGTGACAGAACCTTCATGCATCACACTTGACTCTCCGTAGAGTTACACACTTGTTATCACCATAGTCACTATACATCACGCTATGCATAATTGCAGCCAAGGAATATCATTAGCACCCAATGCATGGACAACTGGGTCGTAGTACCAAATGGGACTTCTACACCAAACGGTGTGAGGTCTAATTGGGAATTCATATTGGGGAGATCCCCTGAATGGTAGCGGGTCTAGCATCATCAATAGGAAGTCTACGAAAAAACTGAATATTAAAGAAACAGGATGAAAACCTCACATGTAACATCAATCCATCATGTAAACTAGAGGAGGAATCATGAAGTTGCAGAGCCCTTACTCACAAAGGTCTCGCTACAAATGACTAAGCCAAAGGCAAAGGGTAGGGTAAATCCATTACCCTAACCTCTCCCTTGATTTTCCCACCGTTGGATGGAATCATGACCAGATCAATAAAGCAATTGTGACCACCTAGCCTTGCAGCCCCATGAAAGGTATGTTCATCGAGGTGACAGCTAGGAGAAGGTTCTTGCTAGGCCCCTATAATTTTAGTGTAACCCCTTATTGTTATTAGTACAACCCCGTTATTATATTGTTGTACCCATGTAGTCCCCATATTGTTATTATTGTGCCCCATAGAAGCCCACTATTGTTATTATTGTGCCCTTACATTATTATTGTTATGTTGACTCTGATTATATTATGACCCCTTAGACTCCTATATATAGAAAGGAGGTCTTGTCATTTGTATCATCGAAGAATTGTTCATTTGTGTAATATAAAGGAGGTTGTCCCCTCGAAGAGGCTTATTTCTAAGGTGTTCATCTATCTTTTCTATCTTTTTGTGAGCTGGTTTCATAACATTTGGTATCAGAGCTTTGGATTCTAGGGTTTTCGCTGCTCCAAATAGGACATCGTGGAATTTTCACTATAACTTTTTTTCTGCAATGTTTCAGAAGCTAAACGAAAAACCCATTTGAGCCAAAATCGTATTGAAGCTTGCATCCAAATTTCAGAGCTTGTCTCACTACATTTGTGGAGATATGATCTGAGGAAGTTAGGGTTTTTGCAGACTCCCGAATTACATTCTAAACAAGTGACCTGGGGAAAATCGTCATAACTGTCTCTCTAATAGTCAAATTGAGATTTCATAGGAAGTTACAGAAAGAGGACAGATTTTAGTTTCTTGTGTATTTTTTTCAGATTCGAAAGTCAAAACAGTGACACATGACATGTCATACAAGTGTGCTATTCTGAAAAGGGGAATAATCAGGTCACCTTGGGAGATTGTGCATAACTCTTTCTTGGAGAATCCAATTTCAATCAGACTGGTGGCAATGGAAAGAGGACGTAGAGGACTACTGTGGTCATGATTGCAGAATTGGAAGATCTGAAATTACAGAGTTACAGTTGTTTCAAGATCTATCTCCTAAAATCAAGAAAAAGCAAGATGAGGAAGTTTGATGGCAAGGATCTGGTAAATTGGATACTACAAATGGAGAAATATTTTGATCTACATGGTGTACCACTGTTATAAAAGGTATGTATTGCATCTTCATATTTAGAACGGGATCAATTTTTATGGTATAAAGGGATTTGTTCTCGTAAACCACTTGTTACATGGTAAATTTTCACGGAGGAAATGATAGCACATTATGAGGATACAAAGAGAAACACCTTTTTAGCCAATTGATAAATCTCAAACAAAAGTGTTTAATGGCAGAGCACATTGAGGACTTTCAAAAATTGAATATAAGGGTAAATGATATTCCAGAGAAGCAAAGGATCGATGTCTTCATAGGTACTTTAAAGGATAACATTCAACATGAGGTTCGTCTTTGGGAACCTGATTCATTGGAGAAGGCATTCAGGTGGGCAAGAAAAATTGAAAGCGAAATTATGGAAACAAGGAATCCCACCACTCACGACTATAATTATGAAATTTTTTTTCTCCTAGCCTTCCACAACCTACAAGGATTACACCACAACAATTGGAAGAAAAAAAAGAAAAAGGGCTTTGTTACAATTGTGATAGAAAATGCACTAAAGGTCATAAGTGTGCTGAGAAGAAATTATTTTACATAGATTATGAAGAGGAGGAAGAAAAGGATCAAGAAACATCAAAAGAAGAGGATATACACTAGGAACCAACCCCAAAGAAAGAAGAAATGAATCCGGCCATATCTTGTAAAGCATTGGAAATAAATACCACTGCTCAAACTCTCAAGTTGGAAGGACATATCGAGAAGAAAAAGGTTCAAGAAGTGAAAGAACACATCGAGAAAGAAGAAATGAATCCAACCATTTCTTGTAATGCATTGGCCGGAATTACCACTCCTCAAACTATCAAGATAGAAGGACATATCAAGAAGAAAAATGTTCAAGAAGTGAAAGATCACATCGAGCATCAAGAAGTGAATCCGACCATATCTTGTAAAGCATTGGAAGAAATTACCACTCCTCAAACTCTCAAGATAGAAGGACATATCAAGAAGAAAAGGGTTCAAGCAGTGAAAGAGCACATCAAGCATCAACAACAAGTTCTCCAACTTTTAAAGGATAACGCCACTTTGGTGCAAAATCGAATGAAACAACAGGTAGATCAACATCACAGTGAAAAAAGTTTTGATGTAGGTGAGTGTGTACTTTTTACGACTACATCTCAAGCAAGCTATTTATGAGAAGGAAATGTTGGAAATACTACATGCACTTAAGAAACGACGACCTTACCTAATGGGAAGACACTTCAAGGTAAAAATGGATCATGATAGTCTTCAATAATTTTTAGAACAAATATTATCTTTAGAAGAACAAAAAAAATGGGTCACAAATATGTTGGGTTATGTCTTTGACATCATCTACCGAAAAGGGAAGAAAAATTTTGTTGTAGATGCACTCTCAAGAAAGGATGAGGATGTGGAAGAATTGTTTTGTGCTATTTCTATTATCCAACCAAATTGGATAAATGAAGCAAGGGATGAATGGAAGAAGGACGAAGAAGTGTGGCCACTCATTCAAAAGTTGTAGAAGATCCCAATTCAAAAAATATTTCCAAAACTTGAAGAGGAAGGAAAAATCATATTGGAACCTAGAGCAGTCACAGAAACAAGAACCCAACAGCTACGAAATCGATCAATTTCAGAGTATCTCTTCAAGTGGAAGAACTTACCCGCTGAATATTCCACATGGGAGGACAAGAATTTTATACAGAAGCATCAAGAACTACTCAAGCGTTGAGGACAACACTTTTTGAAGGAGAGGAGCATGTTAGGCCCCTATACTACTAGTGTAACCCCTTATTGTTATTAGTATAACCCCTTTATTATATTGTTGTACCCATGTAGTCCCCACATTATTATTATTGTGCCCCATAGAAGCCCATTATTGTTATTATTGTGCCCTTACATTATTATTGTTATGTCGGCTCTGATTATATTATGACCCCTTAGACTCCTATATATAGAAAGGAGGTCTTGTCATTTGTATCATCGAAGAATTGTTCATCTGTGTAATGTAAAGGAGGTTGCCCCCTCGAAGAGGCTTATTTCTAAGGTGTTCATCTATCTTTTCTATATTTTTGTGAACTAGTTTCATAACAGTTCTCGACCCCCATTAGTTACCACATGGTATAAATGAATAATGTGTAATGAATTCACAGTAACAGGTGTAACAAGTAAGGCCCACAAGGGTCAATGCACAATGCCTTGTGCATAAGTATATATATATATATATATATATATATATATATCCACCAAGGGTCAAATAATTCATAAAAACTGAGAGGTGACAAAGTGTTACAAGCGCTCATTCGAACATTACTCTGAAACCAATACCTGAATTTTCATGGTGATATAAATATATAATTATTGATTGATTGAAATTATTTGATTAAAATACTTCTGCTTAAGTGTATTGACCAAGAACCATTGGTGATGTTCCATTTTTAACTGAGGATATAGTATAAAAAAAATAAATAAATATATATATATATATATATATATATATATATATATATATATATATATATATATATATATATATATATATATATATATATATATATATATTGCATTTTTGAATGCATAAATGATGTGGATGGTTACCAAAAAGGATGTGGTAGTCTAGAATTAGACTAATGGTTCACTTAAAACCCAATCAGCTACGCGTTAAACATATTTTATACGTGTATTCCTTCCCGAGGGTCCCGCTTGTTTGACCAATCACCGACGGTCTTACTTTGACTTCTTACTCCCCGAGCGCTTCAATATCTACTATTGATATGGCTTCTTCAGATCCAATGAATATCACGTCGTATCACGTGCCAACTAGCCAAACTATCTCCACTGTCAATCTGTCCCATTCGATCTAACGGTTATCGCACAATCTCGCGTGAATTCTTGCATGACCAATATCAAGTTGAGAGCATGCGAGAAAAGTGGTTTTCCCATGCTACGTGTCAACACCTTAGGTTAATCGCACGATTTGGAAAAATACCATTTACCATTTTATTCCACGCGATATACCACTTACCGCTTTTTAATTCTGCTCATGTGCTCAATACATAACTTTAAGAACCACGGGTTAATAAAGGTTTAGCCTAATCTCGAAATAGAGCCTTAACGCTAATTGACAGTGATTAACAATGAAACATGTAAATGGAAATAATACTCGATTAGGGTCCAGAATACCGATCTGCAAATTCAAGAGAATTTCACACCAGGAATAATACACAACGCCACACTTAATCAATTTATTCAATAAAATAGAAATTACAGAGTCTTAGCCCTCTCGATTAGATTACAACAATTTGTGTGACCTCTGTTTCACTCTCAAACCCTATCTCTCACTCAATCTCTTGCTTACTCACTCGCCTGTTCCACACACACCCCTCCTCATTACATTTTTTTTCTCTTTTATGGATCAAATCCTATCCTAACTGCATCTACAACTCAATCTCTATTTTTATCAGTTTAACAATTAAATTCCTATTCTCAATCTCTAATACACACTTATTCTAACAGATTATCTCCTATTCTAAAAATAATACAATGATATAATTATTACAATAATTGAAGTAAGGAGAAATTTGAGAGATCCAACTCTCTCTATTAAAAACTGATTTTGACCACTCAGGTCAATGAAATGCATCTCATGTTAGCCACAACATGTGAACATACAATCACATTGCTGGCTAAGTCTGGATGCTCTTGCATTAGACTCGCGGGGAAGAAAAGAATCATTCATCAAACTTTCAGGATTGACTGCATACTTTTGTAATTATGTTGTTGTTAACCAACTAGCATCCTCCATTGGTTGTCCCCTCCATTTGACTAGATACTAAAAATAAACCTATCCTCTGGTTCTTTGGATACTCTTTTCTCCATAAAAGCTTCCACCTCTTTCTTAATTGTCTTTGGCATTTGTTCTCCTTGTATGGAAATAAATCTACAACATTGAAGATAGGTGATATTCCAATCCCTTCTAGCACTTCAATTTCATAAGCATTGGTTGAAAACTTCCTCACAATTCTACATGGACCTATCTTTTTCATCTTTAGTTTATTATAAGTCCCAACAGGAAACCTTTCTTTCCTCAAGTGTACCATCACTAGATCTCCAACTTGGAAATATTTTTCTTTCCTCCTCATATCAGCTCTCTATTTGTATTTGCCACTACTTTCCTACAATTTGTCTTTGACATTTTCTTGTGAGTTTTGCATCTGCTCTGCAAACTCTTTAGCCTTTGCACTTCTTGTCTCCTGTTTGCTTAAATTTCTGAGCTCATACACACCTCTTGGATTCATCCCAAAAACAATATGAAAGGGACTCATCCCAGTACTCCGGTTAGGAGTGTCATTATAAGAAAACTCAGCTTGAGAAAGTGTTAAGTCCCACTGCTTAGGATTTTGATACACTAAACTTCTCAATATGTTTCATAAGCTTATGTTTACCACTTCCGTCTGTCCATCTACTTGAGGGTGATATGCTGAACTGAAACTAAGGTTGGCACCTAGTTTCTTCCAAAGAGTTCTCCAAAAATGCCCAACAAACTTTATATCCCTATCAGACACAATACCTATAGGCAATCCATGTAACCTTGCAACTTCTGAAAAAACAGATTAGCAATATGTGTTGCATCACTAGTCTTTTTACATGCAATGAAATGTACCATTTTAGAAAATCTATCTACCACAACATAAATGGAATCATTTCCTCTTTGAGTTCTACGTAATCCCAAAAAAAAATCCATACTAACTGCATCCCATGGTCGGTCTGAAATTGGTAATGCCTAGTACAATCCTATATTTTGACTTCTCCCCTTAGCATGCTAACATATCCTACACTTCTCAACAAATTTCCTAACATTAGTTTGTATATTTGGCCAGTAGTAAAAGGAATTTACCTGAGCAAAGGTTTTGTCTTATCCAAAGTGCCGAGATAACCCTCCACTGTGTTTCTCCTTGATTATGTTTTCCCTCATAGAACATTTGGGAATACAACGTTTGTTACCTTTAAATAGTAAACCTCCTTGGATAAGATAATCTAACCACTGGCTTCTATTATGAACTGCTAGATTTTGTACAATTGTATAAATATCTTTAAATTTTGCATCATCTTTATACATATCAACCATTTCTTCAAATCCTACAATACCAACTCTTAATTATTATACAATGAAATTTACCCTACTTAGAGCATCAACAACTTTGTTCAACTTACCACTTGTATGCTTTATCACAAAAGTGAAACTCTACAAAAATTCTACCCACTTGGCATGCTTTTGGTTTAACTTTTGTTGGTTTTTTATGAACTATAATGCATGATTATGATAATACAATACAAACTCTTTTGGTATTAAATAATGTCTCCATTTTTTTAAAGCTTGCACGATAGCATAAAATTCTTTGTCATAAGGAGAATATTTCTTCTTAGCTTCATTTAGTTTCTCACTAAAGTATGCTATTGGTCTCTGTTCTTGACTTAAAACTACTCCAATTGCAACTCCGCTAGCATCAGTTTCAACTTGAATTTTTTTTCCAAAATCAGGCAAAGCTAAAATTGGTTTTTCTGTCATTTTCTTCTTTAGAAACTTCAAATTTTGGTCTGCTACTTCTGTCCACTTGAATGGCTGATTAGTCTCTTTGATTGTTTCATGGTGCACAAATATGATTAAAACTTCTGATAAATTTTCTACAAAAACTTGCAAGCCCATGAAAGCTTCTTACCTCAAATATGTTTCTTGGAATAGGCCAGTTCAAAATTGCTTGGACTTTCTTTGGATCCATTTTCAAACCTTCTTTAGAAACTACAAACCCCAAATCGATTAATTCTTCTTTCATGAAACTATATTAATTCATATTTATTAGCAGTTTCTCTTTCTGCAGAGTCCTCAGAACCAGTTTAAGATGCTCCAAATGCTCCTCTTTGCTTCGACTGAAAACTAGAATATCATCAAGGTAAACAATGACAAACTTTCCTGCATAGTCCTTCAAAACTTCATTCATCAACCTCATGAATGCGCTGGGTGCATTAGTGAGTCCAAAAGGCATCACTAACCATTCATACAAACCACTGTTTATTTTGAATGCAGTTTTCCATTCATCTCCTTCTCTAATCCTTATTTGATGATATCCACTTTTCAGGTCTATCTTAGTAAAATACTTTGACCCACTTAAACAATCCATCAAATCATCCATGCGTGGTAAAGGAAATCTATACATGATAGTAATCTTGTTTATGGCTCTGGAATCAATACACATGCACCATTCACCACCTTTCTTTGGACTGAGTACTATTGGTACAACACATGGACTAAGACTCTCTCTGATTAATCCCTTATCCATAAGTTCCTGTACTTGTCTCCCAACTTCTACATTTTCTTGAGGAGTTAACCTATACGCTAGTTTATTTGGCAAACTTTCTCTAGGTATTAGATCAATGTGATGACTAATACTCCTGATTGGTGGTAATGCATTTGGTAGCTCATCCACAATAATATGAGCAAAATCATTCAACAGAGTTTTGATTTCTTCAGATAAATCATCTAAGTTTGTGGAAGTCAAAATTACCTTAGGTCTCCTTATGACAGCAAAATGTATCTGTTCATCCTTCTTGACTTCTTGCAGCAATTCTTTCCCACTTATTAGCATAACACTGTTTCCAGGTGCTTCTTTGTCTGCTTCGTTCTTCAATGGTAGCAATGTATGTTCATTCCCATCCTTCTCTAGAGTATAAGTGTTTCTTCTCCCATCATGTATAGCTTTCCGATCAAACTGCCAAGGTCTTCTCGATAATACATGGCATACATACATTGGCATTACATCACATAATACCACATCCTTATAAGTACCAATCTAGATTTCTAGTTTGCATTGTTCTATCACAATAAGCTGATGTCCTTTTTGCAGCCATGATACTTTGCAAGGAGTAGGGTGTACTATTTTCACTAATCCTAACTTGTCAACCATTTCTGTAGAAACTTGGTTATCGATGCTTCCACTGTCAATTATCACTTTACAACATTTTCCTTTGGACTTGCATGTAGTCCTAAATAAAATATTTCTCTGAGTTGGTTCTCCTGTCTCTTTCTCTGCTTTAAGCAATACCCTTTTCAATAACAAAGATTCTCCTACTTCGGCCAATTCTTCATTATTTTTAATTTGAGGTTTTTCTTCCTTTTCCTCAACCACATTCACATTTTGTTGATTTGCTGCTCTATTATGAGGACAATCCCATGATCCATGTCCCCATTCTCCACATGTATAACACCAAATTTCTCTTCCTCGACCTCTTCCTCTAGGTGCAAATCTTCCTCTACTAAAGTCTCCTCTCTGTGGTGGTCTACTACTTGAACCCCCTGCTTCACCCTGAGGGTGTTGAAATCTTGATCTGGTAGTTCCTCTGCCTCTTGCTGAACTTTTCCCTCTATTCCTCTGATTTTTTTTCTCAACATCTTCTCCTCTGCTTTCAAAGCTACTTGATAGGCATCTTCAATTATCTTCAGACTCAGCAAGTTGACTTCATCCTGTATGTCATATCTCAAGCCATTGATGTATCTGGCTACCTTTTCTACATCATCCTCTATATGTCCTAGTCTAATGCTCAAATTATAAAATTCTTCTATATATTCTTTGACAATCATTCCCTTTTGTCTCAAATTCTGTAACTGTCTAAAAAGATTTAACTGATAACCTTTTGGCATGAATTTACCTTTCAAACTACTCACCATTTTATCCCATTGTTTGATCTTGGGCTTCCCCTTTCTTGCTCTGGATGTTTGTAGTTCATCCCACCAGATAGCTGCATGACCCTTCAATCTGGTAATTGCAAATTTCACCTTCTTTTTGTCATCAACCTCCTCATAGTCGAAATACTTGTCCAATGAACTGATCTAGTCCATCAACTCTTCTACATTGAGATTCCCGTCATACAAAGGTATTTCCACCTTTGGTCTTCCACTTACTTTGGCCAACATTTTGAGAACTTTGGTAGCTTCGCTTTCATCCTCTTCTTCTTCCTTAGAAGATTCCTTTGCAACACTGGCATCTCCTTCATCAGGTGCTCTCCTTTGAGCAGTTTCCATTGTCTCCATCCTTGTACATAGATTTCGAATCTCTTCCAGCAAAACTGCATTCGCTACAAGTCTCCCCTGACCTATGCCAGCTCCTCTCCTAGGTGGCATGTTTACTATAGCAGACTTAATCCTTGGGCTCCGATACCAAATGATGTGGATGGTTACCAAAAAGGATGTCGTAGTCTAGAATTATCCTAATGGTTCAATTTAAAACCAATCAGCTACGTGTTAAACATATTTTATACGTGTATTCCCTCCCGAGGGTCCCGCTTGTCTCACCAATCATTGTTGGTCTTACTTTGACTTCTTACTCCCCGAGCACTTCAATATCCATCGTTGATTTGGCTTCTTCAGATCTAATGAATATTGTGTCGTACTAGCTGAATGATCTCCACCATCGATCTTCCCATTCGATCCAACGATTATCGCACAATCTCGCGTGAATCCTTGCACAACCGATCAGGTTGAGAGCATGCGAGAAAAGTGGTTTTCCCTTGCTACGTGTCAACACCTTAGGTTAATTGCACGATTTGGAAAAATACCATTTACCATTTTATTTCCACGCGATATACTACTTACTGATTTTAAATTCCACTCACATGCTCAATACATAACTTTAAGAACCACGGGTTAATAAAGGTTTAGCTTAATCTTGTAATAGAGCTTTAACGCTAATTGACAATGATTAACAATAAAACACATAAATGGAAATAATACTCGATTAGGGTACAGAATGCCGATCCACAGATTCAAGACAATTTCACACTAGGAATAATACACAACGCCACACTTAATCAATTTATTCAATAAAATATAAATTACAGAGTCTTGGCCCTCTTGGCTAGATTACAACAATTTGTATGACCTCTGTTTCACTCTCAAACCCTATCTCTCACTTAATTTCTCGCTTACTCACTCGCTTATTCCACACACACTCCTCCTCATTACATTTTTTTTTCTTTTATGGATCAAATCCTATCCTAACTGCATTGACAACTCAATCTCTATTTTTATCAGTTTAACAATTAAATTCCTATTCTCAAGCTCTAATACACACCTATTCTAACAACTTATCTCCTATTCTAAAAATAATACAATGATTTAATTATTACAATAATTGAAGTAAATATAAATTCGAGAGATCCAACTCTCTCTATTAAAAACTGATTTTGACCACTCAGATCAATGAAATGCATCTCATGTCAGCCACAACAACATACAATCACATTGCTGGCTAAGTCCGAATGCTCCTGCATCAATAAATAAATTCAATGTCTTGAAAATCTCCAAAAAGGACTTTGATTGTGTAGTCTAAATAGCTTAAACTTACAATTTCGACCAAAATTGACTTAAAAATATACAAAATAGCCAAAATATAGAATAGTAAAATTATTTGAAATGTTCTCACTATTAAAATTTCTTTTTTCAATTTATATATATATATATATATATATATATATATATATATATTACTCTGCATATTAAAATATTATATTTGCTAAGTCAGGCTAATGAAAATTTTAAATGCCACATATTAATTTTATATTAAAAGTTAAATAAATTGCACATCTCACATTTATTACTCTATTATTATTGTTAGATACCATATACTAATTTTATAATAACAATTAAATGAGTTTCACAACTCCATATTACTCTTATTAGAAAGTAATTTAATTTTTTCAAGTCTAATTACTTTTTCTCTCTAAAGGCATTGAAATATTTTATATGGTGATATATATATATATATATATATATATATACACACACACTTGGAATGGAAGCATGGAAACTCCAAAGTATTTCCCCACATTTAGTGGATGGTAAAATGGGGCTTGGCTTTAAGGGAATCTAAGAGAGTGGAAAGCAACAATTAGCAATAGCAACATACATTAATGTGTGGTTTAACAGTAAGTCTCGTTGGGTGAAGCCCACAAGACGGTGGTTCAAATCTCATTGAGTATAGTATCCTGTTATGATCTCGGCTAAAAGAGTAGACTCCCCTTATCCATTAAGAGCCTGAGCTCTTGCTAAATCATACGATTTGGTATATCTAGCTTGCCGGGTGTTGGATATACTCTTGGTGTTATAGTGGCGTCTCCCTTAGATTAGTCCAAGCGGTTATCGATTCACCATGTGTTAAAAAAACAATTAGCAACAATAACTTTGAAAAAAAAACTAGCAACAATATCAAACAACTTCAGATCTGACTCTAGACCTCGAGACTTATATGGACCCTCCACACAGCTATTAAACCACAACCTCACATCTTTTAATTAAAACTTTACCAAATATATGTATTTATTTTTATTGTTATTATAACTAAAATTATTTTTTATTTAGAAAATATTATATTTCTAATTTAAATAAACATTTATCAACTCCAAATTAAACCTAAACAAAATCATTTATCAAATTCATAATAAAATATAAAAATATATCTTTCAATAAACTAAAATTAATACAATGTAAAATAATAAAACACAACTCTTTAAAAAAGAGCAAGATAAGAAGCAGCGTTAAAAATTACCAATGCAAAATAATGTGGCGTATTATCATTATAACAACTAAGCTACAGACTCTCTTTAATGATTTTAAAACATTAACCATTTTACTTCCTATACCATAAATTTCCAACATTGTTCTCAAATAAATCTTTATATATAATTAATTGGATGATCCACCCGAGTTTTCAATATGTTAAACCACAATTCACAATTCTATTACACATAAATATTTATTAATTGATATTTTAAAGGTAGATGGAAATCTCACATTTTGGCTTAAAATTGTAACTAATTATTTTTATACTATCATATTTGTAAATATATAATTATTTAATTTAGGTTAGAGGCATTATTATTAACTAATTTTAATTCTTTTATTATTTGGTAAAATATTATAAATTTGAAATAAATAAATAAATAAATTAGGTTGAAATTGTGTGAAGAAATTTTTTAATAATGTTCAATGTTTCGGATGAACACTCTATTTATCTTTAGAAATCTGAAAAATGAATGACCATAATGTTGTGGATTTTTTTATAGAAGGAATATAAGAATTAACCGTCAACAAATAATAATACAATAATAAACTAGCCATTAGAGAATAATATTAAAATATTAATATAGCCGTTGAAAATTAAAATAAAATAAATTAAGATATTAAATTTGAAAGAATAATTAGATGATAAATGAAAGGGTGAATACAACAATTAAATAAATAAAGGAAAAATAAATAATTAAAATGAAAGAGTCCTATATTGAGATAAAATAATTAGGAGTAAGAACAAGAGTCCATTTATAATAAAAAATGTGTACTTAATTGGAAGAAATTGACAATATTATTTATTTATTTTAAATATTGTCAATTGCCCCCGTAATCGAGTAATCATTTTTATTTATTTATTTATGTATATAGATGAATTCTTGTTTTCACTCCTAATTATTTTATCTCAATATAGTATATTTTCATTTTAATTATTCATTTAATTTTTTTTTGTAAGATTGGCATGACTACATCTTCATCATGTCCAACTTGTCACCCCAATTGGGGGAGATAGCACAAGGTTTGAACCCAAGACTTCTGGATCGGTGAGTCTTCATTTCCACGACCATTGCCAATTGAGTTATCCCAAGCGAACATTTATTTTCCCTTTAATTAATTAATTAATAATTTATTTATTTAATTCTTTTATTTATTATTTAGTCATTCCTTTTAATTTAATTCCCTAATTTATTTTATTCATCAACGACTACATTAATATTTTAATATTATTCTCTAATGACTACTTTATTAAATTATTATTATTTGTTAAGGGTTAATTCATATATTCCTTCTATAAAAGAATCCACAACACTTATTTGTGATCATTCAATTCTTAGGTCCCTAAAGATGGGTGGATTGTCATTAAAAATGGCAATGCAACTATCTACTGGTGCTACAGCTAGGGTTCAACCTTGTTCGACCACTTCTTCCTTCCCTCCCTGGTTAATGGAGTGTATTCGAGCTCTCATGGCTCTTGAATATTCAAGCTCTCCCTCATCAGTGGCTTTTGATTTGTTTCACCACACAACCCTGCACTCCTTGTTTATGGGAAAAAGGCCTTCGATTGTTATATGAATGCGTTCATCCTTCTCCTCAAGATTCTGTGGCATCCTACATTTGGCCTCAGGTCCTTACATTGCCTTGGATGTTGCATTATCCTCAATGCCCTTGATGTCAGGCTTAGTTTTTCACTTTATTCAAGCACTTGATGAGTTAAGTGTTGTCCCTCCCTTTAACTAGAAGGGATCTCGTATGGCATTGTCTCCTTTAACTTTCTAGGACATTGTGAAATCTGCTTCAAGTGGCCTTCCTTCGAGGTAGTCTTCTCCTCCTATTCATGATCTTTTGAACCCTTTTTTTGGATCCCTCTTCTTGGTGATTCCAGTTTTTGAAGCTCCCATGATTGAGGTTCCCCTAGTGGCTCATGGTCTTTGTGGGGCTATTTTTTTTAGAAGTTGGATTTATTTCCACATTCAATGGCCTGTTGCCAAAGCTTGTTGACCTTCATTCTTAGATTTTTTACAGTGGAAGCCTATAATATTTGATGATATGAAGATCTATCCATTAGAAAGAGTTTTTGTTATAACATTTGTTAACAGAGATGAAGACAAAACATTGATTTTTGGCTTTGGCCCGTGGTTCAGGGGCAGCCCAGGGCTCTATATGTAGCCTTGGTTTCTCTCTTTTGAACCCCTCTCAAATTCTATATGGACTACTCTAGTTTGGGCAAGGCTCCCCAATGTTCCTTTTCATTTATGGAATCATACTTCTTTGTTGCAATTAGTAACCCTTTAGGAAAAGTCTATTGTCAAAGTGAATATGCAAAATACTACCTAAAGCCCACATATGCTCGCATATGTGTGGAAATGAATTTTAGTAAAGGGTTTAATGCTGAAATTAAGTTAACATGTCTTGGATATATATGGATGAAAAAAATAGACTATGAAAATATTTATTTTCATTGTAGAACATGCTATGAGATTGACCATACTCTCAAATCTTATCCCAAATCTGGGAAGAATAAAGTAAAGAAAACTAGTCGAAAACTTCATTGGTGGAATGGAGCCAATCATGACCATTATACAATATATAAAGAAGGTCTCCCTCTAACTCCAAGAAAATCGGACAAATTGCAGAAAGATTAGAATTTTAAGCAGCAAGTCAAGTTAAGATAAGCAGTAATGTAGAGGTTTCTGACAGCGAAGTAAAAGATAATACATTGAATACTTCCCCGAGTGCTTCTCAATCTATTTCTCTTGAGGAAAAGGACCTTGACGTTCACCCATCCCCTTTGAGGATGTCTCTCCAAAAAATAAGTTTGATAAATCTGCTCCTTGGGAAAATCAAATGGATGTGAATGAGCCTTCATTGGTTCCAAAGAGGGAAGATGTTACTATAGACCAATCAAAGAACATTGATAAGATAGTCTCTCTAGAAAATTGGGATGGATCCGAAAAAATATTAAAAGTAACTCTCCAAGGATAATGCGAAGCCAATCCAAGTGAAAATGAATCTACGATGAAAATGGGATGTAAATACATATGTATTTTGGGAGTCTTGTGGAAAGTTTTTAGTTGGAATGGGAACACTATTTTTTTATTGTGGGGTTCTCATGTATGGTTTTGGGATGATCCTGGGTGTTGCATCCCAAACCTTCAAGGAATCATGGTATTAGAGAATCAGAGAGATTCACAAGAATGAAACCATTTCTCATTGATCAAACTACTTGGACAAATAGTACATTATATAGGCATACATAGGCAACCTCTAGGACAACCTAGATCCAAATAATTCAAATCACCAACTCACAACATAAACTACGAAGACACAATTCATGATAGATGGATTCAAACACTAACTACTAGGTCAGAACTCATCAGCTCTATCTGGACTCATCATTTTGACATTATTCCAACATCCCCCCTTAATGGAGAAATGTATTTTTAGCAATGCCTAGTTATTGTCTACATATTTCAAAGTTCATATTTCCAAGAGGCTTGGTAAATATGTGAGCTACATTCGCGCCTGTATTACAATAGACTAAATGAATCTCATTTTATTGTATCTTTTCCCTTACAAAATGACTTTGGACTTCAATATTTTTAGTTCTAGCATGATAAATTGGATTATTTGCCAGCTTCATGGAACTTTGGTTGTCACATTTAATGCGTGTTGGTCCTCTTTGATTTTCTCCAACATCTTCAAGAATCCTCCTTAACCAAATAGCTTCACAAGTTGCATTGGTCAAAGATTTGTATTCATCTTCTCTAGACGACAAACAAACAGTTGTTTGTTTCTTGCTACTCCATGATACGATCCCCTATCCTAAATTGAATGCATATCCAGAGGTTGATCTTCTATCATTAGGATTTCTAGGCCAATCTGTATCTGTCAAGTCCCCATAATAATAGTGTACTCCCTCATTGTTATTAGTGTAGCCCCCTTATTTTCGTTGTTGTGCCCATATAGTCCCCATATTGTTATTGTTGTGCCCCATAGAAGCCCACTATTGTTATTGTTGTGGCCTTACATTAGTACTGTTATGTCGGCTCTGATTATATTGTGACCCCTTAGACTCTTATATATAGAAAGAAGGTTTTGTCATTTGAATCATCAAAGAATTGTTCATTTATGTAATGTAAAGGAGGTTTCCCCCTTGAAGAGGCTGATTTTGAAGTTGTTGATCTATCTTTTCTTCTATTTGGTGAGTTGGTTGTATAACATTTGGTATGAGAGCTATGGATTTTAGGGTTTCGCTGCTTCAAACACGTCATCGTGGGATTTTCGCTATAATTTTTTCTATACAAAGCTTCAGAAGCAAAAATTAAAACCCATTTGAGTCGAAATGTTTTTGAACCTCGTGCATGAATTGTAGATCTTGGTTTGCTATATTTTCGGAGATATGATCCAAGGATGTTAGGGTTTTTGCAGGCTCCCGATTTCCATCTCAAATAGGTGACCTAAAAAAATCGTCATAACTTTCTCTCTGAGCATCAGATTGAAATTTCATAAAAATTAACAAAACGAGCACGAACTGTAGTGTGTTGGGTATCATTTTCAGGGCCAAAGGTTGAAATAGTGACACGTGGAACTTCATACAAGTTTGCTCTATTGAAACATGCTATAATCAGGTCATCGTGGGAGATTAGGCATGGCTATTTCTTGGAGATTCCAATATTGATCATACTTGTGGGGTTGGAAAGAGGATGCAAAGGGCTACTATAGGACGAAATGTTAGACCTTGTGGATCTGAAATTACAGAGAAACAACAGATTCAATATCGAGCACCTACAAAGTGAAAAAATGTGTGTAGTATTTTTAAAATTTTGCATAAGTTTTGTTTGAAAAAGAAGTAGTTTGAAGTGATTCAAAGGGAATAATGAAGCATAATAATTATTAATTGATGCCTCGAAGAAATAAAATGGAAACACCTAGTAAGCAACCCGAAATCTCTACTATGATGCACGAAAAAGAAAAAGAAATGCAACATGATATATCAAAATTATGAGACCATGTGCAACAAATTTCGCTCTCACAAAGAGTAACCAAAAATGAAATGGAAGGTTTGAAGAATGACATGAAATTTAGTATGGATGGCATGGAAGATAATATGGAATATTTTAATAATGGTTTAAAAGTAGACATGGAAGGTTTCAAGGAAGGTTTGACAATGTTGCTATAATAAATACTTTGTAATGATGAAAAGGTATTACTTCCTAATGGCGAAAAGGTATTAGAGGAAACTCATGATGAGAACAAAAGAAATGTTAATCATGATTTCATAGAATCTATATTGGATTGAAGACCCACCATATTCCAAATATCGATATGAGGAAGTTTGATGGCAAGGATCTCATAACATGGATAATACAGATGGAGCAATATTTTGATCTCCATAATGTGTAAAACACACAAAAGGTAAGAATTGCAACTTTATATTTAGACCCAATCAGTTTGTATGGTATCGATGGCTTTGCTTTCGTAAAAAAATTGTCACTTGCTCAATTTGTACGAAGGAAATCATAGAACATTATGAGGATACAAATAGCAACACCTTCTTTAGTCAATTGATGAATCTCAGACAAAAGGGATCAATAGTGGAGCACGTTGAGAACTTCCAAAAATTGAATATAAGGGTAAATGATATTCTGGAGAAGCATATAATTGATGTCTTCATAGGGACTCTAAAGGATAACATACAACATGAGGTTCGCCCTGGGAACCTGATTCATTAGAGAAGGCATTTAGGTTGGCAAGAAAAATTAAAATTAAAATTATGGCAACCAGGGAGCCCACCACTCACAACTATAAATATGAAAATGTGGTTTCTCATAGCCTTCCACAACCTTCAATGTTGACACCACAACAATTGGAAGAAAAAATACCAAAAGGGCTTTGTTACAGTTTTCATAGCAAATACACTAAAGGTCATAAGTGCATTGAGAAGAAATTATTTTACATAGATTGTGAAGAGGAGGAAGAACATAACACCATGAACCAATCTCGGAGAAAGAAGAAATGAATCTGACCATATCTTGTAATGCATTGGCAGGAATTACCACTCCTCAAACTCTCAAGATAGAAGGACATATCAACAAGAAAAAGGTAATAGTGTTGATTGATTTGGGTGGTACCCATAATTTAATTCATTGTAAGATATCCAAGGAATTACATTTCTTCCTATATCTAACATCATAATGCCAAGTGATGGTTGCAAATGGACGAACCATAAATTGCTCTGGAAAGTGCCATAATATCAAGTTATCCATGGGAGAATATGTATTGAATAGTCCAATGCTTTCCATTCCAATGGGTGGTGTTGAGTTGTACTATGAGTCCAATGGTTACAATCTTTGGGTACGATAACTTATAATTTTCAAGAACTTTTCTTGAATTTTTTTTGGGAAGGAAAGGAAGTTGAATTAAGGGGTATCGTAGGGAAACCAAGAAAGATAATCAGATCTAATGGCATGGCAAAGCTTCTAAAGAAAGAACAACAGGGTGTAATTACATAATTATGTTCACTAGAGGCTCAAACATCGAAATCATCTATTTCTCTAGACCTCCAAAAAGTCTTGGACAATCATTCCAAGGTATTAGAGACTCCCAAAGGCCTCCCACCTATTTGTAATCGTGATCATGCTATTCATTTGATTCCAGGAAGTATTCCTCAAAACATTAGGCCTTACATATATCCTTATGCCCAAAAGAGTGAAATTGAACATATGGTTACAGAAATGCTAGAGGTTGATATAATTCAACCCAATCAAAGTTCTTTCTATGCTCCAGTAGTACTGATGCACAAGAAGAATGGATCATGGCACATGTGTCCATATTATAGGGAGCTCAACAAGCTCACTATTAAAGATAAATTTCCCATTCTTGTCATTGATGAATTATTGGATGAATTACATGGAACAATTTACTTCACCAAGTTGGATCTTCATTCAGGATATCATCAAATAAGAATGAATACTGAAGGTGTTCCAAAAACAACATTTAGAACTCATGAGGGTCATTATGAATATTTGGTCATGCCTTTTGGCCTTACCAATGCACCTTCTACATTTCAAGGTTTGATGAATTCCATTTTTCAAACCCACCCTTAGAAAATTTGTGTTAGTATTTTTTGATGATATACTAATCTATAGCAAGTCTTGGAAGGATCATGTTCAACATGTTGACAGGTTGCTCAAGCTATTGGAGGAAAAACAATTATATGCAAAAACCTCCAAATGTTTCTTTGGAGTACAGGAGGTGGAATATCTAGGTCATATTTTATCTCATGAGGGTGTTAAGGTAGACCCTAAAAAAATTAAAGCCATTAAGGAATGGAAAATACCCACATCCATAAAGAATATGTGAGGATTTATCGAGTTGATAGGGTATTATCGCAAGTTTGTTAAGAATTATGGGAGAATAGCAGCATCACTAACAACATTATTGAAGAGAGATGCATTTTCTTGGACTCCAGAAGAAACTAAGGCCTTTGAGAATCTTAAAGAGGTAATGTTCCAAGCACCGGTCTTAGCTACGCCAGACTTCAAAAAAACCATTATTGTGGAATGTGATGCCTCAGGAAATGGAATTGCTGCAGTTTTAATGCAAGAAGGAAGACCCATTGCTTTTGAAAGTCATCTATTCAAAGGAAAGCATTTACACAAATTTATTTATGAGAAGGAAATGTTGGAAATACTGCATGCAATTAATAAATGGAAAATTTACCTAATGGAAAGGCACTTCAAGGTAAAAACAGATCATGACAGTCTGTTATGCAACCAACTCACAAAAAGATAGAAAAGATACATCGACGACTTCAAAATCATCCTCTTCGAGGGGGAAACCTCCTTTACATTACACAAATGAACAATTCTTGGATGATACAAATGAAAATACCTCCTTTCTATATATAGGAGTCTAAGAGGTTTCAATATAATCAGAGCCGACATAACAATAATAATATAAGGGCACAATAATAACAATAGTGGGTTTCTATGGGGCACAATAATAAATATGGGGACTACATGGGCACAACAATACAAGAAGGGGGTTGCACTAATAACAATAAGTGACTATACTACTGGTATAGGGACCTAACATGCCCCTCGCCTTCAAAAAGTTTTTTCCTCAACACTTGAGTAGTTTTGGATGCTTTTGTATAAAATTCTCATCCTCCGATGTAGAATCTCCAACAGTTAAGTTCTTCCACTTGGTGAGATATTTTGAAACTGATGGATTTCGAGTTGTTGGGTTCTTATTTTCATGGCTACTTCAAATTCTAATATGATTTTTTCTTCCTCGTTAAGTTCTGCCAATATTGTTTGAAATGGGAGCTTGTCACTTATAACCTTCTCTAAGCATGAAACATGGAAAACTGGGTGCACTAGGGAAGATGGAGGAATATCCAATTTGTATGCCACAATACAAATATTTTGCAACACCTTGTAAGGACCATAGTACTTTGGTGATAATTTATCATCCTTCTTAGCTTTCTTGAGGGACACTTGTTTGTATGGTTGTAGCCATAAAAATACCCAATCGCCTACATCAAAACTTATTTCGATGTGATTTTGATCTACTTGTTGTTTCATCTAATTCTACGCCAAAGTGAGGTTATCCTTTAAAAGTTGGAGAGATTGTTCTTGATGCTCGATGTGATATTTCATTGTTTGAAACTTTTTCTTCTTGATATGTCCTTCTATCTTGAGAGTGTAAGGAATGGTAACTCCCGCCAATGCATTACAAGAAATGGTTAATTCATTTATTCTTTCTTTAGGGTTGGTTCTTGGTGTATATCCTATTCTTTTGACATTTCTTGATCCTTTTCTTCCTCCTCTTCACAATCTATGTAAAATCACTTCTTCTCAGCACACTTATGACCTTTAGTGTATTTTCTATCACAACTTTAAGAAAGCCTTTTTTCTCTTTTTTCTCCCAATTTTTGTGGTGTCAACCTTGCAGGTTGTGGAAGGCTAGGAGCAACAACACTTCCATATTTATAGTTGTGAGTGGTAGGATTCCTTGTTGCCATAATATTTCTTTCAATTTTTCTTACCAACCTTAATTCCTTCTCCAATGAATCAAGTTCCCAAAGGCGAACCTCATGTTGAATGTTATCCTTTAAAGTCCCTATGAAGACATCAATCCTCTACTTCTCTGAAATATCATTTACCCTTATATTAAATTTTGGAAGTCCTCAATTTGCTCTACCATTGAACCCTTTTGTTTCAGATTTATCAATTGGCTAAATAAGGTGTTGTTCTTTGTATCCTCATAATGTGCTATCATTTCCTTCGTGAAAATTGACCAGGTGACAAGTGGTTTACGAGAACAAAGCCCTCTATATCATATAGACTGATTTGGTTCTAAATATGAATTTGAAATACATACCTTTTGTAACAGTTTCACATCATGTAGATCAAAATATTTCTCCATATGTAGTATCCAAGTTATCGGATCCTTGCCATCAAACTTCCTCATATCTCTTTTTCTTACTTTTAGGAGCTCGATCGTGAAATGATTGTAAATATGTAATTTGAGATCTCCAAGTTCTTAAATTCCATCTTGTGGTAGCTCTATAAGTCCTCTTTCTAACCCCACAAGTTTGATCGAGATTGGATTCTTCCAGAAATAGTTATTCACAATCTCCCACGAAGACCTAATTATATATGGGTTCAATAGAGAAAACTTGTATGAAGGGGAATGTGTCACTGTTTCAACCTTCAACCTCAAAAACGATACCCAACAAACTATATTCCGTCCTCTTTCTGTCACTTTTTACAAAATTTAAATCTGACACTTAGAGATAAAGTTATTATGCTTTTCCCAAGGTCACCTGTTTGAGATGGAATTCGAGAGGCTGCAAAAACCCTAACTTCCATGGATCATATCGCCGAAAATATAGTGAATAAAGTTATGAAATTCGTACACGAGATGCAGAACGATGTCGGATCAAATGGGTTGTAATGTCAGCTTCCATAGATTCGTAGAAACAAAGTTATAGCGAAAATTCCACGATGGCCTGTTTGAGATGGAATTCTGGAGCCTGCAAAAACCCTAACTTCCTCACCTCATATCGCCAAAAATATAGCGAGATAAGATTTGAAATTTGGAAACGAGTTTCAAAAAGATTTTGGCTCAAATGGGTTTAATTTCAGCATCAGAAACTTCGTAGAAAAAAAATCTATAGTGAAAATTCCACGTTGACCTATTTGAAACAACGAAACCCTAGAATCCAAAGCTCTGATTCCAAATGTTTTGCAATCAACTCACAAAAAGATAGAAAAGATAGATAAGTGACTTCAAAATCAACCTCTTCGAGGGGAAAACCTCATTTACATTATACAAATGAATAATTCTTGGATGATATAAATGACAAGAACTCCTTTCTATATAGGAGCCTAAGGGGTCACAATATAATCAGAGCCGACATAACAATAATAATGTAAGGGCACAACAATAACAATAGTGGGATTCTATGGGGCACAATAATAATAACATAGGGACCATATGGGCACACTAATACAATAAGGGGGTTGCACTAATAACAATAAGGGGCTACAATAGTAGTATAGGGACCTAACATAGTCTTAAATGCTTTTTAGAACAAATATTATCTTTAGAAGAGAAACAAAAATGGGTCACAAAGATGTTGGGTTATGACTTTGAAATCCTCTACAAGAAAGGGAAGAAAAATATTGTTGTAGATGCACTCTCAAGAAAGGATGAGGATTTGGAAGCATTGCTTTGCTCCATTTCTATTATACAACTAGATTGGATAACTGAAACAAGAGATGAATAGAAGAATGATGAAGAAGTGTGGGCGCTCATTCAAACATTGCAGCAAGATCATAGTAGATATGATACATTCAGCTGGAGTAATGATTCATTATGGCACAAATATCACTCGTACCTTTGTAAGAATTCCCAGCTCACACAAAATATTCTTTGGGAATTGCACACCTCTCCCTTAGGAGGGCACTCAAGATTTTAGAAACTTACCACATGGTTAAGAAGGAATTTTTTTGGGATGACCTTAAATCTGATATTCAAAATTTTGTGGCAAAATGTTTGGTTTGCCAAAAAAATAAAGTTGAGACAATTAAGACCCTAGGTCTATTACAACCTTTATCCATTCCAAGTCAATGTTGGGAGGAGGTTTCAAAGGATTTTATCACAAGTTTACCAAAGTCCGAAGGAAAGAGTATCATGGTGTTAGTCGATAGACTTACCAAGTATGCACACTTTTGTGCATTATCTCATCAATTTAAATCCAATACAATTGCAACTTAATTTATGGAAAAAATTTAAAAACTACATGGAAACACAAAGATTATAAGCGACAAAGATCCTATTTTCACTAGAAATTTTTGGACGAAATTATTTTCTTGTCTGATTACTCAATTAGCTCATATCTCATCTTATCATCCTCAATTGGATGGGAAAACTGAGACATCAGACAAATGTTTGGAAGGATATCTTCATTTCTTTGTATATGATAAACATACACAATGGGTCAAGTGGTTACCTCTGGTTGAATGGTGGTATAACACTTCATTCCACACTGCAGAAAAAAATGACTCCATTTATGGAACTTTAGCGATATCATCCACCATCCATCACATCATCCTTAAGAGAAAATTCTAAGGTTCAAGCAGTGGAAGATCACATCGAGCATCAACAACAAGTTCTCCAACTCTTAAAGGATAACCTCATTGTGGCGCAAAATAGAATGAAAAAACAGGTAGATCAATATCGCAACGAAAGAAGTTTTGATGTAGGTGACTGGTTATTTTTACGGCTACAACCATACAAACAAATGTCCCTCAAGCAAGCTAAGAAGGATAATAAATTATCACCAAAGTATTATGGTCCTTACAAGGTGTTGCAAAAGATTGGTACTATGGCATACAACTTGGAGCTTCCTACATCTTCCTGAGTGCACCCAATTTTCCATGTTTCACACTTAAAGAAGGTTATAGGTGACATGCTCATAGTTCAAACAATATTTCCAGAACTTGATGAAAAAGGAAAAATCATATTGGATCGTGAAGCAGTCACGGAAACAAGAGCTCGACAACTACAAAATTGATCAATTTCAGAGTATCTCATCAAGTGGAAGAACTTGCCCACAGAAGATTCCACATGGGAGGATGAGAATTTCATACATGAGCATATAGAACTACTCAAGCATTGAGGACAACACATTTTTGAAGGAGAGGGGCATGTTAGGTCCCTATAATACTAGTTTATTCCCTCATTGTTATTAGTGTAGCCCCCTTATTGTTATTGTTGTGCCCCATAGAAACCCACTATTGTTATTGTTGCAGCCTTACATCATTATTGTTATGTCGACTCTTATTATATTGTGATGCCTTAGACTCCCATATATAGAAAGGACGCTTTTTCATCATTTGAATTATATAATAGTTGTTCATTTATATAATGTGAAGGAGGTTCCCCCCTTGAAGAGGCTGCTTTTGAAGTCTATTTGGTGAGCTAGTTGCATCACAAAATCAGAAAAACTTGTCAAAGGAACCTCAGATTCATCAGTATACAAAATGAAAAAATAAAGTGTTCCCTTCGTATATCGAGGGACTTTCTTTGCCATATACTAAACTGACTAAGGATGCTAATAGAATACACTATATTTGGCCTGGTTGTGGTGTGGTAGTTCAAACTTCCCACCAACTGACGATACAAAATTCCATTCAATTCTTTAAATCCATAATCATTGTACAACTTAGCATTCTATTCCAAAGGAGTAGGTACTAGTTTGCATTCAAACATAAGGAATATTTCAAATATTGTATTTGCATATTTTCTTTGTGTGATGTTTGTCTTACGAGATTCCCCCCAAATTTCAAGACCCAAACAATAATGCAATTCACCAAGATCCTTCATTTCAAATACCTGTGACAACTAAATTTTATTTTCTTCAATCAACTTGAATGTATTTCCTGTTATGATAAGATCATCAACATATAAAGACATCAAGGTAATATTCCCATCTTCATCTTTCTTGATGTACAACTTAGGATCACTTTTGCTTCTCACGAAACCTTTTTGGTAAAAGAACGAATCAATTTTTACATACCAAGATCTTCGTGCTTGTTTCAAACCATGCAAAGCTTTCTTTAACCCACAAGCAAGATGCTCATGTTCCTCCTTTACAAACCCTTCAGGCTGAACCAAATAAAATTCTTCTTTTAATTCACTAGTCAAGAAAGCAGATTTGACATTTAGCTGGTACAATTTCTAATTTAGTTTTGTAGATAATGCAATCATGATTCTAATTGTATTTAGTTTAACTATAGGTGCAAAATTATCTTCATAATCAATGCATTCTTTTGGTGAATATCCCTTTGCAACCAATCTAGCTTTATACTTATCAATATTTCCATCAGCAGTACACTTTGGTTTGAACAACCATTTTCATCCTACGGGGACTTTATCTTTGGGCAATTCTGTTAATTCCCATGTGTCATTCTTCATTATAGAGTTGTATTCCTCATCCATTGCATCTCTCCATTCTTTATATTCTTTAGCTTCTTCATAACTTGAAGGTTCTACAACATTCATTACAGGAGACATCAATGCATAATCTTTATACCTTATAGGTGGATAAATTTGACGTGATGTCCTCCTTTGAGTTTTACTGATTCCATCATTATTTCTACTTTGTGGAGTCACTTGTCCTCTTCTTGAAGTGTCATAACTACTAGATGCTTCATGCTCTTCAACTTGTACCTGTTCCTGTACCTATTTTTGTACTTGTTCCTATTCCTGTTTTAAACTTGCTTCTATTTTGACATAATCATCAACATGATGCCATACACTTGTGTTATTCATTTTATCACCTTCATCTTCATTTTCATGAAACACCACATCCCTACTTGCAAGCAATCTATGTGAATTGGGATCAAACAACTTGTATGCTTTTTTATCATCACAATAACCAATGAATGTGCACTTAATTGATTTTGCATCAAGTTTTCTTCTTTAATGTTTTGGAATATGAGAAAACTCCTTGCATCCAAAAGCTCTTAAATGATTCACTTTTGGTTTATATCTATAAAATGATTCAAAAGGTGTTTTAAAATCTAAACTATTGTTTGGGATCCTATTTTTCAAATAAACAATAGTATTAATGGCTTGAGCCCAAAAACCATTAGAGATATTTTTACCTTGAAGCATGCTCTATGCACATTGCACTAGTGTTTTGTTTTTCCTCCCAACAACTCCATTTTGCTGAGGTGTATGGGGCACTATAAATTTCTGTAGAATCTTATGACTTTTACAATATTGATTAAATTCTCTTGATTTGTATTCTCCCCCCTTGATCAAATTTGAGAATTTTGATGTATTTCCCAGTTTGTTTTCCCACCATGTTTTTGAATTCCTTAAAGTAATTAAAAACATCACTTTTCTTTCTTATGAAATAGACCCAAATGTATCTATATCTATCATCAACAAAGTAATTAAGTATAATTTTCCTCCAAGAGGTCTAGTTTGCATAGGTCCACATACATCAGTACAAATTAATTCAAGTATTTGTCTGTCTTTTTTCTTCATGTACAAGGAATTCCTCTCTTTGTTGCTTTCCAAGTGCACATGCTTCACATTAAACATGATTATTCTTCATAACATGAAGACCTTCAATCATTGATTTTCCTTGAAGTAACAATTAATCATTGTGATTTAAATTTCCATACCTTTGATGCCCTAACTCTTTTGTTGACATTGTTGTAGGATAAAGAATTCACCACCATTACAGAGAATTCACCTTCCACACATTTCTTCAAATCTTCCATGTCTTTCTTCAAATATGATTCCCTACCATCGATATTAGCTTCCATGGCACATATAAAACTATTTATCTTAGCTTCGATCACATTCTTCAAATCATCCATTCAATTTTTCTTACTAGGTGTTTCTATTTTCTTTATTCGAGTCACCCTTTTTCTTGCTTTTAGTAGCTCAATATTGAATCTGTTGTATCTCTGAAATTTCAGATTTCCAAGGTCTAAAATTTTGACTTGTAGAATGCCTCTGTGTTTTCTTTCCAATGCCACGAGTCTGTTCAAAATTGGATTCTCCAAGAAAGAGTTATGCCCAATCTCCCACGATGACTTGAGTATAGACTAGTTTAGTAGAGCTAACTTGTACGAAGTGCCACGTGTCATTGTTTCGACCTTAGGACATGAAACCGATACACATAAAACTAAAGTCCGTTTTCTTTTTGTAACTTCTTATGAAATTTCAATCTGATGCTAAGAGAGAACGTTATGACGATTTTCCCCAGGTCACCTGTTTAGGATGTAATTCGGGAGCGTGCAATAATCCTAAATTTCTTGGACCATATCTCTGAAAGTATAACGAAACAAGATCTGAAATTTGGGCCCGAGCATTATCATGATTTCTACTCAAATGGGTTTTAATTTTGGAGTGTGAAACTTCGTAAGAAAAACATTATAGAAAAAATTCCACGATGACCTATTTGAGATGAAATTCTAGAGCTTGCAAAAACCCTAACTTCCTCAGATCATATCGCCGAAAATATAGTGAGACAAGATCGGAAATTGGGACTTGAGGTTCAAAAAAATTTCGGCTCAAATGGGTTTTTGTTTTAGCTTCTGAAACTTCGTAGAGAAAAAATTATAGCGAAAAATGTCATGATGAGCTGTTTGGAACAACAAAACCCTAGAATCCAAGCTCTCATACCAAATGTTATGAAACCAGCTCACAAAAAGATAGATCAATGACTTAGAAATCAACCTCTTCGAGGGGGAAACCTCCTTTACATTACACAAATGAACAATTATTCGATGATACAAATGACAATACCCCCTTTCTATATATAGGATTCTAAGTGGTCCCATTGTAATGAGAGCCTACATAACAATAATATTGTAGGGGCACACCAATAACAATAGTGGACTTCTATGGGTCACAATAATAACAACATGGGCACAACAATACCATAAGGGGGTTGCACTAATAACAATAAGGGGCTACACTAGTAGTATAAGGACCTAACAAACTCTATGTGGACTCATCCTTTAGACATTATTCCAGCACATGGTAACTCTTGTTCTGAGAAGAATTGTAATAGTTAGAGCCGAACCCCAACTTTATTAATATAATCTCAATATCCATTTCCTTAAAAAAAAATAGTATATTATATTTAATTTTAATATTTAATTATATATAAAGATACATACTTGATATTTTATTACTTTATTGTATATTTTAAATTAGTTTTATTTTATTATTTTAAACTTTTAAAATTAGTAATCATGTTATCAGCAAATATTTGAATTTGAGTGGAAATGATAAGGACCATTATACCAATTATGAAAGATAACCTCACATAATATTTTAAATTTAAATTTAAAATACCTTCTACACCTATATTTATATGAAATGTTTTTTTATTGCTTTAAAGAATTGTGTTGACATGATATTTTATTTATAAGATAAGGGATCTATTTCTACTAATTGAAATACATATATACTTTATTTTGAATCTCCCTGGTAGGATAAGGGACTCACTTGATTATGTATATATATTCTATTTTCTTTTTTCTAATCATATATATATATATATATATATATATATTATTTTGAATCTTGTTCGTAGGATAAGAGACTCACTTTCTTATGTATATATATTCTATTTTCTATTTTTTTAATCTTGTTTGCAGAATAAGGAACTGGCTTGTAAGATAAATACTTCACCACCATACAAAGATTTAATTTAGGTATATATACTTTACCTATATATACTTTCTTTTTTTAAAATTTTAAAGACAAAATCTCTTAAAGAAAAACTCATATTCTTAACTATTAATTTCACTTAAAATCTTTAATTAATTTTCACTATTAATATATATAAATATAAAATAAAAATAATAAAAAATATCTTACCAGTTCTAAACATTTAAACACTGTATTTGAAAAACAAAAATAACTCAAATAATAGTAAATAATTAAAAATACATTTTAAAATATATAAAAATGTATCCCTTATAATAACATAGCCATTTGAGATTGCGAGGAGTTCCACCGAGAGGACCACAAGCCTGTCCTGGGGAGCTTCAAATGTTTTCCAGGTAGACTTTATAGATGAGATAAAGTTACTTTAAAAAGCAAAAAGTTGATGAATTTGAATCCATCACCTTTACATTAAAAAAAAAAAATTTATGGTTAACATTACTACTTACCCATTTCCCTTACCAACTACCCATTTCTCTTCCATCTGATTAATGCAAATTGATCCAGTACTCAGCCTACTTTTTGTGAAATAAATAGAGGCCCAAGTTGGTGTGGTACCTAGATCACTTCCGTGGACTGAATACAGGCCCTCAATATAATTTGAGAACAGGCCCTTCTGTGGATGGCAGACCATACTAATTACAGCATTTATTCATTTCCCATTTAGTCCCACATGCAGAGATATGTGCTCTCTTCTAAAAATTACAGACCCAATGGAATGTGAAAGAGATCGTTTGATTTCATTCCTTTCTCTTTTACCTTTATCAGATTCGACATGGTACTTGGACTAAAAAACTAAAAAAGATAGAGTACAGTGGAGCACCTAAAATACACTACTATTATATGTAAAATAAATTCCAAGAATATTGAATATCATGTCATATTTAAGAGATAAATGTTCCAAGAATATTGAATATCATGTCATATCTAAGAGATAAATGTGGGGAATTTGCTGAATAGTTTAATGTTTAAATTTGGTTAAATTTTATTGAACATTTAATATCTATATTTTATATGTATATAATAATTTTATAGGAAATGAATATATATTATTATATTTAAATGATATATAAATGGGTATATATTTTATTTATAAAAATATATATTTATTTTATATACTAATTATTATAATTAAAATAAAATTTATTTTTATAATATATTTATTTTTTTTACAAAGTTAATATTTTTTTTTTGCTAATATTTTAATGTTATAAATATAGCTAATCAAGTTATTTTTCCCAATAATGATTCTAAGTCTGATCTTTAGGGCTAGATGAGGACTTTGTTTTAGTTAGTAGATACAAAAGAACAACCTCTAAAGGCTTACCAAACAAATTTTGTTTGGTAGTGAGTTATTCAATATTTGTAGTTTTTGAGACCAAATAATTTGCAATGGGGCAATGAAGTGGCCAAACTCCAATGAGATGACTTGTATTGATGGACTCAACAATAATGTTGTGCATTATGTGATATATGATATTCCTATTTACACAATTACAACCAAATAGTTAATTTCTACCTCTTAAATGACCATGAGTTTGACTATGATCATAGACCTTTACCCCGAACTCTAAACTTTACCATGCACAAAAATTGAGCTAAAGATAATTTTGATAATCAAAGACACTTGTTTTTTGACAAAAGTAAAGTTAATCTTTTATTAAAGGACTTAAATATGGATTTTAACCTCTTAACTTATAAGGAGAACATCAAAGACCTCTATCATAATTTTACTACAACACTTTCTACTTATATTAAAAAGTTATCTATCAAGATGCCACATAAAAAGTTATCTATCAAGATGCTACATAAAAAGAATAGTAGAATTACCAACCCTTGTTATGATAATGAATTGTTAAAAAAGTCCTTAGAGACCCTTCTAAGGAATCTTTAAAACTCAATATGATAAATACATATGAAGCCCTTATTAGAAGGAAGAAAAGAAAACAAAAGAAAATATTGCACCTTCTTAAATTAGATCTTAGGGAATTTTGGACAAAAATTCTAATTTGTAAAATTGAAAAAAATAATATGATTCCCTACAAGGATTAGAATTCTTATCTTAAAACTATTTATGAATCACCTAATATCATATATCTAAGTTAACTATGAATCTACCAAGTGCTAAGAAAATCAAATCTCTCAAAATACAAACTTCTTTTTGAATACAAAACTTAAAAACAAATTGTTTCTCCAAAAATTTGGTTATTTTTAATTCTTAATAAATCTAAAATTAATATAAATCTATCTTAATTTTAAACAAAAACACTAATATTTTTTTTTTTGTTATAATTAATACTTAACCTACTCTTGTGAAATTAATACAGGCCCTCAAAGTATTAGACCACTATTGTGAAATTAATAATAATTACATCTAAAATTCATTTTCCATATTTTGACTCTTATTTGTGCTCTTTTAAAAATTAAAGACTCAGTGGAATGTAAAAGGTGAAAGGAGATCGCTTGATTTCATTCCTTTCTCTTAACCTTGTGAGATTCGACATGGTACCTAGATAAAAATAAAACAAGGAGTATAGTGGAGCACCTAAAATACGCTTTTCTAAAATACACTTTTCTATTATATGTAATAAATTCCAAATATAGTGAATATCATGTAATGCCCTATCCAAAAGCTAAATGTGGTTGTTGAATATTATAATTTATTAGGTAATGAATTTGTGCGTGCAATTTATTGTTATCTAACACTTATCAATATTTATATATTATTTTAATTTAATGTAATGTAATGCGTTACAAATTAAATGCAATGTAATGTAATGCCGGGGATATTTTTTTATTATGATATTGTAATATTATAAATATAATTAGTTAATTTTTTATTTTTTTTAATGGTTAGATGGAGATTTTGTTTTGGCTAGTAAATACAAAAGAACTTTTAAAGGTATAACTAAGAATTTGTTTGGTATTTAGCCAGTCAAAATTTGTAGTTTTGAAGACTTAATAATTTGTAATGGTGTAATGAAGTGACCAAACTCGTGCAGGATGACTTGTATTTGTGGTCTCAACATTAGTTTCATGGATTATGTGATATATGATCTATCTATTTACAATCAAATATTTAATTTCCACCTCTTCAATGGCCATGAGCTTGACTACTATCATAGACCTTTACCCCTAACTATAAACTTTACCATGCACAAAAGCTCCATAAATGATAATTTTGATAATCAAAGGCACTTGCTTGTTGACAAAAGTAAGGCTCATCTCTTATTAAAGGATTTAAACATCCTGATTTATTAGAACAACATTAAGGACCTCTATCATAATTTTAGTACAACACTTTCTACTTCCATTAATAAGTTCTCTATCAAGATGACATATAAAAAGAATAATAGAATTACCAACCCTTGGTATGATGAATGTAAAATTGTTAGAAAAATAGTTATGGATGTTTTAATGAATCCTTAAAACTCAATATGATAAATACATATAAAGTCCTTATTAAAAGGAGGAAAATGTACTATACTAGTAGAAAGCAAGAGTAATTGTTGCACCATTCTAAATTGGATCCTAGGAAGTTTTGGATGAAATTTCTAATTTGAAAATTAAAGAAAATAATATGATTCCCTCGAAGGATTAGAATTCCTATATTAAAAATCTTTGAATCCCTTAATTCTATAGATCCAATTTAACTCCACATCTACCAAGGGCTTGGAGGGATCAAATCTCTCAAGATACAACCTCTTTTTGAATGCAAAACTTGAGAAAAAATTCTCACCTCAAGAAATTTGATTCCTTTTAAAGTTAGAGTTAAAATGTCAAGTCCCACTAGCACAACGAGTTAATGTTGGACATGTAAGCAAGGTAACCCATGATCAAAATGGTTATTGTTGCGCCTATATTAGTGGAAGGACACATGCTAAAAATCCAACATCTAATGTTCCTTAATCAAGGTTTCTCAAGCCATATGTCAAGATTGGAAAATCTCAGACAACTTAACAAAACAAATTAAAATTTATTTAAAGTAATTTATTCTATTTTGATTTTCGCTAATTTTATATAATACACAACTAAATTGATTAGTACATAGAACACTTTTGTGGAATTAATACATGTCCTCATAATAATTTGAGAAAATGATGGCAGACCGTAATAAGTACAGCATTTATTCATTTCCCATTTCGATCTGATGGGAGATTTGTGAGAGGAGATCGTTTGATTTCATTCCTTTCTCTTTACTCTTATGAGATTCGACATGGTACGTGGATAAAAATAAAACAAGGAACAAGGAGTACAAGTCGAGTACCATAGGTAGACGGGTTTGTTGAATATTAAAATTTATTTGGTAATGAATTTGGTTGAGAATTTACTAAATAGTTTAATATGTTAATTTGCAGTAGTCTCATCTGTGTTTTCTATGTATATATAATATTATATACAAAATAGATGTATACCAACGTAGATTATTTTAATATGGACCTAATATGAGTTGAGAGGGATCCAGCCTACATTATTTAAATGTTTTGTAGGGTTATGTTTTTTTTGAAAAAGATGAGCAAAATTTCAACTTTGATAGTCATACTCCGCTATAGAATGAGCTTCTTGGCTCAAATTTTTTTTTTCAGGGGGGAAGAGCATCCCGGCTGAAGAAGCAACATAATCCCCTAAGCGAGCATATACAATAGCCCTAGTTGCGAAGCAACATTTAACATATTCACCGATAAACGTTGTGTCATGGTGACCGCAACCCACAATAATACATATATACAAGCACGATGAGACATATCTGCTGCCGCGCAGCGCCACATATGAGAATCGATCACGGGCCCGGTGCGTGAAAACCGACTTCCCCAACCGTGTGAACTGTACACTTGTGCATTCTTGGCTCAATTGTTATATTTAAATGATATATAAAATTGATATATATTTCATCTATAAAAGTGTCTATTTATTTTATATATTAAATTTAGATAAAAATTATCTTTATAATATTAAAAAAAATTACAATTTACTCTGTAAAAATCATATTTTTTTATTAAGATGTTTTAATTATAAATATAGTTAATCAAGTGCTTTTTAATCCATGATTCCAATCCTAGTTTGTTTCCAATCCTAGTTTTTTATGGTTAGATGACTCCGTTATTATATTTAAACGATATGTAAAATTGGTATATATTTCATCTATAAAAGTATCTATTTATTTTATATATTAATTTTACATAAAAATTATATTTATAATATTAAAAAAAATTACAATTTAAACCATGAAGGTTGTATTTTTTATTAGGATATTTTAATATTATAAATATAGTTAATCATGTTTTTTTTTAAGCAATGATTCCAATTATAGTCTTTTATGGTTAGATAAGGATCTTATTTTAGCTAGTAGATATAAAAGAATCTCCAAAGGCCTAATTGAGATTTTTTTTGGTACCAAGCTAGTCAAGATTTGTAGTTTTTAAGACTAATAATTTGCACGGGTGTAATGAAGTGGTCAAACTACAACCAGATGACTTGTATTTGTGGGCTCAACAGTGGTGTCATGGATTGTGTAATATATGTCATCCATGTTTACAATCAAATAGTTAATTTTGACGTCTTAAATGATAATGAGCTTGACTATGATTATAGACCTTTACCCCTAGCTCAAAACTTTACCATGCACAAAAGCCCGCAGAAATATAACTTTGATAATCAAAGATTCTTTCTTTTCTGACAAAAGTCAATCTAATCTCTTATTAAAGGATTTAAACATGGATTTAAACCTCCTAACTTATGAGGACAACATCAAATACCTCTATCATAATATTACTACAACACTTTCTACCTCTATTAACAAGTTCTTTATTGAGATGTGACATAAAAAGAATAATAGAATTACAACCTTTGGTATGATAATGAATGTAAAATTGTTAGAAAAGTAGTTAGGGATTCTTTTAATGAATCTTTAAAACTCGGTATGATAAATACATATGAAGCCCTATTAAAAGGAAGAGAACCTACTATATAAACAAAAAGAAAGAGAATTATTGCACCATTTTAGATTGAATCCTATGATGTTTTGGAGGAAATTTAAAATTTGTAAAATTGAAGAAAATAATATGATTCCCTTGAAAGATTGGAATTCTTGCCTTTAATTTTTTTATGAATCCATTAACACCATGGACACCATTTCAAATGTTCTTATTGTTGGGTGTGGAGCTTGATTATCTTCTTGATTTAGAGGTCTTAGCCGCGTTCGACCCGATTTCTGAAACACGGCAACAACCTCGCTTATATTATAGTTGTCACGGGGGGGAGATGGCTACTTTTAAAGATCTCCCCCTTGGCAGGGCATCGGGGGTAGCGACACGAAGATAAAAATAGATGAAATTTTTCCTTGTAAAATATTGTAATTTCGTAGTCAATCTAGGTCCTTCATTAGGCAGATGATCTCATGGTAGAAGTTATGTTAATTTAGGGTTTTTCCCATAGAAGTCAACCCTCAATTTATATGAGGGAATTGTATTGCGTTTGTGAAGGATTATTCTGAGAGAGAGAGAGAGGAGGTTGTGTGAGAGCGAAGAGGAAATTACAGTGGATCTATTGTAGGTTGTATATCTTCATTTCGTTGGATAATATAAAAGGAAGGACTGGTTGTTTCTCTGTAGATGTAGCCCAAATTGGGTGAACCATGTATATCTGTGTCTCTCTTGTTTTATGTGTTTTGGTATTTGTGTTTTTGCAATATTTTATGTGTTCCATTGTTCTGTAATATATAATTTTATAACAATTTGTACTGGTGCCAAAGGTCTATCTCACTGATAAACTCACATGACAGAAGGGTTCTTGGTTCAAGTAGGAGCAATGACGAAAGATTGTAGGTTTAGGGTCGAGAAATTTAGCAAAACTGCCAGTTGTGGAAGATGAAGATGGAATATTATATATATTAGAAATATTTGTACCTACCATTAAGTGGAAATCAAAGAATTTGACGAGTATGACAAACACAAAATGGGATATTCTCGATAGAAAGGCACTAGGAACAATACAACTATGTCTAGCAATGTCGGTGGTATTCAACATGTCAAAGGATACACCAACAGAAGGTTTAATGACGACATTGGCCAAACTATATGAAAAACCCTTAGCCTTAAATAAGGTATTTCTTATGAAGCATCTATTTAATATGAAGATGTCAAAAGGTAGATATGTTCATGATCATTTAAATGATTGTATCACGGTTACCAGTCACTTAAGTTCAGGGGTAAATTTTGATAATGAAGTTAGGGCTCTGTTGTTTCTATGTTCATTTCTAGAAAGTTGGAATGACTTAGTTATGGCTATTAGTAACTTTGTCTCTGGATCTAGTACTTTAAAGTTTGATGATGTTATTGGTGTCATCTTTAGTGAGGAAATGCGACGGAAAAGCTCTCATGAGAGATTGGGTAATGCTTTGACTCTAGAAACCAGGGGAAGAAAAAATGGAACGAGGAAGGATCCCAAGAAATTGTAGTAAGTTAAGAAAAGGTAGATCCAAATACCTATCACAGATACTATGTTGGAAATGTGAGAAGAAAGGACACCTGAAGAAAAGCTGCAAATCTCAGAAAGGAAAATAAATATAAGGACAGTAAGAGAACAATCATGAAGCAAATGTGGCAAGTGATGTTTTGCAATATGCTTTTATTCTTTCATTAGAAAATAGTATTGATGCCTAGGTGGTTGATTCTGGGGCTTCATTCCATGCTACACCTGATAGGAAAGATTTTCATGGCTATGTTCAAGGAGATTTTGGACATGTTCGTTTGGGTGATGATAAACCCTATAAAACCATTGGGCGAGGGGGCGGGTGAGGGCACTCGGGCGGGCGAGGGCGCCGGGTGGGCGAGCGGGTGAGGGCACCGAGCGGGTGAGGCGGGTGAGCGGGCGGGCAAGCGGGCCGGGTGGGCTAGGCGTCGGGCGGGGCGGGCTGGGTGGGCTAGGGTGCCGAGCGGGGCGGGCGGGCGAGGGTGCCGGGCGGGGGGCTAGGCGGGCGAGGGCGCCGGATGGGGCGGGCAGGCGAGGGCGCCCGGGCGGGGCTGGTGGGCGAGGGCGCCGGGCGGGGTGGGCGGGCGAGGGTGACGGGCAGGTGAGGTGGGCGAGGCGAGCAAGGGCGCCAGGCGGGCGGGCGAGCAGGTGAGGGCGCCCGGGCGGGGGAGTGGGTGAGGGCATCCGGGCGGGGGAGCGGGTGAGGGCGCCCGGGCGGGTGAGGCTGGTGAAGGCGCCGGGCGGGCGGTTTGGTGAGAGCGCCCGGGCCGAGGGTTGGGGGGGGAGGATTAGGCGGGTTGGGGAGGGCATTGGGGGGGGCGTTGTGGGTGAGGCGGGTGAAGGCGCCGGGCAGGCGGGCTCGTGAGGGTGCCCGGGCGAGGGTTGAGGGGGAGGATTGGGCGGGTTGGGGAGGGTGTTGGGGGCGTTGTGGGTGAGGGCACCCGGGCCAGGGGGCGTTGGGGGCGTTGTGGGGGGGGCCGGTGAGGGTGCCCGGTGCGGGGAGTTGGGTTGGGGGGAGTGGGCGGGCTGGTGAGGGTGCCCGGGCCGAGGGTTGGGTGGGAGGATTGGGTGGGTTGGGGAGGGCGTTGGGGGGGGCGTTGTGGGTGAGGGCACCCGGGCCTGGGGGGGGTTGTTGGCGCGGGGGGGTTTGGCAGGGTTGTGGGGGGGAGGAGGCGGGTGTGGGCGCCCGCACCGGGCGGGGGGGGGGGGGGGGGGGGTTGGGGGGGTTGGCGGGGTTGTGGGGGGGAGGCGGCGGGTGTGGGCGCCCGCGCCGGGCGGGGGGGGTTGGGGTGAGCGGGTGGGTAAGGCCGCCCGCGCCGGTCGGGAGGGGGGTTGCGAGGGCATCCGGGTGGGGTGCCCGAGTGGGGTGGTAGGTGAGGGCGCTCGGGCCGGGCGGGGGGGGGGGGGGGGTTTGGGAGGGTTGGGGCGCATGGGGTTGTGAGGGCGCCCAGGCGGGGGGGTGGGTGAGGGCGCCTGAGGGTGTGGTGGGAGGGTTGGGCTGCAGGGGCACCGGTGGGGGGGGGGGGGGGGGGCTGTGTGGGCGCCCGCAGGGGGGCCTGGGTGGGCGCCCCTAGGGCACTGAGGCGTTGGGGTGAGGCGCCATTACATATTTTTTTTGTACTTATTAAAAAAAATTGACATTTCATATATATATATATATATATATATATATATATATATATATAATTTTGAAATGTTTTATTCGTGATTTACCTTTTTTACACTAGAATGTTAATGCATGCCCTTTTGGAATGTGAGGGGCGGTCGGTGGGGCGATTGTTGATCATACAAATAAAAAATTTATGATATATTTTCGTTGTTAATTTAAGTTAATATGTTTTTATTATTTACTGATTTATATGTTTCTATTTTTCAGGAAAATGGCATCAAAGAGAATTTCAGTGAATCTTTCTGGACCAAAGACTCTTAAAGGTGCATCTTCAAGAAACATTAGTGAATGAACTCCACCTGAGCTCATGACTACAAATCTTTCAAGTGATAAGAAGATGATTTCAGACTGGAAGAATTCGAAAGAAGTGAAATTTCCATCAAGAATCTGGTATGTGAAAGAAAAAGAAAGGACAAATGTGAATATATATCTATATATTGATATACAGAATGATAATGGAAATTTTGAGGTGATGGGAAGAGTCATAGATATGTGTTCGGTACCGGACACTGAAGTTGTTTACATACTTACAAAGGCTCCCAAGTCACATGAAAGGATTAAATACCAACTATCATATTCATTGTATGACACGAGAGAGGTATCTACAAATTTGTGTAAACAAATCGTAAATGAGATGACACAAAACATCGTAAGTATTGTTATTTATATTTGTATTTTGCGTTCTTGAAAGTGTCTCGCTATATTTTTTAGCTTTGTTTTTTATTGACATATGATATTTTGTTTGGCAGAATTTTGTTGAAAGTTGTTCAATTAGGTTGGGAGGCATTCATTTCATAGAGCATGATATCATGAAAGTTGTCAGCAGTTTTTACTCAGTGTCAGAAGAAGATATGGAAAATAGGCAAAATGTAGTAATTGATGATGCTACAAAACTACATCCAAAGAATCAGAAAAAAAAGGCCTCTGGTGGATAAATCTAGCAAGGGTAAACAAGTTACTTTTGAGAACGATGAAGTTGAAATTGACAGTGAAGCATATGTTGTCATTACTGAAGATGACATTGGAACTGAGAAGAGCCATAAAAAACCAAAAGTAACAATGCCCAAGAATAAATCTGTTGGGAATGTTATGACCAAGAAAAGTAACGCTGAAAATTTTGAAGCAGTCATTACCAACAGTCAAGAACCTAGTGAAACTTCAAAAGAAAGCAGAGAAATCATTACACCAGGAGCTGATTTAGAGGATGACATTATCAAAACAAAACAAAATGTCATTCAAGAGAATTTGACAAAGAGAAACTTAATTGATGGTGGTCGCACATTTCAGCTTAATGTCAGGCAAACCTATAAAGCAAGTGAAGGACAATGTCAATATCAAGTTAGAAAGCCACATCATCTGCATGTTCACAACTTGAAGACATTGATGAGGTACAATCCATATGCTCATGTGGTTAGTTATGTGCTTCTTGTTGATCCACTTCAAGTTCCCAACAAAGAAGCATTTGATAAGTCAAAATGTTTTGAATACAATTATTATGTGCTTGGGGGGAACCATTCTGTAGAAGCTCAAAGACAATTGATGGATGAATATCCTAATAACCCACGTTTTGAAACAATGAAATGTATCATTTACGCTGGTTTATCAGATACAGAAGCAAAGTTAGTGGCATGGGATCATAATTCAGATAATGAATATAGGATGTCTATGACTTTCATTCAAAGGGTTAGATTTATTCATAGTGAATTTGAAGAAAAATGTGGTGGGGATAGGATAAATGTTATTGCAGATTTCTGAAAGGAATGTTGTATGGAAATAGGATATCAAATTGAAGAGAAAAAAAATTCAAAAGGTGGAAAAGGAAACAAACATAGTGATTTATTCAGAGGTGTTGATAACATTTTCCAATTGGCATTTAGAACTGGAGATGTTTGGAAGTTGATTGATGAGATTTTTACCATGTGGGAAGACATTGCCATTAAAAACCAGAAGGTCAAAAAGTCTAAGCCATTGATATGTGGCAATAGTAAATTAGCTCCTGAAATGAAGCAGCTTTCAGACGATATGACTATCACACCTTGGAGGGCGATGCAAGGAGTGAAAGATGATAAAATTGTCAAAACAATATTATCTCGTGTGAGGTCAGGGGAATTATCATTGGAGGAAATGTCTGAAGAATTTCAAAGTAAGTTTGTTGAATTATTTCTATTTATTTCTAGATTATAATTATATTTTAAATAAAACATGTTGTTCTTCGTAGTACTTGTTATACATATCATTATATTAACTTTTTGTTACTTTATCTATGCAGTCACAAAGTTTATATGAAAATTCAAGAACAAATGGTTAGATTGTTGAATGAAGATAGTTGGGATGATGTTGTACGCAACTATCCAGATTCAAGTTCTACATCAACATTAAAAGATTTTTATCTTGCATTTAAAAAGGTATCTTGATTTATACATTCATTTTTATTCACCTATATACTATTTTAAATTTATAACTTACACATATATTTGTTTATTTTATAAAAGATGAGGAAGGATGATAATGGAGCGCCAGATAGTTTCAAAACCTTTATCGAAAAAATAAAGATCGAAAGAATAAAAAAGCAACGTATTAAGAATGTTCAACTTGATCCAAGTCTTAATCATTTCATTTGGAATGGGCTAGACACTACTTAATATCAAGTAATACAAGGCAACTGTGAAGACATTGCTAAACTCATACCTAAAAGGGATTACACCCTAGTCATTGCAAATATTCCCCATGGTTTCAATATTCCAAACATTGACTATGATAGTGACCCTTATACTTATCAAGCTTTTAGTAAAGTGGTTGCGGGATTTGTAGAACTCAGTCATCACCATTATGGAGATTTGTGACATTTCATTCAGACACACAATTGGCATTGATATTGTCAAGCTTCAAGGGGAAAACAAATTCAAGGATGCAGCTTACATGGTAAGATGTTTAAAATGTATATTTGATTAATGTTGAAAAAAATATTTATGTACAAGTTAATTCAACTTTTACTATTTCATGTTACAAGAAAAAGCCAAATCTTTTTAACAATGAAGATCAACAATTTATAAATGATTGTGAGTTCATTCATATTGATAGTTGGGCAAAAGATGATAGCCATATGTCTATGATTTTTAATCGGGTAGACGGAAAGAGTCATTGCCAAATACTGACTTATGATGTTGTTGTGAGAAAACTAACGTATGAAGGCAAAGAAGCAAAAGGAGAGATAGTTAACATTTATCAAAAACCACAATTATTGATTAACTATCTTATAGACATTTGTTTGGATGAAGGAGATTGGTTTCTGGATTTATTTTCTAGCTCAGGTAAGTTTTATTATATGGAATTGAATTTCAATATGTTATTTTTTAATTAATATGTCATTGTACTAATTTAGTTCATTATTTCTTTTGTGCTTGATAATTAGGTACAACACTAGCATGTTGCCTTCAAAAAGGAAGAAATTGCATTGCAATTGAAAAAGATCCAGTATAGTGCAATTTCATTCAGCAAAGAATTAATGCTCTTCAATTTCTTCCAGATGCAATGCAAGAAATTGGGTTGAAGAAAGGGGACTTTAGTGAATCACGTGTGGCAAAAAAGGCAAAGGAACCCCAACCACCATTACATAGAATGTTTGGAAAGACATACATTGGGAGATTCGCAGACATCAAAGACCCATTAGAAGAGGAATATGAGCAAAATGAAACAGAAAATATTGTGGAAGAAGACAATGATGAAACTCTAGAGGACGAAGAGTTTGGATTACGTGACATTGTTGATTAAATTTAAGTTATGCTTGTAAATCAAGCTTTGCAGTGTTTTGACTTTGACATTTTATGATAAGAATAAACACTCAATTAGGGTTGTTATACGTTCAATATTTGTAATATGTGATTTTCGCATTGATTTTTAAGTTAATCATTATTTTTTGAAAAAAAAGTGACTATTATTATTTTTTTGACATGAAATTCATAAAAAAACTATTATTTTACCATTTTTAGTTAAAATTATCGTATAAAAATTGTGATTTTGACATGTCAATTCTAGCAAAAAATTATCAAAACGTGTAGTTTTTTAGTTATATTTATGTTAAAAATGGTTATTTTTATGTCCATTGTTAAAAAATATTGTTTTTTAGAAACAATTATTTCATGTGGATTGAAAAATTAATTAAGGATGTATAAATATGTAGAATATCGAAAATTCTAAATATTGACCTCCTAATTTAAAAATACATAACAATAAAAACCTCACTAAAAAAAAGTTAAAATTAAAATAAAAAACAAGAAAATGTGAAGAAAACGACCACTTCAAAAATGATCAAATTTACAAAATAATTATTTACATTTTATACATTAGAAAATTTAAAGCCAAAAAACAGGTCTTTTAAAAAAGGGGGTGATGCAGAATACTCACTTTTTTAAATCAGCATGAAAATCACTACCATTTTAAAACGATTCTAAAATGTAATGTACATAAAAAAATTAAAGTGCCAAAAACTATGCTCTAAAAAAAACATGTTCGTTCTGCATCAACCCTTTTCAAAATTAGGTCACTTTTTTGCTATCTCTACGAAACGGGTAACAGTATCAGTTCCCGTTTCAAAGTTTACATTGTTTATGCCTCTGTGTCGTCTTTCCAATGCCACGAGTCTGTTCGAAATTGGATTCTCCAACAAAGAGTTATGCCCAATCTCCCACGATGACTTGAGTATAGACTGGTTTAGTAGAGCTAACTTGTACGAAGTGCCACGTGTCATTGTTTCGACCTTAGGACATGAAACCGATACACATAAAACTAAAGTCCGTTTTCTTTTTGTAACTTCTTATGAAATTTCAATCTAATGCTGAGAGAGAACGTTATGACGATTTTCCCTAGGTCACCTGTTTAGGATGTAATTCGAGAGCCTGCAACAATCCTAAATTTCTTGGACCATATCTCTGAAAATATAATGAAACAAGATTTGAAATTTGGGCCTGAGCGTTATCATGATTTCTACTCAAATGGGTTTTAATTTTAGAGTGTGAAACTTTGTAGAAAAAACATTATAGCAAAAATTCCACGATGACCTATTTGAGATGAAATTCTAGAGCTTGCAAAAACCCTAACTTCCTGAGATCATATCGCCGAAAATATAGCGAGACAAGATCGGAAATTGGGACTCGAGGTTCAAAACAATTTCGGCTCAAATGGGTTTTTGTTTTAGCTTCTGAAACTTCGTAGAGAAAAATTTATAGCGAAAAATGTCACAATGAGCTGTTTGGAACAACGAAACCCTAGAATCCAAAGCTCTCATACCAAATGTTATGAAACAAGCTCACAAAAAGATAGATCAACGACTTAGAAATCAACCTCTTTGAGGGCGAAACCTCCTTTACATTACACAAATGAACAATTATTCGATGATACAAATGACAATACCCCCTTTCTATATATAGGATTCTAAGTGGTCCCATTGTAATGAGAGCCTACATAACAATAATATTGTAGGGGCACACCAATAACAATAGTGGACTTCTATTGGGCACAATAATAACAACATGGGCACAACAATACCATAAGGGGGTTGCACTAATAACAATAAGGGGCTACACTAGTAGTATAGGGACCTAACAAACTCTATCTGGACTCATCCTTTAGACATTATTCCAACACATGGTAACTCTTGTTCTGAGAAGAATTGTAACGGTTAGAGCCCAATCCCAACTTTATTAATATAATTTCAATATCCATTTCCTTAAAATAAAATAGTATATTATATTTATTTTTAATATTTAATTATATATAAAAATATATAAAGATATATACTTCATATTTTATTAGTTTATTGTATATTTTAAATTAGTTTTATTTTATTATTTTAAACTTTTAAAACTAGTAATCATGTTATCAACAAATATTTGAATTTGAATGGAAATGATAAGGACCATTATACCAATTATGAAAGATAACCTCACATAATATTTTAAATTTAAATTTAAAATACCTTCTACACCTATATTTATATGAAATGTTTTTTTATTGCTTTAAAGAATTGTGTTGACATGATATTTTATTTATAAGATAAGGGATCCATTTCTACTAATTGAAATACATATATACTTTATTTTGAATCTTGTTGGTAGGATAAGGGACTCACTTGCTTCTGTATATATATTCTATTCTCTTTTTTCTAATCATATATATATATATATATATATTATTCCAAATCTTGCTCGTAGGATAAGAGACTCACTTTCTTATGTATATATATATTTTATTTTCTATTTTTTTAATCTTGTTTGAAGAATAAGAAATTGGCTTGTAAGATAAATAATTCACCATCATACAGAGATTTAATTTAGTATATATACTTTACCTATATATACTCTCTTTTTTTTTTAAATTTTAAAGACAAAATCTCCTATGAAAACCCATATTCTTAACTATTAATTTCACTTAAAATCTTTAATTAATTTTTATAATTCTAAAATTATCACTATTAATATATATAAATATAAATATAAATATAAATAATAAAAAATATCTTACCAGTTCTAAACATTTAAACACTGTATTTGAAAAACAAAAATAACTCAAATAATAGTAAATAATTAAAAATACATTTTAAAATATATAAAAATGTATCCCCTATAATTCACTCGAATGGTAATTATAAGAATAAACCATGAACAAATGGTTTTATTAGGATAACATAGCCATTTGAGATTGCGAGGAGTTCTACCGAGAGGACCAAAAACCTGTCCTTGGGATCTTCCAATGTTTTCCAAGTAGACTTTAAAGATGAGATAAAGTTACCTTAAAAGCAAAAAGTTGATGAATTTGAATCCATCACCTTTACATTAAATAAAAAATTATGAACCATCGCTCAAGTTTAACAGAAAAAGTACAAACCTTCCAGTCCATATAGTTAACATTACTACTTACCCATTTCCCTTAGCAACTACCACTTCTCTTCCATCCCATTAATGCAAACTGATCACTTCTGTGAATACAGGCCCTCAATACAGCATTTATGGATGGCAGACCATACTAAGTACAGCATTTATTCATTTCCCATTTAGTCCCACATGCAGAGATATGTGCTCTCTTCTAAAAATTACAGACCCAATGGAATGTGAAAGAGATCGTTTGATTTCATTCCTTTCTCTTTTACCTTTATCAGATTCGACATGGTACTTGGACTTAAAAAAAAAACTAAAAAAAATAGAGTACAGTGGAGCACCTAAAATACACTACTATTATATGTAAAATAAATTCCAAGAATATTGAATATCATGTCATATCTAAGAGATAAATGTGGGGCTTGAGTATTAAAATTTATTTGGTAATGAATGTGTGTGGGGAATTTGCTGAATAGTTTAATGTTTAAATTTGGTTAAATTTTATTGAACATTTAATATCTAAATTTTATATGTATATAATAATTTTATAGGAAATGAATATATATTATTATATTTAAATGATATATAAATGGGTATATATTTTATTTATAAAAATATATATTTATTTTATATATTAATTATTATAATTAAAATAAAATTTATTTTTATAATATTTAAAAAAAAATTTACAAAGTTAATATTTTTTTTTGCTGATATTTTAATGTTATAAATATAGCTAATCAAGTTATTTTTCCCAATAATGATTCTAAGTCTGATCTTTAGGGCTAGATGAGGACTTGTTTTAGCTAGTAGATACAAAAGAACAACCTCTAAAGGCTTACCAAAGAGTTTGTTTGGTAGTGAGTTATTCAATATTTATAGTTTTTGAGACCAAATAATTTGCAATGGGGCAATGAAGTGGCCAAACTCCAATGAGATGACTTGTATTGATGGACTCAACAATAATTTTGTGCATTATGTGATATATGATATTCCTATTTACAAAATTACAACCAAATAGTTAATTTCTACCTCTTAAAAGACCATGAGTTTGACTATGATCATAGACCTTTACCCCGAACTCTAAAATTTACCATGCACAAAAAATGAGCTAAAGATAATTTTTATAATCAAAGACACTTGTTTTTTGACAAAAGTAAAGTTAATTTTTTATTAAAGGACTTAAATATAGATTTCAACCTCTTAACTTATAAGGACAACATCAAAGACCTCTATCATAATTTTACTACAACACTTTCTACTTTATATTAAAAATTTATCTATCAAGATGCCACATAAAAAGTTATCTATCAAGATGCTACATAAAAAGAATAGTAGAATTACCAACCCTTGTTATGATAATGAATTGTTAAAAAAATCCTTAGGGACCCTTCTAAGGAATCTTTAAAACTCAATATGATAAATACATATGAAGCCCTTATTAGAAGGAAGAAAAGAAAACAAAAGCAAATATTGCACCTTCTTAAATTAGATCTTAGGGAATTTTGGACAAAAATTCTAATTTGTAAAATTGAAAAAAATAATATGATTCCCTACAAGGATTGGAATTCTTATCTTAAAACTATTTATGAATCACCTAATATAATAGATCTAAGTTAACTGTGAATCTACCAAGTGCGAAGAAAATCAAATCTCTCAAAATACAAACCTCTTTTTGAATACAAAACTTAAAAACAAATTGTCCCTCCAAAAATTTGATTATTTTTAATTCTTGATAAATCTAAAATTAATATATATATATCTTAATTTTAAACAAAACACTAATAATTTTTTTAGTATAATTAATACTTAGAACACTATTGTGAAATTAATAATAATTACATCTAAAATTCATTTCCCATATTTTGACTCTTGTTTGTGCTCTTTTAAAAATTACAACTGAGTGGAATGTAAAAGGTGAAAGGAGATCGTTTGATTTCATTCCTTTCTCTTAACCTTATGAGATTCGACATGGTACCTGGATAAAAATAAAACAAGGAGTATAGTGGAGCACCTAAAATACACTTTTCTATTATATGTAATAAATTCCAAAAATATGAATATCATGTAATGCCCTATCCAAAAGCTAAATGTGGTTGTTGAATATTATTATTTATTAGGTAATGAATTTGTGCGTGGAATTTATTGTTATCTAATACTTATTAATATTTATATATTAATTTAATTTAATTTAATGTAATGTATGCAATGTAATGTACGGGATATTTGTAATATTATAAATATAATTATTTAAATTATTTAAATGATTTTAATTTTAAGTTTTTATGGTTAGATGGAGATTTTGTTTTGGTTAGTAAATACAAAAGAATTTTTAAAGGCATAACTAAGAATTTGTTTGGTATTTAGCTAGTCAAAATTCGTAGTTTTGAAGACTTAATAATTTGTAATGGTGTAATGAAGTGACCAAACTCGTGCAGGATGACTTGTATTTATGGTCTCAACACTAGTTTCATGGATTATGTGATATATGATCTATCTATTTACAATCAAATATTTAATTTCCACCTCTTCAATGGCCATGAGCTTGACTACTATCATAGACCTTTACCCCTAACTATAAACTTTACCATGCACAAAAGCTCCATAAATGATAATTTTGATAATCAAAGGCACTTGCGTGTTGACAAAAGTAAAGCTCATCTCTTATTAAAGGATTTAAACATCCCGATTTATTAGAACAACATCAAGGACCTCTATCATAATTTTAGTACAACACTTTCTACTTCCATTAACAAGTTCTCTATCAAGATGACATATAAAAAGAATAATAGAATTACCAACTCTTGGTATGATGACTGTAAAATTGTTAGAAAAATAGTTATGGATGTTTTAATGAATCCTTAAAACTCAATATGATAAATACATATAAAGTCCTTATTAAAAGGAGGAAAATGTACTATACTAGTAGAAAGCAAGAGTAATTGTTGCACCATTCTAAATTGGATCCTAGGAAGTTTTGGATGAAATTTCTAATTTGAAAATTAAAGAAACTAAGATGATTCCCTGGAAGGATTAGAATTCCTATCTTAAAAATCTTTGAATCCCTTAATTCTATAGATCCAATTTAACTCCAAATCTACCAAGGGCTTGGAGGGATCAAATCTCTCAAGATACAACCTCTTTTTGAATGCAAAACAAAAAAATTCGCACCTCAATAAATTTGATTTCTTTTAGCTGTTTATAAAGTTAGAGTTAAAATGTCAAGTCCCACTAGCACAACCAGTGAATGTTGGACATGTAAGCAAGGTAACCCACGATCAAAATGATTATTGTTGCACCTATATTAGTGGAAGGACACATGCTAAAAATCCAACATTAGATGCCCCTTAGTCAAAATTTCTCAAGCCATATGCCAAGGTTAGAAAATCACAGACAACTTGACAAAACAAGTTAAAATTTATTTAAAAAAATACAAATAAAATATTTTATTTATAATTTATTCTATTTTGATTTTCGCTAATTTTATATAATACACAATTAAATTGATCTAGTACATAGAACACTTCTGTGGAATTAATACATGTCCTCATAATAATTTGAGAAAATGATGGCAGACCATAATAAGTACAGCATTTATTCATTTCCCATTTCGATCTGATGGGAGATTTGTGAGAGGAGATCGTTTGATTTCATTCCTTTCTCTTTACTTTTATGAGATTCGACATGGTACCTGGATAAAAATAAAACAAGGAACAAGGAGTACAAGTCGAGTACCATAGATAGACGGGTTTGTTGAATATTAAAATTTATTTGCTAATGAATTTGGTTGAGAATTTTGCTAAATAGTTTAATATGTAAATGTGTAGTAGTCTCACCTATGTTCTCTATATATATAATATTATATACAAAATAGATATATATCAGTATAGATTATTTTAAATATGGATCTAATATGAGTTGAGAGGGATCTAGCCTACATTATTTAAATATTTTGTAGATTTTTTTTTTTTGAAAAAGATGAGCAAAATTTCAATTTTGATAGTCATACTCCGCTGTAGAATGAGCTTATTGGCTCAATTGTTTTTTTTAAGGGGGAGGGGCGGCCAGAGCATCCCTGTTGAAGAAGCAACATTTACACATAATCGCCGAAGCGAGTAGATACAACAAACGTTGTGTCATGTTGACCGCAACCCACAATAATATTGATATACAAGCACGATGAGACATATCCCAGCACCACATATGAGAATCGATCACAAGCGGGGTGGTGAAAACTGACTTCCCCAATCACCTGAACTGTGCACTCGTGTGCATTCTTGGCTCAATTGTTATATTTAAATGATATATAAAATTGATATATATTTCATCTATAAAAGTGTCTATTTATTTTATAAAAGTGTCTATTTCTTTTATATATTAATTTTAGATAAAAATTATCTTTATAATATTAAAAAAAATTACAATTTACCCTGTAAAGATCATATTTTTTTATTAAAATGTTTTAATTATAAATATAGTTAATCAAGTGTTTTTTAATCCATGATTCCAATCCTAGTTTGTTTCCGATCCTAGTTTTTTATGGTTAGATGACTCCGTTATTATATTTAGACGATATATAAAATTGGTATATATTTCATCTATAAAAGTATATATTTATTTTATATATTAATTTTAGATAAAAATTATATTTATAATATTAAAAAAAATTACAATTTAAACTATGAAGGTTGTATTTTTTTATTAGGATATTTTAATATTATAAATATAGTTAATTATGTTTTTTTTAAGCAATGATTTCAATCATAGTTTTTTATGGTTAGATAATGATCTTATTTTAGCTAGTAGATATAAAAGAATCTCCAAAGGCCTAATTGAGAGTTTTTTTGGTACCAAGCTAGTCAAGATTTGTAGTTTTCAAGACTATTAATTTGCAACGGTGTAATGAAGTGGTCAAACTACAAACAGATGACTTGTATTTGTGGGCTCAACCATGGTGTCATGGATTGTGTAATATATGTCATCCATGTTTACAACTAAATAGTTAATTTTGACCTCTTAATGACAATGAACTTGACTATGATTATAGACCTTTACCCCTAACTCAAAACTTTACCATGCACAAAAGCCCCCAGAAATATAACTTTGATAATCAAAGATTCTTTCTTTTCTGACAAAAGTCAATCTAATCTCTTATTAAAGGATATAAACATGGATTTAAACCTCCTAACTTATAAGGACAACATCAAATACCTCTATCATAATATTACTACAACACTTTCTACCTCTATTAACATGTTCTCTATTGAGATGTGACATAAAAAGAATAATAGAATTATCAACCTTTGGTATGATAATGAATGTAAAATTGTTAGAAAAGTAGTTAGGGATTGTTTTAATGAATATTTAAAATTCAGTATGATAAATACATGTGAAGCCCTATTAAAAGGAAGAAAACCTACTAAATAAACAAAAAGAAAGAGAAATTATTGCACCATTTTAGATTGAATCCTAGGATGTTTTGGAGGAAATTTAAAATTTGTAAAATTGAAGAAAATAATATGATTCCCTTGAAAGATTGGAACAATTGCCTTTAATTTTTTTATGAATCCATTAACACCATGGACACCATTTCAAATGTTCTTATTGTTGGGTGTGGAGCTTTATTATCTTCTTGATTTAGAGGTCTCAGCCACGTTCGACCCCATTTCCGAAATAGGTCGACAACGTCGCCTGTATTATAGCTGTCATGGGGGAAGATGGCTACTTTTAAAGATCTCCCCCTTGGCAGGGCATCGGGGGTAGCGCCCCCGAAGCTAAAAATAGATGAAATTTTTCATTGTAAAATATTGTAATTTCGTAGTCAATCTAGGTCATTCATTAGGCGAATGATCTCATTGTAGAAGTTATGCTAATTTAGGGTTTTTCCCCTAGAAGTCAACCCTCAGTTTATATGAGGGAATTATATTGCATTTGTGAAGGATTATTCTGAGAGAGAGAGAGAGAGAGAGAGAGAGGTTGTGTGAGAGCGAAGAGGAAATTACAGTGGATCTATTGTAGGTTGTATCTCTTCATTTTGTTGGATAATATAAAAGGAAGGACTGGTTGTTTCTCTGTGGATGTAGCCCAAATTGGGTGAACCACGTATATCTGTGTCTCTCTTGTTTTATGTGTTTTGGTATTTGTGTTTTTGCAATATTTTATGTGTTCCATTGCTCTGTAATATATAAATTTATGACAATTTGTATCGGTGCCGAAGGTCTATCTCACTAATGAACTCACATGATAGAAGGGTTCTTGGTTCAAGTAGGAGCAATGGCGAAATATTGTAGGTTTAGGGTCGAGAAATTTAGAAAAACTGCCAGTTGTGGAAGATGCTGATGGAATATTATATATATTAGAAATATTTGTACCTACCATTAAGTGGAAAATAAAAGAAGTTGACGAGTATGACAAACACAAAATGGGATATTTTCGATAAAAGGGCACTAGGAACAATAAAACTATGTCTAGCAATGTCGGTGGCATTCAACATGTCAAAGGATATGCCAACAGAAGGTTTAATGACGACATTGGCCAAACTATATGAAAAACCCTCAGCCTTAAATAAGGTATTTCTTATGAAGCATCTATTTAATATGAAGATGTCAAAAGGCAGATGTGTTCATGATCATTTAAATGATTGTATCACGGTTACCAGTCACTTAAGTTTAGGGGTAAATTTTGATAATGAAGTTAGGGCTCTGTATTTTCTATGTTCATTTCCAGAAAGTTGGAATGACTTAGTTATCGCTATTAGTAACTTTGTCTCTAGATCTAGTACTTTAAAGTTTGATGATGTTATTGGTGTCATCTTTAGTGAGGAAATGCGACAGAAAATCTCTCATGAGAGATTGGGTAATGCTTTGACTGTAGAGACTAGGGGAAGAAAAATGGAAAGAGGAACGATCCCAAGAAATTGCAGTAAGTTAAGAAAAGGTAGATCCAAATACATATCACGGATACTGTGCTGGAAATGTGGGAAGAAAGGACACCTGAAGAAAGGCTGCAAATCTCAGAAAGGAAAATAAAGGGAAGGACAGTAAGAGAAAAATCATGAAGCAAATGTGGCAAGTGAGTGTTGCAAGATGCTTTGATTCTTTCATTAGAAAATAGTATTGATGCCTAGGTCGTTGATTCTGGGGCTTCATTCCATGCTACACCTGATAGGAAAGATTTTCATGGCTATGTCCAAGGAGATTTTGGACATGTTTGTTTGGGTGATGATAAACCCTATAAAACCATTGGAACGGGTAAGGTTTTTATAAAGAAACAAAATGGAAACCAATGGATATTGAAGGAGGTAACACTTGTTCTAGATCTTAAGAAAAATCTAATTTCAACAGGGAAGTTAGGTGGTGAAAGTTGTGTAGCTACATTCACAGAAAAGACCTGGAAGGTCACTAAAGGGGCCCTTGTAATAGCAAAAAGAGAAAAGGTTGGTACGTTTTATTTATGCAATGGAATTTCTAATTTTTTTAATGTTTTAACCTCCATAGGAGCAAATACGACATTGTGGCATCATAGACTCGAGCACATGAGTGAGAAAGGGATGCTGATTCTTCACTCAAGAATTTTGTTGCCAGGTTTGAAGCATGTTGATTTGGATTTCAGTGAGAATTGTGTTTACGAAAAACATAAGGGTCATATTTATCAGAGTTGGGAAGGAAAAGAAGAGAGAAAAATTAGAGCTTATGCATATAGATGTATGGGGACCGACTCAGGTATCATCTATTGGTGGCTCTTGCTATTACATTACTTATTGATGATGCAACTAGAAAAACCTAGATTTATTGTATTCAAAATAAATTTGATGTATTTGATACTTTCAGGAAATGAAAAGATTTGGTTGAGAATCAGATAGGAAATAAGTTGAAGTGTCTCAGATCATATAATGGAGGTGAATACTACAACAAATATTTTGATAACTATTGTTCAAAACATGGAATTAGTAGAGAGAATACAGTTCCAAGAATGCGAGGGGAAAATGGTGTGTCAAAAGGGATGAACAGGATAATCATGTTTCATGCAAGGTGCATGAGATTCCATGCAGGATTGACCTTACAATTTTGGGAAGATGTTGTAGAAACTGTTGTTTATCTAATAAATAGAGGGCCTTCAATTTCTTTGGATGGTGGTATTTCAGAGGAGGAATTGACAGGTAAAAAGGTAAACTACTCATTTTTAAAGACTTCTGGTTGTGAAAACTTTGTCCACATTAATAAAGGAAATAGAACAAAGCTTGAGGAAAAATCAAATAAATGTACCTTTATTGGATATTGTGTTAATTATTTTGGTTATCACTTTTATGATTATGAAAAACACAAAATCATTAGGAGCAGAGATGTCCTATTCACTGAAAAGGTCTTGTATAAGTATCAGATGCAGGAAAAGAAACAGAATAAGGAAAAAAAAGAATATGTCGTGCTTGATGAGATCACATAAAAAGTAAAGAGGTATGAAAATCATAATGATTAGTAACCACAACAACAATAACAACCAAAACAACAGTAGGCGCCTCAAACACCTGAAAGTGGTGTTAGAAGATCTATGAGGATAAGTAGACCCCCTGAACGATACTCTCCTTCATTATATTATGTATTGTTGACTGATTCCGGTGAACCAGAAAGATATGAAGAAGTAATAAAAATAGAAACCAAGAAAAAGTCGGAGCAATCCATGGAAGAAGAGATGGACTCCTTGATACATAACGAGACTTGTGACTTAGTCAAGTTGCCTGTAGGTAAAACAACATTGCAGAATAAATCGGTTTACAGGTTAAAGGAAGAAGATGGAGGAAAACAAAGGTATAAGGCTAGACTTGTGGTGAAGGGGCTTGCACAAAAGAAAGGTATAGAGTTTGATGAAATTTTTCCTCCTGTTTTTAAAATGACTTCAACTAGAATTATTTTAAGTCTAGTGGAAACAAAAAAAATCATCTTGAGCAGTTAGATGTAAAGACAACATTTCTCCATGGTGATTTGGAGGAAGAAATATATATGCAACAATTACAAGGGTATGAGGTCAAAGGGAAGGATAAATTACTGTGCATGTTGAAGAAGAGCTTGTATGGCCTAAAACAAGCTCCAAGGAAATGGTATCTAAAATTTGACAAGTTTATGTCTGAACAAGGTTATACTAGATGTCATCCTGATCACTGTGTTTATATTAAGAAACAAAATGATGAAAACTATATTATATTTTTATAGTATGTAGATGATATGCTTGTTGTAGGGTCTAACATGTGGGAAATAAATGTGCTAAAAGGAAAATCAGAAAATTCATTTGTAATCAAGGATTTGGATGTCGTAAAGCAAATCTTTGGTATGAGAATAACTAAAGGTAGGAAAAATCACAAATTAACATTATCTCAGAGTGAGTACATAGAAAATGTGTTGGAAATATTTAATATGCAGAATGAAAAACCAGTTAGTACACCTTTGGCTAGCCATTTCAAACTAAATAAGGAGATGGGTCCTAAGACCTAAGAAGAGATGGATTATATGTGTAAAGTTCCATATGGATCAATAGTTGGAAGATTAATGTATGCAATGGTTTGCACAAGGCTTGATATTACACATGTAGTGGGAGTTGTAAGCAGGTATATGAACAATCCAGGAAAATAGCATTGGATGGCAGTGAAGTGGATTCTCGAATATTTGAGAGGTACCACAAATCAAGAATTATGCTTTGGTGGTTCAAAAATTTCTCTACAAGGATATGTTGATGCAGATATGGCATGCGATAGAGATAACAAGAGGAGTACCATAGGGTATGTGTTTACTGTAGGTGGAACAACTATCTATCGGGTTTCAAAATTGCAAAACATTGTTGCACTTTCAACAACGGAAGCATATGTTGCTACTATAGAGGCTAGTAAAGAAATGATTTGGTTACAAAGGTTTATGGATGATTTGGGAAAGAAGCAGGGCGTGGGCAGGTTATATAGTGACAGCCAGAGTGTCATTCATCTTACAAAGAAATCGACATTTAATTCCAAGACTAAACATGTATATCTTGAGTACCATTTCATACGGTCAATGTTGGAAGATGGAAAATTGAAGCTCAAAAAGATACACACTAACCAAAATCCTTCAGACATGTTCAAAAAAGTTGTAACCAGGGAGAAACTAAGGTCCTTCTCAATTTCAATTGGTCTTCAAGTATGATGATGAAGATGAGAAAAAACCAGGTCCAAAGTGGAAGCATTGTCGAACAAATGAAGAAGCGATGGAGTTTCTATAATCAGTCTCCAAGTGGGAGATTGTTGGGTGTGGAGCCTGATTATCTTCTTGATTCAAAGGTTTCAATCACGTTGGACCCTAGTTCCTAAATGGGGCAACAACACTACCCATATGATAGCCACCAGGGGGGTCCAGGGGGGGATGACTACTTTTAAAGAGCCCCCCCCTAGCAAGGTTCGGGGTTAGTGCCCCCAAAGCTAAAAATATATGAAAAATTGCCTTGTAAAATATTGTAATTTCATAGTCAAGCTGGGTCATTTATTAGGCGAATTATTGGACAGTGGAAATTATGTTAATTTAGGGTTTTTTTTTTCCCTAGAAGGCAACCCTTGGTTTAAATGAGGGAATTGTATTGCGGTTGTGAGTGATTATTTTGACAGAGAGAGAGGAGGTTGTTCACGAGAGGAGAAAATTATAGTGGATTTGGTGTAGGTTGTATCTCTTCATTTTGCTAGATAATATAAAATGAAGGACTGGTTGTTTCTTTCTGGACGTAGCTAAAATTGGATGAACCATGTATATATGTGTCTCCCTTGTTTATGTGTTTCTGTATTTGTGTTTCCGCAATATTTTATGCCTTCCATTGCTCTGTGATATATAATTTTTTAACACTTATAGAGGGCGAGAGATTTTTTATGGAAGACATAGAGTTTGGGGTTGAGTGGCCTGTAATTGGAAAAAATAAGGGCATTGAAGGCTACTGAACTAAAAAAAACATCTAAGGGTCTATCCTCATACCTCATGTACATAAGCTCTTCAATTTGGTAGTGAAACAAGGCTTCCCTAAACCATGGACACAAAACCTCATTATGCATTTTTTTAATAGTGGTTAAAATCATTTCCTTTAATAATAGGACCATTTTGATTAGCCCCATTTTAGCCAAGTTATACATCATTATTTTGGAAAAAAAAATTAGCGTATTGCTCGAAAACCATGGAAAAAGAGCTAAAGGTCAAGTTTGGTTTAGCAGATATTGATGGCTCTTAATATTGCGACAATAATGTTGTGACTCCTAGTAGCCTTAACTTTAATTATCCAACCAGGCTTCATACAAACATAAGCGGGGCTAAAATTGTATGTGAAAAAGGAACTATCTATTTCTCTCATTTATTTTTATGTAGGTAGAAGCATTGAAATGAAATCTACGTGTACAAAGACCAAGTTAACTAATCTATACTATGGGAAAAATATAATTGCATAGAATGACTTGCTAAAAGGAAAATGGCACACAAACCTATGCTAATTGCAATGGAAGGAAGCACATTTGCACACTTCTATACTATTTTCAATGAACTGAAAACACACTTGCACACTTCTATGTTATCTTCAAGGAAAGGAAAAGAACATTGTTGAAATGAATGATCGTGAATTCGAAACCCTAATTTGGGTAAAAAGAAGTTTTTTTAAGAAAATCAACAGAAACATATAAAAGGTATCTATACCTCCAAGTTCCATTATCAATGTTCCAAGAGTGTTGTAATGTGCTAAAGAAGTCAAATCATGAATTTATTGCAAATGCAAGTGGGAATGGAGGGTTCGTTACATGTTACTACAAGAGTGCCTATTTTGCTACAATAGATAGTCTAGTGAGCATGTAACCAAGAAAAATGTGGGTCTCAGAGATAAGGAATCTATGGAAATGTTAGACAATGATAAAATCAACTTTATAGGAAATTTTCTTTTAGATTAATCACATCATTAATCTTTGGCTGACGTTTCGAACCATTTAATTTGGTTCATCCTCAGGATGAACCACATTAGATGGTTCGAAAAGTTGACCAAATATTAATAATGTGATTAATATGAAAGACATTCTCATATTAATATGGATCACAAAATTCTAAGATCTAAAATCAACATGATTAAAGCTTCAAGATAACTTTTTGCAAATTTACCCTAGAAAAACTAAACTTTGTCTATTTCTTGTAGCTCCAAAACTCGTTACACAAAAAAAGTTAATAAACAATAAATGAGAAAATAATGATCAGTAAATGTGTCACATTATTAGATATATAGTAAAGGAAGACTTGAAATGACATTAACTAGTGCTACTACTACATTCAAATGCATAAATAACTTGTAGAAAATAGTTTTTGATGAAAATATTTTATTTAACCATGCATGAGTGTTATGAAAAGGTAACTTTAAAAAATGTTACAAAAATAAATAAAATTATAATACTAAACAAAATTTCAAGAGGGATCTAGATATCTTAGGGTGGGCCCAACCCAAGGATGATTAGAGTCCCTTCAAGGAAAGCCAAACTAAGAGCTAAAATAAAATTCCACTTCCATTAACTGAGAAATTGTTTTCTCATTACAAAACTTACTTGGAAATACAAATCTAGTTTTTCCTCCTATTCTTCACACTCTTCTCTACATGTATACTAGGCTACTCGGGCCTCTTATTTATATAAAGAGTGGGGAGAAACATCCTTGAGAGGACCAGGGAAAATTTTAAGAACCCCCCCTAAATTTATAAATATAATAAATGGGCGAATCCCCATGGTATATAGGAAAAATGGAAGGCGATTTTATCAATAATATAATATGTATATATAATTTTTTGGCGAATCTCTCACCAAGCATGGCGAATCTTGTAAGATCTTTCACTAAATAATAAAACTTTGTAAAGTCAGAGTGAATCTTAGCATAGGCTACATGCTGGTTTAATTCCCCCATTTAAATAGGCTACATTCCAGGTGAATACCATGGGTCAATACCATGTGCCATTTTGGTGAATACCATGGGTCAATACCATGTGCCATTTTTATTTTTATTAATTCTTAATAATGGTTTTTTGCATGGTATTAATAATAATCTAGTCCATGGTATTTGTCCCATAATATTTTGGCCATAGCTTTCACCTAAATATAACTCATTTTTTGAGTGTTCGTAAATATAAGGTGACTTATGGAGTAAATATAAAAAATGTTTTATTTTTTTACCATACCTCTCGTTTATTTATATTTTTATTAATTTACCATACCTCTATTACAAATATGGTATTTGGCCCATAGGATTCACTTAAATAAAACCTCTTTCCTGAGCCTTCATAAATAGAATGAGGGTTATGGACTAAATATAAAAAGAGGTTTTATTTATTTACCATAAGTCTAGTTTATTTATATTTTTATTTATTTACCATACCTTTTGAGTAAGTATAAAAAGACGTTTTATTTATTTACCATACCTCCACTTTACTTATATTTTTATTTGTTTACACCTTACATGTATATAAGGTGACTTATGGAGTAAATTAAAAAATGTTTTATTTATTTACCATACCTCTCATTTATTTATATTTTTATTAATTTACCATACCTCTTTTATAAATATGGTATTTGGCCCATAGGATTCACTTAAATAAAACCTATTCTTGAAAATGGGCGAATGGATTCACTTAAATAAAACCTATTCTTGAAAATGGGCGAATGGAAGGTTGTAAGTCCTAATTTCAAGGGCTAAATTTACCTTTTTTACCCTCTCCCTTAAAATAAGGTGGGCTATTTAAAGTGATTTGTAAAAATGTACTATGATACAAAATATTCGCCCACTAAAAATTTAAAACCCCTTAATTTCGCCAAAGGGCGAACATTCGCCCCTAAAATTATCCTTGGAGAGGACTACTTTCCCCTCCAAAAATTCCTAAAAAAGAGGGATTTTACTCCTAGTCAACCTCACACCAATAGGAAGGGGCATTAATTGCCCTTAGACAATTGGGTTGAGGCTCTCCTACAGCAAGGAACAAGTCCCAAGAATATATCTAGTGTTGTATCGCTTTAAATCTGTGCAATATCTCTTCAAATCCTACACAATAAACATGTTAAGGCACACAAAATATGAAAAACCTCATTGACTCTTCTAAGAACCCATTAAGCTAGGAAAATGTATCATTAAGTGCAAAAGGTGGTTTAATATAGTTTTTATGTGCTCATGAGTTGATTTATGGGCCTTATGATTTACATATTTTGGAGGCCCATTATACCCCCTACTGGAATTATTGCTAACCCTTGAGGAACTTAATATTCTTCTCTTCTTTTCTCCTTTTCATTCATCTGCATGATTACTCGCTTGATATCCCAAGTTGAGCTAGTGGTGGTTGTACCTGTTGGGTGGAATCCTACATTTTCTTGTATAGAGTTCCATTCCTTGGATTCTACATCCTAATATTGGCATCCTTGAGCCTCAGTAGCAAGGGTGGATGATGGGCGTCCCAATTAGGTAAAACATAAGCACCATCTAACCTTTCCTAGACACATAAAGGTTATATTAAACCTTCCTTTTTGCATTTAATAACATTTTCTTAGCTTAAATGAATTCTTAGGGAGGTTAAAGAGATTTATCGTGCTTAATGTTCTTAATATAATTATGATGCATGCTATTGAGAAGATATTGGAAAGACTATGAAGATATCTAATCAAAGAGATTCATGGGACCTATCCCCTACTACAGACAATTCAAACTTAATTAACTTAGAGCAATAAATACTCCTCCCGATAGTTATGAGGTCACTCAAGGAGCATGATCTTGTTTTCTAGGAGTTTTGGAGGGAAATCAATCCTCATTTCAAGGAGGTTTCCCCTCATTAATTTTGTAAAAATAGAGGTTTGAGTATTCCATTATATAGCTAGCAATGAGTAGAAGTGAGGGGATAATAATGTAGAGAGCTTAGTTTTCAAGTTATGCCACTTTTTACTATGCATAAGCAATTCTTCAATTAATAAAAGGTAGATTTGGTTTCAATTCTTAGTCTCTTTCTCCTTTAGGGATTTGAGGTTCCTTGGGGTAGGTCCCACCCACTTGCTCAAGACCCCTTTTGTATCAATTTTCTTTATGAATTTTTTCATTTCCACAATTTATTTATGAGTATTGTTTTTCTATAGGGTTAATTAGCTTGTTTTTAAATAGTATTTTCTTGCACAATATTCGAGCATTAGATGATAAAATTCTTAGTGATTATATTGCTAAATTATTACATTTATTTATGCATTTTGAGTTCACTTTAGTTGTTGATATTTATTTGTTGTACATCATTGTTGTTTTGTTGTGACTCCATAGTCCCCTACTTTTGCAGCTACAAGAGACTCTACAACCACACATTTTTCTGAATCAATCATTCTACCACTAATATGATGATATGGACATGAGTGAATTATCATTTCTTGGCCTTCATTAGTCTCAATTTCTCCTCAAACCCATCCTTATCACATTTTATTGCTCACTTGTCTCTCTCCTTTAGCAAAACATAGACTCTTATAGAAATTTGCATTTTTTCTTAAGAAACTCATCCAATTTGCATAAAAATAATGTTTCACCATCTTTAATGTGTTAAAACATCCCTATAACCCCAAATATGGAATTTAGAAGTAAATATACCAAGTAAATTCTTTGACCTAGTCTACTATAGAAGTTTCCTTTTTCTTGTAGAATTAGGGTTTTCTATTTACAAGATTTATTTTAGTTGTGATTTTTCTTTCATTGCACAATAGAATAGATATGATTTCATTTCATAATATTAAGATGGCTTTCCTTCTTGTTGGGATAGGGTCCCTTGGGGTAAATTTTGTAATCATTTTTAATTATGTAAAATCTCCATATTTTTAGGAGCAGAACGCGAAGGTCATAGGATTCAAAAGGGACATTAGTCCCTTAGTTTGTTAGAAGATAGGATGTTTTGTGACCTGCCCATGGTTCGCGAACCATGGTATTGTAATGGGCAAGTAGTCATAGCGAGTCATAGGAGGTCAGTGAGATAATTGAAGAACATTGTATGGGCAAGTAGTCTGCGGTAGAAAAGTCTATTTTTTGTACTTAGGCAAAGGGGAAGGATCTTGTAGATGTGCGTAGAGACCTTGGTAAGTCCACAAGATGAGTGTGCGAGCCCATGTAGCTATGTGCGCATGGAAGAGAAGTCTGTAACATAAGGATGATATCTAATAAAGACTATTTTGGAGCAATAAATGTGCATGTGCGCCTTTATTTTTACTTATGCAATTTATGTGTATTCTCTTTGTTTTCTGCATTTATATGAAGAAACGCTTAATTGGTGCACAAAAGTAGTATATCTGACAGTTTACATGATGTTATGAATATTTAAAGTTTTTTGTGAAGGGTTAGATATTTTTTTTTGTAAGTTAATGTGATTTCTGCATTTTAAGGATTAGGGTTCATGAAAATTGGGATAAAGCCATAGAAGTAACATAAAAACATCAAACAAACCTCTGGATGTAGAAACCTGGTTCTATCATCCCCCAATACTACTTCGGGTGAGACCGCAGCCTACGTTATGCGGGTTGTTGCTGAAAGGGCCATCAATTTAGGGTTTTTTTAGTTGGTGTAGCTAAATCTGATCTTGGGTTAGGACCCCTTAAGCCAAAAAATGGTTACATTGCTGGGATCGAGATCTATCTAAGGAATGTGTGATGTTGAATAAATGGTTCCCAACTAAGAAATAAATTGAGAAGTGGATAGATCAAAAGTTGCATGAATTTGTAGCTCAGGAAATCAAGAATCCATGTCTATCGAAGGAAGAGTGGGTGAATAGATACTTATATATAGATGAGAAAAAAAATTTATTTTGCTCTTTTATGTGTGAATTATGCTAGTGCTTTTCGAAATTGGTAGATAGGAAAGGCACATGGAAATTGGACAACCCTATTGTGTGGACTCCAGAGTTGGTAAGGCATCTAGAAGATTCAGAAAAAAAGATTGTGAGGGTTGTCGATTACTGGATCGATAGCAGTTTGGGTGGATTCATCACTGAGTTCACAATCGATGCATATGTAATCTATAGCGAAGATGAACGATGATTCTTCAAAGGACCAAGAGGTAAGTATCTGAAATCCCTGAAGACTTGCATTAAAATGTTGTTGTGCGAGAAATGGGTTATGTCATTAATTAATGTTTAGAAAAGATATGACGAGAGCTACGTGAAGTGGAAAAACATTGAGAAGAGATCTAGATTTGGGAGTTGAGTACATTCCTTTGTTAGGAGTGTATGATAGCGATAAAGAAAGTAGTGTTCTGAGAAAGCCTCTGGGTGTGCTACATGCAATAAGGCAGGGTACCATAGGGATACCAAATCCATCCACTTCGCCTCCACCATCACCTCTGCCTCACGCACCTACACCTCCACCTCCACCTCCACCTCCACTATTCAATATGGCCAACGCTATGAAAATGCCCATATTCAAAGGTCTAGGGATAGAAGACCCTGAACATTTTTGGTTTGTAGCAGATGCTGTGTGGAAGTCATAGCAGGTTACAGATGATGATTTGAAGAAAGTGCAACTGGTTATAACACTATAGGATAGAGTGCTAAGCTGGTATATTAAGCATTGTTCCGCTCATCCAAGTGTAACACTAGATCCAACGAATCAAATACTCAATAAGGAATTCAAAAAGCCTAAGTTGCAAGGCTAGTCTATGACGAAGGTCAAAGAGATCTAGCAGAAGGTGAATGCGTCCGCGTGGGACTTTGATAAGAGGTTGAAATGTTTGTTACAACAAGCTAATATGCATATCACATATGATCAACATAGCGATTGGTACATTGCTTCATTGTTACCCCATCTGAGATTACCACTATCACAATAGAAAATTGGCATGCAGGCTGAAACCTTAGAGATTGCTATGAGATTGGAAGTTTCACCCATTCAGGATACGAATCTGGGGATGCAACAGATTCAATTGTAGTTGGCTAGCTTACATATGGAGTTGCAGAGCCTCAAAAAGGGAAAGGAAGTAGAAACTGAGGTTCATGCAGAAGTTTGGTGCTTGAAATGCAAAGGCCATGGTCACAATAAACACCATTGCCCAATCTATTAGAATTATCTTATTGGCGGAGGCCCTCTCTCCTTGAAGCTAGAAAATACTGATGGGCCAAGCATGGGAGTAGCACCATGGTGTGCTATTTTTCATGTTACAGGACAACACACGACAGATAATTGTTATTTACTACAAAAGTTTGTACAGACCCCCCAACAGTTGTTTTGTAATTTCCGCAAATCTGTAGGTCATGATGAGCACCATTGGCGAAGTTATGAATTGATGATGGATAGAACCCCTATGTATAGAATGCAGGTAGAGACTCATCCTCAAGATCAGGTTGCAACTACGACGTGCAAAGGATTCCAAGTCAGAGGAAGAGGGAAAGGAGGAGGAGCTGGAAGGGGTCGTGGTCAAATCATCTGTTACAATTGTGGGGAAGCGGGTCATTTTGCATGTGATTTTCAAAATCCAACACAACCTTGTTGTCAATATTGTCAACAATTTGACCATGTTATAGAAGATTTCCTGGTGTTTATTGCGAATATGCAAGAAGACCCAGAATCAGACCCAACAGCCTACACAGAACATCCAAATGATGAGATCGAAGCCTGGCAAAGATGGGCCCAGTGTCAATATTGTTACGCAAAGCGGTGTAGCTATTGGAGAAGATAATGGGAAACAACCAGAAGCTGATGTGTGGGTTTCTAAAGCTACTGATAATGAAACGAGATTTGATGTAAACAAGGTGAAGGAAACGTTTATGGAAGCAAAAAGGAGCTTCGCGGATGAAGGAGCTTCTACATCAAGGACTCAAAATATGGGAAAGTCTGAAGAGACTTGTACTATGCAGGAGATAGACCTGTCAGTATTAGCATAATTTTTAAAAACCTGCATGAAACTCCTAAGGGATAAGAAGGCGGTAAAAGGACTGCAAGAATTGATAGATAATTGCATTGGTAAGAATAAACCTATACCAAAACTGCGTGGAGTACATAAGGTGGGAAAAAGTAAGAATATAACTTGTCGTGAAATGATATTAACTACGCAGATTGGAGAATATGAAATGGACCAGGTAATTCTTGATTTGGGGTCTGATGCAAATTTTCTACCAAAGGAAACTTGGGAAAGAATGGGAAGACCAGTACTACAATGGTCCTCGATCCAACTAAGAATGGAAAATCAACAAAATATTATTCTTATCGGGTACCTACATGGAGTGACCGTGGATATTGAAGGGGCGCATTCCATAGCCGAGTTCTAAGTGATTGAAATAGTGGATGGCAGTAACCCATATCCATCACTGTTTGGAATTGATTGGGAATTTGAAATTAACGCAGTCATCAATCTGAAGAAGCGTAGTATGACATTCAAAAATAAAGAACTTAGGGTGATTGTGCCATTGGATCCAGCCAAAGGTGGCAATACACTAAACCAATATGCGATTATGAGAAAGACGATGATGACATTGAGAAGATCTATAAGTTGACTGTGTAGGATGAAGATTGGATCAACCCTACTACAGATGGGTGCATTACATGGGAGAAGGACAACTCTTGTAATTAAGATTCAGATGAAGAGCTCGAGCACTGGTAGAATCGATTGCATGAAGTTTCCTCACTGCACTACAATAGGCTTACCAAATCGCTACGATGTATATCCACCAAGGTATGTAATTTATCATATTATGATGGTTTAGAGGATGTCAATTTATTTCTGGATAAATTTGAAAGGGATGTATTGGAGGAACATCGGTTCCAAGTGCTAGACATTACACTGTGAGCTACGCCTACCCATTGGTGGGGCATGCATAAGAACAATTTTGTAGATTGGAAGGAGTATCAAAGAATGATGAAGTTGAGGTTTAGGTACACTAATACCTGCATTATAGAGAAATACACAGGGAAGGACGATCCACGTGATCACTTAGCTCATTGGACAAATGCATGGGGAGAAGAGCCACAGCCGGAGTGGGTTCATGTCTTTTACCACACTTTAGATACAATCCAGATGAATTTGTATATGGAAACAGAGTTGTGACATGGGACCATAGAATGGGTTGTTTTGAAAGAAAGTTTTCTGCTAACTTTTAGCTTTGAAGATGGGTTTGAGGGTATAGATGAAGCACTGTAGGAGATCAAAGCTGCTATATTCAAAATTCCCGATGAACCAATTGAATGGGTATAACTAGATTGCGGTATGGAGTTGTGCCATGTGCTCGAATGCTACAATATGACCACGAAAGATGGCAAAGAAGATCCTAGGAACATCCACATTCCCGAGTCTGAAGGACAACACAACATTGAGGGACCTAAGGAAAAAATCCCTGATATATCACAGCCCTTAAAGACCAAGTAGGTGAATATTGGATTGGAAGCGCAACCAAAGTTCGCAAAAATAGGAGACTATTGAGACGAAGATACAGTAGATAAGGTCGGAGAGCTATTGTGAGAGTATTAAGACTTGTTTCTCACCAAGTTCTCTGATCTGAAAGGGATAGTAGGGGATCTTAGAGTCATGAAGATCACTTTGAAACCAGATGCAAAGACAGTGAAAGAGCACCCCTATCGATTAAATCCTAAGTGTAATGAAAAAGTGCGCAAGGAATTGGATAAAATGATTGAAGATGGGATCATTGAACCTGTCATGGAATCAGACCGGGTTAGTCCCATGGTGGTCCAAAAAAATAAAACGCAGGGAGAAATTCAGATCTACATAGACTTAAGGAAGTTTAATGACACATGTGTCCACGATCCATTCCCTACTCCATTCACGGATGAGGTACTGGAGAATGTTGGAGGACGTGAAGCCTATTCGTTCACAGATGGATTCTGAGGGTACCATCAGATCAATATCACGTCAGAGGATTGGAGTAATACCACCTTCGCGATTGAATGGGGATGTTTTCATTATATAGTGATGCCTTTCTAGCTTAAGAATTCCCCTGCAATTTTCTCTAGGGTGGTAATTGCGACCTTCAAGGAATGTATCCATAAATTTTTGGAGGTTTACTTCAATGACAAGACGATGTTTTGGTTAGTAAAGTGACATGTTTCTAGTCTGTGCCTCATGTTGGATACTTTTCAAAAGCATCAGATAAAACTTACTTTGAAGAAATGCATATTCTGCGTACCCTATGGGATACTCTTTGGTCATGTTGTTTGAAAGTAGAGTTTGATGGTATACCCTACCAAAATTGTAGTAATCATTAGTTTGGAAGCCCCAAAGAATGTTAAACAATTGCCTGCAACATTGGACTATACAGGATATTATAGGAAGTTTATCAAAGCATATGCGCAAATCACTGTGCCCATGGAAATATTGCTGAAAAAGGATGCAACGTTTTGCTGGGACGAGGATTTCCAGAAGAGTTTGGATATTTTGAAGGAAAAAATGATCACTGCACCCATTTTAGTGTTCCCTGATTAGAAGAAGGAGTTTCATGTTAATGTAGATGCTTCCTGTTTTGCGTTAGGATATTTTTTGACCCAACCAGGTGAAGGAGATATTGACCATCCAATAGAATTTGCAATTAGAAAGTTGTCTAAGGCAGAAAATAACTATTCAACCATAGAGTGCGAAGGTTTGACAATGGTGTATGCGCTGTAGAAATGTCGACACTATCTATTAAGTGCGCACTTCAAGATGTATATAGATCATTCTGCTCCGAAATAATTGGTCAACAAGCTTGTGTTAGGGGGAACATTTGCAGGTGGTTGCTGATGTTCCAAGAATATGATTTCGAAGTAATTGTGAAGTGAGGGCACCTTAATGCTGGTCCAGATCACCTATCGTGCATTGAGAATGGGGATGAGGCTATGACTCTGGAGGAAGGGTTGCCTGATGCACAGATCTTCGTCGTTCACGTCGCAGATGATCATTTTACCGATATAATTCAATTATTGTCTATAGGTATAGCCCCTAAAGGGTATTCGACATAAAAAAGAAAGAACTGCTGGTTCAGGCTACATATTTTTCTATTATCGCTAGAAACTTATACAAAATGGGATTCGATAAAATATTGTGTAGGTATGTTCCCAAGTATGAGAGGAACAGTGTCCTTGCAAAAGCGCATGGAGGAATAGCGGGAGGACATTATGTAGGAATAGAAACTACACAGAAGATCCTATGCGTAAGAATTTGGTGGCCGAATATTCATCAGGACTCCAAAATATATTGGAGGTCATGCGATGTCTATCAATGGATGGGGAGACCATCACGAAGAGATGAATTTGTATTGAATTCGCAAGTGACATTGAAAGCATTTGATAAGTGGTCAATAGACTTGTGGGACCAATACAACCACTAGGGAAGAAGACAGGGGCTAGATATATTATTACCACAACTAAATATTTAACTAGGTGGGTGGAGGCACAACCTCTAAAAGACTGTAGGATTTCTACCGTTGCGAAGTTTATTTTTGAATATATTTTGTCTTTGTTCAACTACCCTAAGATTTTGATGAGTCATAGGGGCATGCACTTCTTGAATGAGACAATTGATGCATTGCTTGAGGAATTCCAGATAAATCATTAGAAGAGTATGCCTTATCACACTCAAGTGAATGGCACAGTAGAAGCCTTCAACAAAATTCTGGAAAGCGCTTTGACGAAGATTTTCAATGCCAAGAGAAATGAATGGGATGTGTGCATACCAGTGGTCCTTTGGTCATGTAGGACTACTTTCAAAAGGTTGACAGGACAAACATTGTTCAGACTGGTCTATGGGTAAGAGGTTGTAATGCCCATGGAATACATAGTGTCAAGCTTATGGATTGCAGCAATTACGAACATGGTTGATCTCGATACCATGGAAGAATGGCTCGTGTAGCTCGTTGAGTTGGAGGAAGATCATTTCTTGGCGGGATTTCATCTGTAGGTGCAAAAGGACCGTGAAAAGGCATGGCATGATCGCCATATCAAACAATGCACCTTTAAGATCAATGATTTAGTGTTGCTATATGACAGTAAGTTCACAAAGTTCCCGGGAAAATTTCAGATGCATTGGCTAGGGCCATATGTTGTGAAGGAAATTATAGATGGAGGCACAGTTCAGCTCGCGAAGCTGAATGGGGAATTATTTATGGGAAAAGTCAATGGGATTCGATTGAAGTTGTATAGGGGTGATCCCACCCATGAGAAATGGCTATATGGTTGTGGGGTAGTCTTTGTACTCCATGCAGCTGCAAGGAAGTATGGGACTATTAACTGCATTACCCGAAAGTTAAGAAGGCAAAGTGAAGGGACTGCTTGACAAGTCGAAGGATGGCGCTGAGGGGAGCTGCGTTGAAGGAGTTGCACTAGGTGGGTGGGCTGCACACAACCTGGCCAAAAAGTGACTGTTGGCAGCACTGTAGCTGATTGGATGGAGAATTTTCTATTGAAAGGAGCGGGGGGGAAGCACTTATGGGGAATATCTTTGGAAATCTACCACCAAATGTGCATTAATGACCAGGAATTGGAGGGAATGGTTGGATTTGTATTCAAATTGGTCTATAAATATGGCATAGCACTCTCCATTCGAACAATTTGCTTCCTGAGAGTTTTGCTTAAGAGTTTTCGCCTTGCTTTGCGCCAAGTACAGGGCTATATGTCTAAGCCTGATTTGGAGGAACTTCTTTCAGGGTCGGTGTTCGCAAACTTACCTGATTACTATCGTAAGAACTTCCTTGAGAGAATGACTGTAACTCGCCCTGAGATGGAGCTAGCCTAACCTATACCTACAAGATTACCTACTACCACACCTAGGTTGCCAAGGCTTAAGTTATCGACTTCTTCGAAGCAGAAGAAGCCCTAGCAAGCACTGGTGCGGCAATCGATGCGGAAAGACCTGACACAAATATGCTAGAAGGGAAAAATAGATAAGTCCAAACAGCCGATGGAGCCACTAGATCTGGATGAGGAAGAACTGCGTGGAGGAATAGAGGAGTTTGATGTAGAAGAGGTTGAACTGATAACTCGGCTTTCGAAGTATATCCCACCCCGAAAAGCCACCGCTAAAGTGCTGAAATATCTGGACAATGTGAAGTTTATGGTTTCCACACCATTGTTGTCGGAGAGTGTGTTGTTTAATCGAAACTTGTTGGCTTGTATACTGAATCTAAAAATGGAGGATTGGGACCTTGGAGACCATAAGCAATTTTCAAATTGGTGCTGAACAAGTACCTCAAGAAGGTCTACTATGAGGAGTCGAGCATCACGCACCTTGAAGCAATGAAATTGGTGGCTGGAGTTGGGGGTGTAGGGATCCTAAACATGTTTTGGGTGCCGCACTTCAGTCACACAAATATTAACACCATATATGTGAGCCAACTGTTGAAACTAGTACACGATGGGTGTCTCTGGCTGGGAGAACACATCCCGATCACAGACATGTTGATCCACTACATAATGCTGCTGCCATCCCAAGGAGTGGATCCTGCGAAGGATTTTGTAGGAAAGTCATAGGAAAAGAAGTTGGCGCGCCAAATGAAGGGTGAATTTGGTTTGGTTAAGAAGTCACGCAGATACTCTATTCAGTCCATATCAGATTTCGTAATGTAGTTTTTTGCACGAATCTTAGCTGGTAAGATCATGAGAAAATGTCGCACGGATGAAGTACCAGCACAAGTCGTCTCTCTAGCTGCGTAGTGCACAAAGGAGTCCAGGATAATTGGGCTCAATATCTATGTAAAGAGTTTCTAGAAGACTGCAGGGACACCCAGGATGAGAGCAAGGAATTTCACTACGCCTGTTTGTTGCTGTTGATCGCTTTAGTGGCATGGAAGACACCTGAAGAGAGTCAATTCCCTCTGCAGGACTCAGAACTGCCGAAGGCAGCGAAGTTCTCTTTGCTATGGGTTACTAAAGACCCGTTGCGCATAATGGAGACCAAGATATTATGAGTGTTGTTTGAGATAGAAATAAGAATGGTGATCAACCAATGGTTAAGGTTATCACCCACTTTGCATGTGCAGTACGCAAATGTCATTGAATTTAAGGGAGATTTCCACAATTTGGACATTCGCGTAAAGAAGGATTCCAGGGGCATATGGCACAAGTTGCCTTACTTGGCTACTGAAGAAGACGTAGTAGGGGTTATCAGCAAGTTTCCAAGTGACTAGCTGACCCTTTCTGATCCTAACTTAGCTACTAGAACGACTACTGAAGGTTCAACAATGCAGACCATGACAGTAGAAAAGAAGGAAGCACAGAAAGCTGCCGCTCGAGAAAAGGCTGTACAAAAGAAAGAAACTGTTGCAAGGGAGAAAGAAGCTGCTATGAAGGAGAAAGAAGCAGCAACCAAGGAAAAAGAAGCAGTGCAGGAAAAGACTACGTCGTAGGCTACCATTGATGTCGATGAGTTAGACACAGAGTGAACATAGGGGGAGGGAGACACAAAGGTGGAAGAATAATGGGCCGCAGAGTTGGTGTCCTCCTTCATTGTCAGGAAGTGGAAGAAGAGGACTCGCATAGGGCAGTGCAATAAGAAAAAGTCTAACAAAACAACCGGTGGGACGCCTTTGGTCCTCATAGAGGGGGACTTGGATGAAATTGGGGATGTGGTCCGCGATGCGACGACGGATCTCATGAGCCACTTTGAAGCGCAGTATGAGCAATCACTTAGTAAGGTACAACAGGGCCTGCGGGATTTGCAGTTCCAAATAGGTCTCATTCAAGTGAGCATGGGACAAGCGAGCGTGAAGCAAGCGAGCATGAATTAGGCGAGTGGGTTAGTATTGGATGCAAAAATCACCATGGATCTCCACATCGTTCAACTTCAGGAAGGGTCCCTATGTGGTGACTCAACCGAAGAGTAGGCACAACTACTACATATGAAGAACTCGAGTCTGAATCTAGCCGCGCTTCCCATTCAAACTCTACACGAGCTACACCAAGGGGTGTTTGATGAACTCAGGATACAGGATCAATGCGCGTTGCTGGCAATCAACAAAGTCAAAACCAATAACCAACAGATCTTTGAGGAAAAGGCATAGGCCCTCAAGGAGAAGGAGGAGGTGACAACACAAAGCTAGAAGTTGGAAGAAACCATTGTACAGGCTTGTAGTGAGCTTCCAAAGCTCAAGATCCCAAGAGAAGCAGCCTCCATGGAGAAAATTAAAAAGCTAGCCACTGCAGTCAAAGAGTCTAAGGATGAAATTTGCTGAGTCAAGTTTGAGCTACGGTTGCAAATCTCATAGTTATAATTAAAGCTCCAACCCACTACTCCTCCATAAATTAGAGAGCAATGCGGAGCTGGTATTAAAGAAGGAATGGCCACCTTAGAAGATGCAGTCAAGGGTTGCACTGAGTTATTTGAGCAAGCCATGGAGTTATGGACCTCACTGTAGGAGGATCCAACTCTACAAAATATTGGAGCAGACATCAGGGAAAAGCAGAGAGAGTTTCACGAAATCAGGTCAACAACATGTACCTTAGCCTCAATGCAAAGTCATTAGATTACAGGAGGGAAAGCTCATTCAGAACGAAATTGATGATTTGCGTCACAAGGAAGCAATCATATCTTCAAGGACACAACCATGGGTAGATGAGGCTAGTCATTTGACTCTATCAGTGCAGAGCAGACTTAAAGGCATGCAACAGACACAAAGGATCGTGGGCCATACAGTTGAATGCCCAACTATTGAAAAATTGGTAAAGGAAGTGTGTCAAGATTCTACTCATGGAACAATAGACCTATAGGTGCTAAATCTTGATTTCAGTGAGCTGCAAGCGAAGATAAAGGTGCCACCAGCTGAGTGACTTGAGGATGAGTCATGCAATTATGTTGGGGGCCTGTTGGGACAAGGTTCGCTGGGGTAAATTTTGTAATAATTTTTAGTTATGTAAATTCTCTGCATTTTGAGGAGAGGAGCGTGAAGGTCATAGGAGTCAAAATGGACTTTAGTCCATTAGTTTGTAAGAAGATAGGATGTTTTGTGACCCTCCCATGGTTTGCGAACCATGGTATTGTAATGTAAGAAACTATATAAAGAAGTCATAGCAAGTCATAGGAGGTAAGTGAGATAATTGAAGATCATTGTATGGGCAAGTAGTTTGAGGTAGAAAAGTCTGTTTTCTATACTTAGGCAAAGGGGAAGGCTCTGATAGTTGTGTGCATGGAGACCTTGTTAAGTCCGCAAGCTGAGTGCACGGGCCCCTTCAGCTGTGTGCGCAGGGAAGAGAAGTCTATAACAAAAGGATTATATCTATTAAAGACTATTTTTGAGAAATAAATGTGTATTTGTACCTTTATATTTACTTATGAAATCTATGCGTATTCACTCCATTTTCTGCATTTATAAGAAGAAACACTTAATTGGTGCGTGAAAGTAGTAGATCTGATAGTTTAAATGATGTTATGAATGTTTAAAGTGTTCCGCGAAGGGTTAGATACTATTTTTTGTAATTTAATGTGATTTCTGCATTTTAAGGATTAGGGTTCATGAAGGTTGGGATAAAGCCCTAGAGGTAACAGAAACCCATCACAGAGACCTCTGGATGCAAAAACCTGGTTCTATCATCACCCAATACTGCTTTGGATGAGATTGCAGCCTGCGCTACGCGCGTTGTTGCCGAAAGGGCCATTAGTTTAGGGCTTTGTTGGCTGGCACAACTAACTTTGAACCTGGGTCAGGACCCCTCAAGACAACACTTCTTTCATTGCAATCAACATAGGTTTTCTTATTGTCTTTCATTTCCTACAGTTTTATATTTTTCCTCTAGCATAGAAAAATTAGAATGGTTTTTGTGTAACTAGATTTCATCACATTATTTCCACCCCTATTAAGGTCAAAAAGAGAAAAGGATAGTGACTAATACACATGTAGTGTTGACTCCTTTTAAGTTTGTACAAACCCCAAGTTGACAAATAAAGTTGAGACCCTTGGGAGTTGACACATTGTTGCTACAATGCTAAGGGGCATTACTTTTTGATGTCATTGTTGGGGAGGTTTGAAAGTATGTATTGCCTTCTCCCCTAGTTGTTTTACTCTTTCTTTGATTTCACTTTTTGCAAAAAAAAATATCCATTAGGCATTCTTCATTTTCAAAAACATAAAAATTGCATTGCATTAGAATTTTAATTAAAAAAAACGAAAACAAATTACAAACACAGAAAAATATATTTTTTCTTTAATTCCTTAAAGAGTTAAGGATAAAACTGGAAAGTTCTTATAAAAAAAACCCCCACTTCCACAATCATTTAGCCTTGTTTTGCTGGCTGTGAGCCTCTAACATTGTCCATAGAGAATATTGAGGCCCTTTTAGGTAAGAAAGCAAGCATATATGAGGAGACGGTAGAAGGGGAAATACCTTCACAACCCACCAATACCATGGTTGAAAATGGGTAACTTGAAGTGTTCAAATTCCCCATTACATATTCCAATAGAGAAGGAAAAATGAATAACATCAATATATCTATCCTTCCACACTTCTATGGTTTGGCTACTGAAGCTCCTGAAAACTTTATGGTTGAGTTTGTTGTAATTTATAGGATTTATGACTACAAAACTAAAGAGCAGAAGTTCAAATTGTTCCCTTCCATTCTTAAATATGCACGCCTTCGTTTGTTCATGAGCCTAGAAGGAGATAACATCACTTCATGGAAGAATATGCAACAATCCTTCAACACTAAGTATTGGGATTATTGCAAAGAAAGAGACACCAAATATGATATATTTAGAATGAATCAAGGAGTAGACAAGTCTCAAGAGGATTTTGAGGAAATATTTCAATTGAGTTATAAAAGAGTTTACAATTGCAATCTACATTTGACTTCCTTAAATTTAGTCCTATTACGAGGATTTAGAGATGAACTGATGGAAAAACTTAACCTAATAGCTAATGAATACATAAATCAACTCAGCTATGATGATATTAAAAATATTCAAAACTCATTCAATTGCTGCTAGAAAAAAGGTAGAGAAAATAAAGGTTTGTTAAGTCCCTCTTCCTCCTTCACAATTATTAAGAATGAGATAGGTGGTATGCTAGAGGACCTAACTATGAATATCTTACACACATTTTCTATGCAAATGGATACACTATAGATCAAGAGGAAACAAGAATAAGTGAAAATGGAATTAGCTATATTTTTCACTAAAGGCACTAAAAGACATCCTAGGAATGAGTGTCCTTTACATGTCATATTAATATGTTCTATATGTGAAGAAAATCACTCCAGTGAAAAATTTCCATAATTGGTAAGTTTTAAATATGTATACCAAGAAGGAAAAGTGTGCATGGAGCAACTCTGCTTTGTTAATCAAAAGAGGTCACAACACCCCAAGGAACTTCAACAATGTATCAACTAACCCTATCCTTTTAGTACAAATTACAATGAACATTTTCAACCATAGTGTCCTCCTAACCCTTCACTCTAGTCTATGCCCACTCCATGGCCTTATTTTCCCCAAAAGGTTATTCCTCCTTTTCATCCATATCCACACAAACCTCCTCAATGTGATAATCCATCTTTGATATAGAGGCTTCAGGCAGGCCAACCACCTACCTTGATGCCTCCTCCTCCTCAACCATAATTACCCCAAAATAATCCTCAAAAACAACCTTATATGTCTACCCAAACAAACCCAAATCCCAACAATAAGCATGCTCAATTAGTATACAGTGGAGAGACCACCTATCCAACTTATGTTGTAGAAATTCCAGAGATTAACTTTAGGTCTAGGAAGTTCCTTTTGGATGCTCACCCAACTTATCAAATAGAAACTATAGAGGAAGAGAAGGAAGATCTCGTACCTCAAGTCACCCAAACTAATCCTCCCTATCCAAAAAGGTTTACCACTCACAAAGAACAAACCCTAGAAGAATCTGAACTTTTGGGAGAATTGAAAATATTTGTGTCAAGATCCCTCCCCTTCAAGCCATCAAGGATGTTCCTATCTACAAGACGTTCATCAAATAAGAACTCCATAGAAGTCTAGTGAGGAGGAAGAGAGATGCTCCTACTATTAATGTCATAAGGAAACTAGTTGATCTTATGCTTGGAAGAGTCATCATCCCCAAGTACTTAGATCCTGATAGCTTAGTAGTGTATGTCCACATCAATGATATTGTAGTTCCTAACACTCTCATTGACTTGGGATATGCAATAAACATCATGAATAAGGAGACTATGCTCAAACTAAATCTCCAAGGATCTCTATAGAAGATCACCATAATGCTACAACTTGTTGATAGATCTATAGTAACACTTGAAGGCATCATTGAACATGATATGGTCTCTATTGATTCTTGGGAGTACCCTATAAATTTCCTTGTCCTTTAGCCAAATACCTAGTTTAATGGGTACCCTCTCACCTTACGAAGACTTTGGTTAGCCATTTTTTATGCCTACATCAGTTGTAGGGTTGGAGACATGACTATCACCAATGGATAATCTAAAAACATTGTATTACATCCACCTGCTCAACCTCTCATTGAGCATGATTTAATATTTGGGTAGAAAAAGAAGAATAAGAAGACTCTTTTCTATCACCATCCTACCCTATATGTACATGAGAAACCATAATTGGTAGAAAATAAATTTATGAAGATAATCTAATTAATAAATTTTTGCAAAGTAATTATCTTGTTACCATGAATATTAATGGCTTAAAATATGAATCTATATGACAACTTGGATGTTCTCAATATAGTTCACAAGAAGATTTTGCAATTTCCAGTTCTAAGAAAAATAATGTAAAAACCATAGAAATTAGCCCCTCCAAAACCTTGAGAATCAACCCCTTTCTCTAAGTTGATCAAGAGGACCAACTACTCATTGTCTTGAAACAACATGTTGATGCATTTGCATGGGAGTATAAAGAAATGAACAAAGTTCATCCTTATACATGAAATCATTATATATATATATATATATCAAGGAGGATCATAAACATGTTCATCATCCTTAGAGGAAAATGAACCCTGCATTAAAAGATATTGTGAAAGATGGATTGCATAAATTGTTGGATGCAAGAATTATCTATCTGATTTTAGATAGTAAATATGTGTTTCCCTTAGCCATTATCTATAAAAATAATGGAAAATGAAGGATTTTTTCTTGTTACAAGGGACTCAACAAAGCCACTTGAAAGGATCATTGTCCATTGCCTTTCATTGACCAAGTCCTTGATGTCCTTGCAAGGAAAAAGTTATTTTCCTTCCTGGATGGTTTTAGTGGGTATAACCAAATCCAAATGAGTCTTGAAGATCAGGATAAAATCACCTTCACATGTCCATGGGGAAAATTTTCTTACAAAGTTCTCCCACTTCGTCTGTGCAATGCCCTTGACACCTTCCAGAAGGCTTTTTTGAGTATATTCTCTATCTTTATGAATGATTCAGTAAAAATACACATGGAGGATTTTACACCCTACAGGGATGATTTCCAAGAGGATCTCTGAAACCTATCAAATTCTCACAGAGGTGTAAGGAAATGAACCTCTCCATGAGCCATGATAAATGCCTATTTCTGATGAATGAGGGGATTTTTTTAGGGCACTTTCTCTCTGAAAAAGGAATCCAAGTAGATCCTAACAAAATCACCATCATCAGATAGGTTCCTGTTCGTAAAAAACAGAAATATGTTAGAATTTTTTAAGGCCTGCAAGGTATTACCAAATATTCATCAAATATTTTAGATATCTTTCTTCTCATTTATTCTCATTACTAACAAAAGATGTAGAGTTTTGATAGAAAAAATTATGTTAAAAAACATTTGAGGAATAAAAGAAAAATGAATGAATACACATGTCCTCAGAGGTCAAAATTGGACTTTGCCCTTCCATGTCGATAGAGATGCATGAGATAAAGAAGTTGGGATGGTACTAGGACAAATCAAATTTAAAATTACTTATGCCATTTATTTTATCAAAAAAAAAATTGTCCAAGGATGAACTTAACTATACAATTACTAAAAAAGTACCCCTTGATGTTCTACGTTCTCTAAACAAATTTAGACATTGCATTACTGGTTATTAGGTCTTTTCACATAGTGATCTTGAAATATTAAATTGTTTAATGAATAAAGCATATGCAAATTCTCTCATAATTGGGTGGTTATTGCTACTACAACAATTTGATTTAGCCATTGTTGACAAACTTGGAAAAGAGAATGTTGTTGTAAATTTTATTTCAAGGCTAACCTTTTCTAGGGTGATGAAGAAGTGGTGTATGACTAGCTCCCTAACTAGCATCTCTTTTCCATATCACTCTTATCTGCAAAGTTCGTCGATATAGCCAAGTTCCTAGTTACTGGCTAGTTCCCGCATTGCTTATCTTCAAAGGAAAAAAGAAAAATTGTAAGAAAGAGTGCCTCTTACACTTGGATTGGGGGTAAACTCTTCAATTTAAGAACTTATCAAATCCTAAGAATATGTGTGAGGTAAGATTATGTTTATGACATCCTCTTAGCTTTCGATGATAAGGGGGCCATTTCACACCAAGAGGAAAAATGACAAGATCCTACATGTAGGATATTGTTGCCCAACCCTTCACAAATATGCCTAGAGATACATCACATAGTGTGATGAATTCCACAGGATGGCGAAACCCACTCAAAAGGATGAAATACCATTACAACCTCAAGTGTCTTTTGAGTCGTTTGAGAAGTGGGCCATGGACTTCATTGATCCTATTAATCATCTATGTAAACAAAAAATATACAATATTGTGTGCACTTACTACTTGACTAAGTGGGTTGAGGTGAAAGTAGTGAAAGAATCAATCAAGCAAAATATGGTAGAATTCTTGAGAGAAAACATCTTCTACAAGTATGGTTTTACAAGAGAATCAGTGACAAGCTATGGCTCCTAGTTCACCTCCAAGTTAATCAAGGGAATGATAAAGAAACACCACATTTGACATTGAAGGTCTACTACATATCACCCTTAATAAAATGGGCAAGTGGAGGTAGATAATAGAGTATTAGAGAGCAATTTGACCAAGGTAATAGAAAACAACAAAAGAGTGTGGAAAAAGAGACTTGTTGAGGCCACTTGGGTGTACAACACCACCTAGAAGACCACATATGGGTTCACCCCATATGAGCTAGTATATGGAAAGAAGGCCTTATAACCTATTGAATTCGAGTACAAAAATTTAAGGACGGAATCCTCATTCAAAATGGATATCACCAAAGCATAGGATGAAAGAATACAACAATTAAATGCACTTGGTGAATATGGGATGTAGGCCTCATTGCATACTGAAGTGGTCTAGTTGCAAAGAAAAATCTAGCATGACAAGCATACCAAAACTAGAGCCTTCTAGGCAGGTGATTGGCTCCTCATGTATGGCTCAAGGTTTAAGTATTTTAAAGGGAATATCATGAAAATATGGATGGGGCCTTATCTAGTTGAAAAATGCTATGGCAATGGTTGAGCCTAGATAAAAACTATGGATGAAGAGTAGATTCCACATTTGGTAAATGATTATTGATTAAAATTCTACAAGAATATCCTCTTCAAGGTTGACTTTAATGATTCAATAAGTAAGTATATAAATTATATTAAGATCCTAAAAGATCCTAATCCATTCAACCTCTGACCAACAAGAAAGAAAAAATGAAAAAAAGGGAGAAAAAAACCATCAAGTGAAAACCTCTTGCTAGGCACTTGTGGCAAACCCATTAGTTGAAAACCTATATGAGGAAGCCTATGAGTATGAGAAAATAGAAAATAAATAATAAAGAATCGTAGTTAAAACCCTCCTCCAAGGCACATGGGGTAGACCTACTAGCTCAAATTCTCTATGAGGCAGCTAGTGGGCTTTAAAAAAAATAAAGAGAAAGAAAATTAAGAAAAAAATGAAAGTGTTTTATCTTACCTTGATCTATGTGCATGTATCACAGAGGAAAATCAACAAAATAGGTTGGATAGACTAGCCTACACATTTTTCCCAAGGCATCAACTCATGCATTCTTAGAGGGTCCAAAAATTACCCCTACAACACTTTTCACCATCATCCATAACATCATATCAACATTTCCAAATCCTTTCCATGCATTTCTATCAACTTCCCTAAACTGTTATAGTAAGGGTCCTATAATGCTATAAGATAACCCAAATTTTGTCAAAAGCTAAAGATTGAGGAGTTTCTCTAAATATAAGCTAAGGAAATGCATCAGAGGCATCCTAACACTTATCCATTCCATTAACATACATTACCTCTCAATTTTTCCTACAATATTCATCATTTTTAATCTTGCCGTAGCTCATATTCCTTGTTCTTTCCATCACAACCACCATCAAAAGAATCTCCAACACCATAATCATCACCTCCTTGAATTATTAGTGCCCATTAATGTTTCAAAAGTTTTTTTTTTTTTTTTTTTTTAATGAGCATGAGGGATTTCTATGACCGCTACAAGAGACTACACAGTCTTGTAGTAGCCCGCAAAAACCTTACAAGCCTAAGTCTTAAAAAACCTAGAGAAATATAATAGCGTGCCACAAAATACTACATCTTCGAGAAACATTGTTAGTCAAGATAGACCTTCCATCTAAAAAAAATGACCTTGAGAAGCTACATGATCTCCTATAGGCTACTACATAATCAGACGTTCAATAGTATTAACATCATAACACTTGCAAATGCATCATGGCAATCTCCAACATCAATAAAAAGCTAAACATCAATTTTCAATATAGCATACCCTTACCCTTTGAAATCTTTCAAAGCATTAGAAAATTTTATGAGTGCAAAAAAAAATGGTTTTACAACCAAATAAGACTAGCAAAGGTCTTGGTCAAATTTGGTAGAAGAATTTAATTTTTGTCAGAGTTCTCCACATGTGTGAGGGTGAATAAGAAAAAATTAGGGGATAACTTAAAATTTAATCCATTATCACTTATTGGTAACAAGGAAAAGTGGATGAAGACACTTAAGACCAAAAAGAGGTAGGTGGGGGAAAACTCAACCAATACGCGTTGAGCTTTCTCTCAACATCCAAACAACACTAATCTCCACTTAACATTGGGATCAATTTAAAGCTTGCCACCTATTCTTACTCCATGTTATAGATGAAAATAACATTAAATAGACTTGAAAAAGTGTTTTTCCACTACAGGAGAAGGTTACAGGTACCGGGCTCAAAAAATATGAGCTACATGAACCAATATTTAACATGCTATAGGATATAAAGGATTCTGCTACAACACACATAATTTCACTTAGAATTCTCAAAGAGGTCATGAATAAGATGAGAAATGGAGGTCTCCTAAAAAAATTGTAAGTTCAACTCCCTTAATCACATTTGGCATAAGGATTGATGTTTAGCTACTTGAATTTATCAGTTAGCAAGTTTCATGTGTCAAGGGTCTAAATTAAACAGGAGAACAACCATTCAATTTTTTTTCTTCAAAGTTAATATATGCAGAATGATTTAGAGTATGGATTGATAAGTTGTTTTTAGAATAATTTGTTGGATAACTATTCATTTTCCCTTAGCTATAGGATCCTCTGCTGCCATAGGAGAACCCTAATTCCATTAGCAGCACAGAAACAACATTTCCTTGCAAGAAATTTTTTTCCAAACTTGTGAAAGTTGTGTCATAAGTGGGAGGGTGATTCAATAAGAGAGAACCTACATATACCACTTGGATTCATCATAATCCCGAGGTTAGGGATATCTTAGAAATTTGTCACTAGCTAGGGTTCTTTGAGAAACTAATAGGATATGATGGTGAAATTTCTCTAAAGTTTTCCTTAAACAAACAATACCCTAAGGGCCATGAGGTAGTAGCTACAGTTAAAGGGTTGATAATATACATTGATGAAGACTTAATGAATAGGGTCACTATCCTTCCAAAGGGAATGAAACGAGGTAAAGATGAGAGACATGAAGCCATTATTACAAAAAGATGATTTTATTCACTGATGAGAAACTAGACAAAGAAAAAAATGGGATCAGAAGGGAAAGCCTAATACACTCCTAGGATGAAATAACATATCATATCCTCAAGTATATTTCTTGTGAAGGAAGGTTAAGCATAGTATATTAATATCATTTTAGGCTCCCTTATCAATTAATATTCCAAGAAGACCCACCTATTCATGAAAGATTAAGTACCCCATATTTTCTCCTCCAATTCCTAAAAGAAATGAGCACTAAAGTGAAGGAGGGAAAGAAAAATTATCTGACCCATCATTAAAAAATCATATTAATAATAATGGATGCATTGGAACATCTTCATTGCCTTATTCCATAGGTATGCTTTGTTGACATGAATAGACAAGCCTTCGTAGAAGACTAGGTTGAATTAGTAGAGCCTCAAACATAGTTGGTTGAGACATAATTGGTTGAATTAGAGCTGGGAAAATGTTAACTATGGAAAGTTATCTTAATGTTTAGAAACCTTGGTGAATCTTACTAGCCCCTACTATACTAACCCTAAAATATTTTGTTATATATTGGTAAAATATTCCAATTTTTAATGATCTTATATAGTCTCCATACACTTTTGGTGATATTTAAAGTAAAATAATATTATATTATAAAATTTGGGAAAATCAATGTTAGAAAAAATGGTAATTAGCGAATTTAGAGCTAAATAAACCACATTGGATTACACATAAATCCCAGTTGATCTATCCACACCTTCACTAATGGACTCCTAGCAAAGGATCGTAAAGTGTTGGAAGTCTAGAAACTGAGGCAAGTGGAGGCCATCCTCCACTTTGAGGATACCTTGAAGTTATTGTGGAAAGAGAGTTCATATCATTGCCAAAGGAGATGGAAAGAACTACCTCATAACATGAAGATTAAATAATACCATTCCCCTAATAGTTTGCAAGATATACTTTCCAAAATCGCCTTACATAAGAGAATCATTTAGTGGCTTGGAGTCCAATGGATTGGACTTAGATTCAGTTCACCTCTATTGTAGGACTTCATGAGCATCATATATAGGAAGAGGATTCAAGGGAGTGGTATGGCATTGAACAAAATTTAGGTTTATATTCAACAAGAACAACCACCTCCAATACGTAATGGAACATTAAACAAATCATCCAGAAACTGAATGAGGAAAGACAGAGGGAGGAGGAAGAATAGGTTGCTCAAAAGGTGAGAAAAATTATCAGTAGGGGTATGATGGGCCTCCCAATTAGGTAAAACACAAGGCCAATCTAACCTTTCTTAGGCATATAAAGGCCACATAAAAGCTATACTAGACCTTCCTTTTTCACACTTAATAACGTTTTCTTAGCTTAAATGAGTTCTTACGAAGGTTAAAGAGATTTATCATGCTTTATATGCCTAATATGATTATGATGTAAGACATTGATAAGATATTGCACAAATTACAAGGATATATAGTTAGAGAGATCATGGGACCTAACCTTTGTTATAAAATGTTAAAACTCGGCTATCTTGGAGCAATACATACTCCTCCCTATATCTACAAGGTCACTCATTGAGCATGATCCTTTTTTATAAGAGTTTTGGATGTAAAGGAGTCCTCCTTTCAAGGAGGTTACACCTCATTAATTTTGTATAAATAGAGGGTTCAAGTATCCTTTTAGGAAGTTAGCAATGAGTAGAAGTAAGAGGATATTTATGATTTTAGTTCCCTTTAATTGTTGATTTTTTTTCCATCATTATTGTTTTGTTGTGAGTGCACAGTCCCTTGCTTTTGCAGCTACGGGATACTCCACATCTGCACATTTTGCTTAGTTAATAAATACTTCTACCACTGATATTATGAAATGGACATGAGTGATTTATCATTTATTGGCCTTCAATATCCTCCTTTTCTTGTCAAACTTATCCTTAGCGCATTTTACTACTCCCTAGATTATCTCCTATAGAAAAATTGAGACTCTTATAGAAGTTTTCATTTTTCTTCTAATGCTCATCCAAATTTGCATGAAAATCATGATTCACATTCTTTGAAGTGTTACAAGATCCCTGGAAACTAGAATATGAAATTTAGAAGTAAAGATACCAAGCATATTCTTTGACCTAGTTTGTTGTAGAAATTACCTTTTTTCGTGTAGCATTAGGGTTTGCTATTTACAAGCTTTATTTCACTTGTGAGTTCTCTTTCTTTAAATATCTGAATAGATATGCTTTCACTTAATCAAAGTTAAGATTATTTTCATCCTTTCATTTTAGTGAGCATATGTTTGCTTACTGTCTTTTATTTCTTGCAATTTCATAATTTTCCAATAGCATAGAACAATGAGAATTGTCTCTATGTAGCTAGATCTAATCTTAGTCTTTTCACCCATTTAAAATTTAGCAAGAGAGAAGGATAGTGCTTACTCGACACATAGTGTCGAACCCTCTTAAGTTTGTATAATCCTCATGTTAACAATTGAAGTTGAGACCCTTGAGAGTTGCAACATTTTTTATACAATACTGAGGGCCATCGATGGATTGAACCTAATCCAAATCCATTGGACTCTAAGCCTTTGGATGATCATTTTGTATAAGGGATTTTTGGCTAGTGTTTCTTGTAACCAACAATTATACGGTATTCTATGATTTTCAAGCTATGGGAAAACCCTTACCATCTACTTTGACAAGCTTGTGAGCTCTCCTTTTCTAATATTTTATGTTGTCACATGTCAGACCATCTTATATTTGTGTTAAATGGTCCTATTTTTCACCCTTCGTGTAGAGAAGGACATGTTCATTCTTGGTGGAATAAATGGAAATCCAAAAAGGAAAGTAAAAAATAGGAGGCTAAAACCAATAGAGAGCGCTGAAATTTGGAGGTCGAAGCCAAAAGGGAGAGTCAAAGTTCGGAGGCCGAGATCTAGAAGGAAGCTGAAAAAGGAGGGCTGAAATACTGAGAGTCGATTATTGGAAGGATGGATATCGAATATAGACTCAAAATATAGAGGGCTGATATCGGAAGGACCAAAAGAAAGGAATATCTAGACTTCAGGATTTCAGAGGTTGGAACTAAGGGACCTCGAAAACTTATTCATGTAGGAATTTATAGGGTAAGTTCCTTAGATTGAACACCAAAGGACACCGCTCACAAATAGATCACAGATGAGTACACCGATATTATTGATGAGGTTAAAACCCTCAAAGAGGGAAACAATCCATGACTTGAGCCAATGCAGCCACTTTAGACAATATTATTAATAAAAAGAAGAAAATTTACATAAGCTTATCTCATAAATGGTCACTAAACAAATGACCCTCCATGCTCTTTAAATAGAGATCATGGACCAGTCGGGTGTTAAGCCACATATCAAGTATTGGTAATACCATGGAGAGAATGAATTGTCGGATCACTTCATGTCTAGAACATATCGTGACCGTCAGATTGTAAGTTACAAAAGGTACATACTAAAGAAACACACTTTACCTAACTATACACTAGACCAAGTTATACATAATTATTTCCTATGTGTCGGAATATCCTAAAGAACAACTTAGGATAGGATTGAAGGATGTATAAATATGACACAATAGGAGAAGGAAGGAGGCATTAGATCCTATCCCCCCTTAGTGACAACATCCTGAACTTCAACCATAAATCAAAGTTTAGTAAACTTTGCCTCTGGGAGAGGCTTTGTAAAGATGTATGCTACTTGATCCTCAGTTGAACAATATTTCACTTCAAGAACATGGTCATGAATGAGATTTCTGATGAGGTGCATCTGTAGTTTAATGTGTTTGTTGCACTGATGTTGGACTCGATCTTTGCATAGTTTAATGACACATTGATTATCACACCAAAGTGTGGTCGAATGTTGCTGCTAAAAACCAAACTCTGACAGGATCTGACGAAGTCATAGGGCTTCGTTACTAGCTTCAACGACACCATGATACCCTGCTTCTACTAAAGAAAGATAAATGTCACTTTGTTTCTTGCAAGCCCATGTAATATGTCTAGAACCGAGAGTGTAGATATAACCTGCAGTAGAGTTCCAATCATCAGGGTCACCAACCCAATCAGAATCAGTGAAACCAACCAATAGAGGAGATGCTTCTACACTGTAATGAATTTGAAACTAAACTGTAACTTGAACATAACGAAGTATTCTTTTAGCTGCTTTCCAATGAATTTCATGTGGTTTTTGCATAAACCAAGAAACAAGGCTAACAACAAACGAAAGGTCAGGACAAGTATGGGTCAGATACAAACGTTTTCCAACAAGCTGACGGTATAAGGTAGCATCAACTTTAGGGGAACTATAAGTGACTGAAAGTTTGACTCCAGACTGAAAGGTAAAAGGGGTTGGCTTATAGTCTTCAATGTGAAAATGGCGTAGAATATCACATGCATACTTGGTCTGGTAAAGGGAAATTACCTTCTTTGGATTGCAAGACTTGAAGACCAAGAAAATAATGTAAGTGTCCTAAGTCTGTCATTTCAAACTACTTTTTAAGGCTAGACTTCACATGGTTTATAAGGTTGATATCACTATGAGTAAGGATAATATCATCAACATAAGGAACAATAATGATAAGGGACTTACCCACTTTCTTGGTGTAGACAGTATTGTCAGAATGACACCTAGAAAAACCAGTATCTAAAAGAAAGCTATCCATTTTGGCATACCAAGCCTGAGGGGCTTGCTTGAGACCACAAAATGATTTCTTAAGCTGACATACAAGGCTAGAGTATTTGTGTATAAAGCCAAGAGGTTGTTCCATATATATTTCTTCATGCAAGTCCCCATGCAAGAAGGCAGATTTAACATCCATTTGATGTACTTCCCATTTGAAAGAGGCAGCAAGGGAAAGAACAAGGTGGATAAAGTTCATTTTGGCAACAGGGGAGAAGGTTTCTGTATAGTCAATGCCTTCAACTTGTGAAAAACCCTTAGCAACAAGACGAGCTTTATGTTTATCAACTTTTCCATCTTGTCCAAACCTGGTTCTGTAAACCCATTTGCATCTAACAAGTTTTCGTCCCTTTAGAAGAGGAACAAGGTCACATCTATCATTTTCCAATAATAAACGCTATTCTTCATTCATAACTGCATCCCAATTGGGATGGCCTGAAGCTTCTGTAAAGGTGTCAAGATCATAATTCATTGAAACTTGAGCTAGTAAAGAAGAGGCTCTATCGAACTGATAATGTGTACGACGCTGATCTATAGGATCACCTACAAGAGCACCCGTTGCATCCTGAGTAGCATAGACCCATTTTGGAAGCTGAGGAACTAAAGGAAGATCCCCAGAAGGTGGGGGAGGATTGTCATCATCGTTGTCATCATTTGAAGAAGGAATACTTTTAGAAGTAAAAGAGATAGAGAGAGGTGGCACATCTATTGAACTAGGCTGATAGGCTGATATATTTTCATCAAAATTTACATCTCTTCTAATGATTATATTTTTGGATTTTTGTTGAAGAAGTCTATATCCTTTGACATCTTCAGAATATCCAACAAAAATACATTTTTCACTCTTAGGTTCTAAGGCTTTATGTTTGTCATCTAGAATATGGGCCGATGCTTCACTTCCAAAAACATGAAAGTGACTTACATTTGGTTTAATTGAGCTCCATGCTTCTTCTGGAGTGATATTATTTAAAACCTTAGTAGGAGTGTGATTTACTATGTAATTTGCAAAGTTAATTGTTTTTTTCAAAAATTAAGACTAAGTCCTTTAGATTGAAGCATATAATTAGCCATTTCCTCTAAGGTGTGATATTTCCTTTCAGCTACACCATTTTTTTGTGGAGTATATGGAACAGTATGTTTCAGTTGAATTCAATGCTTAGTGAAAAAGTTGATAATTTGTTGTTAACATATTCTCCGCCATTATCAGATCTTAGCTTAAGAATTTGATGTCCAGATTGTTTCTCAACAAAGGGCTTAAAGGCCAAGAACATGTTAAATACTTCACTCTTGAGGTTTAAGAAGTATATCCAAGTGCGACTGGAGAAATTATCAATGAAAGTTAAGAAATACTTGTAACTAGAGAATGAAACAACTAGAAGTGGACCACATAAATCACTATGCACAAGATGTAAGGGGGATGAGGCATTCCAAGAGGCATGTTTTTCAAAACTGCCCCAATGATATTTTCTGAGTACACATATGGAACAAAAACTATTTTTGCAAGATACCATAGGAAGATCTGTCACCATATTTTATTTACGTAGATTTTGAAGAGAATGATAGTTTAAGTGACCAAATCGCTCATGCCAAAGTTTTCTCACTTTATCATTATGAGCAGCAAATACCGAGGGAAGAGTTGATGACCCAAACTTTTTAAACTTATACAACCTTGTACAATCATAAGTAATGCTAGTAGCTAAAATATGTCTAGGATCTATTAGGTCCTTAACTACAACATCATGAGGTGAAAATTCAATGGTTTTACCTTCACCTGAATGAGTTATCTGATATATAGATAGAAGGTTGTAGAATAAGATAGGAACACATAATACTTCATTAAATCAATCATTGTGTAGATGAATAGTTCCAGTCCCTACAACACGAAGATATCTATCATCACCAACATATGTATTTTTGGTGTTATAGTCATTTAAATAAGAAAACATGGTTTTGTATTTGGCCATGTGATAAGAAGCTCTAGAATGAATGAGCCACTCATGAGAATGAGTAGAAGAAGATACATTTAGTGCATAACCAGACCGAGATGCTTGACAACCACATGTTGAAAGTGTTATTCCTGAAGATGAAGTTGAAGTTGAAGAGTGCTCCAAATGGATGTTATGCTTCTTCATTGCTACTTCTAAGGCTTCCATCTTCTTAAAGCATTTGGATTCTAAGTGGCCATCGTGATTACAAAAGTTGCAATGTCTATCAGTCTTCTTCCCTTTGTTTTTATTTGCCTTATCATTTTTTTGATTTTATTTTTCATTTTGAGAATGAAATTTCTTAGTACCCTTGTTTGGTTTAGCACCATTCTTTTTAGGATGCTTCTTCTTAGGATTCTTTGAGCTTGGTTGTTGTTGGATTGCTAAGGCTTTCTTAGAAGAGTTTCTAGTATTAAGAAGACCAAGATGTAAGAGTTTTTGTTCTTCTCTTATTAAAGAACCACAAAAGGAATCAAAATAGGGGGACTTGTAGTCTTGTCCTTGAGAAACAAAGGCTTCTCTAGTAGAATGGAAGGTGGAAAAAAGCACAAAGTAGGCTGGTCCTGACTTAGTAAGAATGGAATAGATAAGGCTACCATCTTCATTCTTAACCTTAACACCTTCCAAGAGAAGTATAAGGGTCTTGAACTTGGAAAAAAATCTTCAATGGAAGAAAAAATATTGGGGTCCAAAGTAAGAAACTCATTTTTGAGTTGATGGGCTCTAATTTCGTTTTTAATTCCAAAAACAGTATTGAGCTTTTGTTGGCTACGTAGGGCCTGACCCAAGTTCAAAAGTGATTTAGCCAAGCAAATCCCCGTACTACTGGCCCTTTCAGCAATAGTCTACAGAGCGCGGACTAAGGTCTCACCCGAAGTAGTATGGGAGGGTGTTGGAAGTAGGTTTCCACACCTTAGGGATGTCTTGATGAAGGTTTTGGAGGTTTACAGTCTGAACCTACGTGCTTGTGCTGCCACGCATAGTGGCCTGTGCGCACCTTTGTAAGGGCCGTGAATACAGTACTATTCTAATCTCGATCCTTACTGCGCTATTATATTAGTGCTTTGACTTAGTTTGTGTAGGCCCAATATACTTATTACTTATTTGTTAAGATTAGGTATGTTCTATGCCAGAGCAATTTATTTAAATTTTCACAGTTAGCAATCACATCAGCATTACGATAAACTGCAGATAGAACATAAATATAAAATGCAGAAGACAAGCCAAGGCAAGAGGACACAAGATATGGTGCGAGCCAGGGACAAACCCCACAATGCGTGGGGAAACCCTTTGATCAAATCTTCTTTTATCTTCAAAGTTTAGCAGAGAAAGAGAGAGAGAGAGAGAGAGTACAATTACAACATAAGTCAACACTTTGACTTTTGATATCTGCAAGAGATCAGTTGAAGACATATTGCTTCTACTGATTCTTCAAAGTGACTGCTTCACCTTACATAGTGTTGCAGCTCGTACTCATGTTGCACCCGTCATTGTGCTACAATTGGTCACTGAGCTGCTCCCATCAAACACTATGTTGTTCCTTACTAACATGCCCATCATCATTTATCGTCATGTTGTCTCATTCATCATCATGCTTTTGGGATCATCATCCTTGCAGCACCTCAGAGATCATCACTACTGCATCAAGAACTTCATTACGCAAGGTTCTTGAGAGCATCATTGCTGCACCATGACTTCTCCTTGAGATTATTACTGAGATGATCTCTGCACCTATGAAAATCATGACTGTACATTATTGTAGGATGAGATCATTGTGAGATCATGATCCTATACACTGCTCCAAGCTAAAGCTGACTCTCCTTGACTTGATGATTATTGCTTCTTTCATCATGCTGAGACTGTAATGATCATACTACTTATGATCCTTATCATCTTGATTGCCTTTGAGATACTTATTCATATCAAGAATACTAGATCTGAATACTGTGATGATTATTGACACTGTATGTCTCCTTTTACAGGTATGCCAAGAAGCTCTTGATCAATACTGAAACCTGCTTCATCATTGTGGTTATGCCAAGACAATAACATATACATATGTGATGAGATGACACCCAACGTAATCCTCATTAATCCTCATTAAGCCGAGACAATGTGCAAAAGAGTAGATCTGCTTTAGGTAATCTGAGTTACTGTTGTTCATCGCATCTAAACTGCCACAGGAAAACCACCGAGATCTATATGCCGAGACTGATCCTTATCATGCGAGATCAGATGCCGAGACTGCTCTTTGTCATGCGATGCATCTATCTGTATTGTCGAGATTGCCATCATGAGGATTAGATCTATGCCGAGATTGTATCCTTGTCATGCGAGATCAGATGCCGAGACTGCTCTTTGTCATGCGATGCATCTATCTGTATTGTCGAGATTGCCATCATGAGGATTAGATCTATGCCGAGATTGTATCCTTGTCATGCGAGATCAGATGCCGAGACTACGTGATATATAACCTCTGCGTGTATATAACCTCTCTGCGTGTATATAACCTCTGCATGATATATAACCTCTGCGTGTATATAACCTCTGCGTGTCTATAACCTCTCTGCATGTATATAACCTCTGTGTGATATATAACCTCTGTGTGTATATAACCTCTGCGTGTATATAACCTCCCTGCATGTATATAACCTCTGCGTGATATATAACCTCTCTGTGTGTATATAACATCTGCGTGTATATAACCTCTCTGCGTGTATATAACCTCTGTGTGATATATAACCTCTGCGTGTATATAACCTCTCTGCGTGTAAATAACCTCTGCGTGTATATAACCTCTGCATTATAGCCACATATATATCCCTTGAATGGTGTGCGTATAGGTTTCCATGCTGTGCCCTTTCAGCGTATATATATATATCTTCATGAATTAGAGTATTACATTGACTGTGACTGCAGCTAAGGCATTCTTCATTAGTGTATCTCGTTCACCAAAAACCCAGATGTGGAGAGGAGATCACATGAAGAATGTGTGTGTTAATGACTCCAAATCCTCTCTTATTTATACTAAAGGCGGATGTTTGAATAGACATGATGATTGGGCTTCTAGAGCCTACATAAGAGCTGGTTGGCTTGACTATAATTACATAAACAAAAATAAATTCATATCTCCATAAATACTTATCGGAATCGGATGATCTTTGGATCAATCCTACACCTCTCGATGAGAGGGATCCAATAAAAATATCATCTGCCATAAATAATCCGACCCACATGGTGTTTGGCCCTAGTTGCCAATTTAACACTCCCTCTCAACTAGGGAGAACTCCATCCATTGATCCATAAGTCCGATTGTACTATCTCTGCCATCAGTGCCTTGCACCGTTCTGCCCAACTCTGCTCAGCTCTGCTGGCTTTGCTCTGCTCTGCTCAGCTCTGCTCTACTCAGCGCTGCTGGCTCTACTAGCTCTGCACTGCTCAGTGCTGCTGGCTCTGCTGGCTCTGCTCTGCTCAGCTATGCTGGCTCTGCTCTACTCAGCTCTACTCAGTGCTGCTGGCTCTGCTCATCTCCACTGAACTATGAAGAAGAAGAATTGGTCGAGAATGAGTCATATCATTCTCCACTAACCTGAAGTTAGTCTCAGAGTGCGTACCGCTGGTCCCAGACCAGTCTCAACCGACCCAAAGTCAGCGTCATAGTATGTACGACTCTCACTGGTCCCAGACCAGTACTGCACTGACACGAAGTCAGTCTCGGAGTATGTACCACTGGTACCAGACCAGTCTCAGCCGACTCGAAGTCAGCTTCATAGTATGTACAACTTCTACCACTGGTCCCAGACCAGTATCATTGATCCCAGATCAATGGAGGACATCCTAGCGTAGGGAGTACGGTAGATACAACGATGCGTCCATCGGTACTACTATGGTCCCTAACTTCGTTTCCCTGCTCATTGATCAGATGAGAGGTACTTCCCATGAGTCCCAGACTGCATGGGTAGGATGCCTCGACAGGAGAACTTAATCAATCTTGTCCTCACAGGAGAACACATCAATCCTGCTACAATTGCCATGGAGAACACATCAATCCAGGCTGCCATGGAGAACACATCAATCCAGGCCTCACAGGAGAACACATCAATCCTGCTACAATCGCCATGGAGAACACATCAATCTAGGCCTCATAGGAGAACACATCAATCCTGCTACAATCGCCATGGAGAACACATCAATCCAGGCCTCACAGGAGAACTAATCATCCTGCTACACAAGAGAGCGAATCATCTTGTCCCACAAGAGAGCGAATCATCTTGTCCCATAAGAGAGCGAATCATCTTGTCCCACAAGAGAGCGAATCATCTTGTCCCACAAGAGAGCGAATCATCATGTCCCACAAGAGAGAGAATCATCTTGTTTCAATGCACACCACCAGGGGAGGGTGAGTCACCCTGTGGTCGTATGTTGCTCCAGTAATAACCGCAAGCCCTTAGAGCTCCCAGAGCTCAATGTATGCAACATGCAGGACCCTTGTACAAGGGTTTCTTACCGACTCCAAGTCGTTGGGGAAAATCACAAATTTGATCTTTCCTCGGGGCTCTGTCCTATACATCATCTCAGTGTGATGGAGCCTCCTTGATCATCGACTTACCATATCCCAGATAAGGCAGTAATTGATGTCTATCTACTGGAGCAATTGTCAAATACGGGATTCCTCAATAATCGAATCCCATCTCTGGTTGTCACAGATATTCACAGTGGTATTCATCATGTGTACAAACAGCTCACTGAAGAGCTTCAGCAACCAGACTGCCTCACAAAAGGCCATACTATCAGCAATGTATTCTACCTTGGTGGTGCTGAGAGTCACCGACTTCTGCTTCCTCTGCTCTTTCAGGATATCGAGGTAGACAGCACTGAGAAGTGCTCTAGTGATCCTCCATACTGCCTGCCCACTCATCATTCGAATAATCATGTGGTTTCATATTTCCGGCAGTGTATCTCAATTCATGAGAGATTGTGCCCTGAAGATATCTTAGAAGATTCTTGGCACCAATCTAGTGAGGCTCAGCCAAATATGAGCTCACCATGCTAACTGCAACACAGATGTCCGGATGGAGGTTCTCCAAGAACATCAATGCGAATGAGTTTATGAAACTCAGAGGCATTTCCCAAATCTGGTCCGACATCATTACCATATAACTTCTGAAAGTTAGGATCCTCGAGGCAGTCACAAGCTTGCAGCTTATCTTCTCGCATTCAGAGTTTAACTCCCTCTGTCTCCTATAAATGAGAGGGTCTGCACCTGTCAGACATAGGTGCCAGTATGAGAGGTTCATCATCCACAACCTTCGAGTAATGGTTTGGATCGATTTCACTCCTAGTGAATCTCAGCTGCATTGGACAGCTATCAATCCTCTCATACTATGCCCGAGGTGTTTTTCTTCAAGCCATAGAGGGCTTTCTTCCGCCTGTATACATGAGATTCCTTGATCATGATTCTCAAACTCCTCGGGTTGTTCCAAACTTGTGAACTTGCTGCATGAGGGGAATGGTACCCTTATAATATTTTCTTTTGGTATATTTCAGACATGTACCTTCATGCTTCCTTTTGAATTCAGGCATCCTAGTCACCATTTGACTCACAGACCTCTAGAGCTGAGTCAATGGACATGGTCCCCAGTGGACTTCCTGCAACTTGATACAACCCTGAACTCAAAAACATCTTTAAAAGATCTATTTTCAAACACGTACCTTTCCATCGATAAGTGCCACCCTGCAACCTTTGACTTCCATTTCCGAGATGGAAATCAGGTTCGATCAGGTACATAAAAGAGATTTTGGGGTTCCTTGCTTTCGTGGAAGAGTCAACCATTTCTTTGATGACCTGCATTACCAGTCATTCTTTTGATCATTGAAGATGTCCCAGGAATGATTGTTATCTTCATCAAGAGATGTGTCTCTGCCATTCGGACACTCCTTCGCATAACGGTCGAACTTATTTCAACAAGGCATCCGCCTTTCCTTCCACCTTAAGATCCGAACTTCCCAATGAAGTGATCTTAAGATGGACCATCAAAATCTTCCGCTGTGCCATTTTGATAACATTCTTTGCTTTGAATTCACACTCGGTGAATTATGAGGAACCCATTGATCCTTCTGTCTTGTCCCAACTGTCTTCGGTGATTGCTATTTCACTCTTGCTTGGGCATTGTCTTCACCTCAGCTCTGATACCATGTTAAGATTAGGTATGTTCTATGCCAGAGAAATTTATTTAAATTTTCACAGTTAGCAATCACATCAACATTATGATAAACCGCAGATAGAACATAAATATAAAACGCAGAAGACAAGCCAAGGCAAGAGGACACAAGATATGGCGCGAGCCAGGGACAAACCCCACAATGTGTGGGGAAACCCTTTGATCAAATCTTCTTTTATCTTCAAAGTTCAGCAGAGAAAGAGAGAGAGAGAGAGTACAATTACAACAGAAGTCAACACTTTGACTTTTGATATCTGCAAGAGATCAGTTGAAGACATATTGCTTCTACTGATTCTTCAAAGTGACTGCTTCACCTTACATAGTGTTGCAGCTCGTACTCATGTTGCACCCGTCATTGTGCTACACTTGGTCACTGAGCTGCTCCCATCAAACACTATGTTGTTCCTTACTAACATGCCCATCATCATTTATCGTCATGTTGTCTCATTCATCATCATGTTGTTGGGATCATCATCCTTGCAGCACCTCAGAGATCATCACTACTGCATCAAGAACTTCATTACGCAAGGTTCTTGAGAGCATCATTGCTGCACCATGACTTCTCCTTGAGATTATTACTGAGATGATCTCTGCACCTATGAAGATCATGATTGTACATTATTGTAGGATGAGATCATTGTGAGATCATGATCCTATACACTGCTCCAAGCCAAATCTGACTCTCCTTGACTTGATGATTATTGCTTCTTTCATCATGCTGAGACTGTAATGATCATACTACTTATGATCCTTATCTTCTTGACTGCCTTTGAGATACTTATTCATATCAAGAATACTAGATTTGAATACTGTGATGATTATTGACACTGTATGTCTCCTTTTACAAGTATGCCGAGAAGCTCTTGATCAATACTGAAACCTGCTTCATCATTGTGGTTATGCCAAGACAATAACATATACATATGTGATGAGATGACACCCAACGTAATCCTCATTAATCCTCATTAAGCTGAGACAATGTGCAAAAGAGTAGATCTGCTTTTGGTAATCTGAGTTACTGTTGTTCATCGCATCTAAACTGCCACAAGAAAACCACCGAGATCGATATGCCGAGACTGATCCTTATCATGCGAGATCAGATACCGAGACTGCTCTTTGTCATGCGATGCATCTATCTGTATTGTTGAGATTGCCATCATGAGGATTAGATCTATGTCGAGATTGTATCCTTGTCATGCGAGATCAGATGTCGAGACTGCTCTTTGTGATGCGATGCATCTATCTGTATTGTCGAGATTGCCGTCATGAGGATTAGATCTATGCTGAGATTGTATCCTTGTCATGCGAGATCAGATGCCGAGACTGCATGATATATAACCTTTGCGTGTATATAACCTTTGTGTGTATATAACCTCTCTGCGTGTATATAACCTCTGCGTGATATATAACCTCTGCGTGTATATAACCTCTGCATGTATATAACCTCTGCGTGTATATAACCTCTGCGTGATATATAACCTCTGCGTGTATATAACCTCTGCGTGTATATAACCTCTCTGTGTGTATATAACCTCTGCGTGATATATAACCTCCTCGTGTATATAACCTCTGCGTGTATATAACCTCTTTGCGTGTATATAACCTCTGCGTGTATATAACCTCTGCGTGTATATAACCTCTGCATTATAGCCGCATATATATCCCTTGAATGGCGTGCATATAGGTTTCCATGCTGTGCCCTTTCAGCGTATATATATATATATATCTATATATATATATATATATCTTCATGAATTAGAGTATTACGTTGATTGTGACTGCAGCTAAGGCATTCTTCATTAGTGTATCTCCTTCACCAAAAACCCAGACGTGGAGAGGAGATCACATGAAGAATGTGTGTGTTAATGACTCCAAATCCTCTCTTATTTATACTAAAGGCGGATGATTGAATAGACATGATGATTGGGCTTCTAGAGCCTACATAAGAGCTGGTTGGCTTGACTATAATTACATAAACAAAAATAAATTCATATCTCCATAAATACTTATCGGAATCGGATGATCTTTGGATCAATCCTACACCTCTCGATGAGAGGGATCCAATAAAAATATCATCTGCCATAAATAAGCCGACCCACATGGAGTTTGGCCCTAGTTTCCAATTTAACATTATTCAACTTTCAAGTAAGTGCACGTAATCAAAAACAATATAAATGCATAAATATAAACAAAACCATAGATGCACAATATTCTGAATCAAACTTATCTTTATTAATAATCCTTTTCAAGTTCAGTTCAATTACAGACCCGACTCTGCCCTACACACTCAGCTGCAGGGGTCCACACACTCAGCTGCAGACTCTACTAGGCCTCTGCGCACTTAGCTGCAGAACCTCTTCCTACTACTACAACCTAATACACTTCAGATCCACTTCTATCCTCTAACCATGCCTTCACATCTATCTATTACTTCCTGCTCCAAAACTGTCTTTACACTTAGAGCCTAGCTCTATTTATACAATCCCATGGTCCGCAGACCATGGGTAGGTCAACACAACTTTACATTATTTTACAATTATTAGGGCGGACAACCCAATGACTCATCCTAGACTTTCAAGCTCCACGTCCGTACTTCGCAGAGTCTTTACATTACATTGACCAAAAATCAGGCTTTAAGCCCCAAAAACATGTTGTGGGGGGATCCACCGCCCAATAGGCCCCCAACACAATCATCGTGACTCATCCTGAGTCACTCTACTGGTGCGACGATCTTTGCGCAAAGTCCATCCAATTGTGCCTGTGTTGCGCGAAGGTCCACAGTGCATCGTTCTGCCATCTGCTAGATCTTCTCTACTCGCTCGACTGAATGCTCACTATCAGGGGAAAATCCCTGTCTTAAAGCATGCATCGCTTTCATCCGTGCGAGTTTCTCTTTGATGTGAGTAGTGATGAGGAAGGCCTCATCAATCTAAGGTTGGACGAGTGCTTTAAGTACTACCTCCTTTTGGCATGCAACATCCACTTATTCCTTCAATGCCTTTGCCTGTTGTAGCTTCGCGAGCCACTGGGTTAGGACCACTGTCTGCGTCGTCCCGCGCACACTATCATGTTGCATTTGAAGCTCCCGCGCCTTTGTTTCCAAGCGTTGTATGGTGGGGTCCTCTTGTAAGCAAGTGAGGACCGCAAAGGATTCTTCCAACATAGTTATACATGTCTGAACTGCCTGTCCTATTTCCTCCAGCCCCTTTTGGATAGCGCCAGTGTGTTGTTCCTGAACTTCCGGGGGTGTGGATGACTGCGTCTTTAATCGCAGCTCAATAATCTAAAGGTTGAAGTCTAGCTGGATCCTCGTTGCTTCCTCCTTTGCCTTGCAGAATCCACTGGCCAATTTGTGAATTTGCACTCTGATTGGTAGGTCTATCGCATTTTCTAGCTCTGGGGCGTGACGACATGCTTCCTCTACTATCTACTCCAGCTGCTGATTTTGTGCCAGTGCTTCATCGCATTGTAGGCTAAGCTGCTCGATGTTGATTCGCTGTTCACTGAGCATTTGCACTAGACATCCTTCCCTAGCACGGAGTTCTGCTGTCGCTCCATCCTACAACTGGTATAATATATCCCGCGGAAGGGCTGCCAAGTTTAGGCTAAGTCCCTTGATCCGCCCAATGTGGCTCTGTCCTCCGTGCTGTTCGCTGTCAGTGATTCTTCCGATAGGACAACGGTGTTAGCCATTTTTGCTTGCAACAACTCTGTTGCCGATGTACCTGCGACACAGTAGGTAGTTATCGTTCCCTCTTGTGGGGCCCGCACTTGAAGTTCCTGTAGTTGCGCCCTGAGGGCCCCCAACACATTTTTCTACTCCGTCATTGCTTCCTGGTGACCTCGCGAACGTTGTCGCCGATGTCGTATAGGTCACCCTCTGTTAGTGTAATGGGTTCACCATCCAGTTTGGAAGCCTTGGTCTTCTTTTGTGGCCCTGTTCATTTTGTACCACGCGGTTGTTTCAGTTGTGCAAGTGTCGTGCTTAGGTGCACGCCTTCTGCCGTGTCATCTATCCCCTATCCTGTGGTCAGGTCTAGGCCTCTTTCCTCCTATGTTGTGGTGGCCTCGGTGGCTGGTGTTTTTTCTTCTTTTTCAGCAGCCTTGGTCTGCTCTGCGACAGCCTTCGCTACCTCGCGGGAAGCCCTTACCTCCTCGGTGAACTACTCGTTGCGCTTCTGCTGTGCCAGTAGCTTGGTGGCATCCTTTTGTTTTTGTATCACTGTCTCATCGCGCACCGCCAGATCTGAGGTGTGCCACTTGGGTGGCCATGAGTCGAGCATAGCGAAAACAACATCATCAATCGTGATGAAAGGGAGTTTGGTCCAGTTATGCTCCGGATCCTTGCGCGCCTTGATATACACATTGTGCATATCCGCCTTAAAGTCTGCAAAGCTCCGAAGACTGTCGTAGACTGTGGGGGATAGTCACGGTATTTTGTTGATCCACATCTGGACGCTCGCCTTCATGAGCACCTAGAAAATCTTGGTCTCACGGATCCTTGTGGTGTCCTTCGTCGCCCAGAGCGATGCATATTTTGCAGTCTCTGGCAAGCCATGTTTGAGGGGAGGGAACTGACTGTCCTCAAGCAGTTCCCCTGTCACCAATAAGATAGGCAAGAGCAACCACATGTAGTGGAAGGTCTTGCCCTGCTCCTGAGCTTCTTTTCAATTGGTTAGGAATTCCTCATAGAGGAATTCAGCCCAGTTTAATTGGACCCCCTCCACGCATTGTTCGGCTAGCGCGATGACCATCGCTAGTACCTCATTGCTATGGAATTTTCTCATCACCTTCCCAGCCAACAACTGGGTGGCTACGTGCACCCCTTTGTCTTGAATGCTACTAATTTTGTAGCCTCTCTGCTTCTTTTCAAACTTGCATTTCTTCTTCATGGCCCCTTTGAGCGCCAAATCTCTGCTTTTGCCAGCTATTTTTGTGGGGTCCCTTCCCGTACAGGGAAGCTGAGAAATCCTATGAATAAGCTCCATCGTGATAGGAATAGGCTCCTCTAGCCACAAGTACCCATCGTGCACTAGGAAAAGCAGTTTCCTAATGACAAATATCGTGATTAGTGCCTGGTGAAAGTGTGGAATCCATAGTAGGTGGAGTAGCCCAGCCTCCTCCACACCGCACAGCCATTTCTGTGGCTCTAGCACTGTAACTGACCTCTCCTTGCTCTATTTCATGAGTTGGCTAGTCTCCAAATGTGGGAACTTTTAGCTATCCGTGATCTCCCAATCTTCAAATTTCATCTTGGGCACATGGCCCAGAACCGATCCTTCAAACATAATTCCATTTGGGAGGAGTGGGGTTTTGAGTGCGCTCTTAACGGCATCCAAATATTTGGGTACTTTTACTCTCCCTTTCTGCGGAGGGACATACTTGGGCAGTTTCCCTACAGCACGCAATGGCTGAATGTCTTCCTCCACTTCTTCATCCACCTCGATCTCTTCTACGAATTCCTGGAGATCCTCTTCCTCATCATTTGTCTCAATATTAACAATCTTTCCCTTCTCTTCCATAGACAATTTACCAAACTGCGGATTTCGCAGAGACATACGGACCGGCCCTGCTACCTATGGATCCTTTTTGGACCTTAGCATCTGGGGTGATTTTGGAATTTTCGGTGCATCCCCCACTGACGATGTAGGGCTCTGCACAACTCCCATGGTTTTCGACATCATTCTATTCAGGAAGTCCTGTGTCTCCTTTGGTAATGTCTCAAACACTGAACTTGCTCTCAAAGCCTCTAAATTCGTAAGGTCCATACCCAATTGACAGCGCAACAACTGAATTCTAAAAATGCTATGAGTTGTTCGGTGGATAACCACCTGTGATTTATAGGCCTTTTTGAATTCAAATTGGACCATTACTGCCTCATTCGACTCATTAATGCGAGATCGGTGGCAGATTGTCCCAAATCTAGTTCTGACTTCGTGTCTTAATTGCCTACCGCCCGTTCTTCGTTGCCTTAAATTGGACATCTTGTCATGAACAGTAACACCAATGGTCACTTCCTAGCTTGCTCGTGTGACAAAGCAACCCCCTATGTGCGGGCGCGACCCCTGTGGCATACTGATCCTTTGCGCAACCTCCTTGTCGTGTAGCTCCCTTACAGACTCTTTTATAGTCGTGCGTTCTCTTTCAACTGCTTGGAGTGTTGAGACTCTTCTCCCTACAGATAGTCAGGTGGTTGCATCACCTATACGAGGCTTCAATTCACCTTCCAGCCCAGTTTGTAGGTACTTCTTAATTACCCTAACGATAGTTAGCACCTCATGTTCTTCCTTATGCGGTGTGCTCCCCTAGTTACTTTGTCTGGTAAGGTGGAGTCGCAACCATGGTAGCAAAGCCACAAATTATCGGTAGCCATCTTCTAATATAGTAGTATGGCTACCGATATCTTGTCTTGTCATTCTTAGTTCCTCGGCGTAGCATGCTTGTGTGATTTTGGTTTCCAATTTGTTGATTTCTGTGTCCAGTAACCTACTTTTCTTCCTCAGTCGTACCTGATCTTCTTCGAGTTCACGAAGCTTACAGTTCCCTTGCCGAATGGCTTCCTGAAGCCGCATATGTTCCCCTTCACGTAGCTGCATAATTCCTTCGTTCGGTTCCTTGTGTACTGTCCCAATTGTGGGCGTTGTTGCATAGGGATTCCTTTCCTCCAACATTATGGTCTCGACTCTGCTTGTTGGCTTCAGAATCATTTCCACGCTCAGGATTTTGTACATGGCCCTACAGGCCCAACGGACCGCTGGTATGCGCAGGTCCCAATCAATTCATCTCGCCTGGTGAACCCTGTTAAAGATTCCGCATACCTTCTTGAATGATTCTACGTGGAATTTCTGTGGTGCACATCACTTTTCTTGCTGTTGCGTCCTGTTATGATTTTCGATCCTTAGTTTGGGGTGTGTTTGTGTGGACTTCACAGCACATGTCTATACCCATCGACACAGGTGGGCGCGCAAGCTACGTTTTCCTGGCTGCTCGACTCTCGTTCGAAGCTGGGGGATTCCAAATCGCAGGTGCATCATCCTTCTATATCCGCGCTAGTCCTCAAAATTGCCTTGATGTGTACCCCACCATCGTGCAGGTGTTGTGTGCAGTGCCCATTTCAACGCATCGAACCACTACTATTTTGGTATTGCGCTTTCAAATTTGTTCAAGAATTCATCCACTGCTGTCAATCCATCATATGTCAGCAGCTCCCTTGCCTCTGTTGTCACACAACCCAGTGATCTAACCATCATGTTGCAGTTTAGTGTTGTTACTTCGTGCAACCGATTATGCCATCGTTCTACTTCTTCGTCTAAATCTGAAGTGCAGGAGCTTTCTCTCTCCCACAAGATTCTCCCATTTGCAGTCACATTCACTTGATACTAGTCTCACGCAGTTATCTTGTAAATACAATCTAGCTCATTGTCGCGCACTGGTTCAGTGTAGCATGCTCCTTTGGCTGGGTCTAGTGGGACTACTATGCATAGTGACTTTTTCTCAAATATCATCTTCCACTTCTTCGGGTTGATGACTCTGTTCATATCGGTGGCCCAGTCTATTCCTAACAATGCGGGATAGGGATTGCTATCATTGACAATCTCTATCACTTCAAAATCCGTCTGTGTGCTCGTACCTTCAATATCAACTGTTACTCCTTGCAACCTCCCAACAGACAAAATATTTTGCTGGTTTTCCATTCATAGTTGAATAGGGGACCATTGTAACATGGGCCTACCCATGCGTTCCCATGTTTGCTTTGGTAACACATTCGTGTCTGAACCCAGATCTAGGATTACTTGATCCATTTCATACTCACCAATTTGCGCAGTCAATCTCATTTCCCTTCTAGTGTGCAAGGCATGCTTCCCTAATTTTTGGACTACGTGCGGTTCTCCTGACCCTGCGCACCTAGTGATCAACTCTTGTAGTCCCTTAACTGCCTTGTTGTCACGTAGTAGTTTCATGCATGTCTCCAGAAAGGTAGTAAGCATTGAAGGATCCATTCCCAGATTTGGTTGATCCTTACTACCTGAAGTGGAGGCCTCCGTGAAGCTCTTCTTAGCTTCCATGGATGTCTCCTTTGCGCGTTCTATGTCAAACTTAGGTTCCTTTGTAGGATCCTTGTGAACCCATGTATCTTCCTCGGGCTGCTTCCCCTTATCATCCCCTGTGGTCGCACTGCTTCTGAGCATCATGTTCACATTTGGGTCTTCTTCGCGCAGTTTAGACCTCATCATTTGTATATTCTGAGTCAGAGGAGGCTGGAATACCCCTTTTGCGCCCATCTGTGAGATCAGCGTAGGGAAGTCTATTGTTTCATGATCAAACTGAGCACAGTATGAACAGGATATCCTTGTCAGGTTGGTACAATCGCAAGCATAGTGCCCTGGGCCTCTGCAATTGTAATAGATTAACTGTCCATGGCACCTTCCTGGTCCCATTTCTCCTCATCCTCGACCTCGCCCCTGAAATCCAGCGCACACCATCCCTGCAGCTGGGTCAAGGGCTCACATTTCTATTTGCATCCTATAGGCTGGGGTCCGATCCATCATTAACTCGTATTTGCTACAAGTGTGCTCATCATGGCCTACCGACCTGTAGAAATTACAAAACAACTGCTGGGGAGTCGATGTATACTTCTGCAACAAATGACAATTATACGTTGTGTGTTTTCTTCCTATCTGACAAATCACACACCATAACGGGGGTACCGCACTCAGCCCTTCCTGTGCCTCTAGTCTCAATGACATTGGCCCCCCTCTTGCCGTGGATGGAGATGGAGGTGAGGGAGGTGAAGTGGGAGGTGGAAACTGCGGAATGCACTACCTTATCAAACTGACCGCGCTTCTCGGGGAGACCTTAGCGAGCTCTTCCTCGCTCTCTCGCGAAGGTGAAATTAAGGGACTGTTTTCTAACTCTTCGTTGTTTTTGTAGATATTTCCGCTTCGTTTTGTCCCAAACATTATTGTATTCGCATGACCCTCTTTTCACATAACAAAATATTAATCCAGGTATTCAAAGATTTAATATAATTACCTCACGGTCCCTTGAGAAAACATCGTTCTACTTCATTGTAGCTCACATTCATGTCTACCGCAAACTCAGTGATAAATCCCCCTATTATCCAGTCGAGCCAATGGTCCACAACTCGCATGATCTTATCTTCTGATGCCTCTAGTTTGCGCACTAATTCTGGAGTCCACAATATTGGTTTGTTGAGGCTGCACCTTCCCTGGCTATCGGCTAACCTCGTGATCCAATCATACAGTTCAGAAGGAAAGGATGCAAAGAAAATCTCGTGGATTTCCATATACACTTAGCGATCGAGCCAATTTTTATCAGATACCTGCGGAGTTCTATTTTCTTGTGTCGTGAAATCGTGAATCTTCTTATCCAACCACTCTTCAATTTCCTTCTTTTTTGGGTTCCAGTGGCATGACATCAAACATCCCTTAGGCAGATCCCAGTCCCGGCAACGGAACCATTTGTTGGTTATGTGGGGCTTGACCCAGGTTTAGAAGTGATTTAGCCAAGCAACTCTCGGTACTACCAGCCCTTTCGGCAACAATCCATGGAGTGCAGATTTAGGTCTCACCCGAAGTAGTATGGGAGGGTGTTGGAACTAGGTTTCCACACCCTAGGGATGTCTTGATGAAGGTTTTGGAGGTTCATGGTCCGAACCTGCATGCTTACGCTGCCCCTCACAATAGCCTGTGTGCATCTCTATAAGGGGCGCGAATACAGTACTATCTTGATCTCGATCCTTACTGTGCTATTATATTAGTGCTTTGACTTAGTTTGTGCGGGCCCAATATTCTTATTACTTATTCAACTTTCAAGTAAGTGCGCATAATAAAAAGAAATATAAATTCATAAAGATAAACATAACCATATATGCACAATATTCCGAATCAAACTTATCTTTATTAATAATCCTTTTCAAGTTCAGTTCAATTACAGACTCGACTCCGCCCTGCGCACTCAGCTGCAGGGGTCCGCGCACTCAGTTGCGGACTCTACTAGGCCTCTGTGCACTCAGCTGCAGAGCCTCTTCCTACTACTATGACCCAATACACTTCATATCCACTTCTATTCTCTAACCATGCCTTTGCATCTATCTATTACTGCCTATTCCAAAACTATCTTTACACTTAGAGCCTCGCTCTATTTATACAATCCCATGGTTTGCGGACCATGGGTAGGCCGACACAACTTTACATTATTTTACAATTCTTAGGGCAGAAAACCCTATGACTCATCCTAGACTTTCGCACTCCGTGTTTTTACTTTGCAGAGTCTTTACATTACATTGACCAAAACTTAGGCTTTAAGCCCCAAAAACATGTTGTGGGGGGATCCGCTGCCCAACAGCTTTTTCATTACTTCATCGGGGGTATCAATTTCTGCGATATGGAATCTAAGGTCTGGAGAAATAGACATCCCTATCAACCCACATGCTTGATCTTGCTTATTTTCCAATTTGGCTAGCTTATCTTCATCTTGAGGTTTAGACTCTTGGCGTGAGGCTATTCTATAAATACCTTTACCTATGAGTAAATCCACCACGTAGGATAACTATTCAAAGTAGTTGGTGCTATCAAGAACAGATAGGCATGGATTTCCATTTTCAAATAAACTGAATATACATATGCTGAAAGTAAGCATTCCAATGGAAAGATCTTGAAAAATTAGGCAGAATAAAAATAAATGGCTTTCGGATGAAGAAGTTATGGATTTGTGAAGAACCATTGTTGAAGATGCCATCGAACCATGTGAATTTGGGAAGTTGATGATAATTTTATAGTTAAAAAAAAAATTCCCCTCTTTCCAAACTTATTCTAATTATCTCACCTTTTAAAAAAAGATTACTTTAGGTGACCCACTTTTATAAATAGGTGAGAGTCACTATCCACTAAAATTGTAACTTAAACAAAAGAGAAGGTGACTTTAGAATTATAAGTGACTCACTTTTTATAATGGGTGAGAACACTTTTATATAAAGTAACTTTAAAACATAAGTTACATGTGCTTTTTGAAAAAGTAACTCAACAAGAAGAAAGTTTTGAACCCAAGACCTCTATTCTCATAAAGTAACTTTAGACTAAGTGAGCTAGTTAAAAGATTTAGTAATTGTTGGAAAGGAGGAAGGTTTTTTTTTTTTTTTTGCTCACTGAAGCTTTGGGGTGTGTGCTTACTTGAAAAACCCATTTTTTCCTACAAAAAAAAAACAACCACATAAACCAAACAAACAAGCAAAAGTACCCAAGCCTTATCGCTTTAAGTTAGATTTGGGGTTAGTTCCCTGGAAACTAGATATTTTCCTCAATGTTTTTGATTTTCTGAGATCACACTAAGGCGCGATAGAAAAGAGAATACACATGAGAAAAATCCTTTCTTTCTATTTTTGGTTTGCCCAGATCGCACAGAGTTGTGGGGTAAAGAGTATACGTAGAAATGAAAGGTTTAGATCCGGTAATAATTATTTTTTTTATTTTTTTATATCTGACTATAAACCAAAATAAACAAAGAGATAAATAGCTATCACTGCAAATAAAGACTATATACCCAAGATCTTAAAAATGAAGTAGCTACGGCTACCGAAAACTTTTTTGCATGAAACGAGAGGGGTTCCTCATTGAAACAGATGCTCATAACAAAATAGAGCAGTCCTCTTGGCCTGAAAGGGGTCAGAAACAATAGATTTAGGAAATGACAATTGGATGCAGTTGTACTGGCTTTGGATTTTGATAACCCACTGATGCAGCCCTCGAATGACTCTAATACCATGTAGGAATTTACAGGGTAAGTTCCTTAGATTGAACACCAAAGGACACCACTCATAAATAGATCACAGATCATTACACTGACATTCTTGACATGGTTAAAACCCTCAAAGAGGGAAATATTCCATGACCTGAGCCAACACGGCCACTTTAGGCAATATTATTAATAAAAAAAATAAAATTTACATAAGCTTCTCTCATAAATGGTCACAAGACAAATGACTGTCCATGATCTTTAAATAGAGATCATGGACCAATCAGGTGTTAAGCCATGGATCAAGTATTGGTAATACAAAGGACAGAATGAACCATCAGATAACTTCATCTCTAGAACATATCATGATTTTCAAATTATAAGCTACAAAAAATACATACTAAAGAAACACACTTTACCTAACTATACACTAGACCAATTTATGCTTAATTATTTCCTATGTGTCAGAATATCTTAACAATTCAAAGACTGACCAAAAAATGGAATATTAGAGGGAGGCGACATTGAAACTTTGTTTTTAATTCCAAATTGGAGAACTTTTTATGAAAGGATCTCTGACAGGGAGAGGCACTTGGTGACAAGAATTCAAAAGAAACAAGGGCAGAGCATGATTACAAAGGGTAATAGACCCTTGACAAGATCCTGAAGGCCTGAGCACCCAAGTGCCAAGCCGCTGGTAATGGCATCCAGTTCTGTGACAGAGTTTCAATAAGGACGCTGATAGAAAAGGGGCTAAGAGCATTGGGATAATATGATTTCGTAACTTTTATTTTAATAGAGTTATGATGGTCGGAGGCTTAGATAACACAACACCTAATTACTACACTGATGGTCATAAGAAAAGGTTCCATGGAGGAAACATAAGAAGGGAGCTAGGTGCATCAAAGAGCTGAAATCCAATTGGGACTTTGTAATTTGTAATGTTCTCTTAAATAAAGTTGCGATGCACAAGAGCTCTGAAATATCAAATGTTGTATTGTATGAAAGCTCCTAATCACAGGCAGTGGTTCTATGAAGAATAAGCAATAAGGAGCTAAGCAAAGAGGAGCTAGGGACATCAGGAGTTTGTGATTTTGTAACTTTCTTTAGATAAGAGTTACAATATATTAAGGTCCATTATTGCAGCCCCTAAGAACTATATTGATAGTCACAGGTGATGGTTCTATGGTGTATGAGAAATAGGGAGCTAATCACAAAGGGGGTAAAGGCATCGAAATTTGGGTTTTCATAATGTCATTTTAAATAAAGTTACGATGAGTCGTGACTCCAAAGTTGCACTATGCTAATATTACAGGATGTATTGGGCCCCGATAATGTAGAACAGAGCTAATAAAAGATGGATGGATCAGAAGATAAGTTGAAGAGAACCTCCTAGTGCAACCACATCAAATCACGACCAACTCAAAAGTGAGGATTCATGCAGTTAAAGGGAGAAAGTGACAAGCGTATTGGCAAGTAACCATGGAGGAATATTATGGCATAGGTGTGGCTAGATTAGAGGCAGTCAGAGGAATCAACGTGGAGATATTTTGCTGTGTCGATCATGACACCTCTTGTTTCTCATGTTTGTTAATTTTTGCATGTTTAAGAAAATAATCATATTTTTTATGTAATCATTAGGACAACTAGAACGCCCACGTGCTTAGACAACTAGTAGTTCAGACAATTTTCACACTTTGAAGATATTTTGTAACTATGGTTTGGAATCTCTCCCTATAAATAGGGAGAAAAAACGCATTAGAAGGGTTCTATATTTTCTGGTTCTGGTAGTTCTATTTTCTTATCCCTGTGGTTGTAGTTGTTTCACATATTTCTCAAGTTTGGGCCATTGGACATGTATTTTCATTACCAAAGAGAAATAAAGAAGTTCTGGTGATTCCAATAATTTTGGATATGCAGTATGTGTTCCTCTTTTGTATTTCACTTCATGTGTGTTTTTCTTCTTCAGAAATTATTTAATTGTAACTGCCAGATTCACTATTAAATCCCTGATTTCCTTATATTATGTTGTAGCATACAGTACCTGAGAAGTTACAAATTTACTTATGATGTGATAATAGACAATATCTGTAAAATCATAGATTTTCTAATTTTATGTGATAGAAGATGGTACCTGTGAGACTTGCATATTTACCTATGTTGTGTGATAATAGATAGTACCTGTGAGACATTGAGATGAAAGCCTTAAAATGCACTCCATAATTTCTGCACTTCATTCCTTTTATCCTTTCATGATTCTACTGGGATTTGTTGCATAGGATTTTGTGTTTATCCAACCCTCTGCATTGAGTTCCTTCCTTATTTTTCTCCTTCCCATCTTACTGCAACGACAAAATTTAAGTTGCATTCTCTGTGTGTTGGTCAACAAACCCGAAACATTTATTCTTGGGAATGATACCTTGTTCATGTGTATATTGAATCTACCTCTAAGAAAGGAAATTAAATGAACTCCTAAATTCATTCTACATTCATCTCTTGAGATGCACTGAATTATCTTCAAGATAGACCACGATGTCTTAGGCACTGACCTCTACTCAACCTGGGGGTTGTCTCTGGGACCTACAATAGTTTGAAAGTTCCTTTGAAATGGAGGATGGCTGCCACTTGTCTCCTTTTCCAAATGTCCACTATCTTAGGGTATTCTAGAAGGATGGCATGAGTTTTGGTGAGCATGGAGGGCTTTGGATGCTTGAGCTTGATCCATAGTGTCTCCCTTAGTTCCCCATCCAATGATTTCTTCACTTCCTCTTCCCCAATTTCATTTTGCATCAATGAAGGTTCCAGGATTAACAGTTGTGTGTCCCCAAGTATGGGTTTGGATCCCATATGGGCATGTTAGTAAGCACAGAGTTGTGGATGTAGAATTCATAAATTTTAGCTTTGTCCTCCATGCTACATTCCAAGAAAAACTCGATGAAATATATAACAACCCTGGTTAAAAATCCATGTAGTAAAGTTAATAAAGGAAAAATAATAACCATGGTCATGGGACACGTATTCCAAGCTGAATGTTGGGAAAAAACATAGTGAAAGGGATCACTTGTGATTAATAAATGGCTATGGAAATTGACAAAGGCTTTGGAAAGGCATGAGATATTTATTCGCATTTTGTTTATGAAAATAAAAAAAATAGGAGAAAAGGAAGGTGAAAGGTCACAGGTTGCATGTGAGGAGGGAAATGGAGGAAAAATAATGGAAAATGAAGAAAATAGAGTCCTCATTAATAAAAAGGCTTCTGATTATCAATTTGTAGCTTTTTTTAGTTAATCTTTTTGTCAGTTCAGTTTTGGAGCTCTTGTTCTCTACTCTATCTCTTATACTCTTGGACACTTACATTTTTCTTGGAGCACTCTTGGAGCAGTGCGACATACTTGGGATTTGGAGAGATAAGGGAAAGGAAGAGATGGAAAGTGCAAGTGGACATCGGGATCAACATCTACAATGAGTTTTATTGTAGGTACCGAGTTGCATGTATGGTTTCCTTGCTAGTTTTGGCATGCATGGCACATGCATGTGGTTTCTTAGTTATGATTTGTCATTGGCATGGGGGATTTCCTAGATTGACATTGGCTTTTTAATGCCTTTCCATTTCCTGGATAGCCATGGTGGTGTGGGTTTCTTTCCTTTTTTTTTTTTTGGTTCTCATGTCCCTCATCATTGTGGGTTGATTTACTATTTCCTAGAGCCTTAGTTGGACAAACACTATGGAATCCCTATAACAACTTGGGTTGAGTTACTAGTCCTGGAAGCCTTGGTTGGAAAAACTCTCTGGATCTCTTGGTGGGTTGAATTACTAGTCCTCGAAGCCCTGGTTGGACAAATTCTCTGGAGCCCGACAACAATTGTGGGTTGAGTTACTAGTCTTGGAAGCCTTGGTTGGAACAAATGCTCTAGAGCCCTAGACAACTTGGGTAGATACCAATTTGGTGATGGTTAGTGATGTCTGACCATGAGTTGGAATGACTATTTGAGGGTTGAGGTGGTTTGGCCTTTGTAAGCCTTGGTTTGGTTTTTTTTTAATTTGTTTCTTGAGATCCCACATTCATGCTTGGGATATGGCATGGGGGTGATTGGCTAAAAGAGAGCTTTGGTTCAGCCCAATCTATGGTCGGGTGGTATGTGGAATTCCCTGACTTAGTTGGATTTGCATATGTTAATAAGAGCTCCTTTTCCCTGGTATTTTAATGAGTAAATGTGATTGATGTTACGTGGCTTTAATGGTTGTTTCCTCATTGATATATCTCTAGTTATTTGTTGGTTATAAGTATATTTTATGGTAGTTATGATGTATGGGTCTTGTCATGTTCTGGTTAGTATATGAAATGTTAGTGAATGAATGACATAATAGATAAAAATGTAGCTATTGTGTGGAGATATCTGTCCTTTTTTATGGTTCTCGGATAATTATGAGACCCATATGCTCAGATATGTTGTTATGACCTCTAGATTACAAGTTTGTGATATGTTTGACGAAATGCCTATCATGGCTAGTAAGGGTTAGATCAATTCGTTGTTCAAGTGTTTGCATTAGTACCATTGTTTCGATGCTATTTTTCATTTCTGGAAGTTTCATGAAGTTTTGGGCAATGGCCTGAGTTCTGGACTTGAAAAAGGTGGCACAGAATTTGGGGTCACTGGCACTGAACTGCCTAGAAAAGGCCATAGTCACATGGATGTCTTGCTTTTGGAATGATTGGAGGGTCCCAGTTGCATGCATGCCTTGTCATGGGAGCGACTGAGGCTCTAGGGTAGTGAAAAAGTAAGTTATCTCAGGGGTTGGACGCCTGAAGGTGTTGGTTATCTTTTGTAGCTTCTGAGGAATGTCAATTTGGTCTTGTCATGGTAATTCCACTTCCATAACTACACATGGGGAGTTGAATCATATCATAGTAACTCTTCGTCATATGTTTACCCCAGTGGACCAATTAGCTTGGGTAAATGTGGGAGGAGGGTGTAACATAGTGGTATTAGAGCATGGTTCTTTTCTCCCTGGGTGATGTCTGGTTTCCATTCTCCCTGGATGAATGTGTTGTCACATGTACATGTCAGTTACATATGTGTACTTGTTCTTGGGGCTATGTGCTCATTGTGTATGCATGGTGGTGGTCATGGTCGTCGTTGTGGTTTCATGTATAAGTTGATGGTGCTGTTGTCAGAATGTGTTCGTCATGAATGCATGTTAGTGTTTATATGTACTATGTATGCATGCGTGTCATACATATGTTTTTATGCATGCATTGTGTCTGTTCGGTGTTGTAGTTGTGGCTTCATGCATTGTAACTGGATGATGATTGAGATGATGTCGATATACTGTGATGATTATGATTATACATGTATTGTACTAATCTGGTTGATCTTGTAGACGATATATCCTCCCTGAACTAAACTAAGGTATGTTGGTTTATTTATGGTTTGGTTTAGCTGACATGATATACATTATAGTAGGAGAAGATCAAATATGAATATTAAGATGGTAGACTACAACTCACGAGATTCTCCCTATAGATCAGATGAGAAACACAGTGAGGGATATTATCCCGACATAGAAGAAACTCTGAGAAGTTTGAAGGCAGAAATAAGGAGTTGCAAAGAAGATAATGACTAAATAATTCAATCACAAGAGAGACTTGCTAGGGCAGAAGAGAATCAAGAAAAAGTCAATGTGATGATTCTTTAGAGTTTATCAGACTTGCAAAGACAAGGACCGCTTAGAATCCATCATGGATAGGAGGATAGGACTAATGGAGCTTATGGTAAAAAGTCACATGATGAGCATAGGTTGGATAGAGATGACACAGTCAAAGATGTAAGATTATTGGAAACACCTGATAGACAAGGCAATGGACATGGGATTTACTCTAGTTCTAGTTTAGATAGGTATCATGGTCATAATCACTATCATCCTTACAAGAGGACTAACAGGGGATATTTTCCGAATGAGTTCAAGAAATAAAAGCCACCTACATTTTATGGGGAAATGACTAATTCATAGGATGCTGAAGCATGGTCGCTTGGGATTAATAAGTTTTTCAGGTTGCATGATTACTCAATGAACATGAAGGCCATAATAGCTACATTTAGCCTTAAAGGTAAAGAAAATATTTGGTGCGAGGATGTAAATAATGTCAGAGGTATTCATGAAGATGAGTTGAATTAGAGTGAGTTTGAGAGAATATTAAGGAAGAAGTATCTATCAGAGAGATATTATGATGACAGGGAAAAGGAATTCTATGAGTTGAAGATGGGATCTATGAACGATGAGGAGTATAATAACATATTTTTGGAGTTATTGAGATATGTTCGTTACCTCAAGGAGGAGAAGGCCAAGATTCGGAGATTCATCAGTGGGTTATCAGTAGCATTGAAGGAGAGGATTGAGTTTGACAAGCCTATATCATTGAAAGAGTCCATCCGGAAGCTAAAGCGTTGTTATAAGCAATCAAAGTGTAGATCTGATACTAAGCAAGACTGGAAAGGTAATGCTAAGAATAAGGGAAAATGGCATAAGAAGTGAAAAAGACCTTAGGACATAGGTAACAAATAAAATGCAACACCACCTAAGAAGTTCAATGCATCTGGTAGAGGGAAGGGATTTAGGTTTGAGGAGTAGAACAAGTGTGATGGTAGGAAACCTTTACAATTTTTGACTTGTGGTGGAGAGCATCGTAGGAGAGAATGTCCACAACATCAGGGTGGTAGACCATAGATCTACAGTGCTCAGGAGGCACAAATAATGGGGGATGTTGGACAAAGTATTCCTTTTATTTATGCAACACTAGATAATAGGAAAGAAAATCACTAAGCATCTATTATTGAGATGGATAGTAACGTTTGTGATCAAGTTGTTTCTATTTTGATTGACCCTGGATCTATTTATAGTTATGTTAATCCTGACCTAGTGGACAAGTGTGGTTTGAATAAAGAAATGCATGCATAGTCTTGGTTGGTACATTTCGCTATAGGTACTAAGAATAGAGTTCATCACTAGGTAAGATCTTGTGCTTTTGAGTTGAATGGTATGCCTACATCAACACATCTGAATGTGCTTCCATTGGGATCATATAATATTATTTTGGGTATGGATTGGCTATATCTTCATAGGACTAAGGTGGAATGGTATGAAAAAGCTATTGAGTGGTTGGATGACAATGGAGAACAAAGGATCTAATAGGGTAAGAAGAAGGCAAAACCAATTAGAATGGTGACAACTATGTAGGAAAAGCACAACCATTGGAAAGGGTGTGCGTTATTCATAGTGCATATTTCCAGTGACAAAGGTAAGGGAGTTGAGGATGCAAATGTCTTGATTAGGTACCCAGTTTTACAATAGTTTCAGGATGTGTTCCCAACAGAGATTTCAGAGTTGCCACCACACAAGGAAGTGGAATTTTCTATTGAGTTGGTAGTAAAGGCATCACCAACATTAAAGGAACCATACAATATGAGTGCACTGGAGTTGGTGGAGTTTAAGTTGCAGTTCAAGGAAATGCTTGACAAGGGATACATTAGGCCAAGTTTGTTGCCTTGGGCTGCACCAATGTTGTTTGTGAAGAATAAGGATGGTACTCTCAGGTTATTCATTGATTATAGGAATTTGAACAAAGTGACCATCGGGAATAGGTATTTGTTGCTAAGGATTGATGATTTGTTTGACCAGTTGAAGGGAGAAACAATGTTCTCCAAGATTGATCTGAGATCAGGATACCATCAGGTATGCATTAAATAAAAGGACATCTACCAGACTTATTTTTGGACTAGGTATGGGCATTATGAGTTTGTTTTAGTTCCATTTGGTTTGAATAATGTTCAACCTACCTTTATGTGCTTGATGAATAGTGTGTTGTGTCCTTAGATGGAAATGTTTGTTATTGTATTCATTAATGATATATTGGTATATTCTAAGAATGAGGAAGAGCATGCTGAACATTTAGCAGCACTATTGAGATTGTTGAGAGAGAATAAATTGTATGCTAAGCTCAATAAATGTAGTTTATTTTAGATAGAGGTACACTACTTGGGGCATGTGTTTTCCAAGGAAGGAATAACAATGGATCCAAAAAAGATAAGGGATGTCATGGAGTGGGAAGTTCCTAGAAATGTGGATGAGGTAAGATCATTTATGGGGTTAGTAGGTTATATAGGAGGTTCATCAAGAACTTATCATAGATTGCTTATCCAATTACATCATTGCAAAGGAAAGGTAAGAAATTATAATGGACAAAAGAATGTGCAACTATTTTTGATCAATTGAAGAAGCTATTGACAAATGCTCTAGTTCTAAAGATTGTAGATTAAGATAAAGATTTTATGGTAGGTACAAATGTTTGTAAGAGAGGACTTGGTGGAGTCTTTATGCATGAGGGATAGGTGGTATGATATGAATAAAGGAAACCAAATGAGTATGAGCAAAATTTTCTGACACATGATCTTGAGTTGGCAGTGATCATCCATTCTTTGAAGATGTGGAGACACTATCTTCTCGGAAGGAAGTTTATCTTGATGAGTGATCACAGTGGATTGAGGTATTTATTTGACCAACTAAATCTAAATGCCAGGAAAGCTATATGGTTGGTCATGATCAGTAATTTTGAGTTTGAGATTAGGTACACTAAAAGTAAAGAGAACAATGTTGCAGATGCTCTTAGCAGGAGAGTACAGGTAAATCACATAGTAGCTACAAGTTCATATGGGATAGATTTACAGGATCAAATCTTATAGGCAGGATAGTAGAATGGTAAGTACATGGAGCTTATGCACAGGTTACGATAGGGTACAGGTGATCAGGATGGGAATTTTTTATCTCACAACAGATGGTTTAGTCATATTTATGGACATGATATATGTACCAGACAACACTGAACTCAATAAGATTATCTTGAGGGAATTTCATGCTAATCCATATTCAGGTCACCTAGGATATTAGAAGACATTAACAACTGTGAACAAGTTCTACTTTTGGTCAAACTTGAAGAAAGAAGTGGTAGAGTTTGTGGCTAGGTGCTTGTTTGGAGCGAGATCCTCCAATTGCAGTTTTGGGGCTAAAAGCCCATCTTAAGTCAATTTTTGTAATATAATTGTAAAGACTCCACATTTTCTGGTCGTGGAGTGCGAAGGTGTTATGCGTCAAAAATGGTAGTCCATTGTAAGAGACCTACCCATGTCCGCGAACCATGGGATTGTATAAAAAGAGCTAAGCTCTAAGTAGTTTAAAAAAGAGAGGAATAGAATGGCAGATCATGTAATAGAGTGATAGCTCTGAAGAAGAAGTCCACTGTAAGAGACCTACCCATGGTCCGCAGACCACAGTATTGTATAAAAAGAGTTAAGCTCTAAGTAGTTAAAAAAGAGAGGAATAGAATGGAAGATCATGTAATAGAGTGATAGTTCTGAAGAAGAAGTCTATGTCTTGGGTCGTAGTGTAGATAGAGGCTCTGCAGCTGAGTGCGCATAGGCCTAGGGTAGAAGTCCGTAACTGATTGTGCGGACCCTTGCAACTGTGTGTAGGGTGGACAATGTCTGTAAACATTTGGAAGATATTAATAAAAGGAGTTATTCTACAATTTCTGTGTCTTTGTTCTGTTGATGTGCTTGAATATTTTATGTATGAATTTCCTTTATTATGTTGATATGATGCACAAATGTATGCAATTACATTGAATAATCAAACACAATTACGAATATCTGCTTATGCGGCATTAAATTTAACTATTTGATGAGCTAAGCAAATCCCTTATGATAATTGGGGAATTTGCATGGCATGCTACCATAGCAGCGTGAAGGTACCGAAGCCATAGATTAGGGTTGTGCGAAGGTCGATCATAAAATTTCACGAAGGTATTAAAGGCTGGAATAGAGGGTTTGTCTTGAAAGCCCTAGAGTGAAGCCGCCCGTGTGAAGGCAGGGATAGAGGGAGTCAAATGACATCACAACCATCTCAGGGTGTGGAAATGTGGTTGCAGCATATCCCCATACTGCTCCGGGTGAGACTTCGGTCTGCGTTCCATGGGCTGATCCCGAAAGGGCCAGTAGTGTAGGGATTTGTTTGGCTAATTAACATTGAACCTAGGTTAGGCCCCCTCAAGCCAACAAATGGTTCCGTTGCTGGGACCAAAATCTACATAAGAGATCTGTGATGTCGTATCACTGGAATCGATCTAAGAGGGAGATTAGAGACTGGTTGGATAGAAAGATCCACGAATTCGTAGCGCAAGAAAATAGAAACGCGTGGCTGACAAAGGAAAAATGGTTGGATAGATACTTGTATACAAAGATCCATGAGATATTTTTCTCCTCCTTCCCTATTGAGCTATACGAGTGGATCACGAAGCTAGCAGATAGCCAATGAAGGTGGAAAATTGACAGTCCTATTGTGTGGACCCCGGAGCTAGTGCGAAGGGTGGAAGCATCAGAGGATAAGATCACCCATGCTATCGATCATTAGCTCAATTGCGTCATAGGAGGATTCATGACTGAATTCGCGGTTGACACCTCAGTTAGCTACAACGAAGCGAAGTGGAGCTATTTCAAAGGACTGCAAGGTAAGTACGTAAAATCTTTGAATACTTGGATTAAAATGCTATTGTGCGAAAAACGGGTTATGCAGTTACCTTGATGTTCGGGACTACGAGAAGTAGAAAAACTTATAGGAATGAAGGAAAAAAGGGTCCGGAGTATAGTTCCTTGATTTCACCTCCACGAGGCGATGAAGAAGGGATAGCGAAGGTTTCTCTGCGAAGTGCTATTCAATTAATAAGACAAGGATTCCCTCGAATACCACCTCTGCCCACACCACCTCGGAATTCACCACCCTCACCTCCAACTTCACCCATACCACCTCCACCTCCACCGCGGTTCAGTATGGCAAATACAGTGAAGCTACCTTTGTTCAAAGGCTTGGGAAATGAGAACCCGGACCAATTCTGGTTCATTGTGAGGGCTGTATGGAAGCTCAAGGAGTTACAGATGATCATATCAAGAAGGTGACACTGGTTAGTGCTTTTCAAGATTGTGCGCTAACCTGGTATATTAAGTACTCTAATGATAACCCGAATGCTGGAGTAGTAGACATTCAGGAATCACTGAATAGGGAATTTAATATCCCTAAATATGAGGCACAGTCGATTTTTGGATTCAAACAGATTACGATGCAACTAGGTGAGACACCTTGGGGACTAGATCAGAGGTTGAAATGTACAATCCACGAAGCCAACATGACAAATGGATAGCATCACGAGTGGTTTGTGGCTTAGCTACTACCACACTTAAGGAGTGCGTTGTCAAGTAGAAGATAACAAATCAAGCAGAGGCCTTGGAGATTTCCATGAGACTACATGAAACTCCAATGCAAGATCCTAATATGGAGTTCAGCTTATCCATGTGCAGGTGAAGAATCTGTGCCTTGAGATGAAAAGTTTGAAGCAGGACAGGACGATTCAACCAGAGGTACGTGAGGAGGTATGGTGCTTGAAATGCAAGAGTCAGGGTCATGACAAAGACCATTGCCCGATCTTTGCAAACTATATTGCAGTAGGGGGACCGATGCTCTTAAGGCTAGAATCTCAATCAAGACCTAGCGCAGGGCCCACATTATGGTGTGTTATCTTTCAGGTAGCAGGAAAACATGCCACAGATAACTGTCACTTACTACAGAAGCTTGTACAGACACCGCAACAACTTTCTACAACTTTTGTAGGTTGGTAGGGCATGATGAGTGTACTTGCAGGAGCTATGAATTGATGATGGATAGAAGTCCCACCTATAGGGTTCAGGCCAAAACGCGGCCCCTTGACCAGAGCGCAAGAATGGCGTGGGCAGGATTTCAGGGGCGCGGAAGAGGTCGAGGTGGAGGAGGACCTGGTAAGGGTCGAGGAAAGTTGATTTGCTACAATTGTGGAGGACCAGGACACTATGCCCATGATTGCACTAATCCAGCGCGTTCGTCGTCCAAGTATTGCACACTATTTGATCATGAAACAAAAGACTGTCCTATGCTCATAGCTAGGATACGTGACAAAGGGGCACTACCACCTCCACCGACTCAGAACCTGTAAATGATGAGATTTGAGTTGTGCAAAGAGCATCCAAATGTAAATATAGTACTTAGAAGTGGAATCACGACGTGAGATGACAAGGGGAAATAGCTAGAAGACAGTACATGGGTTTGCAAAGCCCCAACAAAGGAGGTTGAGATTGATTTGGAGCGCACACGTACCTTCATGGAAGATAAGAAGAGCTTCACTGAGGCCTCCACCTCAGGAAGAAAGGATAAGCTTGAGCAGGAAATGGAGCCCTCTATGCTCACAACTTTCCTACAAACCTATATGACGTTACTACACGACAGTAAGGCTGTGAAAGGGTTATAAATACTCATCAATAAATGCGCTAGAACCGTGCCAGGTGAGCCACACGTAGTACGAAAGATTGGAAAGAATAAAACAAGGAGGGGACTGGTGGGCTCCAGTATTGCAGCAATGATGCTACAACTCCTGGGACTCCCTTCTTTACTTTTATCAACCTGGTAGTTCGTAACAAACTTGGAAGCGACGGTGTTGTATGCACAAGTACTAGCTCTTGCCGCAGGCTGTCACTTGATCAACTGGCACAAGTCCGCTAGGAGCTTAAGCCAACTTATATGAGCTCTTAGAAGAATCTTTTAACTGTGATGGATGAAAGCTAACTCAAAGGAGGCTAATCTACTTGTAGAAAGAAGCTGAAAGCTGAAAGGAAATGCAAACCCTAGAAAACCCTAGTTTTACCGACTAACCCTACTGGTGCAAGAAAAGAGATGAAAGTTGCAGAAATGGATGCCATTGACTCTTGGAAAGGTGAAATGCATGTGACTAAGCTACTTCTAAAGGAAAATATGGAAAACACATCTTTTTGTATTTTTGAGTAATTTTGCAGAATTATTATGCATGTGCTTTAACTATTTTTAATTGTGCAGGGGTTTATTGGCGAAAGGAAATGGAGTGGGAATTTGCAGGAGGTTGGGAAGGTGAGAAGAAGGCCTAAAGGGTCCCTAGCACCATTCCAAAGAGTTTCTCAGCGATTAGATCTCGAGAAACTTCTCACGTGATCTTCTACAGGAAGTTAGCAGGGGTTCTACAGGAAGAGACGAGAGAGGATTTTGAGGGTTGATGGAGGAAAAATGGTGGGAAAGTGGAATTGGTGGATGTATGAGGATGTGAAGAGGTCTATGACCTGGTAATGAGGCTAAGGAGTGATGAAGACGGTTGGATTTGTTCAAGGATGGAGGGAGCAATGTTGCACAAAAATGTAGAAATTAGGTCAAATTGGAAAAGTGTGGCAAATGAAGGGAAGGAATCCAGAATTTGGGGTTGGAGGAGGTTGTATGATGAAGGAAGGATAGGTAGGGATGTATTACAGGTGATCTGCACACTCTCTCTAAAAAATAATCAAAGAAAGACTAGAAAAATCAGAGATCTATCTACTTTGACCTAATCTGACCTAAAAACCAAAAACATGATGAATAGCAAGTTGTGAACAGGAAATCATGCAAGATAACTATGTAAACCTAAGAAAGAACAGATCTAAATATGCAAGCACAACTGGTATCAACTTTTCCAACTAAAAATCTAACACTTGCAATTGCATTGAAAGGAAAAACAATGTTTTTGTGGCAGCAAGTATGCCTTGGTCTCAGCTCATGGTCCCAAGGAGGGAGAGATGAGATAAGGGATTGTTTGGTGGCATTTTTGCAGATATTTTCTATTATCAAACTGTCAAATCAACCTGAAGCATGAGAATCTATATTAATCATCAAAAGAAACCTAAGTAACAAAGCAAGATCTTAACCTAAATAGCAGAAATTATTCTATGAATGCAAAGAAAACACATAATAGTACACAAAGGAGGTACTGGCACTTGGGTTGGGCCCAACCCCAAGAGATATAGCCTCCTAATAAAAGCTCAGAGCTGGTGCAAAGTGAAATTTATCTCCATTACTAAAAAAATAACCATGTCACAAAAATGTTTACAACAAAAGCTTGAAAATGAGCTAGAAGGCAGAGCAGCACCAAAGTGTGAAAAACAACTGTTCAAGAGCTAAACTAAAAAGGCTTGAAGCCTCCTACTTATGCACCACAAGGACCTCCAACAACCCTCCTTAACTTGAGGGGCTTGGCTGCTCAAAACTGTAGGTAATCAGCCACTTCACAAAAGCTACTCGGCTGCCCTTGGAAATCGTCTTTGGTGGGCTGCTGAACTTTGAGCTGATGGTGGAGAAATCGAGGAAGGGGCCATTTAGTGTAGGAGACACCCTTCCTACTAATCCTCAGGCTTGTTCCCTCGTATTTGGCTGTCAAATGGCTCATAAATGCTTGACCTTGGTCCAAACGATGTCCAAAAATCTGCAATAAGCACGTATTAGACTTCATGGTCAAGTGACTATTCTCATTCATTCAATTAACATAAATATACTCAAAAGCATGCATAAACTATGAATAATGGTGGATTAATCGAGAATAATAGGCAAAATAAGCCCAATAAGTTACTCATTTTTGGGGCTCATCATCACCCCCTGCTAAATGTGTTGCTCATCCTCTGAGAAACTAATCCAGCTCATCATCTTTGATTGCTTTGATTGCCTCTCTAACATCCCAAGCTTCCGAGGTGATGTCCTCTTCTCAGTCATGAAACTCTGCTTTTCTCTCTACTTCCTCCCATTTCCTGTGCTCTTCTTCTTCTTTGATCCCTTCCAGTAGTCCCAAAAGCAAAGGAGGACTGAAATTCAAGCCGATCCAGTTGGCCTGTAGAGTTTGCATTGACTGTTTATAAAGTGGTACCCTTGCGAAGGCCTCCATCATCCTTGTTGGGGAGTGGTACTCTCTGATTTTTAGACTGTGGGACAATGTGTTCCATCTCCTTGTGCAAGCATGAATGCAGTTATCACCCAACAGTCTCTCCATGTCCTCAAAGTGGGCAATGGCCTGAGCTTGCTTTTCAATGTAGTCTAGGAGAACCTGCGGGTTGTTGGCAAGGTGCTGATGGGCATACAGTAAAGCTGAGGGATCTTCTGGTTCTGCTCTGATCATGAGTGGATCACTTAGCTCCATGTTCATAACATTCCGAATCACTGCTGCCCTCTTTTCCTCATGGTTTAACCACGAGGCCATGGCCATGAGTTGCACATCTCCCAACGTAGCATTGGGGTCCCACAGATTCATGTTTGGAAGGGACAAGTTGTTTAAATAGGATTCTGATAACTTGGCCTTATCTTCTGCTGAGCTACTGTCACACAAGTCCATAAACTGATGGTAATTCTGAAATGGAATGGTGCCCCTCTGGGCCAAGGTGTTAATTTGAAATTGCAACCATTGATCTTTAAGATATAAGGCATATGACTTAGCAAGTTGCCTACATTGTAAGGATTCTATTGCCCAGCTGGCCATGCAGGGAATTTGGGAATCTTTTTCTTGCAACTGTCGTTTTAAACCCTGTATCTTTTCCACTGCCTGAGACTCATGTTCTTGCAATAGTTTTGTGAGCATCTCCACATTAGCTTGTAGCTCTTCCTCCTTCTACTGTTTCTCAGTTGTGTCCTTATTTGCTGGAGGTCCTTCTTGCTACTGTTGCCCTCCCAAAATGGACAGCCTACCTTCCTTGTGGACTTCCTGTAGCTGCAACTATTTTTTCAGCGGCTCATTCTCCTCCTGCAGCTGGGCTCTTTTGCAGCTTTCTACATGCCTGGCCATGGCCAGTTCTCCTCTTAATTCTTTTAACTTCTCCTCCGTGTGGTCTATTTCCTCAATTCCCTTAGATTTGGCAATTGTCATCCATGTGTGTGTTCTGATCCTTTCTTGTTCCAATGCAAAGAAGAGTGGCACAACAAATTTCTATGGGATGAATTTACCACCCTCTAACAGATTGTAATATGAGCCCAAGCTAAGCTGAGGGGTAGGTTCAGGTATTTCTTTAGTTTTGCTCTCCCTTGTGATTGTTTAGCTACTTTCTCCTCCAATTTCTCAGTCTCTTTTAACTTGGCTAGAGTTTCCTGTAGAGATGTTGCAGTTTCCTATAGAACTTCCTTTGAGTCCATCGACTTAATTTTCTCTTTCCATGTAGAGGTTTTTGGGCTTCCTCTTTCATAGGTGATGGATATCTTGGAAGGAGACTCTTCCTTCTATTTAGTGGGTGAGTCCTCAATGACAATTGGCTCCTTTGGCTATGGCCGAGGTCTGCTCACTTCGATCCTTGTGCTTCTCCTTGCTTTAAAGTACATGGAGGTTTGCCTCTTTCTCTTTCCTTTTTGTTTTGTAGGTGTACTTAAGGCAGCAAGCACAATTGCTACCTCCCATGCCAACATCTCAGGTGATTTCTCCTTTTGCTGTTCTTTTTCCTTGCTTCGTATAGAAATCTTTGTGTCCACTATTTCTGTTTGTATTACTGATATCTCAGGGTGTGTCTTTTCCTTTTGTTTCTGTGTGCCTGCTTTGGCTGTGGCAACCTTCATTTGGGTTTTCTAGGTATTTTCGTTTCTACTTTGCATCCTCTTTTCCCTTGGTGTTTTTGCGGTTGTTTCTTCCTCGGTCTTAGGCTCAGTAATTTGGCCCATTTCCACTTTTTCTTTCTGTGCTTGAATGTCCTGTGTTCCTTCATCATTATTTTTCTCACCTTCTTCAGTGTGTTCTTCCTCCTCACTGCTAGATGGGGTAATGTTTTCGGCCAATGTTCTAATATTGTCATCTCTGGACATGTTTCTGAAGATTTCCCAAGATATGGGGACAATGTAGGTGTGCAAAGCATCCTCCACCAATAGTTTGATAAGCCCATGATGGGCCAACTGATTTGGGATCCCTTCATTTAACTTCGTACCACATTCAATTAGTGACTGAAGAAGGAAATAGGGGATGCTCAGTTTCTTGGCTGGAGGAAAGTCAATCCCATGCCTTAGTTCACACATCAACCTGAAATGATATCCATAGATGATGCTAAACCTCCCTTCACATGTGATATACTTCATAATTTCAAAACTAACTTCACTCTAGAGAGGAGGCAAGCTGGTTCTTCTAACTTCGTTTTTTTCTTCTACAGGACGCTCCGTGGGTAGAAAAAATGACTTCTTAGTAATTTGGCCCAATGATCTCTCTTCTTTGCTCCAAGGGAGCCCCAATGGTAGACCAGTAACTGCACTGATGAGCTCATGGGTGAGTTCTAGGGTCAAACCCCTAAAACTAACTATGTCATGTGTTTTTGACTGTGGTATCAGGGACATTAAAAAATCCTCAGTTATCTCCTCATCATGACCCTGAATTTTGTCAAAGAAGGATATCCAATTTACTTGGGTGAAAAGGTCCACCACCTCAGGATGCTCATGCAATTTGCTAGAGTTCAAGGGCTCTTTCTTTCCTTATGAATCCTCTTGGCATGGTGAGAGTGCTCTTTTTATGTTTTATTCAAAAAAGGAAATGCTCAGGCAACCAAACAGTGAATCTGAAATAGAGGATAGCTTGAAATTGGTTTCCCCTGAACCCAAGAAGGAATTTTTCGTGTGTTCAATATCAACTAGCAACAATTCCCTTGTTTTAAGACTGTTGTCACCCAGAATTCGACTGTCTGTTTTTGAAAAGAAGAATTTTGTTTTATAGATAGAGCATAAGGACATAAGTTCTCTTCCCAGCATATAGATAGATAAGTAAATTCAGTTTTTCACACACATAGAATGGTTTCTATGATTTTATATATCCTCCTTGCTGGAGAATTTAAAAAGAAACGTGGAGGAAATTTCTAATGCAGAAAAACTGGGGAAACTCAATGAAATATGTAGGCAACTTTCACGTTTTTTCAATACATAGGCAAACTTTTTCCTTTTGTTTTTCAAATTGATGTCGTTCAATTCACCACCTTGCACAAACAGTTTATGCACATAGAAGGTTTTTTTTCAAGCCTACCTCGTTTGGAGCTTCAAATTCAACGAAAATTCCAGGTTTCCTTTCCCCACATAGCTGTTCCGCCTTTCCTGTAGAACCCTTCCTGTAGAAAGCTCCCGGTTCCTGTAGAAAGCTCCCGGTTCCTGTAGAATGAAACTGTGCCTCCGATAGAGCCCGATGCGTGGGAGATTTTCGAAAACAGGCGGAAAAACTGGTGGAGGACGACTGGTTAACTATTTTTGGAAGCGGTGGATGCGTACTCCAGTCGAGGATCTTGTGAGTGCAGAGTGAACAGAAGGTGGTGCATGTTTTAGCCGGGCATCTTTTATCTGTGGCATGAGTCGTGGTGAGGGGATGAGGTGGCTGGACCAGACCGTTGGTTCGACATCACAGCCATAATGTTTCTATGTGTTTCTGACTGCCATCACCTCCTCTCTACCATTATCTGTCGCTACCACTACCAGTCCTGGTGATTTCTCCCTGAATGGACACTCCACACGTGTTAGCTGCACATCTCGTTGGCAATTTTGAATGTAACGGGGCTCGTTTGGATCCGACGAGGATATGTAACTAGCCATGGGTGGCCAGTTGACTGGCCACCGATTCCACTCAATCTGAACCATTCCCATAGGCATGTAGCTTTTAAAATATGATTTATGCAATTGACGAATGATTTTAGGCACTTACCTGTGTGGTCATGGCTGCATTATGCAGATTTAAGCTTTTGGAACCCATTCCTTCGTTTGCTGTTGCTGCATGCACACTGCATGCTTGGCTTCGGTTGCTGCTGATATTCTTACGTTCGAAAAGAGCTCTTTGCATGTTTCTTTTGCCATTCTTGGCTTTCCCTGTCTCCAGAGTGTGTCTTCCAGAGGAATTAGCTGCTACAAGATTCCTGTAGGATGTCCTGTAGCTGCTTCTCGTCCTGGAATGCAAGCTAGAATGAGCAAGGCTATACTGCTGACGAGGGTTTCGGCTGATGAGGAGTCTAGATGGAGATTGACAGGTATGGTGAGTGGGAAATTACTGCTTGATTTGTAAATAAAAGTTTTTGATGGCAGTATGAATAAAACAGGATTTCTGTGTGTGACTGTGTAGGCATATATAAAAAATGGGTGCAATGGAGGTGTACAGAGATAGAAAAAGGTGACATATGGTGATGAATGGAAACAAGGATGTGGACAGGTCTCATAGGTAGATTCCCAACCTTTGGATTCCCTTCTGAGATCAATTTTGCTCGTCTGTGGGTTCTACAGGATCTTCCTGTAGAAGACACAGAACTTCCTATAGAAGACACAGAACTTCATGTAGAAGGTGAAATCTTGGCCCAAATGAGATCAAATCTTAAGGAAGGGTAGTGGTCATGGAGGAATTGATTGTGAGGGATGCATGCAGCTTGGTGCTGACGTCCGTCTTTGTCTTGTGCGATCCTCCTAACCTGCAATGTCCTTCCTGCAACCTGCAATTTGTTCAACAGAAGTCAGATTTATTTTTTTTCTGTGTTTCTTATTTTTTTTCTCTCTTTTTTTTTTTTGAGACAGCCGAGGTGCCTCCAGGAGGTTTTCACCCTCACTGCTTGCCCTGGGCACCTCCAAGAGGTTTTCACCCAAGGATCTTTTATTCTTTTCCTGTTTTTTTTTTGGTGCTCAGAATGTGGGTGGGGTGGAGACAGGGGCCTGCTCCACCACCAGCATTGATTTATCCAGAGTTTCAATGAACTCCTACTTAGAAAGGGGCTTCTTGTAGAAATTCAATCGATGCCCATTGACGAGCATGGGGATGGCTTCTTCATCAACGGTCCTGATAAGAACTGAACCATTGTCATTACATTTCTCTATTGTATATGGTCCCATCCATCTTGTCCTCATCTTCCCTTTGAAATCCTTGTATCTTGAATCATATAAAAGTGCCCATTCTCCTGGCTCAAATTGCTTCTCTTTAAGGTGTCGGTCATGCCATATTTTTCTTTGAAGTTGGACCACCTCTAAGTGGAGGAGGGCCTACATTCTTTGTTCGTCTAGTCCATTCAGCTGAAGTAATCTTTCCTGTTGTGCATGGCTGAGATCTAGGTCCAGCTGAGCTGCCAACCTCAATGTGTTGTATTCAAATTCTATGGACAACAAAGCCTTCTTCCCTTAGACCAGCTCATAAGGTGTGAACCCTGTTGTAGTTTTCCAAGTAGTGTTGTAGGCCCAGGTGGCCTCAACCAAGGGATCTGTCCAATCTTTTCTGCTGCTACTCACCACTTTAGTCAAAATCTCTTCCAAAGCCCTGTTAGTGACTTCCACCTGCCCTTTTTGCTTGCGGATGATAAGGGGTGGAAGTTTTGTGCTTAATCTTGTGATGAGCAAGCAGGTCTTCAATCAGGTTAGAGGTAAACTGGCTTCCTTGATCTGTGACTAATTCTTCTGGGGAGCCAAACTTATAGAATATATTTTCCCTCAAAAACTCATCCACTTTTTCTTTTGTTGCTGCCTTGATTGCCTTTGTTTCTGCCCACTTTGTTAGGTAGTCCATGCACACAATGATGTAAGACTTTTGTTTTGAAGGAGGGTTGATAGGACCCACAAAGTCCATGCCCCACTTCTCAAATGGCTCGAAAGTCACCTGAGGTTGGAGGGGCATTTCATCCCTTGGAGTTGGTTTCCCCATCCTTTGACATCGGTCACATTGGTTGATGTATCTTTTGACATCTTGATGAAGAGTGGGCCAATAGTAGCCTGCCTGTAGAATTTTGAAAGCGGTTCTTTTTGTTGCAAAGTGGCCTCCACAGGATCCATCATGATAGGTTAGGAGGATGTCAAAAACTTCCTCCTCCCTGACACAATGCCTCAAAATCTGATCCGGGCCAAGTTTGAACAGGTTGCCCCCAATCCAAGTGAATGGGGCGCTTTTCCTCACGATCTTTCTCTTCTCTTTTGAGGATAGGTGTGGCAAGAATTGTGCTGAAACCAAGTAATTTGCTATATCAGCAAACCATGGAGAGAATTTTGAAATAACAAACAGGTGTTCATCTGGCAGTTGATCATCCACCACCCCTTCTTCACTTGCAGGCAAATCTAGTCTAGACAAAAAGTCAACAACAACATTTTCCTTACCTGGCTTATCAACAATGGTCAAATCAAATTGCTGCAATAAAAGTAACCACCTAATGGTACGAGCATTTACATCAAGTTTATTCATCAAATACCTAATTGTAGCATGATCAGTGTGTACGAATGTTTGATAACCAGTGATGTAGTGTCTGAACTTGTTTAGGGAATGGACTACAGCTAGGAGCTCTTTCTTGGTTACAATATAGTTTAATTCTGCCTTGGACAGGTTTTTACTGACAAAATATATGGCATACGGTAGCTTCTCTTCAACTTCTCCTAAGGCTGCTCCTATGGCTTTGTTCGAGGCATCTGTGTGAATGTGGAAAGGTAGGGCCCAGTTTGGACCTCTCAAGATTGGGGCATTTACCAGCTTATCCTTCAACACATCCAGAGCCTCTTGACAGCTATCAGTCTGTATAAACTCAATATCTTTCCCCAAAAGACCAAACAATGGAGAGGCTAGCTTACTGAAATCTTTAATGAACCTTCTATAATATCCTGCTAGGCCTAAAAAAATTTGAACATCCCTTACCTTTTGAGGAGGTGGAACCCTTTGAATGATAGCAATCTTGTTGGGATCCACCTGTAATCCTTGCTGAGAAATTGTATGACCTAGCATGGTCCCTTCAGGCATCAATAATTCACATTTTTCAGGACTGAGGGACAAGTTCATTTCAACACATTTGGTTAAAACTTTTCCCAGGTTAGTCACTGCTTCTCGGAAGTTGGACCCATAAGGAGTAAAGTCATCCATATAGATTTCCACCGAATCATGAACCAGCTCAGCAAATATGCTCAGTATTTCTCTCTGGAAAGTGGAAGGAGCGTTGCATAACCCAAAGGGAAGGACCCGGTACGCACAGGTACCCCATGGATAAGTGAAAATGGTCTTATCTTGGTCTTCTAGGCTGATTTGGATCTGATTATACCCGCTAAACCAATCTAGGAAGGAAAAGAACTTCTTCCCTGCCAGGCCATGTAACACTTGATCTATGAAAGGAAAAGGGAAATGGTCCTTCTTGGTAGCTTTGTTAAGTTCTTAATAATCTACACATTCTCCACTTCTCGTTTTTCTTGGGCACAAGCACCAGACGAGAAACCCACTCGCTGTCAAAGATGGGGTAGATGAATCCCGAATCCAACAACTTTTGCAATTCTTCTTTGATAATGTTCTTAAGGGCTAGATTCATTCTCCTTTGAGGCTGCCTGACAGGTTTACAATCCTCTTTAATGTAAATGTGATGGGTACAGACTGAAGGGTGGACTCCTTTCATCTCCTTATAGCTCCAAGAAAAAGCATCCAAATGGTGGTTCAATAAGCTACACAACTCCTTCTCTTGAGAGGGAGATAGGGATGAGTTGATCTTCAAGGTTCTTTCAGGGCCAAATTCCACATTCTTAACTTGGGAAGAGGTCAGATCAGCCACACAGAGATCCACTAAAGCACTAGCTTGGGTGTCTCCTACCAACTCTTATAATGGCAGGACACTGGGAGGTGGATTTTGAATTAAATTCTCAATAAGGTCATCCTTGATTTGAGGACCTCCCCTGGTGGCTTCCACACTGCACACTGGTGCAGAGTAGACTTCATCCTCATCTTCTTCCTCCAACCAAAGAGGTAAGTCATGTTCGAGCAAAGGTTGGGCAGGAGGATATAGGACTAGCTGTTTGGACATTGGCCCATTCTTAATGGTCATGCTCCCAGCTCAACCACTAATGTAAGCATCTGCAGTAGCTAACCAAGGCCTTAAAAAATGAGGGGGTATCCAGTGAGTTTTTCCTTTGGCTGAAGGACCAAAAAGTCCACAGGGTACTCCCAAGAATCAACAGAGACCAGGACATCTTCCACAATCCCTTCAGGAGTCACGGTGGAGCGGTCTGCTAACTGTAGGACTATAGAGGTCTTTTTTAGGGAACCCTGAAGGTTAAGTTTGAGCATGATGTCCCTGGTCATCACATTAATTACAGCCCCTAAATCAATCAGGGTGTGGGGGATTATGGTGTCATTGATGTGGACATCCACTACAGGACTCCCAGGGTCCAAATATTTTGGACAGATTACTTGTCCCAACATTAGGTCGGACAGTTGTCCTATGACATTGATAGTTGGAGCATCTCTCTTGCGCCTGCCTGGGTGCCTGAAACACTTCTCTTTGATCAATTTTTTGTAGATTGGTACATCTTTGACGGCCTGGAGAAGTGGTATTTTTACACACAGCTGTTTAAGTTCTCCCAGAAGTTTAGTATCTTCTGGGTTTGGTTGCGTGTTTCCAGTTAGTCTCTCGAGAAAGGGTGAAATGGCTTTGGATTCACTTTCTTGTTCCTCTACTTCATCCTCCTTAGGAGGAGGTTAGCTATCTGGGAGGATCTTCCCAGATCATAGGTTGATCTCCTGAATCTCCATAATGTAGGTAGGGCATGTTGTCTCTCAAGTATATACCTCCTGGGCCTGTCTGTTATAAGGGTTCAGGTTCAATTGAGCAGGCATCTGGGGTTGTCTTGGAGGAGCAGGAGGTAATGATTATGGTTGAGCAGGTGGTGGAGGAAAAATGGCGGGAGGATAGTTTTACTAGGGCCTCCACCCCTGTTGCGGTGCATTCCGCTAAGGTTGTGGTTGAACATGAGAATGAAACGAATGAGCAAGAGGTTGAGTATGGTATTGAGATGGATATGACCAAGGAGGGGGTGCGGATCAGGAAGGATGAGTAGGGGGACCCCAAGAAGGTATGTGAGTGGATTGGTTGGGGTTGTAATAAGTTTGGGATGTCCCTTGCATCCCCTGCTGGTAAGGTCTGGATGCATGTGGCCTCCTTTGGTTGAGGAAGTAGAGTGGTTCGGTGGCTCCTTCAGCCCCTTGGTACATAGCTTTAAGTCCGGGTAAGGTTGGGCACTAGTTTGTAGGGTGGTCCTCCTCACAAATGAAACATACCTGTACTGAGTGCAATGGGCACTCATTCTTAGGATGCTTCCTTGTGCATCTGGGACAAAAGATGGCCAAAGCCCTCCCAGCTTCCTCTTTCCTATGTTGGATTTGGAAAGTATCCAGTTGCATGGAAATTTTCTGTCTCACCTCACTTTTAAGGTCTTCCATCTGATTTGTAAACTCATGTTTGGAGAAGGTGGCACTAGCTGAAAGTGGATTCCCCCTACCTCTTTTCTGGGCTGCCCTAGAATGGTTTCTAAACAAAGTCTTTATGTCATCATAAGGTAGTTGGTAGATGTCTCCTCTAGCTAGAAAATGGAGGGTATTTAGAAGGTCTTTAGGGACTCCTCGGAGCAGAACCAGCTTCAGAGATTCGGGGTCAAGTGTGCACCTGGCCCTTTTATAACTAAGTTGGAACCTTTCTTCATAGTCTTCCAAAGACTCATCACTTCCCATGGTAATTCAAAATATTTCTCCCTTCGTCTCCTTTGACCTACAGTAATCTTGGTATTTGTTATTAAAGGCTTGCTGCATCTGAGCCCAAGTTGTGATACTATTTCCAGGTAACCCCATGAACCAATGTAGTGCTACATCCTTGAGGGTAGAGGGAAAGAGTTTCAACTTTTTCTCGTCTTCTGCATAGTCATAAGTTTGACAAAGGACAACAAACTCAAACAACAAGGTATTAGGGTCTTCAGTGGTCAATCCATGGAAGTGAGGTAAGGCTGAGGGACTTATGTTTTTCATTTTTGTGTCCCCATTTGTCTCTTGGATGGGAAAGGCACCTTCTATTCTCTCCTCATTCCCTATACCGTTCCTGTGTTCAGCCATGGTCTCAGGAGGAATGTTTTCTTGCTCTTCTTCTGTTATAGGATCTTCGTATATCTCTGGAGGTTCACGTATAGGTTCTTTTGGATCACTGCCATTGAAGAAGAGAGAAGGGTGACTCAGTGATGTGGTGGGGGTGTTGGGTAAGAATTTTCCTGTATTGTCTCTGTTCCTACGAGGCATGAAATGAAAATTTTGTGGTTGATTTTTGAGTCTTTTCTGCTTGTACCTGCAAAACTGAAATAGATTGAACTGCAACTAACTAAAATCTATCTTGCTGAAATGAAAATGTGGAATTGAAATGAAAGAAGGAAATGACTAATCTATGCTGCTGAAATGAAATTGCAGAAATGAAATGCTAAGCTATGCTTGCAGAATTGAAATTGCTGAATTGAAATGCTAATCTACGCTTGCAGAAATGAAATTGCGAAATGGAAATGCTAATCTACACTTGCAGAATTGAGATTCTAGTCTAGGAAAGCAGGAAATGTCTAATTTACTCTTGCAGAATTGAAATTGCAGAATGGAAATGAAACAACTACTCTACTCTTGCTGAAATAAACTACTTAGCAGAGGGTTGTAGTAGAAAATAGAAGAAAAGCAGCAATTACAAATACTCTGACGCTTCCCTGGCAACGGCACCAAAAATATGGTGGGATCCAGTATTGCAACAATGATGCTGCAACTCCTGAGACTCCCTTATTTACTTTTATCAACTCGATAGTTCGTAACAAACTTGGAAGCGACGGTGTTGTATGCACAAGTACTAGCTCTTGCCGCAGGCTGTCACTTGATCAGCTGGCACAAGTCCGCTAGGAGCTTAAGCCAACTTCTATGAGCTCTTAGAAGAATATTTTAACTGTGATGGATGAAATCTAACTCAAATGAGGCTAATCTACTTGCAGAAAGAAACTGAAAGCTGAAAGGAAATGCAAACCCTAGTTTTACCGAGTAACCCTACTAGTGCAAGAAAAGAGATGAAAGTTGTAAAAATGGATGCCATTGACTCTTGGAAAGGTGAAATGCATGTGACTAAGCTATTTCTGAAGGAAAATATGGAAAACACATCTTTTTGTATTTTTGAGTAATTTTACAGAATTATTATGCATGTGCTTTAACTATTTTTAACTGTGCAAGGGTTTATTGGTGAAAGGAAATGGAGTGGGCATTTGCATGAGGTTGGGAAGGTGACAAGAGGGCTTAAGGGGTCCCTAGCACCCTTCCAGAGAGTTTCACAGTGATCAAAACTCAAGAAATTGCTCACGTGATCTTCTACAAGAAGTTTGCAGGGGTTCTACAGGGTGTTCTACAGGAAGAGCTGAGAGAGGATTTTGAGGGTTGATGGAGGAAAAACGGTGGGAAAGTGGAAATGCAGGATGGATGAGGATGTGAAGAGGTCTAGGACCTAGTAAATGAGGCTAAGGAGTGATGAAGATGGTTGGATTTGTTCAAGGATGGAGGGAGCAATGTTGCACAAAAATGTAGAAATTAGGTCAAATTGGAAAAGTGTGGCAAATTAAGGGAAGGAGTCCGGAATTTGTGGTTGGAGTAGGTTGTGTGATGAAGGAAGGATAGGTAGGGATGTATTATAGGTGATCTACACATTATATCTCAAAACTAATTGAAGAAAGACTAGAAAAATCAGAGATCTATCTACTTTGACCTAATCTGGCCTAAAAACCAAAAACATGATGAACAACAAGTTGTGAACAGGAAATCATGCAAGATAACTATGGAAACCTAAGCAATAATAGATCTAAATATGCAAGCACAACTGGTATCAACTTTTCCAACTAAAAATCTAACGCTTGCAATTGCATTAAAAGGAAAAACAGTGCTTTTGTGGCAGCAAGTATGCCTTGGTCTCAGCTCATGGTCCCAAGGAGGGAGAGATGAGATCAGGGATTGCTTGGTGGCGTTTTTGCAGATATTTTCTGTTATCAAACTATCAAATCAACTTGAAGCATGAGAAGCTATTTTAATCATCAAAAGAAACCTAAGTAACAAAGCAAGATCTTAACCTAAATAGCAGAAATTATTCTATGAATGCAAAGAAAACACATAATAATACACAAAGGAGGTACTGGCACTTGGGTTGGGCCCAACCCCAAGAGCTACAGCCTCCTAAGAAAATCTCAGAGCTGGTGCAAAGTGAAATTTATCTCCATTACTCAAAAAATAACCATGTCACAAATATGTTTACAACAAAAGCTCGAAAATGAGCTGGAAGGCAGAGCAACACCAAAGTTCGAAAAACAACTGCTCAAGAGCTAAACTACCAATGATTTATGCCTTCCTACTTATGCACCACAAGGAACTCCAATAAACCTCCTTAAATTGAGGGGCTTGGCTGCTAAAAACTTCAAGTAATCAGCCACTTCAAAAAAGCTGCTCGGCTGCCCTTGGAAATCATCTTTGGCGGGCTGTTGAACTCTGAGCTGATGGTGGAGAACTCGAGGAAGGGGCCATTTAGTGTAGGAGACACCCTTCCTATTAATCCTCAGCCTTGTTCCCTCGTATTTGGCTATCAACTAGCTCATAAATTCTTGACCTTGGTCCAAAAGATGTCCAAAAGTCTGCAATAAGCACGTATTAGACTTCATGGTCAAGTGACTATTCTCATTCATTCAATTAACATAAATATACTCAAAAGCATGCATAAACTATGAAGAATGGTGGATTAATCAAGAATAATAGGAAAAGTGAGCCCAATAAGTTACCCGTTTTTGGGGCTCATCAGGGACGAGAGATGAGATTGACTGCATAGATAGGAGAGTATGTGTGGTGAAGTAAAATTATAAGTGCCGACATGAACGAATTCCTCTAGCCTGATAATGGGTCTAGCCACAATAGATACATTCTATGGAATATTTCCTTAGATTAGAATCAATCAAGAGGGCCTACCTCTTAGTCGCTTATCTTGCTTGATGATGTCCTCTCTTTCTCGCTCCAACAATCTTTCGCTTCCTTCTTCAAGCTCCCAAAACAAGTAAACAACAACATAACACAAACATAATAATAGACCAATTGTAATTCAACCTACTTAATGAGTCAAGAAGCATCAAGACATGAATATGTAATATTACAAAACATGTAGGAAATCAATCGACAATTGCATATATTAATATCAAAGAGAGATTACAACCATTCGTCTTGACGTCGCAGTATTCCTCTGACAAGACCAGGTTCCCACACACTTCTGCTAGAATTCCATGATGGCTTCAAAGAAAAATAGTTTAAGGGTTTTTCCCATTAGACTTCACTCCAAACCAAACACACTTCTCCCTCACAGAACTAGATGGATACAACTAGTAATAGCTTGCTTGTCTAATCAAAATAGTATACTCACACTCAGCCAACACTCTAACTAACTTGTGCTTGGGAAGAATGGAGGTTTATATAGGAAATATGGATGGGAGATGGATCCTCTTCTCATGGGAGAAAGACTTATCCCTTGAGGTAGTTCCATCATTATAGGGGAAAGGATCCCAAACTGTCATCCTCAATCCCATCTGGCCAAACCATTTACCAGACTTCCGTTACGGAGCTTCTAGAGCTGGAAGATTCGGCTCTAATTTAAAAAACTTTCCATAAGAGGACTGGTGTGATTGGAACATAGCTCAATCACATCGGTGGGCGTAGGGAATAGTGCTAATCTATGCACATTGGCATGAGGGAGACAAAGGTCATTACCATTGACCTTGTAAATTGGGAAAAACAGAAGTTTTAGGGGAAATGGTGCAAATGGGAATTGATCTGCTCATGAAGAGGGACATAATGGGAGTTTATCCATGAAGGAAAAGCATGCGGGGTTCACTGTAGAGGTCCTCCATGATCAAGGAACAGGGAGTATATGGAGAGTGACAAAATGTTTTGTAACAGATGACCCCTAAAGCGTGAAGGCCGAACCAGAGTGAGGGATGAAAAGCTTTATAAATCAGTGCAGGGAATCGATCTGTGCTCGGAAAACCTGCAAGGAAGTACAGATACATATACATAAACTGACATCTGATCAAATGATACATCAATCATGGCATGGACGCAGCCATCCAGAGAATGATCATGTAAATGGATCCAGGTATGGGCACATTCATCCGTCAAAGAGGATCATAATGAAACCAAGGTATGGTTGCAGCCATACAATAATAAGAAGGATCACATATGATAACTCATGGTTTGGTCGCAACCAACCATCTGAAAGAGACATGCATATCATCATAACCATGTCACATCACTTCGCAACTTCGACTTTTGTGATCTGAGTCCAAGGCCTTGCACTCCAAGATGACTCGATCAAAGTACAAATTCTAGCACGCAAATAGATGTGTTGACATCGAACATGCTAGAAAGTTTCTTAATTACCAGTCAATGATGTAAACTATTAACAAGCACAAGAGAAACCACCTATAATGACAATGGTCCTTAAGGTACTATCAGCACAATTCATGGAATGTGAATACAAGAATTGAAGTCGAACACCCATGAAATCACTCGATTGAAAACCAATGATGTGAACTTGTCATTGAGTGTGAAGAACTTGCCGTTAGGGCATGCAAGCTCTAAGGTACTGTAAGGGAGTCTCTCGGTCAACTTCCTGGATAATGAGTCGAAGTCGATGGAAAGTGACCATGTTGAAGGAGGGCCATAATGTATCCCACATCATCAATGTGAGACGAGAGGATGTAAAATGATTTTGGATGATACAGAGAGTCAAAGGTAAGTGTAACTACAGAAGTACAACTCTTGAACATATCGGTGACACAACTGGAAGTTTGGCTGCTTTTGGATCCATGGGATCAGTGGTCATAATGACGCGGTAAAGATCAAATGGAAGGCAAAAATGAATGGCCCAAACCCAGGAAGGTCAACGATGAAAAGGAGGATGTCCCAACCCGACATGAAGCAAAGAGTGTCATGTTCAAGAGTAAGCTGCCGAAACAACTTGATAGATTTCCAAATTTTCTCCCACCATTTCTGGCAAGTACCATAATTATTTTTTAATCGCAAGCTTGAAGGGGATAGCATATGCTTGCACTGTAATTTCATCCTTCGGACAAATCCTACCTAGTAAGTTTAACAAGCCCTATGAAGGAGAAGCTCGTGTTCGTCATGGTGATGAATCTTATGTTGTTTAATAGTTTAACGAGTCTGACAAAGGTGTAACTAGGTATATTTTTCATGTTTAGAGAGTTTGAAAAAGACACGTAAAAGAAAACTCCATATGGTCCCTTTTCGTACATTTGTGTCTCTCGAGCCCAAAAAGGTAGAAAACAATACTTGAGATAACCACTTGACCATTTCAGTCAAGGAATACCTTTTTCGTAAATATTGCCTCCTAGCCTGAAAAGGGGTAAACTTACACTAGGCGTGCGATGTTTCGCATCCATTAACAAGTTCGAAATGACAAGGGCTTAGCCATATTTTCACATTTAAAGGGTCGGAAAAGAGCTGAAATCGAACCCCCCATTTTTATTCTCTTTAACGAGTAAAAAACGAAAAACTACTCGGAAATCTTTACCTATGAGTTTAACGAGTCGAGAAAAGAGCTTAAATGTGACTCATCGCCATTGTCGAACATTCATCACCTGTTGCTGCACAAGTAAGGAAAAGTGTATTATCAAGTCCTTGAGGTAAAAGAGGTCAAAAATATTTACAAAACCTCATATTTTCAAGAAAAAATGAATTAAAAGGGGAAAAGTAAATATATTTTTACTATTTACCATTTTACCTTTGCAGTGGAGACTTTTTACCCACTTTTGCCCTAGCCTTTTCCGGAGCAGATTACGGGAGATCCGGGAGGTCAATTGACGAGCTGTCAGTTCCAGGTAATAGTCGAAGCCCTGAGCTCACTTTTCATGCTATTCATTTATGTTTTTAGCCATTTTTTATAATTTTTTGGGAGTTTTTTGAGAAATCTTTTCACCCTCGGTCAGCGCGATTTCCGAGCATGGGATCATGCCGGCCGAGGGTTATTTGCATAACCATCTGCACCAACCGGTGCAACTGTTTCTAAAACAAGTTCATCGGTTCCATGGATAGGGAAAAATCATTTTTTCTCAAGAACTGATCGTTAAAACTTGAGTTTTATGTGCCAAAGTTGATGATTGACTCAAATAAATGGCTTTTGCAGAAGAGAAATTGCCAAAAATTGTGGATTGGAAGGAACACGAAGATGTTGACACCTAGGCATTGAACAAACAAAATTTCCTAGAGGCTTTGAGGGTTTGTGAGCTCCTCAATTTTTTCCTTACACCAGGGATGCGGGCCTAGCCCGAATTACTTTGATACTTGATAAGCCTTTGGGACATCAATTACGAGATTTTTATCATTCGGGACCAGGAGCTAGAGTTGACAACTTCAAATATCTACTTCATCACTGGACTGTCTTGTAGAGGTGAGCCAGTGAACTTGTATGGGTCATGTCTGATCAGGGCAAGCATATCTTCCCTGCTTGCCGAACATTGTCATGAGGCCCTAAAATCCAAGAGTGGGAAGATAGAGATTTCCAGTCTGTTGGATTTGACACTGAGGGTGCTTCTGTTGACTATCAACAGAGTGGCGGGGTCCCAGGCAGAACATGAGACTAACAAGTTGAAGTTCCTTTATGCTATTGAATGCACAGCTCCTACGGTCTTCAACTAGTAGAGGCTATGAAGATGAACATAAAGCACGAGTTGTCCAAGGCCAAGGTGGGGAATCTGAAGCAATTTGGCTTTAGATCAGTACTTGTGAATTTTTTCTTAGAACGAGTGCCATTGTTCTAGTATCATTTGACTGAGGTTGATCCTCTTACACCACGCGATCCGCAGATCGACCATTGGAGTCGTTTGATGCCCAGGACCACTGGGGGTCAACATATGTCATACCGACCAACATTCTTTTCATGGCTACCAAGATAGAAGATCGTTGTGGAGGACTGGCCGTATACCGGCACTGATTTCTATGGAGACCTAGATATGCCCTTACTAGATGGAGAGGACTTTGATGACGAAGGTAAAAAATCAAAATTTTGATTTTGATGTTTTTTAATTTTTTTTGGTATATGCATGCTTATAACATTTCTCTTGTCTATGCAGATGTTGGACTAGAGCAGCCAGCCGGGATGTCACTGATAGCCAGGCGCGTCCCCCGTCCTATTGATGTTGTCTCTCCTTATCAGGAAGGGAGCGCTAACGAGGAGGAGATCATGAGGAACCTTGAGGGGTTGACTCATGGTATCCCGGAGTATGCTCACATAGGAGACATGCCTCAGCGGTACCAGAGGCACACAGTGGGAGTCTCAGATCGGATTTGTCGAATACTGAGTCGTGTCGCACGAGTTGTCGCATGCTATCATGACTACCATGCTAAGTAGTTCCTAGGTCGAGTACTTACATATTTTTTGAGGCCTGCGTACCGTAGATGTGCGAGCCACCGATGTTATTATAGACACACATATTATTTTTTGGGTTCTGATGTATCAAAAATTCTCATATATATATATATATATATATATATATATGTTGTATTTTCCTGTCTATTATGGTACAAATGGTTTGTCTAATCTTTCACATGTTTTGCAAATGTCTATCCAACATGTAATTAGCTAGTGCATCTGTCAATGTATTCATGTGTCTAGGAATATGATGATATGTAATATAATCAAAATGTCTTTCCAATAGATGGATACAGAGATACATTCGTAATATTTGAGGTTTCCTGATAGAATGTTGCCAGTTGAGTTGAAGGACGACAAGCTATGAATCCAGGTTAACGACCAATTCTCTGATGCCCAGAGCGATGGCTTCTGATAGCAGTTTGATGACCACACTTTATTCAGCAATGTTGTTGGTTGTATGACCTAAGAAGATATCTTGAAGGTCAATCAACTCACCGTTAGGGTTGTAGATAGCCCATGCCGGAGATGATAGGTTCTGGGTACTTCGGCAAGCACCATTGATGAAACCAACGTGAGGAGCTGCAGACATCTGCAAAGCAAGAAAATCATAGTAAACAGGAAATATGTTTGAAAACTATCACACAAAACCACGATATACACAAATGAATCGCACACTAATGTACATAAGTAACCATGCAAGATTTACTAATCATAGTACTTTTTGAGGTAAACCTTGTTTCGGGGCTTATCGAGAGAATTTCCTTCATAATAAATAAGCTCATAGGCTCCTTTCTACAAAACACGTTTTACAATATAGGGCCCATGCCACATAGGTTCGAACTTGCCTGCCCCAACTTATCGTTAGCTTGGTCGTATAGCAGGACCAAATCACCCTTATAGAAAGCATGAGGGGAGACCGACTGATCGAAATGGGATTTGACCCATTTCTTTTGTGCTTCAAACCAAGGTAGCGAGACAGTGAGCCTTGTCCAGTCGTTCATATATAAGAGGCGTTCCTCTTGAGGTGATGTTTCAAGGAGGATTTCAACATCTAACTTGAGCGAAGGAATCTTGCATTCGATCGACAATGTTGCTTCCAGAACATAGACCAACTGGAATGGTGTGAACCCAGTTACGTCTTTGGTTGAAGTTCGGTAGGCCCATAGAGCTGAAAAAAGCATGATATCCCAGTTTGACTTGTGCATCCCAATAGTATGTTGAAGCATGGTGAGCAAAACTTTGTTCACAGCTTCAATTTGGCCGTTGGCCTGAGGGTAATATGGGATCAAGCCATCGTGGCGCAAGACCAATGCAGATGTCAGTTCTGCTATCATGTAATCTCTGAAATGGGAGCCATGGTCTGTGACAATGGCTTGGGGTACACTAGACCTGGAAATAACATGGTTAAATAGGAATTGAGTTGTCGTCTTACCATCTGCCAAATATGTAGGCATCAATTCGGCCCATTTGATGAAATAATCCACAATGACGATAATATAGCCATGCCCCCCGGCTGAATGAGGGTTACATGTCATATAATTGATGCCCCATTTGGCAAAGGGACCAACGGTAATGATAGGGTGTAGGTGAGCTGGTGGGGCGCACATCTTCCATTGGTAAATTTGGCATTCGTGAGACTTGCCGATAGCAAGAATGCAGTCTTTGAAGATAGACAGCCAGAAATAACCAACACGAAGGATTTTCTGAGTTGTAGCATAACCAGACATATGACCACCACATGCCCCCGAGTGGAAATCATTGAGATCTCTTTCAGCTTCCTTGATCATGAGGCATTGACGAAGAACAGAATCAACACCAACACGGTATAAAGTATCACCAATAATATGGTAGGGTTGGGAATGATGTTGAATCCTTTGACGATCATCTTTGGTCAACACAGACCAGAAGATGGAGGTTTGGAGATTCACAATGATATCATCGTACCATGGATCAAGGGTGCTAATCAGGAAAAGGGTCTCATCTAGGATTTCTTCATCTGCACCAGCAGGGAGAGCTTTGGAGGGAAGGGAACAAATCAATTCAACAAAAATAAGTGACTTCTTAGATTTGGCCATAATGAAGACCAAATCAAATTCTTGTAGGATAACGATCCATTTAGAATACTTGCCCCTAGCAACTGACGAGTCAGGATATAGGTCATAGGGTTACATTCAGAAATCACTATGGTTGTATGTAAAAGAATATAGTGTTAAAAATGTTGAATAGCCTGAATGGCAGCTAAAGCCAACTTCTCGACATGTGCATAACGCATTTCAGTGTCGAGGATATGTTTACTAAGGTAGCAGATCACATGTTCGTCACTTTCATCATTGTCTTGAACCAACACCATAGCGATGGTGCTAGGGGTTGCGGCTAGGTAAAGGAAGTAATCTTGATAATAGTCTAGTGGATGAAATAAAGGAGCATTTGTGAGGATGGCCTTAAAATCATCAAAATATTTTTGGGCCACCTTGTCTCATGCAAAGGGAATTCCTTGTTTGAGAAACTGGGTAAATCCTGTAGCTAGTGGTGGGCTCCAGTATTGTAGCAATAATGCTACAACTCCTGGAACTCCCTTCTTTAATTTTATCAACCCGGTAGTTCGTAACAAACTTGGAAGCGACGGTGCTGTACGCACAAGTACTAGCTCTTGCCGCAACTGTCACTTGGTCAGCTGGCACAAGTCCACTAGGAGCTTAAGCCAACTTATATGAGCTCTTAGAAGAAGCTTTTTAATTGATGGATGAAAGCTAACTCGAAGGAAGCTAATCTAATTGCAAAAAGAAACTGAAAGCCAAAAAGAAACACAAACCCTAGCAAACCCTAATTCTACCAGCTAGTCCTACTGACGCAAAGGAGAGCATGCAAACTACTGAAAGAGATGCCATTACTTCTATGAAGGTAAAATACATGTGTCTAGACTAACTCTATCTGAAGAAAACATCTTTTTGTATTTTTGATTAAGTTGTTGGAATTATCATGCATGTGCTTTTAACTATTTTTGACTGTGCAGAGGTGGATCAAGGAGGAGAAATGCTTGGAAGAGGTCGAGAAGGTTCAGAGAGGGTCTAAGGAGTCCCTAACACCCTTCCAGAGAGTTTCACAAAGTTTGGCTGCCAAGAAACCGCGTTTATGAGCTTCTACAGGAAGTCTGCAGGGGTTCTACAGGATGTTCTAGGATTTCTACAGGATGTTTTGTAATTTTTCTACAGGATGTTCAGAAATGGGGTTTTGAAGCATGGATGGAGGGAAAAAGGTGGAGGAATGAGTATGGAGGTGAAATAGGGGTGTAGGGGAGTTCAAGACTTGGAGGATGGAGCTGAGGAGTGGCGTAGATGGTGAGATCTGTTCAAGGAGGGATGAAACGATGTTGCACAAGAATATGAGAATCATGGCAAAGTAAGCAGATGAGGCAAATGTAAGGTAAGGGTTCTAAGTGAAGGGTGAAGTAGGTAGGTTGGATGGAGTATGGGTAGGTAAGGAAGGATAACAAGTACTCTGCAAGTGGTTTTTCAAACTAAACAAACAAACACTTATAAAACCTATGACCTAGTTACTTCACTCTAATCTGACCTAACAGCAAAAGGAAATGAACAGAAGTTTATTTGCAAGGAAACCATGTGAAACAACTATGCAACTAAGCAATCATAAACCTAAACATGCATCCAAAACTGATATCAAGTTCTGCAAATGAGATTCGAAAACTAATAATTGCATGGTGAAGCAAAGAATGTGTTTTTGTGGGCAGCAAGGTTACATTGGTCCCAGCTCATGATTCCACTGAAGGGGAGGTGAGATCCAAAGTACTTGGTAGCCTTTTTCTGAATATATTCCATGTGATTAACCTATCAAGTAAATCTGAACTTGAAGAACCTTTTTAATCATCGAAAGCAACCTAAATAACAACACAATATTTAAATCTAAATAGCAGATTTTATTCTAAGAATGCAGCAAAAACACATAAATATAAACAAAGGAGGTACTGGGCACTTGAGATGGGCCCAACCCTAAGAGCTACAGCCTCCTAAGAGAGATTTAGAGCTGGTGCAAAGCTGGATTCATCTTTATTGAGCAAGAAAAGAAGAGTTACATCAAAACTGTCCACAAGGAGAACTTGAAAATGAGTTGAAAGCAAAGCTAATCTATTACCTCAAAATCGAAATACAAACTAGCTAACTTCTGCCTACAAAATGACTAACCATTGGCTAACTACCAGCTAACCCAAATGAGGCCCTAGGCCTTCTTATTTATACAAATTGAGGACCCAACAATCCTCCTAAACTTTAGGGACTCAGCTGCCCAAAACTTGTAGTTAACAACAGTCCTACTTGACTTGCTTGGCTGCCATTGTGCTAATTGATTTGGTGGCCTTTGAACTTCGAGCTAATGGTGGAGAATTCGAGGTAAGGGCCCATAAATGAAGGGTTCCTAAAAATACTCTCCACGAATTTGGCTGCCAAGTGCTCATTTCAACCATTGACTTTGTCTCCAAATTGACCAAAAAGGCTACACAAAGCACACATTAGACTTATTGGCATAATGACTAACCCAATTCACTCTATTAGCATAAATATAATCAAAAACATGCAATAAACTAATGAGAATGGTGGATTAAGTTGAATTAGGGGGTTGAATGAGCCCAGATAATTATCCATTTTTGGGGCTCATCAGCTAGCCCGACGTAGTTGGGTATAAAATGATGGAGAAAGTTGGCCTTTCTTTGCAAGCTCCGGAGTTGGTGCAGTGATCTAATAATGAGATCTTAGACAATTATTAAGGTATTATAGACTCATGTGCATGGATTTTCTTATGTTACTTTGTGCAATGGATCGATAAGATTGCGAAATACATAGACAATGAAGCAGTTAAAGAACATAATAGACAAACACACATAAACACAACAAGTTTAATAAGGAGTTCACCCAACACTCCTGGGCTACGTCTCCTGGTCTAGCCTTCAGTGGCGACCTCTCTATTATATCTTCAGAAGTAGTGTTTTTACAAAATTTAGCTCAAGTTGAGTCTCACACAACAAATACAAAACAACAAGGCTTTACTTGGATTCCCCAAGTCTTTCTGAGTACATAGACTCTCCTCACTGACTCTCTATCTCAGCACTGCTTGCCTCTATCTTCTGTCTTCTGTGACTTTAAATCCAATCGGTGTTGTCTGTACGTTTCCCCTTCTCAGGCTTTCTGGCTCCTGGTCTCTGCCCACTCGAATCCCCTTCTGAGTGTTAGCAATCATTGCTAAATGCCTTCAGGGATGGTGGCCACCTGTTCTATAACGGAATGGACCATCGGGCCTTTGAAATCCCCAAAATTAGCTTTTTCTATTTACACATAGAAATACACTAGAAACTATGAAAATTCGCCAATCTGTCGTTTATCAGATTTGAAACACTATAGATTTCGCCTTATAATTTCTTTCGGGTCCGCATTTATATCGCTTATCGCATCTCCACCATTGATTTAAGAGATCTAGATCCAACGGTTGAGGTTCATTTCAGGAGGCTCATGCGTACGGAAGTTAACCACCCTAAAAGGGTGGTTTTCTCTCTCCGGCGCCTGGACATGTGGCAGCCAGTGTATGGGCTCAAGGGGAGCCCGGCCAAAACCACTTACCGCCTACGGCCTGCCTGAAATCCCGCTTGTTTCGTGATTTCTCTTTGTATTTTAAAAATACATGAAAATGTTGAAAAACCCCATAAAATGGCTTTAGATGAACTTGAAATATTATATATTTGCATTCATAAACCCTTTCGGGTCCAGTTTCATCACATCAGCACATTTCCTTCGCATTTCGTTTATTTAACGAAAAACGAAAATACAAAGGAAAATGTCGTTTTCCAGATCTCAAAATATATGAAATATCACCTATATCTCCATCGGGTCCGACTGTCATGAGTTATGTTGATATCAGCCCTGCTCCATTGTAATGCTCTGATGCGATGTTACGATGCGATTGATCGCAATTGCATATCGCATATTCCCTCGGGCCATTTGTAAGCGCTCCTCTGTGGTTTGCCGACACGGTATTGTGATTCAAATTGGGCCATCGATTTGTGCGCTTGATTGAAAGTCCTCGTTGACCCCACTGATCGCTGTCGTATATTCTCTGTGGTCTCTGCCGATAGCCTCCACTTGCCACCGTCGATTGCGATTTGCTAATCAGATCTGGATCGTTGATCGGCCAGATCCGACGGCTCCTATGCATTGCTCCATTGACCTCCGATAGGCTTCATTTCACTGTTTTCTTTATGTTTTTTCTTCCCGATAATGTTATCCGACTTTTCTAAAAGTTCTTCTCATGCGATACTTTTGATCTTTAGAAGACTTAGAGGGTTTTCTAGGATCCATTTGGATCATGCAGTGAAGATGGAGGGGGTAAATTTACAATGACCTTGACTTTTAATGAACCCAGGAAAATTCTATTCTTGGAGATGATAAAGCCGAGGAGTCGTCCTGATTCCACATAGGAAACACATTTGTGTGGATTTAATCGAATGTTATAGTGTCTTGAGCGTAGGAAAATCTGCCAAAGATGGTTTGGGTGGTCTTTGCACTTACGAGAATGGGCAGGAAGGTCATCCAAGTAAGGCTGGACAATGTTGCGAATATCATGAAATGCATAGGACATTGCCCGTTGAAATGTGGCTCCAGCATTTTTGAGGACGAAAGGGAGCCTCTTGTACACGAACGTACCCCATGGGCAGATAAAGGTTGTCTCTTCTTGGTCGGCTGGCGCGATATTGATCTGGTTATAACCAGAAAAACCATCCATAAAGGAAAATATCTCACTCTTGGCACATTCATAAATGATTTGATCAATGAAGGGAGTAGGATAGTTGTCTTTAGGATAGGCACAATTGAGATCTCGATAATCCATGCAAACGTGGATCATCCCTTGTTTTTTAGTCACTGGGACAATATTGGACACCCAGTCTGTAAGGGGGATGGGATAGATGAACCCAAGTTTGAGAAGCTTTTCAACTTCACCCTTAATAGCATCGGCCTTCCTAGGGTGCATCGGGTGAAGCCGTTGGCAAACAGGCTTTGCGTGCAAATACGTTGGTATTTCATGCACCACAATGCTAGGATCGATTCCAGGAATTTCTTCATAAGACCATGCCAACACATCACAGAATTCCTAAAATAGATGAGTATATGTCTTGATCTCATCCAAAGAACAAGATACCCCAATATTAACATGTTCAATGACACCAGGTTTGATAGAAATGTCAATCAGTATCATTTGGGTAATATTACCCAAATTTCCTTCCGACCATACTTCATGAGTAACAATCAGTGGTGGAAATGGAGAAGAGGACTCTTTGAAAGTGGTAGACATGACCACTGGGCACGGCAAGAATGAGGAGTGATAATGGTATTGATCCATGGTGGTTCCTCGAGAGACATGACTTCCATGATACCTTCATCAGCGAGGAAGGTCTCGACTAAGGGATTAGATCATTCCAAAGTGCCAAGCCAGGGGGATTGAGAATACATATCGAGAGAGGTCTTCGAAATATGAGAATCAGAGGATGTAGAGTTCAAATCTAAAACAATTTCCACATAATTGACTTCGACAGGACTAAGCATCATGACCTCGCCCCAAGCATCAACAATATCTAGTGTAGGTATGGCCCAGGGATCAGATTTGATCGAGACCATGTTGACAGAGGCAACATGGGGAGGTGGGAGTGGAAAAATTCCCATTAAAGCAGAATCTTTGAAGAGTCCTGCCCCCACACTCTCATAGGGAGCACCAGAGTGCTTGACTTACGGAATATTGCCATTCGAGGAGGAAGAATCAAAGAAAGAAAACTAATTGACAGTGATAATATTCCATTGATGGGGAAAATGAATCATGCGAAACAAAGAGGAGGCCACGGCATGCATGCCATAAGTCCAACTTCAGCTGAGTAGAATATTATGATTGAGATTGGCATCAACAATCTCTACTTCGACTTGTACTGTCTTGCCTTCTAGGGTGATGGCAAGGTTAGGTAAGACACCAAAGGGTCAGAAATCATGCCCATCAAAAGCTTCCAAATTGTTCGGAGATTGGTTTAGTGCAGGGGAACCAATAGCCTTCCAGCATGCAGTTGACATGATGCAGGTGGAAGCACCTTCATCTATGATAGCGTGTTGGATGGTCTTCTCATTAATTATTGCCTGAATAAGAAAGGAAATATGATGAGGGAGTTGCAAAACATGGTTCTCCAAATTAAAATAGATCAAATTAGAATCGGTGGGATCGATGCCCCCGATAGCCGACATCAATGATTTCCACTGGGATGGGCAACTTTGGAGTACCTCGAGACCAACATGGCTGATGGCGCTTGAGCCAAATCTTCAACAATATTATAGTGCTGAGTGGCTTAGGTGTTGGGATTATATGAGGATTTCTGCAACACACCTTGAGAGGGTGGCCAAGTAGCGGAATCAAGGTTAGGGTGCTTGATTTGTAGAGGGCTAGAACTCAGGGTGGAAGAAGAAGGTGCAACTTCTTTTTCTTTCCTAGCTGTCGGAGTTGGAGTTTGATAATCTTTCAATCAAGTAGCCACATTAATGTGCATGATCATCATGAACACTTAAGATCTAGAGGAAGTAGATCGGGGTTGGTCTACCATTTGAGTCTTCTGAGATGGAAATGGCTCTTTAAGGACAGCAAGGGTCCCTTTGGGCAGGCGACTAACTTCGAATCATTGTCGACAATCCTTAGTATAGTGATCCTCCTCGCAAATGAGGTAGGGATTCTTAGGTTTCCATTGCGAAGATTCGCCAACAGACGATTTGGGAGGACCCTGTTTCAGGGCATCAGCTTTAGCTTTTCCTTTGCCTTTCTTTTTTCCTTTCGAGGATTTGTCTGTTATGGTAGAATCGACAGCGTGGACCTTTGAGGTTTTACTAGGGCCTGACGGATTTTGAGATGAATTATTAGGAGAAACATTCAAGATTGACTTCTTTTATCGGGGGTCTCGGATACTGAACCAATAACTCCATCAATGAGAGGAATAGCTGGTGATTTTGATGCTGCGGGGTCGGATGATGGCTGCGGAGCATTCGGTAACAATTCATATAAGGTGCCAGACTGAGAGTAAACTAGATACAAGTACTGGGCACGGGCAATGGCTTTCTCTTTAGTGATGCATCCACCCATAGCTATATCGCGAGCAATTGGGGCTACGAATGATTTGGTAAACCATTCAGTGAGTAGCTAATCATCTATCTCGGACTTGATCAGGCGACGTCTACATCTCCATTCATGGATATGATTAGAGATGTGCGTTGCAGTGTCCTGCTTAAGAGATGTGAGAAAATAGGTGTTAGTTTCGTAACGAACCAACAACTGAAAATGCGTGAGGAAAGCCATGGCTAATGAATTGAAGTCATGGAAAGTACTTCAAGGTAGCTTGATGTACCATTTCACTGCGACACCCATGAGGGTTCATTGGAAAAGATGAAGACGAATGGAATTGTCCACGTATGAGTTTGAAGAGCACCAGAGGTGATATGTCATCACATGGGCCTGAGGATATTCTTTAGATTTTCCATCGAACTTTGGGCAATCACTTTGTATCTTGGATGGCATCGGAGGCCAGTACGGCAAATGAAGAATCAGATCATTCATAAAACATGATAAGTATGGCAACTCAAGTGTAGCCAAGAAAGATAATTGGGTGTTAAACGGCATGGGAGGTCGATAAGCGGGCCCATAAGGAGGAGCCCATCCCTGCTGGTAAGGATTTTGACCCCACAATGGGGAATTTTGGCCATATGGCATCTGAGGTTGCCCCCATTGCAGATTACCTTGATGAAAGGGAGAACTCATACCTTGAATGCCTTGAAACTACCCATGCACAGTGTTGTAGCTTCCATTGCTATTTTAGTCTTACTTTCAATTTTATCACAAAATCAAATAAAAATCAAAAGAAATGAAAAATCAAAGCATTTTCTAAAGGTCATCTAGGTTCAAGAGGCGTGATCAAGTGATAGATTGATGATTATGATGAGGTGTGCTGTAGGGAAACAATAGCACGAAGGTTAATTAAGGCTCAATCCCCACAGTTGACTGTGACGTTAGCATGGTTGACCACAATTTGTGGCCTGAAATCACTGCATGGGTTCAACCTCAATGAAGCTCCCGTGCATTCTTTACCCCCGCAAAGTATAAAAGAAATAACTTAAATAACTTATTTTATTTGATTGACGGGATGAATTTTGAATGTGAACCTGTGAGAAGATTTGGGCCATCTGATTAACAAGCCATAGATCCAATGGTAATCACATAAGTTAACTAGAATGGGTTAATTTCAGAGATCAGATGCGGCTGTGTACTCGCGAGAAGATCTGGGCATTTGATCAACAGGCCACAATCCGACAACAACTTGGTGGGTAACTAATCGGAGACGATGGCATATCAAACATAATTTAAATTCGCTGAAGTCTGGGCTAATCTCAGCCATCCATCCAAAGAGATGGGATCCGACGGATATTGGGTGAAAAAGTAATTGGGTTTTAGCGCTAAGATCGGACTGATAGATTATTAACTGGCGGTTATTTCACATCGGGTCCATATGGGACTCAATGAAGCATTGAAAAGGCGGACTCGATAAGGTTTAATTCAAACAGGTTTAAAGTCTCGTGAGTTCCGAAGGATCGAACATTTGATTGAATGAGTGATCGGACGATTCACATACAACTAAGGCAGACCCGACATGTTTATGAATTAGATTGCTAATCCTTTTCAGTTCTGTGGTAAACTATGTTCCACGTAAATTAGCTAATTCCGTTGTTTAAGTGAAATAATCAAAATTAGAGGGAGATGATCAAAACTTTGAAGGGTCGGTGATTGGTCGGGTTTCCCTTTATTTTGGCCAATCAAAACACTCTCGATACATACATGGGCCCGAGTCCACGCACAGGGTTTTGTCAAATACAAATTATTACGATTAAAACAATTTAATCATTATTAAAGCATCTACAGAGAGACATCATTAACATCCAAACAACAGAGCCAAAAAGCTAATAGTCATCATCATTTTCTAACTTCTGTTACTTCCTGTTATTATATGTTCTTTTAGAATGAGGTGTCTTTTACCCTCTCTGTAATGTTCTAAAATAATTTTTACTCTAGTCAGTTAGGAAAATAGTGAAGTAGTTTGACAGTTTTGGTGATCATCAACTATCTTATAATGTATAAAAAGAGGAAAAGTTTCAGAAAAGAGGTTCGAACTTTGGAGAACCTGGATACTAGGCCACTGAATTCCTGATACAACTATTGATCAATGAACGAATCAGAAGTTTTCCATACATTGCTGGGTATGATTTTGTGTCTTCTCTGTTATGTGTCATCTTATGTTTTCTTCCTTTAAGTATGCTAATGAAGTTGTAGGTATTTATTTGCTCATATAAATAAAGTTAAAATCCCTTAAAAGAGTGCTCCTATACTTGAAGTTCCCACCTCTGTAATTCTCCTAAGTTACAGATAGTAGTTTCTGTGTAAGGCAACATATTATCTTTAACTTCTCCAAGTGCCATAGATAGTAGATTCTGTGTGAAACAACATATTGTCTATGACTCCTATACTTGAAGTTCCCACCTATGAAATTCTTTCAAGTGTCACAGATAGTAGATCTTGTGTAAAACATCATATTGTTTATGACTTATTCAAGCTTTCTTCATTCATCATTTATATTCAACAATCAAATGGCATTCTGATATTTTCTTGTCACCTAAGTATTGAGGGTTAAGAACCAGATTTCCCAGGTCCTTCATTTGAGAACACAACATATAATTAAGTGACAAACAAGTGAAAAACAAGTGACAATCATTATAATCATTAATGTCTTAAGCACAATTTCTACACAGCCAGGGAATTGGTTTCTTAAGTTACAAAATTAATTGATGTTGTTGTCGGGGAGAGAAGACAAGAACACTTTTCCATGGGTTTTTAATATTTTCCTCTGGTTGTTCAGTGAGGAGGAAATATTTGGTTGTTCTGAACAAAAGCAATAACTCTCGTTCCAAAAGGAGGCTCCACAAGAATAAGAACCACAACTTGCAAAACAATTAAATAAGAATAGTTTTCCCTGGGTTTATTAAGTTTGAAGCTGATTCTTGAGGGTGATAAGTTTCAATAGTTGGTTTTACATTCACACCTGTGCTCTTCACTTTGGAATTTTATTTTCTGGGGTTTAATGGCTATCCTTGCATTCTTAGCCAATAAATTTAGCCCACTATATTTTACTGGGATCCCTAGCTGTCCTCATCATATGCCTACATTTCATGAGTGGAATGAGTATCTTCCAAGATTCAGTGGAAAAGAATATCAATATCCGGTTCAGCATCTCTAAGAGTTTCATGAATGCATGGAGCAACAGAGTGTCATTCATGAAGATGTGAAGATGAATTTGTTTATGTTTTCTTTCGACCAATAAGTTAGGGTTTGGTATATGTCTCTGCCTCGTTCAAGCATTTCATCTTTGAAAGATTTCCATTCAATGTTCAATTCTTTTTGTATAACTTCTTATGCACACAAGTTTCTTTTTGAAGGTTGTTTTGAATATTATGATTCTAAAGAAACTTTAGAAACTCATGATAATCCCGCTGAAGAAACTAATGATCATGTTGATAATATATCAAGCATTCAGAGAGGTTATAACCAAATTAATTATGAGAAAGTCTCTGAAAGCAAAGAACTATCATTTTCTCAAAATGATGCGGAAAAGTTTGTGAAATTTTTTTCTTCAATAACATCACAAGTAGAGAATTGGTTGACCCTATTCCAAGCAAATCAAGAGAGCATTCAAATGGAGAAAAGTTCAAACATGCATCAATAATTTCTGCCCAAAAGTCGAGAAGAGGGAGAAATACTTAAGTTGCAAATAAATCCCCAGAGATCTTATTTTCTTAAATTTGATGGTCCTCCTATTTATAACAAAAATGGTTCAGATGAGGAACAGGATGAAGATCTTCAAGTTCAACAGTTGGGTGTTGGACATAGAGAATAAAACCAGCAAGTGGGAAATTTTGGACAACAATACGTTGAGCCATTTATCATAGCAAAAGAGGCCATCTTATGTAAAAAGAAAGCTGATAAAGAGATTGTATATCATTGCATTGAAGAACACAATGATGCCCATGGATCAGAGGTAAATAATCTATTTTGTTGGCCATATGTCATATAGTGATGTGAAAAATTTTCTTTTTCTTCCTGAGGTCATAATTACAAATTATTTTCAGTCAAATCTCAGAGATGAAAAGTGGAGACATAAAAGTGACATAGATCATTTTCTTAAAGATGTTGCTAATTGTTCTATTGAACATATTATCCCAATAGAAGGTTTATTCGAGCAAGAACCTTCATATATAGAGACTTTATTTTTTGGAGCTGATTAGGACCATATTTTTTCTTATACTTTTGAAGATATTGTGGCAGATTACATGGAGAAATCTATTAACAACCTACACATACCATTTTGTGGATATATCCCTAATTTTTGTTGTGAGCTACCCTTATGCATAGTTTATTTTCCGTTCAAGATGAATTGTATTTTCAAAATTCACTGGCAGAATGGTTCTAGATTGGGCACTCAAATGCTAGCCTAGTACCATTGGAAGATTGATTTCACCTGATTAAGATCAGTCATGCACATAGATAGGAACCTATACATAAATAATCTCAGGTGTTGAGTATTTGGTTTCTAGTTGCAGTTCTTTTGTTTAATTTAAGCTGATAAATAAGGGTGACTGTCCCAATTGGAAAATGGTTTGCAGATGTTTCAGATTTCAAGAATGTCAGGTTTTAGTATTTCAAATTTCATGTTTTCGGAATTTCAGACTCCATGCTCAACTAAGGCTACTGATCTACGTTTCGCAACACTTTTATATCAAATCACAAGCATCCTATCATTGTAAATACTAGAGTGAGTTCAGTGTACAAATTCCATAGAATTTGAATTGGTTAAGCAATATATGACTTCATGCCCGAGGTGAAGGCACTGATCTGCGGTTCTTAGTGCTTCTATGGCAAAAGCACTATCCCCAGGTGGAGCCGGATGTTGTAGCTTCCATTTTTATTTTAGTCTTACTTTCGGTTTTATCACAAAATGAAATAAAAATCAAAAGAAATGAAAAATCAAAGCATTGTCTAGAGGTCATGTAGGTTCAAGAGGTGCAATCAAGCGATAACTTGATGAGTACGATGAGGTGTGTTGTAGGGAAATAACGGAACATTGAAAATGCGGAATCGATAAGGTTTAATTCAAACAGTTTTAAAGTCTCGTGAGTTCCAAAGGACCCAATCGTTGATTGAATGAGTGATCAGACGGTTCACGTACAACTAAGGAAGACCCGACAGGTTTATGAATCAGATTGCTAATCCTTTTCAGTTCCATGGTAAACTATGTTCCGTGTAAATTAGCTGATTCTGCTATTTAAGAGAAATAATCAAAATTAGAGGGAGATGATCAAAACTTTGAAGGGTCAGTGATTGGTTGGGTTTCCCTGTGTTTTGGCCAATCAAAACACTCCCGATACATACATGGGCCCAGGTCCATGCACGGGGTTTTGTCAAATACAACTTATTACGATTAAAACAATTTAATCATTATTAAAGCATCTATAGAGAGACTTCATCAGCAGCCAAACAACAAAGTCGAAAAGCTAACAATCATCATCATTTTCTAACTTTCGTTACTTCCTGTTATTTTATGTTCTTTTAGAATGAGGTGTCTTTTACCCTCTGTGTAATGTTCTGTAATAATTTTTACTCTAGACAGTTAGGAAAATAGTTAAGGAGTTTGACAATTTTTGTGATCACCAACTGTATTATAATGTATACAAAGAGGAAAATTTTCAGAGAAGAGGTTTGAACTTTGGAGAACCTGGATACTATGCCACTGAATTCCTGATACAACTATTGATCAATGAAAGAATCAGAAGTTTTCGATACATTGTTGGGTATGATTTTGTGTCTTCTCTGTTATGTGTCATCTTATGTTTTCTTCCTTTAAGTATGGTAATGAAGCTGCAGGTCTTTATTTCCTTGTGTAAATAAAGTTAAAATCCCTTAAAAGAGCACTCCTATACTTGAAGTTCTCACCTATGCAATTCTCCTAAGTTACAGGTAGTAGTTTCTGTGTAAGGTAGCGTATTATCTTTAACTTCTCCAAGTGTCACAGATAGTAGATTCTATGTAAAACAAAATATTGTCTATGACTCCTATACTTGAAGTTCCCACCTCTCCAATTCTTCCAAGTGTCACAGATAGTAGATCCTGTGTAAAATAGCATATTGTCTATGACTTATTCAAGCTTTCTTCATTCATCATTTATATTCAACAATCAAATGACATTTTGATATTTTCTTGTCACCTAAGTATTTTTTGGGTTGTGTTATATTCTTTCCACGACTAGCCGACGTAGTTAATAGGGGGGTTAGAAGGGGGGCGGAGCCCCCCCTTCGTTGCATCGTTTGCGTAGCGGGGGGGGGGGGGGGGGTGGTGGGGAGGTTTCATAGGGGGTTTGAGGGGTGCATGTAACCCCACTCTATGGGGTTCGGGGTAGCGCCCCAGAAAATTTTGTTTTTGGACCCTATATTAGGTTAGGCGGACCTACCTATGGTTTTGTGCATGATTGTTTGTACATGGTTTTCGACGCGATGGTTTTTCGGTCCATGGTATTGGATGCTTCGACATGTATACATATGTATTGTAACATTGAAAGGAAAATAATGAAAAATCAAGATGGTAGTCCCAGTTTTGGGATCTAGGGGAAATCTATGTGTATATGTGTTTTATGTGTTATGCTCTCGCATTGTTTATTTTCTGTGTTTAAGAATTTGTGTGCAGGTAATTTTTGTACAGGGTTAAAACCTACATATGGTATCAGAGCTATTTTGGCTTCAAGGGGACACCTTTGTTGCTGAGGGGTTTCGCTGGGGCTTGTGGTATACCCTATTCAATGAAAGATCTACGAGATCGATTCTGGTGGTGAAAGAAGATAGTGAGTAGTGGAAAAATAGAGATCAAGAAATTTAATGGTCAGAGTTTTGAGTTGTGGAAACTCAAGATGGAGGATCTGTTGGTGGAGAGATATCAGTGGATCATGATAGATTTGGGTACTAAATCAACGGGAGTGTCCGATGAAGAATGGAAGAAGTTAGATCGGAAGGCAAAGAGCACAATACAATTGTGTGTCTCAGATTCAATATTGCTGAATGTATCATGGGAAGCTATGAATAAGGCATTGTGGGACAAGTTAGGGACTTTGTACCAATCTATGTCTTTGGTGAATAAACTGTTCCTGCAAAAAATGTTGTATAACCTGAGGATGAAAGATGGAGACTCGGTGACAGAGCATTTGAATGCATTTAATACTATGGTAAGTCAGTTAATATTTGTTGATATTAAAATTTCAGATGAAGATAAGTGCATCAATTTGTTTTGTTCTCTACCAGATTCGTGGGATATTCTGGTTATTGCAATAGGTAGAAATACAACTGCCTTGAAGTTTGATGAAATAGTATCATCCTTGCTGACGAAGGAGATGAGACAGAAAAATATGGAGAGCCAGAATGGTGATGCCTTGTCTGTATGAGGACGGTCCTAGAACAGAAACAAAAATAAGTCATCGAGTGGGAGATCTAAATCTAGAAGGAGATCTAAATCTCTAGGAAACCTTGTAAAGGTGGTGTGCTGGAAATGCAGAAAGGAAGGGCACTACAAAAGGGACTTTAAATCTAAAGCTTCTGATAAAGGAAAGGGATCTGATGATGCTCCTTCTACAGAGGTGAAAACCACCTCAAATGAAGGTGGATATGTGTACTTGGCTTCTTCAAGTACACATGTAGATCATGAGGCATGGTTGATTGACTCGGGTGCATCCTTTCACTTCACTCCCCATAGAGAGTGGTTCTGCGAGTATGAGAAATATGATGGTGGTGATGTCTTCTTGGGGATGACAAGAAGGCTAGAATCATTGGTTGTAGAAAAGTAAAGTTGAAGTTGTAAGGTGGAAGGGTTATAATACTTCTGAGTGTTCTGCATAAACTTGCATTAGCCAGAAATCTGATTTCTGTAAGCAAGATGGATGATGCAGGTGTAAAAACAGTGTTCGAGAAGGATACCTACAAAATGGTTCAGGGAGCACTGGCATTAATGTCGGGAGTTCGAATTGGAACTCTGTACAAGTTGTAAGGTAGCACTATTTTTTATGGGTGCAAAAGTTCTGTGGTTCCTAAAAGTGGATCAGAAAATCTAGTGGTCTCTGGAGAGAAGACCATGTTGTGGCATCAAAGGCTTGGACATATTGGAGAGAAGAGCCTTCAAATAATTCATGGTAAAGGTATGGTAAAAGGTATGAGTAATAGCTCTCTGGATTTTGATTTCTGTGAAAATTGTGTATATGGGAAGCAGAATCGGGTGAGTTTCCCCTCTGGTGGTAAGAGGGTGAAACAATATTAGAGCTTGTGTACAGTGATGTGTTTGGACCTGTGAAGGTTCCATCATTGGGTAAGTCTGTGTACTATGTATAATTTGTAGATGACTTCTCAAGGAATACATGGATATATTTCCTTAAGAAGAAATTTGAAGTCTTTCATAGGTTTAAAGAATTTAAGGCTCTAGTGGAAAACCAGACAAAGAAGAAGATAAAGGTGCTGAGGACAGATAATGGTGGAGAGTTTTGTAGTAAGGAATTTGAAGAATTCTGTAAGAAGTGTGGGATAGCATGGCAGAAGACTAGTCCATATACACCTTAGCAAATTGGAGTTTCAGAAAGAATGAATAAGACGTTGATGGAGAGGGTAAGAAGCATGCTTAATGGTGCCCGGTTAGGACAAGAATTATGGGTAGAGGCAGTGGATACTGCATGTTACCTGGTCAACAGGTCACCTTCATCAGCGTTGGAGGATAAAACTCCACAACAGGTATGGACTGGTAAGAAACCCTATCTTTCACATCTGAGGGTATTTGGATGTGATGCATATGTACATGTTCCAAAGGAGAAAAGAATAAAGTTGGATAGTAAATCTAAAAAGGTGCATCTTTATTGGGTATAAGGATTGTTTAAAGGGTTATAAGATTTGGAACCCAGTAACAAGGAAGGTTGTGTACAACTAAGATGTGGTGTTCAGAGAGGTGAAATATGTTATTAAACATGAAGTCGAACCAAAGGAACTTGAGAAGATAGAGTTTTAGCTCAAGGAGGACGATTCAAACTCTACAACAAAGGAGGAATCAGAAGATGAAGAGCCACAAACTTTGGGTGTGAGAAGATCAGTTCGAGAAAGAAGGCAGCCATAAAGGTATATTCCATCTGCTTTCTGTTCAAATTTTTCTTTATCTATTACTGACAATGATCCCAAAACTATGAAGGAAGAAGTAGATTCAGAGGATGGAAAACTCTAGAAAGAGGCCTTGGTTGATGAAATGGAATCTTTGCACAAAAATGAGGCTTGGGATCTGGTGGGGTTTCTGGCTGGAAGGAAACCCATTGGCATCAAATGTGTGTTCAAGAAGAAGACAAATGCAAAAGGAAAGGTGGAGAAATACAAAGCTCAGTTGGTAGAAAAAGGTTATTCCCAGGTGTCGGGAATTGATTTTGGTGATATTTTTTCTCCTGTTTCCAAGGTAACTTCTATTAGATTACTTTTATCTATTGCTGCTGCTTTTGATTTTGAGGTAGAACAGATGGATGTGAAGACATCATTTCCTCACAGGGATCTAGAAGAGGAAATCTACATGAAGCAACCTGAAGGCTTCGCAATGAAGGGTAAGAAATAACTTGTATGTAAGTTAAAGAAGTCTTTGTATGGGTTAAAATAGTCAACAAGGATGTGGTATCAGAAATTTGATACATTTATACGGGGACTTGGCTTCACTAGAAGCAAAGCAGATCACTATGTGTATTTTAAAATAATTGGTGACCATATTATTTATCTGGTCTTGTATGTGGATGATATGTTGCTGGTTGGAAATGACAAAGAAATTATCCAGGATTCGAAGACCCATTTGTCCTCCAAATTCGACATGAAAGATCTTGGTGCTGCAAACTATATTTTGGGAATGGAAATTAAAAGAGATCAGACAAAGAGGAAGCTCTGGTTAAACCAAAGGAAGTATGTCGAGACAATATTGTAGAGGTTTAATATGCAGGATAGTAAACTAGTGAAGGTTCCTATTCCTATAGGAGTAAAGTTATCTGCTGAACAGTGTCCCAAGACATAAGAAGAGGAAGAGGACATTTCCCATGTTCCATATGCAAGTGTAGTCAGTAGCCTGATGTATGCAATGGTCTGTACTAGACCAGACATTGCACATGCAGTGGGAGTATTGAGCAGGTTTATGTCAAAACCAGGGAAGGAGCACTGGAAAACAGTGAAGCGGGTTTTCAGGTATTTGTGTGGCACTAGTGATTATGGTTTGTGCCACCAAGGAATACAAGGATTGGAAAGAGTGTTGGATATTCGTCGCTTTGTTGATGCAGAATGGGTTGGAGATATGGATCAGAGAAGATCTACAAGTGGGTATGTGTTTAACCTATTTGAAGGTGCAGTCAGTTCGCTGAGTAAGAAACAATCTGTAGTGGCACTATCAACTGCAAATGCAGAATACATGGCAGCCACTCATGCAAGCAAGGAAGCTGTTTGGTTGCAGAGATTGTGTTCAAGTATGGGGTTAGTACAGGGAGCTATAAGGATAGACTGTGACAGCCAAAGTGCAATTTTATTAGCAAAGATCCCTGCATATCATTCAAATACAAAGCACATTGATGTTCAATATCACTTTGTGAGGGATATGATAGAAGACAAAAAGGTGTTGTTGGTAAAGGTGGACACTTTGAAGAATACAATAGATGCATTAACAAAATTTGTGGGCTCTGAGAAGTTCTCTTGGTGTAGAGAAACAATGGGCATTGCAGGCCTGGATAAATGACTAAGCTCTCTTGTGGGACCCTGTGGAAAGAAAACAACAAGTGGTAGAATGTTGGGTTGTGTTATATTCTTTCCATGACTAGCCGACGTAGTTAACTAGGGGTTAGAAGGGCGGTGGAGCTTCCCCTTCGTTGCACTGATTGTGTAGTGGGGGGGGGGGGTCATAAGGGGTTTGAGGGGTGCAGGTAAGCCCACTCTATGGAGTTCGGGGCAGCGCCCCGGAAAATTTTGTTTTTGGACCCTATATTAGGTTGGGTGGACCTACCTATGGTTTTGTGCATGATGTTTCACACATGGTTTTGGATGTGATGGTTTTTTGGTCCATGGTATTGGATGCTTTGGCATGTATGAATAAGTATTGTAACATTGAAAAGAACATAATGAAAATCAAGCTAGTACTCCCGGTTTTTGGATCTAGGGGCATTGTTTATTTTCTATGTTTAAGAATTCATATGTAGGTAATTTCTATACGGGGTTAAAACCTACAGTATTGAGGGTTAAGCACCAGATTTCCTAGGTCCTTCATTTGAGAACAGAACATATAATTAAGTGACAAACAAGTGACAATCATTATAATCGTTAATGTCTTAAGCACAATTTATAGACAACCAGGAAATTGGTTTCTTAAGGTACAACACACAGGTTGCTGATAGGCAAAGTATGGGATAAAAGGCTTCTGAGCCTATTGACCTTTGACATATGGGTATGGAACCTATTGTCCTAGAACATAGGGCTATTCGGCCTGTTTTCCCTGAACAAGAGGGTTCTGGACTTGCAGTGCTTGGGCATAAGGTTGATACACTTGTTGCCCTTGGACGTAGGGGTTTTGTACCTAGTGCCCTTGGCGGTAGGATTCTGAACCTGTTGACCCTGGACAAGAGGATTCTGCACCTGCTGCTGCAGGATTTGACCTTGACCCTGTCCTTGCAAGGGTTGACCTTGTTGATATGTATAGAAGGGTTGATGCTGGCCGGGTTGGTTTTTTTGTTGCAAGGACTGAATTTGCAGTTGCAAAATTTGTCCCTGGGGCTACAGAGGTTGGCCCTATGAGGGTATGGGTTGAGAGGTATGCAAAGCATATTGCAACTACTGCTGCACGGTCTGCTGCAACTATTGAAAGGACTTACCTTGTGGTTGTTGTAGGTGACCTTGTTGCGGGATAACCTGCCCTAGCTATTGCGCCGAAATCCCTTGCTGCAATAAAGGTTTCACTTGCAGTAACAAAGACTACCTTGGTTGGTGCAAAATCTGTCCTTTCTGTTGCAAGGGTACTTGAATAGTGCCCGGGAAATTACCGAACTGAATATGGTCGTAGCCAGGATGGATGTGCTACCCAGGTTGGAGGGTGTATGGTTGATTAACCAATCCTTGAGTACCATATGAAACATAAGGATTTTGGTATTGGACTTGAGCCCCATAGGGCTGTTGTTACTGAACATTGCTTGATCTAGATGGACCACCAAGATTTTGAGCCTGTTGGTACTGGACATTGCTTGATCCAGTAGGGTCAGCAGGGTTCTGAATAATACCAGAAGACGGCTGGTTTATACCAAGCATGTGAGCTTGTGAGCCGCTCACATTAGTGGCACCTGACACCATAGAGACATTTAGGTTCTGCCCCCTAGGCGGTGGCACAATTTGGCCACTGACTAATAGGACAAAAGAACTGGTAGAGACAATCTTTGAAACCACTGGTTGAGACTAACGCGTAACTGGGATCGATGATAAAAGAGTGTTTGTGATGGTGGGTTGCGCTGGGACTGAAGTAACAACTGGTTGGGAAGTCGTGTTTTTGACGAATGGACCTGACGTAGGACTAACGCCTTATGCCAAAACAAAAGTATGGTAGAGTGATGAGGCATTAGGTGTGCCTGAAACTATGTGTCCCAAAGACACAGAGTCGGGTGGAAAACTGGCAGGAATACCTTCTGAATAAGGGAAACCCTTGGGAGGTAATTGCAACTGCAACTGCAATTCTTCCCCCTCAATAGTGAGTGGAGTGGAAACTTTGGACTCATCTGGAGAAGTGACTGGGGCATCGCCTTTGGGTTCCATGTCTGAAAACAAATGACGATGAATGGATGAACGTGTACTGGGGGATAGTTCCAAAGGAACACTCGGTTGCTTGTACGGACTGTAAGGATGTTGCAGTGATATCTCAACAATCTCAAATAGAGGGTTCATAGGATAGATAACTAGTCCAAGCTAACCATCAGTGGTCGGCGAGTTCTCTAGAGTTCGAACGGGATTATCCGGAGATTCCGGGACAAGATCAATAGATGACCCTGAATCAAAAGTAGGCGAGGATGATATGACAATGGTTGAACACTCAAAACAATTTTGATTTAAACATTTTGGTCCTCAAGTGACTCTAGTAAGTCTGGAAACAACTCCTATGAAAATCTTTTAGATGGAGGAGAGGAAGAGGAATTGGGTGAACCAGATGGTTCAACCACGATGACTTTTTCTTAGTCGACAAAACGAGTAACTTCAAGGCTTTAAAATTTCCTTTTAAGGGAACTCATGATTTGGTAAAAAAGACTAACATGATGTTTTGGATCGTGGGCAATCAATTATTAAGATGCATAAAAGATTGATGTTCTTTCATTTTTAAAGAGTTAAGAAAGAAACAAAGATGACTCTATCACTTTCGATTGGAAACGAGCTCGAAAGGACAAGTGCTCGAATGATATTTTAAGTTTAATGAGTCAAAAAGATCAAATGACTACTCTGGATGATCTAGGTAAACAGGATTACCAGGAAACCGTGAACCGTAGAATACTTCCTAGCGAACCAAGAAGTACGAGCAGCAAATCTCCCCGAATGTTGTGTTCAGTGTATCACGCTCGCAAGGCGGCCGACTCAGCTTCCTAAGGATAAAAGGATTGTAGCCTAGTGGGGTCTCTTGTTATATACTCAATGGTATAGGGAGCATAAATCCGTGCTAGCACTGTCTAATGCTGAAGCTAATGACAACTGCTAGGTTTACAGATGCCAGAACACGTCCCTAGCCTAGACCTTCTAGATATGATCGTTAATGTCAAATTCACCTTAGGTTAATTGAATTCATTTTAGAGTTTATCTTGAGTTAATTTTTCAGTTTTCATTTCTTAGCGATGTTACTCAAAAAACCTAAAATGCAACTAAATGGGATAAGACCCTTTCAATTCGATGAAATTCTTACACTAGAGAGGGTAGAAATTACTCAATCAAATGTAGACAATCAAGCAACTGAAAATGAAACGATCTCTCACTACTTTAATTTTTCAAAAAAATAAAGTAATGAAAAATGCATTCCAATTCCTAATTTCATGACAATAACTTATCTATCAGTCCTTTCGAAATGAAAAATTTCTCTTCCTTTTTCAAATGCTGATGAAATTCTAGTTTTTTAAGAGATGCAATTCATAATGATGCAACAGGCTAGAATTTCATATTTTCTCATGAAACAACAAAACAAACTTTTCACATACAATCTTCAATGAATTTTTTTTTGAGACTATGAGCTCTTGAAGCAGATGCAAACATGAAAAGAGAAGTTCATTCAGATCAATGAAACACCGACTTTACCAAACACAAGACCGACAAGGTAATCTATGCTGGAAAAAGACGTTGAAACTAGTAAACAAAATATTTTCAAAATTGTGCAAAAAGAGGTTAAAGTCGTAAAAGGGACCAAAAGAAAATGCAAGGAGCAAACAAATCCACAACTGGACTTGATGAGTCCACAAGCTACTGAATGAAAGACTAGCTAGCTGTCTTAGTGTAACTAGCCATTCATGACGTGATCAATCAAACAGCAAGATGACAAGTCAACAAGCAAGCAAAACCAAATGAAAAGTAGCTTCCTAATCACGGAGAAAACAACCAAATGGGTTCACGAGGTCAAAAACAAAAGAGCAGAATACACTGGCCAAGATTGGGGTGTATCCCTACTCTTCACTTACAAAGATCGGTGCGACTGCCTAACTGACAACAAGCACCAAAGGCTGGTCAATGCGAATGTTCCTTCATAATTCACATTGGTCAGCATGACTGTCGGCCGATTAAATGCGCTGTCTGAGGGAACTAAGGAAAAATAAAAAAATATTCAAAAGAGGGACTAGACTTGCTACTATGAATTTTAGACTTAGGCCAGTAAGCAGGAGAAATGAAATAGAACCAAAGGGAAAATGTGAAACTAGCAAAGTTCTCACAAAATCATGAAATCCAAAACAAAAAAAAGATGGGATTGCCCCAGTGGAGTCGCAAATTTATGGTGAAGTAAAATTATAAGTGCGAAAATGAACAAATTCCTCTAGCTCAATAATGGGTCTAGTCACAACAAATACATTCTATGGAAGATTTCCTTAGATCATAATCAATCAAGAGGGCCTACCTCTTGGTCGCTTATTCTGCTTGATGATGTCCTCGCTTGCTTGCTCCAGCAATCTCTCGCTTCCTTCTTCAAGCTCCTGAAACAAGTAAACAACAACAACACACAAACATAATAATAGAAAAATTGCAATTAAACCTACTTAATGAGTCAAGAAGCAACAAGACATGAATATGTAATATTACAAAACATTTAGGAAATCAATTGACAGTTGCATATATTAATATCAAAGAGAGATTACAACCATTAGTCTTGACGTTGCAGTCTTCCTCTGACAAGACCAGGTTCCCACACACTTCTGAGAGAATTCCATGATGGCTTAAAACAAAAATAGTTTAAAGGTTCTTCCCTTTAGACTTCACTCCAAATCAAACACATTTCTCCCTCACACAACTAGATGGCTACAACTAGTAATAGCTTGCTTGTCTAATCAAAATAGTATACTCACACTCAGCCAACACTCTAACTAACTTGTGCTTGGGAAGAAGGGAGGTTTATATAGGAAATATGGATGGGAGATGGATCCTCTTCTCATGGGAGAAAGACTTATCCGTTGAGTTAGTTCCATCATTATAGGGGAAAGGAGCCCAAACTGTCATCCTCGACCCCATCCGGCCAAACCATTTATTAGACTTATGTTACAGAGCTTCTAGAGTTGGAAGCTTCGGCTCTAATTTAAAAAACATTTCATAACAGAACTAGCCTGACTGGAACAAAGCTCAGTTGCACTAGTCAGCGTGGGGAATAGTGATAATCTATGCACATCGACGTGGGGGAGATAAATGTCATTAGCCCTAGCCTTGTAATTTGGGAAACATAGAAGTTTCAGGGGAAATGGTGCAAATGGGAATTGATCTACTCATGAAGAGGGACATAATGGGAGTTTCTCCATGAAGGGAAAGCATGCGGGGTTCACTGTAGAGGTCCTCCAGGATCAAGGAAAGGGGAGTATAGGGACAGTGACAAAATGTTGTGTAACAGTATGAAATGGATCAGGTCATTTTGTACTTGGGTTCATATGTGAATGTCCTACCAAAGAAGACTTGGGAGCGAATGGGGAGATCGATGCTGCAATGGTCCCCAATTCAGCTAAGGATGGTGAATAAGTAGAAGATCATCCCCATGGGGCAGTTGTAGGGGGTGATTGTGGATATTGAGGGAGCGAGCATGCTGGCTGATTTTGAAGTAATAGAGATAGTGGATGACAAAACTCCCTATCTGCGGTCCTAGGAATTGACTGGGCTACTGATATGAACGGGGTAATCAATCTGAAGAAGCAGAAGGTGATCTTTGAGAAGAAATCACTGTGCATAATAGTACCCCTCGATCCTGCTAAAGGATCGTGCTATACTAAAAATGTCCACGATTATGAGAGTGATGACTACCTGGACTGTATCTATAAGATAACTGCGCGAGACCATGATTGGGTGAATCCCACTACAGATGGATGGATTACATGGGATCACGAGAGTTCTTGCACTTCGGACTCGGATGAAGAAATAGAACGCTAGAAGAATCAGTTACATGAAGTAACCACGTTGAATTGCAACACGATGACTCGGTCACTGCACTATGTGTCATCAGAGGTAAGAAATATCCATACTTATAATGGTCTGAATGAGGTAGATATATTTTTGGATGCATTTGAAAGGGAGGTACCAGAAAAGCAGCGCTTCCAGGCATTGGACTGGGCACTTCCCGCTACGCCCACAAGATGGTGGGGTACGCACAAGGGAAGCTTTGATGATTGGTGAAAATGTAGGAGGATGATGAGAACATGATTTGGGAAGCCTAAGATACGACTAACAAACAAGTATGATGGGCAGAATGATCTACACATGCATCTGGCCAAATGGACCCAGGCTTATGGAGAAAAGCCCCAACCTGAGTGAGTGCACTTTTTCTGTCATACCCTGAATGTTGTCCCAATGAATTGGTATATAGAAACACTAGAGCTCTACCTTGGGACAGGTGAATGGGATATCCTGCGCAAAGGATTCATGATGAAATTCAATTTTGAGGATGGGTTTAATAGTATTGATGAAGCGCTACAAGAGGTGAAAGCAACAATATTTAGGATACTGCGGGATCCTTTAGACCTGATTCAACCTGAATGGGCTACTCAGTTCAGACACACACTGGAATGTTATAATGTAACTACTGAAGAAGAGGACGAGGATCCATGGAAGATTAACATTCCAGAAACAGAAGGTCACCGCAAGGTTCAGGTACTATAGATTGAGAACCCTAATATAACCACACCGTTAAAAATGAAACAAGTAAACATTGGTACTCAGGCAGACCCAAATTCGTGAATATTGGAGACTACTGGGATGACGTGATAGTGGATAAGGTCGCTAAAGTTCTTTGTGAATACCAGGATTTATTCCCTACCAAGTTTACAGATCTGAAAGGGATAATCGAGGACCTAGGAATGATGAAGATCATGTTAAAGCCCGATGTGAAGCCAATTAAGCAAAGGCCTTACCATCTCAATCTGAAATATAAGGAGAAGGTACACTTGGAGCTAGACAAGATGTTCGTGGTAGGCATCATTAAGCCTGTAGAAGAATCTGATTGGGTAAGACCAATGGTGGTGCAAGAGAAGAAGTAGAAGGATGAGATAAGGATATGAGTGGATCTCAGAAAACTGAATGATGCTTGTGTGCATGATCCTTTCCCGACTTTGTTCACTGATGAAGTGTTGGACAATGTAGGCAGCCAGGAAGCATATTCCTTCACTGATGGGTTCTCTGGGTACCATCAAATCAAAATCGCGCCGAAGGATAGGAGCAAGACAACCTTCGCAACTGAGTGGGGTTGTTTTCAGTACACTATAATTCCGTTTGGATTGGAGAATGTGCCTGTGATCTTCTTGTGCATGGTTGTTGAAAACATTCAAGGAATTTATTCATAAGTTCTTGGAGGTATATTTTGATCACTGGACTGTATTTGGGCTGGTTAAGTGCCATGTAGAAATCTTGTGCCTGATGTTGGATACCTGTTGAAGGTACCAGATTGCGCTCAATCTCAAGAAGTTTATGTTTTGCATTCCTTTTGGAAACCGATTGGCGCATGTGCTTTGCAAATAGCGACTGATAGTAGACCCCACGAAGGTCATGGTGATACTGAACTTGGAAGTGTTGAGGAGTATGAAATAGCTGCGCGCTACTCTGGGACATGCAGAATATTACAAATTTTTTATCAAAGGCTATGCCCATATCATCGCGCCTATGGAGAATTTGTTGAAGAAATACGTCAGGTTCTACTGAAACAATGACTATAAGAAGAGCTTGGATATATTGAAAGGATAGATGGTTACTACACCAATTCTAGTCTTCTCGGATAGGAAGAAAGAGATTCATGTACATGTCAATGCGTCATGTATAGCACTGGGAGGAATACTAACACAGGTTGGTGGATAAGGATTAGACCATCCTATCACATTCGAAAGCTACATATTATCTAAAGTAGAGAAGAACTATTCGACCACTGGGCGCGAGGGGCTGGCTATGGTGTATTTGCTCCAAAAGTATAGGCACTAGTTGCTGGGAGGCCATTTTAAGATGTATACAAATCGCTCTGCACTAAAGTACCTAGTCAATAAGCCTATGTTGGGTGGGAGAATCTTCAGATGGCTCTTATTATTCCAGGAGTATGATTTTGAAGTTGTTGTGAAGCCTAGATGATTGAATGCGGGACCAGACTGTTACACTAAAATTTGTCACCATGACTATTTGCAGTCAGTATGGCTCCATCAATAACCATACTGTCCTCCTTGGCAAGTCTTATACCTCTGCTCCTCATGTCAAACTCCAAAAAAGAGAGAAAGCCTTTAAAAAATCAATATAACTCTGGTTCCGCACTTTCTCTTACTCTTACCTGTGGGCACACACCTCAAGTACATAATACCTGCGTACTTGTATGCTCTGTCTGTAAAGGGGTGGGTGCGTACCCCTGTAAAAGTAAAAAGGCGCAAGTTTTACTTCAAAAAACTTACTTGCGGTCGATTCTAGAGCATTCTAGAAGATGGTTTGACGTGGATTGAGCGCCTCCAGATGGTTCATGCATCCCAATGAAAGAGGAACTTATCCCATGAAGAGGGGAGCTATCCCTTTGAAAGAGGGGCTTAGCCCATTCATGGTGGACCTGATTAACTTCCTCCAAAGCATTATAAATACAGGCATTGGGCCAAAGGGAGGGGAGGTTGAAAGCTGAACATTCCTAAGGGTAGATGCTGCTAAAATTAGGACTCCCTTATAGAGCTTGAGAGGAGAGATTCCAATCCTTTATTAGCTTCATTTGGAAGTGGGTGAGCTGATCAAAGTAAAGGAGAATTCTTGCTGGACCCTGGGAGGGACCTGCACAACACCAAGGCACTGGTTGTAATGGTTTCTTTTGTTTCCAATTAATACAATTAAGTTCATTTTTCTCAACAAGTTGTTATATATAATTTGTTTCATAAAATCCTCGGTCTTTATGATGAATATGTTTTATTATATGAGTTATTCAGGTTCTATGTAATCGTTTGCTTGTTAGTGAATGCAGGCTTCAAAGAGAAGGAGGAGCTCATCTGGATCAGAGAGGCTTGGCTGCTACAAACAGCATTGGACTAAAGGTATGCTTTAAACACCTAGTTGCTTTTATTTTAAATGCATATTTAGGGAAAGATAGTGCTTGATTGTTTTGTTTGTCACTAGAAAGCCTTAGCTTCTAGGGAGGTCGGTTTTGTCCGCAAAATTGACTCTTTCCGCATGACAAAATGGTGACCATACTGGGGAATCCATGGATTTGATTGATTTCTCTTTTGATTGATACTTTGATTTGAGAAAAGTTGATTTCTTTCTAGTTTTTGACTGATTGACTGTGAATTTGGGTGGAATAGCTTAGGGTTGAATTATTTTTTTATTTTTCTTGGTTTTGAGAGCAGTACGCACCCTCTGCGTTAAGCACAGTGCGTACCTGTACGCACTTCTGCTTTGTACACAGAGCGTGGCCGCACCTGTGCAAACAGGCTGCCTGCGTACCCTGTCAAAAGTTGAGAAAATTCCATTTTTTCCTTTTTTACCCATTAGATTTTGTTTATAGTTTGTTTTTTGCTGCTCGGATCCACTGGTTACCTGTCAGAAGTTTTCATCTAAGATTGTTTCATTAGCATCAAGGGTTTTAGTGAAGTTCATAGAAATTCTAGCCCTAGGTTTGATTTTTGTATTGGTCTTGTAGTGACTCTGGCTTTAGAAGTTGTAAAAACCTTGGATCTCCCTGGTCTTTTTAGTCTTCTTAGGAGTCGGACCTTTCGTAAAATCCACCTTTGTGAGAAACCTACCGTTGTGTTGTCTCTTTGCGGAATTTCGAGAAGGCTTGTTTGTTAAGCTGTGAATTTCATTCTTAAAAAAAGAACAAGAGCTTTTTGTTTTTGTTTTTGACTGATTTATGATTCTGCATGAATTAGTCCTTGGTTGAATTGTAACCGAGTAAAACAACCTGGAATTATATTTTGTAGGCTTTCACCTCATTGGATTTGTTTTTAGGTAAATTTCTCTTTGATTTTCATAGATCTTAAAATTGATTTTTGTTAAGTAGTTTTTCATGCTTTGTTAAAATAAAAAAAAAATATTTTGGAGTTGATTTGCATTAGTTTTTCTTGATGAAATTAGTGCATTAGAAAATTTGTTATATTTTCTCTTAGTGATCAATTTTTTGCATTGTTGGAAGTGAATGGAAACTCTCTCCTTACTTTAGTTAGGATTCATCGAATTGAAAGGATTACATTATCATATTCGATTGCATTCAGTTGAGTCGGGTCATAACACCATTGGTTTCATATCCATTTACCCATTTGAGTAATAACAGCCTTAATAACACAGCGCTTAATTAAAATTCATCTAGTAATTTTTACATTTCTAGGGCTCTGAAACACCAACATAGATCAGGCTAGTGTCTTGGAGTAGGAGAGTAATTAACTCTCCAAGACAGTAAAAACAAACAAGTAGCTTATCTTGTGGTAGGATAAATCCAACTGTTACATTTATGCTCTGGGAAAGCTCCTCTTAAAGGAGAAGCACGAGATCATGTCCGAACCAGTGAGGGGATCAATCCTCCTTCATTGGGAACGACGCCAGATATGCACGTACTACAAACGGTAAACCTCGGATTAATCATTGTCAAGGAGCCTTGGGTCACTTGTCGGTAAACCTTGGATTATTGTCAAGGAGCCGGCAAGGGGATTGAGCTTGTTACTCTGCCCTTGCGTGTTATCGGATCGTAGACTGTTCCCTCAGGTATATTTGTTGCTGTTGGTGACCTTAGTGACTATTATCTTTAGGGTTCTACCCAAGGTGACGGTGGAGGGAAGATCCCACTGTACCTGGAGCAGACGTCTGCTAGACTCACTTGGATTTTCTGGGGGGTTCACTTCACTCGAGACGGTTAAAGTGGAGGAACTTGTGCCAGTCTATTCATTAAGCAGGTTGCCGGGGTAACTGTTCCACCTGCCACTTCTGTACTGAATTCTGTGATGTTGGATTTCATCACCAACTAGTGTTTGTGTGTGGTTTGACTCCTAGATTTGATAGCGCGTGTTAATTTGTTGTTTTTACTTTTAGAGACCGTAGGTGTGAATTGTGAATTTTAATTGTTAGGTGTGAATTGTGAATTGTGAATTTTAATTTTAAATTGTTAATAAAATTCACTGAAGTTGAATATAATGGCAAATGTTCCGGAATTTACCAACCTGGGAACCCCTCCTAACGAGAATCCTAGTACTTTTCCTTACTTTGGAAATGTTGGTCCTCCTTATATGGATACTTTGTCATTACCTGGATTTACAATAGGTTTACTGATATGGTTATTTTCAACTTCGTTGGCCCCAAATACTCCAATTGTTCCACCTCAACCGAATGCTTCACCTCCACAGAGTTCACCATCTCAACATCACCAACCTTCTATTGGCCCTTTACCTTCTTCGCCTAATTTTTCTTCCTCCATTTCTTCCTCTTCGCTTGGTAGAAACCTTGATGCTAGTAACCAGGTGTCTAAGAAGAAGAAGAAAGGGAAAAGAAGAAGAAGAAGAAGAAGAAGCAAGATAAAAAAGAAGTCAACCAACCAACCACGATTGTAAGTGTTAGTTGTGTTGAGGAAAACTCCAACATGCATCGTAAACCCAAATACCCTTGCAGGCTTTGTAAGGGTGACCACTTCCTTGTCAATTGTCCTAGTATTCCAAAGGTCTTGGAAGTATGGTCAGAAAAATCTCATCAACATTCCATTGATCCATCAACCAGTGATAGTCAGGTTCCTGGGAAAAAGGGTAAAGTTAGGTTTCCTTGTAAGTTATGCAAAGGGAGTCATCAAACTCACATTTGCTCTCACATGGATGAAGCCTCAAAATTGTTGGAAAACCTTACTGTTCCACCGCAAGAATTTCCAACTGGTTACCGTAAACTTTCTCCCAACCTACCGTCAACTGACCGAGTGGTCGATTCAATTTCACATTCGGTCGATCACACTCTTCCATTGGAGAGTGAAACTCATGTCACTCAGGTTGATGATCCGTTAGTTGATCAAGTGGTCGATTCAATTTCACATTCGGTCGATCCCACTTTCCCTTTAGAGAGTGAACTTCATACCGCTCAGGTTCTTCTTGTTACATCAGATTCTTCTATGTTGGGGGGCATTTCACCTGTTTCTACAAAACCCCATCCAAGTACTGAGGTCTTTTCCTTTGATTGGAATAGATTGACAGAACCTCGTCTTCCTTCCTCCATCCCTTTCCAAATCATTGTCAAGGCTGGTGGTAGGGACATACATCGTACTCAGGTAGATGAAGGTGCTTCTGTTAGTATTTTATCCTCAACTGTTTGGAAAGCTTTGGGTTCCCCTCAGCTTGCGCCTATTACACAGAATCTAAAAGCTTTTAACAGAACCATTAGTGAACCTTTAGGGATCCTTCCTAAGTTTTCTATTACCTTGGAAGGTAAAACTGTCTGTATTGATCTTATGGTAGTTCGAGGTCCCTTGGATTTCAATTTACTCCTTGGACGAGACTATGTTTATGCAATGAAAGCTGTCGTATCGACACTCTTTCACGTGATGTCTTTCCCTCACAATGGCAGTATTGTGACTGTAGACCAGCTTTCGTTCCCTAGTCTTGTCTCAACTACCAATAATATGACATCCCTAAATGTTCCTAATTCTAAAGTGGTATCTACCCTGCCATGGGTTAATTATGTGGCAACTGGTCCCATGTTTTCAGTTACCGATGTAAGTGAACCTCTCACTGTTTGCTCATCTTCCTTTGATTTAGATCCGGTAATTGACATGGAAAACTCTATGGGATTACTTGAACACGATGTTCTTATCCCTTTTGAGTCCCTTGACATGTGTTCCTTCCAGAGAATTTTTCTTCCTTCTGATGAAGACCTCTTGGAAGCCATGATCAAGGTGTGTCCATTGACATGTCTTTCTTCCAGTTGGAAGCCATGATCAGTGTGTGTGAGGATAGTTTGTTCCTCTCTCAACCTCGGTAAAAAATGAAATTGGATGTTTCGAGGAAAGTTCCTTTTACTGTGTCGACCTCGTTAAAAAATGAATCAGTGAGTATGAGGAAAGTTCCTTTTACTGTGTCGACCTCGTTAAAAAATGAATCAGTGAGTTCGAGGAAAGTTTCTTTTACTGTGTCGACCTCGTTAAAAAATGAATCAGGTATGAGGACAGTTCTTTTCTTGTGTCAACCTCCTTAAAAATGAAACAAATCCCTTTTCAAGTTAAATATTGAAAGTAAACCTTCATTCCATCCACCTGGTTGAATGGAATGAAGCCTGGGGGGCATGTACCTCACTTTGCATCATTATGCTTGGGGCATGCGAACTTCTGGAGCATAGTTCCTTGTCTTGTGTCAAGCTCATTAAAAAATGAAACAAGGAGTTATGAGCATAGTTCCTTGTCTTGTGTCAAGCTCGTTAAAAAATGAATCAAGGATTTTATGAGCATAGTTCCTTGTCTTGTGTCAAGCTCATTAAAAAAATGAATCAAGGATTTTATGAGCATAGTTCCTTGTCTTGTGTCAAGCTCGTTAAAAAAAGAAACAAGGAGTCATGAGCATAGTTCCTTGTCTTGTGTCAAGCTGATTAAAAAAAGAAACAAGGAGTCATGAGCATAGTTCCTTGTCTTGTGTCAAGCTCGTTAAAAAATGAATCAAGGTTTTTAGAGTAAAGTTTTTTGTTAGGTAGATTTTAGAGAGTAGTAATGAGCATAGTTCCTTATCTTGTGTCAAGCTCGTTTAAAAAATGAAACAAGGGTTTTGAGGATAGTCCTTTTCCTGTGTCAACCTCACTAAAAAATGAAACAACTCCCACGAGTCTTTCCAGGATTTCGAAAGTAAACCTTCATTTCATCCACCTGGTTGAATGAAATGAAGCTTGGGGGGCATGTACCTTGATTGGCATCATTGTGCTGGGGGCATGCGAACTTATAACAAGCATAGTTTTTGTTTCAAGCTTACATAAACATGAAACCGGATCCGAGCATAGTTCTTTTCCTGTGTCAAGCTCGTTAAAAAATGAAACAAATCCTCCTTCAGTTTTGAGTCGAGTGTTTGGCTAGATCTCATAAATGTCAAGTTGTATATTTAGGTTAGTTATTTCAGTTTTTTGCATAATTTTCTTACAGTTTTAGGTTGAGTCTTTCAAATGATCTCGTAACTGAACCTTCATTTCATCCAACTGGTTGAATGAAATGAAGCTGGGGGGGCATGCGCTCTAGCAGTTATGCTTAGGGGGCATCAAGCACAGTTTTCTCTCTGTTTCAAGCTTGTGGAAAAATGAAACTACTTTGAAGCATAGTTTTTCTCTGTTTCAAGATTTTGTAAAAATGAAACCTATTTCGAGTCAATTTCAGTTATTTTCAAGACTCGTTAAACTCATTAAAATACCGAGATTATTTTGCTATCTTTCATTCTCGTAAGACAAATGAAAATGCCGAGTTCTTTCCGTCTTTTCCTGCTCGTAAATTAAATTGAAAGTCGGCCATATGAGTACATTTTTATCATTTTTTCGAACTCATTAAAACTTACAAAAAAGTTAAAACCATGAGTACATTTTTGTCATTTTTTCGAACTCGTTAAAACTTACGAAAAAATGAAACCTCAGAGTCATCTTTAAGCCCTTTTCTGATTCCTAAAACATGAAAAGATTGCCGAGCGTTTCTTTTACACTCGTTAAAACGGAATTAAAAGACGGTCCTCTTACAGCCCTTTTCTGACCGTAAAAACATGAAAAGATTGCCGGATTTTTGTCGTTTCAAATTCGATATTGGAAATAAAACGACGTGTCCTTGATGGCTTTTTACTTTTCAGGTCAAAGACACTAATCATGAAAGTACTCCTTGGTCGTAAAGATCAAGCGGTTCTCTCAAGTATTATTTTATACTTTTTCGAGCTTGGGAGACACAAATTTACGAAAAAGGTCAACCCTGGAGTCTTCTTAAGTTTTTTCAGACTCTCTAAAATTGAAAAACGCCGAGTTTCTCCTATACTGGACTCGTTAAAATTTCACAGTAAAGGACCTGTTCGATTACAAACAGCAACGGACCACTCCTTCTTAGGGTTTGAATCTAAACTAAGTTGGACTCATCCGAAGGATGAGCTTATAATCAAGAAAATGTTATCCTCCTCAAGCTTGTAAAAAAATAAAGAGGTACTTGCCAGAAATGGTGGGGGAAAAGAGAGAAAAATGAGCCTATTTGTTATCCTTTGTCTCAGAAAAACCTTATCACCACTCTTGAACACGACACTTTTCATTCACCTGGGTTGGGAAATCCTTTGCCTAATAGTTGATCAAACCACATTGAAAGTCTTCAGCCAGTTTCTGGGTATTAACTTTGGGTCAATTGTCTCCAAGCCATCTGTAGTGTCGTTATGTGTTCAAGAGGTGTCTTGCAAATAAACCATTCATCTGCAAAATATCTGTCATCCATCTTGACCATCCCTGAGTCAGTCCTTGCAACTAAATTTCTTCAACTTGATCTATGATTTCGTGTTGTGGGCTTGCCTGCAACGGATCACTTTCTATCGACATCAGCACATTATCTAGAAAGATGATCTAGGAATCATCAGTACCTTGAAATCTGCATGCCTCAATGGTAGGTTTCTCGCCTTTGACGACAGTTTACATCATTGACTTTCGATCGAAGGATTCCGTGACATGTTCGACATCAACACATTCATTCACATGTCATGGATTGTACTGGGTACTTTGAGAACCATTGACATCACTGGTGGTCTCTCTCACACTTGTTAACAGTTTACATCATTGAATCGTAATCAAGTGGTTTCTACCATGTTCGACATCAACTCATTTATTTGCATGGATAGAATCGTACTATTTCGGGATATAGAAATGAAGACCCTGGATCTAGTTTCCACCATCCAGGTTGCGAGGAATTTTGTATTTCATTATACAGTAGACTAATTATAAACAGATGGCTACGTCCATACTGTGTCTACATGTGTCTATGATTATGATGTATTGCGAAATCATTCCTATATCAGAGCAGTAGTTAGTTTGTTAGTTAAGTTTTTGATCTGAGTATGGGAATGCCTACCTCAGCGATGATATGATCTCATATATGTATTTTGTGTTGAATATTTGCAGGTTCCGACTGGGCTCTCCACAAGATAATCCTCGAAATGATAAAGTGCTTCAACCTTCCTAGATGATATAAAACCCTTATCTACTACAGACCTCGCACTTTAGGGGGCAATCTGTTACACTAAAATTTGTCACCATGACTATTTGCAGTCAGTATGGCTCCATCAATAACCATACTGTCCTCCTTGGCAAGTCTTATACCTCTGCTCCTCATGTCAAACTCCAAAAAAGAGAGAAAGCCTTTAAAAAATCAATATAACTCTGGTTCTGTACTTTCTCTTACTCTTATATTGGTTTTTTAAAGGCTTTCTCTCTTTTTTGGAGTTTGACATGAGGAGCAGAGGTATAAGACTTGCCAAGGAGGATAGTATGGTTATTGATGGAGCCATACTGACTGCAAATAGTCATGGTGACAAATTTTAGTGTAACATAGACCATTTGTCGCGCATCGAAATAGGGGATGAACCTACTAACTTGGAAGAAGGATTTCCTGATGCATAGCTATTTTTAGTGCATGTCACGGATGGTAATTTTGAGGATATAACACACTTCCTAACAACAGGAACTTCACCGGAAGGATACACTGTCTAGCAAAAGAAGGAATTAGTGGTGCGTGTGACAGATTTCTCTGTCATTGCTGGGAATTTGTACAAAATGGGGACTAATGAGATATTGTGACGGTATGTACCTGTGTTCGAAAGAAGCAACATACTCGCGGATGCTCATGGGGCTGCCACAGGAGGAAATTATGCAGGAAGAGAAACTGCGTAGAAGATTCTACGAGAAGGGTTATGGTGGCCAACCTTTCATCAGGATTCAAAAGCATATTGCAAGGCGTGTTATGTATGTCAAAGAACGGGTAGGCCGTCACGGAGGGATGAAATGCCTTTGAATCCACAAATGATGTTGCAACCCTTCGAGAAGTGGGTGATACATTTTGTAGGACCCATTCATCCACAAGGAAAGACAAGAGTGACAGAGTATTTGACTCGTTCGGTAGAAGCACAACCGATGAAGGAATGGATGGGAGCAACGATCGTGAAGTTCCTATTTGAGCATGTACTGATGTGATTTGGCTATCCAAAGGTCTTGATGAGTAATTGTGGTATGCACTTCCTGAATGAGACGATCAGAGCATTAATGGAGGAATTCTAGGTATACCACTAGAAGAGCACACCCTATCACCCACAGGCTAAAAAGATAGTGGAGGCATTCAACAAAGTGCTTGAAAACATGCTGACCAAGGTTTGTAATGCTTAGTGAAGTGACTGGGACCTATGCATACCTGCATTACTGTGGGCTTATCGAAAGACGTGCAAGAAGTTGACTAGACAAACGCCTTTTAGGCTTGTCTATGGTGTGGAAGTGGTAATGCCTATGGAATACATTGTGCCTAGTCTGCGCATAGCAGTGCTTATAGCTATGGTGGACCGTGGAGCTCTGGAGGAGAGGCTCGCATAGTTGGATGAGCTCATAGAAGAAAGACTTTTGGCTAGATTTCACCAACAGGTGCAAAAGCACCGCGGAAAGGCATGACATGATCGACACATCAAGTTGTGCACATTTAAGGAAAATGACCTGGTTTTGTTATATGATAGTAAGTTTGATAAATTTCTAGGGAAATTTAGGATGCACTAGTTGGGGCCTTATGTTATTAAGGAGATTACAGACGGAGGAGCAATATAGTTGGTCAAATTAAATGGAGAACCCTTCTCAGGAAAGGTGAATGGCAATTTCTTGAAGCCATACACCGGCGGTCTGGCCATGTGACTAAATGAAAGTAGCACAGTCTTAGCACTCCAGGCAGCTAAAATGAGGCACGAGAATATAAACTACACTGCCCTGGTTAGGGAATTGCATGATTGGAAGATGGTGTGAAGAAAGGACGTGTCACTGGGTCCGTGATAGTGCGGAGGGAGCTCTGCTACCGAGGGAGAAATTATGCAGGTCAGCCGGAAAGTGACCGTAAAATTCACTATTCATGAAAAGATGCAAAAGTGAGGCCAAATGGAGTGGGCAGTAGGCATTTAAGACGAAATTTATGGCTCGGATCCTTGAAATCTGCTGCCAATCGGGCATTAATGGATTGATTTTGGGGGGAACAGTCGGATGTGAATTCAAAATGCCCTATAAATTACAAGTGGATGTCTAGCGAAAAACACTTGGCATTTTGAGAATTGAGTTGTTGCGTTCTTAGGTGCACATGAACTGTGAATTCTTTCAAGATCTGGTAGCGAGTCTGGCGTTTGAACAAGTGTCAAAGGAGACACAAGAACTAATGAATAGCATCATATCGACACGTGTAGAAGCTATGGAAACCAAAGGAGTAGTAGTCGAGGAGAATGTGCAGGAAATTGATATGGGGGGCGAAGTAGTTGCCTCGGAAGTGTCCGAAGTATTGGCGGAGGTGTTGGGTTGTGTTATATTCTTTCCACAACTAGCCCATGTAGTTAACCCGGTAGTTAGAAGGGGGCGTAGTCCCCCCTTCGTTGCACCGATTGCATAGCGGGGGTGGGGGGGGGGTCACAGGGGGTTTGAGGGGTCATAGGATGGGAGGACATGCCTATGGTTTTGTGCATGATTTTTTGCACATGGTTTTGGACGTGATATTTTTTGGTCCATGGTTTTGGACGCAATGGTTTTTAGTCCATGGTATTGGATCCTTCAGCATGTATAAATATGTACGGGGTTAAAACCTACATTTGGTATCAGACCTGTTTTGGCTTCAAGGGGACGCCTTTGTTGTTGAGGGGTTTCGCTTGGGCCTGTGGTAAACCCTATTCACTGGGAAATCTATGAGATCGATTCTGGTGGTGAAAGAAGATGGCGAGCAGTGGAAAGATAGAGATCGAGAAATTTAATGGTCAGAGTTTTGAGTTGTGGAAACTTGAGATGGAGGATCTTTTGGTGGATAAAGATCAGGGGATCATGGTAGATCCAGGTACTAAACCAACGGGACTGTCTGATGAAGAATGGAATAAATTGGATCAGAAGGCAAAGAGCACAATATGATTGTGTGTCTCAGATTTATTATTGTTGAATGTATCAGGGGAAGCTACAACGAAGGTTTTGTGGGACAAGCTAGGGACTTTGTACCAATCTAAGTCTCTAGTGAATAAAATGTTCCTATGGAAAAAGCTGTATAACCTGAGGATGAAATATGGAGACTCGGTGATAGAGCATATGAACGCATTTAATACTGTGGAAAGTCAGTGTTTCAGGGAAAACTAATGTTGATTCAAACTACTAGTCCCACTAAGACGGGTAGCTGTCTTAGAAACATATAATGAAAGACTTTCAAGAGTTCCTTTAAGTGTGATAGATGGAAGAGAAGAAAAGAGGACCAACCTGGATCTTCCGTTTTGATCCTAGCTTGATTTCTCCTTTCCTTGATAGAATTTGCCACTCCTCTCCTACTTGTCTTGCTTCAAAGAGTACTTGTAGAGTCAAAGTAACAACAAACTATCAAAGCATCTCTACCTAAAACATCATAAACAATGCGGAATCAAAAACACATTGACCATACAATTGCATTTATAAACAATAAGATTCACAAATACGAGATCATATGGAGGAAAAATCAAAGAACTTTATTAATAGTAATGTAAGAGAGGATTACAACCCAATTGTCTGATCCAGCATCATCCTCCTAGTTATAGAAGCCCTCTTCACCTCATGAACAAGTAAATCACCCAACAATGCAATGTCTCTTCTCACCAACAAACCAACAACACTTCCTTACAAAATACAAAATTCCAGCCTTCAGATCTCTCATATGAGGGATCCATTTATAGATGTCTTGCAAGGGTGTGAGTCAGCTCTAGGTTTTTGATTAGTGTCATTCCACTGATAGTTCTTGGTTACACTTGGAGATTTCACGATCTCTTACTCATCCCTGGGCGAATTCAGAGAGGCAAGTGTCACATGAGAAGTTTCTGGAAGATTCCATGATCATCCACCTTGCAAACTGTCTCTACCATTTATCTATTATCACTCATTGCACCCCACAGAAGGCCATTTGAGTATGCATCACACCTGGCCAGTTAGGCAGTTAGTATGCATCGCACCTTGCCCATGGAGTAGTCTGTATGGTCTAGTTTTCGCCAGTTCTGAGTAGTTTTTTCAAGTGGAACTTCTGAGAAATGATGTAATCAGTTGACCATGATCCTTTAGGGTGTGAAACAACACTTTTAGGGACTTAAGGAGACCTTAGTTTATGGACATATGGGTTTGGGGTTGCAGTGCCCAAATATGTCTATAACAACTACCCCCTAAAGCAAGAGGTCGTAAATCTTCTGATGTCTGTTGAAATGCTTTATTCATGAGGATCCGAGGTATTCAACTAGAAGGTGACCTATATAAGATACAATACAATACATCACCATCATATTATTTTCATGATCTAGCTGAGGCAGGCATTCCCATGCTCAACTTTATAAATTCATTTTCATGTACATAGGACATACAATCGTCTGCTGTTGCAGACTAGTGATTCTTCGCATGAAGAGTCATCTTCCATGGCTTAGATGACTATCTATGTAGCTTCTATGCACAATTGATTTCTTTATCTTCCTGAATATATCGTTTCCCAAATGGATGAAACTAGATCTGAGGTCTTCAAAACTCATCCAATCTTCGCCATATGTACAAGTCGATCCATGTGAAAAGATGTTATGAAGTCGAACAAGGAAAGACATCGCCTGATTACCAGCCAATGATGTAAGCTATTAGTAGACGCGAGAGGAGTCAGTGATAATGATGATGGCCCTCAAGGTACTTGTTATATACCTAGGGGGGATAATATGGGGTACAAAGGGAGGTACCCAAGGGAATAATGTAATAATGGGATGGGCCATAGTAATAAATAAGGTGGTTAATCCGTATCATGTAAGGGACCACAAGTAGTTAGTAATAATGTAATGGGCCCATGGTATTAGATAGATGGTATTGAGGGAACCATGGTAATGACCCATGGTATTGTATGTATGAGGCCTATATAGATGCTAGAGACTCCCTATTGAGAGATGTCAAGGAATATTGTATGAACAGGCATATGGCTTGTGGAGTGTTCTCCTTCCTTAAGGAGTGAATGTATGGTGTTGCCCTACCTTAAGGGTTTGATCAATAAAGAAGCATTTATATCTATTTCTATCTTATCATTCTTTGGTTTATTTATATTATCATATATTTATGGGTGAGATCTATAACAAGTGGTATTAGAGCACTTTCTTGGGCAAAAGTGGAGAATTTTTTTATTTTTTGCACGAAATTTCTGGGGCGGCAAGTTTGCAGATCCGATCTGTACATTTTAGGGGAAAATCTACAAAATCTAATTGCATATCTGGATTCTATGTGAAAAAATAGCCGATTTCAAAAAAAAATCGGCTGAATCGGAGTCCGGATGAAGGAGATATCGCTGATCTAAAAATCATTGGTGTTGCAGACAATTTTTCGGGGCAGCAAGTTTGCGGCACAAATATGGACATCCTGGTGCAATATCTACATAACCTAATTGCATATCTAGATTCTTTGTGAAAAAATACCCGATTTCAAAAAAAAAATCAGTCGAATCGGAGTTTGGATGAGGGAGATATCATTGATTTAAAATCAGATCTTTTTTCAGAATTTTTGTTGATGGCAGGAGAGTTGCAACGCATATCTGAAATTCCAGTGCCTGGATCAAGATTTATATCACCTATTCAGATGTAGAATGGTTGTTCCATTTCCGAAAATAGGTCATAATAGGGATTCTGAGCAATATTGACTAAACTGTAACAATTTCAAATTTTCTCCAAGTAAGTGAATTTTTTTCCAAACCTTCATGGCTTCTAGCAAGGAATTTTTTACAGGGAGTGATAAGGGTCCTACTATTGAAGAATTTATAGAATATCAAAAATCTCGATGCAAACAATTTTGGGTAAGTCGCTTGCTATTTAATCTAAAAGATGAAGCTGCTAAATGGTGGGACTCAGTTGCCGATTCAGTGGCGCAACTTCCTCATGAAAAAGTAGAAGAACTTCTTTTAGAAAAATAGTCCCAGGCTAGAAAACAAGATAAGGGGAAACATGTGGGGTTATTTCCTACTGGTATATCCTTATTGCAGGTTCATGGATTGATTTAGAAGGGGAAGATTGTTGTGTCTATAAATCCTAGTTGCAAGCATAATTTTATCAATGTTAATTTGACAAAAAAATTGCAAGTTCCAGCAAAACACATCAAAAACACACAGGTGGATGATGAGGATGTTCAAGTGTATAAGGATTTGAAGATTTCTATGGATAAGTATGTGTTGCATGGTGATTTTTATACTTCAGAGATGGATAATATGGATGTTGTTTTGGGATATCGTTGGATGGAATCTGTGGGGACTATCAATATTAATGTGCAGAAGAAATTCCTGAAGGTCTGGTATAAAAAGAAGAAAATTACCTTACAGGATATTTCCATTAATAAACAAGTAGATTCCAAGGAGGTTGAAGCAAAAGATGTTCTAGGGATTGACATATCAGATGATGAGCTAGTGATGATCGACAATCAAACACAAACAGAGGCTAAAGCGGAAAAGGTTACAGGTGCTGATACATCAGATGAGGGCTTAGTGGTTGAAGTAATATTGGAAGATAAGACACCACAACAGGCACCACAACATGCACCAGATAACAGTCAGGGTCCAGTAAGGGGTGAATTAAAGAAAAACACACCGTGGGTTAAAACTTCAACATATCATCACCCACATCACCCCGCAAGACAACAACCAACAAGATGGTAACCAATTAGCCACAAGGACAACAACCCCCGCAGGACAGATAGAGAGGAGCGAAGATCCACCTACTACACATCAACACAGAGGAGCTGCCATAGTCAACTTCCATCTCAAGTGAGCAAGGCACCAACGAGATCGAGGGTTCACCTTTCTCTTGGATGGCTAGATGCACGTGCATGGTACCAGTGGACTACTCTTTTGAATAGACCTTATTATTTGTGTTCTTCCCATGTTTCGGGGACGAAACATGCTAAGGGGGGTGGAATGTGTCTTGCAAGGGTGTGAGTCAGCTCTAGGTTTTTGATTAGTGTCATTCCACTGATAGTTCTTGGTTACACTTAGAGATTTCATGATCTCTTACTCATCCCTCGGCGAATTCAGAGAGGCAAGTGTCACAGGAGAAGTTTCTGGAAGATTCCATGATCATCCACCTTGCAAACTGTCTCTGCCATTTGTCTATTCTCACTCATTGCACCCCACAGAAGGCCATTTGAGTATGCATCGCACCTGGCCTAGTTAGGCAGTCAGTATGCATCGCACCTTGCCCATGGAGCAATCTATATGGTCCAGTTTTGGCTAGTTTTGAGTAGTTTTTTCAAGTGGAACTTCTGGGAAATGATGTAATCAGTTGACCATGATCCTTTAGGGTGTGAAACAACACTTTTAGGGACTTAAGGAGACGTTAGTTTATGGGCATATGAGTTTGGGGATTGCAGTGCCCAAATATGTCTATAACAGCTGCCCCCTAAGCATGAGGTCGTAAATCTTCTGATGTCGGGTGAAATGCTTTATTCATGAGGATCCGAGGTATTCAAACTTGAAGGTGACCTGTATAAGATACAATACAATACATCATAATCATATTATTTTCATTATCTAGCTGAGGCAGGCATTCCCATGCTCAGCTTTATAAATTCATTTTCATGTACATAGACATACAATTGTCTGTTGTTGCAGACTGGTGATTCTTCGCATGAAGAGTCATCTTCCCTGGCTTAGATGACTATCTATGCAGCTTCTGTGTACAATTTATTTCTTTATCTTCCTGAATATATCATAGCCCGGATGGATGAAACTAGATCCGGGGTCTTCAAAACTTGTCCAATCTTCGCCAGATGTACAAGTCGATCCATGTGAAAATATGTTCTAAAGTTGAACATGGAAAGACATCGCCTGATTACCAGCCAATGATGTAAGCTATTAGCAGACGCGAGAGGAGTCACCGATAATGATGATGACCCTCAAGGTACTTGTTATATACATAGGGGGGATACTATTGGGTACAAAGGGAGGTACCCAAGGGAATAATATAATAATGGGATGGGCCATAGTAATAAATAAGGTGGTTAACCTGTATCATGTAAGGGACCACAAGTAGTTAGTAATAATGTAATGGGCCCATGGTATTAGATAGATGGTATTGAGGGAACCATGGTAATGACCCATGGTATTGTATGTATGAGGCCCATATAGAGGCTAGAAACTCCCCATTGAGAGATGACAAGGAATATTGTATGAACAGGCATAAGGCTTGTGGAGTGTTCTCCTTCCTTAAGGAGTGAATGTATGGTGTTGCCCTATCTTAAGGGTTTGATCAATAAAGAATCATTTCTATCTATTTCTATCTTATTATTCTTGGGTTTATTTATATTATCATATATTTTTGGGTTAGATATATAACAGTACTACAGTACAATTCACATGGTGTAAATATATGAGCCGATGTCAAACACCACGCAAAGTCTTTCGGTCAAAGGTCATTGATGTAAACCTATCGCTGGAAGTGAGAAACTTGCCGTTGAGGCATGTAAGCTTCAAAGTACTGAAAGGGTTGTTTCTAAGTCAGCTTCTTGGATAATGAGCTGATGTTGACAAGAAGTGACCTGTCGTAGGAGGGCCTTGATGTATCCCACATCTACGACGCGAAACGGAGCAAATGATTTTTGTGGAGGTGAAAACGATCCGATGATATGAGGTTCAGGAATGGCGGTCATGAAAAATGAAGCGTGGATGTAATGCAGCGGATGAGGCATTTGCTGGATGGTGAATTCTCTAAATGATTTCTCTTGAACATATTGGCAACACTGATATGGACTGGTAGCGTTAACCCCATGGATGGCACGGCTGACCAATGGTGATGGTGAATGGAAAAACCCAACCCAAATCAATCACGGTGATGGAGTGAAAGTGTCATGTTCAAGAGCGACTTGCTACCAATAGAGTTCTTCAAGTTTTCTTCCCATTTTTCCCCAGTCATTGCTAACCAGTACCTCTTTATTTTTGACAAGCTTGAGTAGGATAACATATGCTTGGTCTATAATTTTCCCTTCAAGCAAACCTGTCGCTTTGTGTTTAGCGAGCCTAGTGTCAGTGACTCATTCTTGTCTGGGTGGACAAGTTTGTTGCTATTCTTTTAACGAGTTTAACGACAAAGATAACTCGGTCTTTTTCATGTTTAGAGAGTTTGAAAATGGACGAAAAGGAGACTCCAACAGTCCTTTTTTGTGGCATAATCCCTTAAGTCCAAAAAAGTATAAAATAATATGAAAGGGATGACTTATTGATAGTTTTAACGAGCTGATAAAGACAAGCGCTCAATCTTTTTGTTTAATAATCCCTCAAGTAAAGGGATGGCATTCCCTTTACTTTAACGAGCTGGGAAGGTCGATAGCTCAACAATCTTTTTATATTTAATGAGTCTAAAAAGAGTTTAAAAGAGGCTTGTTTTTGAGGAACGAGTGGTATTTCTGGGTAGCAGCTGGTTACAGGTAAGTTTAGAACTTCTCAAAACATGGCAGTGTGAAGAGGGTGGCAATTAGAATCACTCATCCCAGATGTTCCCCAAAAGGGTAAACAATCATGTGGAAGCGTATGGTCGGCCGAATGAAATGGAGGTGACGGAAGGAACACAACCAAAGTTCAAAAGGGGTAGATAGCAAAGCGATCACAAGGGTTATTTACCAAAGGCAGGTTTATTTTTTAATGAACTTAAACCTTGTGCCAACATGTGCTCAGTGCAGGTTGATTTTTTAACAAGCTTGAACCTTGCGGGAACATTGCTCTTGATATTGGTCAATGATATTCAGTTTACCATTTAACACATTAGATTCTTTTCTTGGTCATTCAACTTGCTCAATTGCTCCATCAAAGTGATTAGAAATACACATATATATGCTTGAAAAATGAATTAAAAACTAAAATTATACTTGAAGTACGTGAATAGTAACATAAAAGAAGTTTTACCTCTCATTTTTTACCATTTCATTTCAAATTTGGGATTTGGAGCTTTGGAGTGGTTTTCTGCCTCAAAATTCATCATCTGATTTTGGGAGATCCGGTGGACTATTCTTCGTGCCATCAGGACCATGTAGGAGCTAACCTTGAGCTCTTCATTTTCATTCCATCCTTTTCTGATTTTGAGCAAGTTTTCCCCTTTTTCTAAGCCCCTGGGGTTTGAAGAAATCATTCTCCCATCATCGCACCTGCCCTATATCGAAAGGTGTGATGCATACAGAGCTGTACACTGGCCAGTTAGTATGAATCTCACCTAGTCCAAAGGCAAGGTGCAATGGGCGCAGGAGGGAAACTTTGCACAGTGATTTCTCATGAAATTTTTGCTTGGTTCTGCTCAAATTTGGATCGTAATTCATCTTTGTCTCTGACTCAAGATGGTCGTCACATGGCGTGAAAACGAGCATGAAGAAGAAGACATGATTGCCTTACATGATTAGGGTACTATTACTTCATTGCGAAACTGTGGTTTGCTCAAACTCTTCAATATATCTAGCATGTGGAAACAAATCATCTTGTTGCAGTATTTCCTCAATGCATGGGATCCGATCAACCAGGTGTTCTAGATTAGAGGTAAATCCATCCCACTGATAGTTGAAGACATCTACATTTTGACGGGGTTATCGAGGCGTGGTGCCCCTCTTTCACTGTCGGGATCCGCTCGTGGGGGCGAATCGGTGAGAGATTATATCCATTAGCTTTGTAGAGATGGATCTCAGCCTAGTAGAGATGGCAAGATAAATATCCAGGACGCCACTGATCAGTCTCTGAGGACCATGTTATTCACCTTTGCTAGATTCGCTGGTAGGCAGCTCTTCATTTGGCGAATAGATCTTATGTGCAGTATGCTTTAGAATGCTTGGAACCAAAGGTATTCAACTGGTGTGAGGCAGTACTTCTGGTGATAAAAGAATAACTCTCTAAGGTAAAGAATGTAAGATCCAAGAACTTCGGATACGGTTCCATATTGACTGCCTTTGCCTTAGAGAGGATCCCACTGATGAAACCACAACATATTTCAATAGGATTGCCAGCACTGAGGGAACCCAAGATGCAGAGATGGGTTGATCTCATGGCCAGACATGCTGGTCAGCCACAGATTACTTTCTCTGATGCCTTCTTTGAGTGGTTCAACTGTTAGGAGATGGTCTTCTCAGAGTATCCATATGTCGGGATAGACTTTCGAGGTGACTCGGATTTGGCGTTGCCGGCTGGCGAGTAGTGGGGTGTGATAGGTAAAGATTTTGACCATATCTTTTTTTATCATTTTTATAATGTTTTTGTGATTTATCAAGACTAATTGAACTCATGCACTTGTGTAGATGTTGGGCCAGTGAGACTAGTAGCGCGCCCAAGGGCGGCAGCTGGCACTCCAGCAGGAGAAGCTGTAGGGAGGGTTGTCCTTTGTGATTTGGACATAACAAAGACCCTGTCAGTACTGCAGGATTAGATCAAGGGTGTTACCCTTGGTATTCAGGATGTGAGGACTGATGAGTTACCTCTGAGGCTACAGTGCCATACTACTGGTGTTCCGAGTCGATGGACTAGGCTCCTGCGTATGATCGCATAGGCAGTGACATGTTATCACCAGCATCATTAGTATAGGTTGCTTTTCTGCATTTACTTTTGAGTTTCTTGGTCGCATGACCGATTTTGCCTTGTACACAAAACATTATGTGAAACTATGAACAGTTATATATTTTTGATTTTCGGTGTTTATTTTGGTTAAGTTATGTGATCTAGATGCAAATGTTGATGTAAAATGCTTTTCTTTACAAATGTTGCAAATGTCTGTCTAACACATAATTCGCTAATGAATCAGTTAAAGTGTTTAAGTTTCTGGAAATGTGTTGATATTGAATGGAATCAAACTTCCAAAATCTTGACTCTTAGGAACATACGATAGATAGTTGGGTTCCGAACTGAATAGATGCTAGTAAGCTGTAGAATGATGAGTTGTGAATCTAGCCTGACAATAATTCAGTGTATGCCATGCGAAATGGTATCAGAGAGAAGCTCTATCAACACACTATAGTCAGCGATGTTTTTCATTGATTGACCAATACATATCCCCCTGAAACTCACTAACTCGCCGCTTGGATCAAAGATGGTCCAAGCTGCAGAAGATAGGTTCTGCGTTCTACGACTAGCTCTGTCAGCATGTCCAATGAATGTTTGCAAAAGTCTGACATCTGCAATAAATGCAAAGTGGATTACTTAACCAAAATGACAACTCTTGATGAAAACAAAAACGAAACAAAAGCATATAAAGAGATTACTACACTTGATCAAGCATAGTATCGCTTAAGATACAACCCGTTCCGAGGTTGTGATAGTGGAATTCCATCACAATCTACCAGCTCATAGGCTTGTTTTGCTAATACCCATTTAACAATGTAGGGGCCCATCCATAATGATTGGAACTTACCTGCTCCCAATTTATCAGAGTCCCAATCGTAGAGTAAGACTAGGTCACCTTCGGAGAAGACACGAGGCTTGACATTTTTGTCAAATTGCACTTTGACACATTTCTTATCCATTTTGTTAGCCAGCGCAGCGTCACGATGGGTTTCATCCAAGCGGATTAGTTTCAAGAAACGAGCCTCTTCCTCTGAAGTTTCGGGGATTAAATCGATTACGAGCTTTAGAGATGAAATCTCACACTGAATTGGTAAGACAACTTCCAGGTCGTACACCAACTGAAAGGGCATAAATCTGGTTTCATTTCTCACCGAGGTTCTATATGCCCATAGAGCTGAGTACAAGATTCAATGCCAATCTCGTTTGTGGGCTCCAATCATTCTCCGCAGCATGCACTTGAGGACTTTGTTGATCGCTTCAACTTGTTTATTAGCTTGCGGATAATATGGAGTAGAATTATCGTGGGACAATCCTAATTTGGTAGTCAATTCAACCATCATGTGATTGTGAAAATGCGATCCATGATCTGTGACTATAGCCTGTGGAACACCGAACCTAGAGACTACATGATTGAAAAAGAAAAGAGCAGCCATTTTGCCACTGTTGTTTAATGTAGGCATCGCCTTGGCCCATTTTGTAAAATAGTCGACAATGACTATGATATACCCATGCCCCCCAACCAAGGTGGGGTTACATGTCATGAAATCTATGCCCCATTTGGCGAATGGCCCAACAACAACTACTGGATGCAGTGGTGCAGGTGGTAATCTAGTTTTGCGATAAAAAATTTGACAAGCATGGCAACTTCTTACTGCTATTATGCAATCTTTGAAGATAGTAGGCCAGAAGTAGCCAACTCGCAAGATTTTTTGTGCAGTAGCGTAGCCAGATAGATGCCCCCCACATGTGCCTGAATGATAGTCATTCAGGACTTTTTCAGCCTCCTCATGTGTGAGGCACCTTCGCAGAACTATATCGACACCACGACAGTAAAGTGTATCATCGACGATCATGTAGTATTTTGCTTGGTATCGAGTACGTCACTATTCTGAGCAAGAGGTGTTAGGCCTAAAGGTTTGTGTTTGGAGATAGATTAGTATATCTCCATACCACAGGTCGCTTGATGATGTCAGAAACAATGTTTCATCCACGATCGATGCTTTATATGTTAAATCGTTGAACGACGATGGGAGGTCGTAAAGTAACTCTGCGAAAACTGGAGATTTCTTTGATTTGGATTTGGTGAATTCCAGATCAAACTCTTGCAAAATGGCTATCCATTTTGAATACTTGCCCCCTAGCAATTGACGCGACAGGATGTAGCTCATAGGGTTGCATTCTGACAAGATGGTAGTTTTGCGAAATAGTATATAGTGTCAAAATATCTGTATTGCTTGAACAGCTGCCAAAGCTAGCTTTTCAACGTAGGAGTAATTACTTTCCGTATCATTTAAGTTTCCACTTAGATAATAGACAGGATGTTCTATTCCATTGTATTTTTGTACTAAAACCATTGTGATGGTTGTATCTGTGGTAGCGAGATACAGGTTAAAGTATTTTTGATAATTAGGAGCATACATTAATGATGCTTTTACTAGGGAACTTTTCAAAGCATCAAAGGAAGCTTGCGCAACTTGATCCCAGTTGAAGGGAACTTCTTTTTTCAAAAGACGTGTATAACCTTTAGGAATTTTCATGTAATTTGGAATGAACCTGCTTAGAAAGTTTGCTTTCCCTTGGAGTTTCTAAATCTGAAGAAAATTTTAAGGTGTAGGCATGTTGATGATTTCCTGAACCTTACATGGGTCGAGTCGAATTCTGTCCCTAGAAACTACGAAACCAAGTAACCGAACAGAACCAACACAAAACATGCACTTGTGTGGATTGAGTCGTATCTTGTAGTGTCGGCAACATAGAAATATAGCTCTCATATGCTGCGGATGATCAGTCCACTTTCTTGAATGAGCCGGTAAATTGTCGAGATATGATTGAATGATGTGTTTGATGTCATGGAAGGCGTATTTCATTGCCCTTTGAAAATTTTCCCCTGCGTTCTTCAAACTAAAAGGTAGTTGGCGGTACGCAAACATTCCCCATGGACATATAAATGCAGTCTTTGACTGGTCCTGTGGGTAGATATTGATTTGATTGTATCCAGAAAATCCATCCATAAATGAAAAGACTTCGCATCCGGCACATTCATCAATTATCTGGTCGATGAAGGGTGTAGGGTAGTTGTCCTTTGGACAAGCTTGATTTACATCCATGTAATAGATGCACACTCTAATCCTTCCTTGCTTTTTCATCACAGGAACAATATTCGATACCCAATCAGTGAGTGGAACGGGGTAAATGAAACCAGCATGTAAAAGTTTTTCAACTTATGCCTTAATGGCAGCAACTTTCTTTGGGTGAACCAGTCAAAGCCGTTGCCGTACTGGTTTGACATCAGGATACATCTTGATTTCATGTTCAATGATGCTCGAGTCAATTCTTGGCATTTCTTTGTATTACCAAGCAAAGACATCTCTGAATTCGCGAAAGAGAGCGCAGTATATTTCCAATTCTGAAGGAGAACAAGATTTGCCAACATGTATATTCTCTACAACATCTGGTTTGGTCGAGATATTAATGGCAATAGTTTCTTCAATATTGGATAGATTTCACTCTGAATCCACCGTATTTACAGTATTCGATAGAAAATCAAAAACTGAAGGATGATTAAGGTCGTTAGACTAATCCTCGTTGTTATCATGAGGTCAGGAACGATGGTGGTGATCTTCCCATGGTGTCTCTCCTATTATCATTGACTGAATGATTCCTTTGTCTGTAGAATGTACATGCGACCAAGGATGAGAAGAGGTACCATACTCTATAGACCTATCTGTCCAAATTCTTACCGAGCATTGATTTGGGGTTACTGCCCATGCCCAGAATATTGATTGCTACAACAATTCTATAGGGCTTGGGGGCAATACCTGGCGATGGTCCATGCTAACAAAATGTTTGGAATTCTTCTTAATCTTTGACGATGTAGAAGATATCATGTGATAGGTTTCCATTGTGGCCACTTCTTCTAGATTACTCAGAGGCGGAAGGAGAAAAGTACCCATTAATGAAGGGTCTTTTAGGAGACCTACTCTAATATTTTGAAGCGATTGAGAGCTTCCATGGATCAATGGAATGCTTCCGGTAACTTGAGAACTGTTGGGGAGGAAGGTGTGTTGGTCAATGATTATGATTCCACCTTGAAAGGGGAATGCAATATTTCTAAAATATGTTGACACAATAGTAGCCATAGCATAAATCCAGGGCTTGCTTAGTAGGATGTTGTAGTCAAGGTTTCCATCAATGACCTCGACTTCCATTTCTACTGTCTTGCCCCCCAGTTCGATTTGCAAGTTACTTAACATCCCATATGGCGTGTATGTTCTTTCATCGAATGCTTTCAATGTCATTGATGATCATGAAAAGGGTGGAGAGTCTAAAGTTTTCCAGCAACTCATTGACATAATATAGGTAGATGCTCCCTCATCAATTATTGTTCGATGAACAGTTTTGTTGAGGGTTTTTACCTGTATGAGGAAAGCGAGCTGTACTGGTAATTGAGGTTTGTATCCTTTATGATTAAAGGCCACTAGATTGGAATCCACTGGATCAATCCCACCTATCCTTGATAACAAAGCTTGTTTTTGGGATGGGAAATTCTGTAGTACTTCAAGTGTTGACATGGCAGATGGCGATTGGGTCAGATCCTCCACTATATTATAATGCTGTGCTGCTCGAGCACGAGGATTAAATGTCGATTTATGTACTACTCCCTTAGGTGGTTTTATTGTTACTTCAAGATTTATTGGTGGAACAACTTCTGACGAAGTTGTCAAACTGCTTTGTTGATCTGTAGCCTTGCCATTCGACGATTGTGGATTTCCATAATCCTTATTCCTTATAGATATAAAAGCATCATTTTGTTGTTTTGAGATGGATAGCATAAGCACTTGGGATGGGGAAGCACGATTACTAGCAACTAGGTTATTTTTTGGATTTGGAAACAAATTAGTCAATACTGTTGAGGTATTTGAAGTCTTTTTGAAAAACTTCTTGACTTCAGCTTGATGTGGACAATATTTTGTGTAATGGTCCTCATCGGATATGAAACATGGCCAATTAGGTTTCTTGTTTCCAGTAGGGTTTCTAGAAGGTTTCTCAAGAGTTGAATCCTCCTGTTTCTTCTTTTTGTTTGTCCCTTTTTTCTTGCCCCCTGGTTGCTTAGCATTTTTGCCTTTGTTGGTTGACACGACATTGACCTCTGAGGCGAGAGGTTCCTCATCTACTTTTTTACTAGAAACCGTACGAGCTTTCTTAGATGTAGCCTTTGCGGTTTTCGTGCTTATCGTACCTATCACACCATCACTAGCATGAGAGTGTTTGTTTGATTTAGGAGGAGGAGGAACGGAAAATTCTGGTCTAGGAGCGTCAGGAATTTTGTCGTAGACCTTGCGAGACTGAGTATAGATCAAGTCTAAATATTACGCACGAGCAATGACTTGCTCTTCTGTAACAACTCCTCCCTTAGCCACATCCTCTGTAATAGAGGGTAACAATGACTTTATAAAACATTTATCTAAAAGTTGATCAGGAACATACGTCTTCACCATTCTTCGATGACGCCGCCACTCATGAATATGATCAGATATGTGAGTGGTTGTTGTCTATTTAAAGTTGGTAAGGAGTTTTGTCCCTGTTTCGTACCTTATGGGTAACTGAAAATGGGTTAAAAAGGTAGTGGAAAGGGTGCTGAAGTTATCAAACAAAGCTCTAGGCAATTCTATATACCATTAAGTTGTCGGACCAGTTAACGTTCATTGAAAAAGGCAAAGCCTAATCAAATCATCATTCAGGGTGTTGGATGAACAACACAAATGGAATGTCATTACATGATTCGATGGGTCTTCACCTGGATTTCCATTGAATTTAGGAATATCAAAGGGAAGTTTATGAGGAATCATAGGCTACCAAGGGGTGTAAGCAATTGGATCATTCGTCAAACGGTTTAAATCTAGTAATTCTAGAGTTGCTACAAAGGGAAACTATTGATTCAGGTTAGGCGAAGCATACCCAGGATAAGATGGAATCGCCTGAGCAGTAGGTCTTTGCATACCAACATAATGTATTTGTTGCTGGTAACTTTGATAAGGTTGATGGGAATAACCATTATAGTATGGTTGTTGATAACTGCTTTGGAAATGTGGTTGCCCATTACTTACGAAGACTTGTTGCTCAGGTCCTTAGTATGATTGCTGGAATCGCAGTTGTTGATATTGAACCAGCCATGGTTGTTGGACCATTTGCTGTTGTCCAATACTAGATGATTGACCAAGATGCAGAGTCATAGCAGTTGTTTGAGCCTTAGTCACTCCAGATAAGGAGGCACTAACCTGAGGTTGTGATTGAATCGCTAAGATGAGAGGTTGTTGTATTGGAACCTGAGAAACTTGAGGTTGAGATATAACAGGTAGCGCTTGTACTTGCGATACAATCACAATAGCAGGTGTAGTGGGAATATTCAACACAAGATGGACTAGTTTTATTGAATATACAACCCTTGGTTGTTGAGGTAGTATTGGTACCCAACCGCTGGATGTAATTCCAGTTTGAACTGAACTTTGTTGTAAACTCTCATATGGTTGTTCTTCAGGAGGGAACAATGAAAAGGCATACTGCCCCCCATATGGTGGTAATCCATTACTTAAAGGGTAGATTGGCCTTTGAAGACACATTGGATCAACTTGTTGAGTTTCAACATAAGAAATACCAGATGAGAAGCTAGATGAAGAAATAGGAATTGACCATGTCGTCGAAACAGTCCCTGATTGGACTTCGGCTTATTGTTGATAACTAGCTGGGATAGATGGTATACTAGCAATCATCGTAGGAACAACAACAGGAAGCTCCACCATAGCTGTGTCAGTTGATGCAATCCTAAATGTTGATGGTTGTTCAGACATGTTTAGTCTATCAAAAATATTTCCTAGTGATTCGAAAGGAACTTGCGATGAAAAAGAACTAACTTCTTTAGTAGAAGGATGTAAGTGGATCCCAGTTTCAAAATGTACTGGAGTAGTGGGTGGAAGATCCTCTACTATCTCTTCTATAGCAATCAATCTCGGTGGAAGAGGTAGACCGTCAGGTCCGTAAAATATTTCTGGAGCCAAAGAAAGTGTAGCTTCTGCAGTAACAGATACTGGAGGGGTGACACCTTCTGAATTCTAGAATTCAACTTCTAGATGTTCAGGCAAGTGAACTTTAGTTTCTGGATTATTCCTAGGTGGATCTATTTTAGGGATAGAGGTGTCTACCATTACACTAGGATCAGTTCTAATGTCCTCTTGTAACTGCGGAACTTCTTCTGTAAAGGCAGATGTACCAGAAATAATTGGAGTAACTGTAGTCTCTGACGATGTTGAAACACAAGTTTCAAATAAATTAGGTGAATTCGACTCAATTAAATGAGAACGCTTTGCCCAGGATGGTTTCATTTCTGAGGTCAAAGACGGTTGAATCACTAGTCTCCGCGAACGACGGGGTTTTGATTGAATTTCTTCCACGATTGCGGATTACTTGATCAACTCAAAAATTAAAGGGGAAAAATGTTATTCCGATTTAAATGAATTTTAAGACACTTTGATGCAACTTGCTTTTTCAATTTTTAAGAGTAGAGAAAAAGCTAAAGGTGACTCTAGTCGCCTTCGATTTTTAATGAACCTGAAGTGACAAGTGCTCAGATGGACCTTTTCTTTTAAGGAGTCAAAAAGGAACAAAAGTGACTGCTCTGGAAGTATAGACAGAGGGTTTACCAAATCGATGATAACACTGAAAAATACACCTTAGTGATAAATGATAGAGAAATTACCAAGGACTTATGTACGGCAGTCAATTTTCTCGAATGCTGTGTTCAGTGCATTACGATCGATAGGGCAGTAGACACAACTTCCTAAGGATAAAGTATATCAACCTATTGTGGTCTCCCAATATATAGTCGATGGTACGGGGAACACAAGTCCGTACTGTCACTTGTCATATCAAAGAGGAGGAATCACCCAACCTTTGATGAAAACGATAGTTACCAGGTTTTAAAACGCCGGAACACGTCTTTAGCCTAGACTTCTAGGTGTGTTGCGTTAGATTCAAAAGCGTTTTTATGTTCATTGAGGTTTAATTTAGAGTTGATCTTGCTTAGAAGTTTGTCTTTCAAGGTTCACCGTGTGATGTAGATGTGAAATTCCTAAATATGCAATCTAAAATGATAAACAGTCATTTATGTTATTTTAACAATGAAAATCCTAGCTACAAAGGAAAGAAGATAATGATTTTCTTTCAGCAGAGAGCATAGAGCACACACTAAATGCACTTTCCTAAATCAAATTTCGCAAGTAGTCAAGATGCAGATGCACGTGCATGTATTTGTTTTCCGCTTTCTTAATGTGTAAATGACAAAAAGAAAGCTAAGTACAGATCTAAACTATTTTCTTTCAAAGTGGCAGTACTAACAATTTTTCTTTTCAAAACGAAAGGAAGACTAAGACGACACTTTTCGATTTCGAATTGAGAATTTTTTTCGACACTTGAAATAATAATAATTTCAAAATCAAGTACAATGACAAAAGTAAAATCAACTATCTAGAAGAGGAAGAATTTATGACACTCTTCTTTTGATTCAGAATGACAATTGCAACACTTGCATCAAAAACGACAGTTCGATTAGGCTACTTTCGACAAAGGAAGATTGTAAATGATTGACAAATACACAAAAACATTTACAATTCCTAACTGATGGAGGTTGAAATAATGTGAAGGAAGATGGTTACAGTAAGAAGGTACTGATCATGAACAACAAAAATACTAAATGAAGCTGAAAACAAAGAGAAAAAACCAAATTTCAGAGAAGAAAAACAATTCACTCAATCATCGCACCTGCAACACAGGGAAACAGGGATGCATCTCACCTACAACACACGGGAGGTGCGATGCATCCAGGTTGCATAGTTACAGACAGTGCGATGGGCCAGGGAGTGAAACTAAGCTTGGTTTTTGCTCAAAACTTGTAGCTAAGTTCAGTGATTTAGGCTGAGTAATGATGGACAGTAAACACAAAGCATAAGGGTAGGATCTGATGAGGTTCTGAGCTACCAAAAGGGCACTTAGGATGCTTTGTAAGTCAGATGTTAAGTTCATAAACCAACCCAGAGATTGTCTGATGCAGCGTTTATCTACTTCGCAATTGCATAGAAAAGGCATTTCGAAGGCTAGCTGGCTAACTTTAGGCTTCGTTTGTAGTTTATAAAGCAAACAATAAACAAACAAAACAAACTATTCATTTCCCCAACGGAGTTTCCATTTTGTTTCAGGGAAAACTAGTGTCGATTCTAACTGCTAATCCCACTAAGATGGGTAGCTATCTTAGAAACAAACAATGAAAGATTTTCAAGAGTTCCTTTAAGTGTGATAGATGGAAGAGAAGAAAAGAGGACCAACCTGGTTCTTCCGTTTTGATCCTAGCTTGATTTCTCTTTTCCTTGATAGAATTTGCCACTCCTCTTCTACTTGTCCCGCTTCAAAGAGTACCTGTAGAGTCAAAGTAACAACAAACTATCAAAGCATCTCTATCTAAAACATCATAAACAATGCGGAATCAGAAACATATTGACCATACAATTGCATTTATAAACAATAAGATTCACAAATACTAGATCATATGGAGGAAAAATCAAAGAACTTTATTAATAGTAATGTAAGAGAGGATTACAACCAAGCTGTCTGATCCAGCATCATCCTCCCAGTTGTAGAAGCCCTCTTCACCTCATGAACAAGCAAATCACCCAACGATGCAATGTCTCTTCTCACCAACAAACCAACAACACTTCCTTACAAAATATAAAATTCCAGCCTTCAGATCTCTCAGATGAGGGATCCATTTATAAATGTCTTACAAGGGTGTGAGTAAGCTCTAGGTTTTTGATTAGTGTCATTCCACTGATAGTTCTTGGTTCCACTTGGAGTTTTCATGATCTCTTACTCATCCTTGGGTGAATTTAGAGAGGCAAGTGTCACAGGAGAAGTTTTTGGAAGATTCCATGATCATCTAACTTGCAAACTGTCTCTGCCATTTGTCTATTCTCACTCATCACACCCCACAGAAGGCCATTTGAGTATGCATTGCACCTAGCCAGTTAGGCAGTTAGTATGCATCGCACCTTGCCCATGGAGTAGTCTGTATGGTCCAGTTTTGGCCAATTCTGAGTAGTTTTTTCAGGTGGAACTTCTGGGAAATGATGTAATCAGTTGACCGTGATCCTTTAGGGTGTGAAACAACACTTTTAGGGACTTAAGGAGCCCTTAGTTTATGGACGTAGGAGTTTGGGGTTGTAGTGTCCAAATATGTCTATAACAGTCAGTTATTATCTGTTGATATTAAATTTTCAAGTGAAGATAAGTGCATCAGTTTGTTGTGTTCTCTACTAGATTTGTGGGATAGTCTGGTTATTACAATATGTAGCAATGCAACTGCCTTGCAGTTTGATAAAATAGTCTCATCCTTGCTGACGAAGGAGATGAGATGGAAAAATATGGAAAGCCATAATGGTGATGCCTTGTCTGTACAAGGACGGTCCTAGAACAGAAACAAAAATAAGTCATTGAGTGGGATATCTAAATCTAGAGGGAGATCTAAATCTCCAGGAAAGCCTGTAAAGGTGGTGTGCTGGAAATGCGGAAAGGAAGGGCACTGCAAAAGGGAATATAAATCTAAATCTCCTAATAAAGGAAAGGGATCTGATGATGCTCCTTCTGTAGAGGTGAAAACCACCTCAGATGAAGGTGGGGATGTGTACTTGGCTTCTTCAAGTACACATGTAGATCATGAGGCATGGTTGATTGAATCATGTGCATCCTTTCACTTCACTCCCCATAGAGAGTGGTTCTGAGAGTATGAGAAATATGATGGTAGTGATGTCTTCTTGGGAGATGACAGGAAGGCTAGAATCATTGGTCATGGAAAAGTAAAGTTGAATTTGCAAGGTGGAAGGGTTAGAACACTTCCTGGTGTTCTACATATTCCTGCATTAGCCAGAAATCTGATTTCTGTAAGCAAGCTGGATGATTCAGGTGTAAAAACAGTGTTCGAGAAGGATACTTGCAAGATGGTTCAGGGAGCACTGGTATTGATGCGGGGAGTTCGAATTTGAACTCTGTACAAGCTGAAAGGTAGCACTGTTATTGATGGGTGCAACAGTTATGTGGTTCTTGAAAGTGGAGCAGAAAATTTAGTGGTCTCTGGAGGGAGGACGATGCTGTGGCATCAAAGGCTCGGACATATTGGAGAGAAGGGCCTTCAAATACTTCATGGTGAAGGTATGGTAGAAGGTATGAGTCATAGCTCTCTGGATTTTGATTTTTGTGAAAATTGTGTATATGGGAAGTAGAATCGGGTGAGTTTCCCCTCTGGTGGTAAGAGGGTGAAACATATATTAGAGCATGTGCATAGTGATGTGTTTGGACCTGTGAAGGTTCCATCATTGGGTAAGTTTGTGTACTGTATATCATTTATAGATGACTTCTCAAGGAATACATGGATATATTTCCTTAAGAAGAAATCTGAAGTCTTTGAGAGGTTTAAAGAATTTAAGGCTTTGGTGGAAAACCAGACAGAGAAGAAGTTAAAGGTGCTGAGGACAAATAACGGTGGAGAGTTTTGTAGTAAGGAATTTGAAGAATTCTGTAAGAAATGTGGTATAGCATGGCAGAAGATTACTCCATATACACCTCAGCAAAATGGAGTTGCAGAAATAATGAACAAGACGTTGATGGAAAGGGCAAGAAGCATGCTCAGTGGTGCCAGGTTAAGACAAGAATTCCGGGCAGAGGCGGTGGAGACTGCATGTTACTTGGTCAACAAATCACCTTTATCAGCGTTGGAAGATAAGACTTCACAAGAGGTATGGACTGGTAAGAAACCTTCTCTTGACATCTGAGGGTATTTGGATGTGATGCATATGTACATGTTTCAAAGGAGAAAAGAACCAAGTTGGATAGTAAATCTGAAAAGTGCATCTTTATTGGGGTATAAGGATGGTTTAAAGGGTTATAAGATTTGGAACCCAGTAACAAGGAAGGTTGGATCAGACTGGTGGCATTGCAAAGAGGACACAGAGGGCTACTATAGCTCACAATTTCCAAACTATATGATCCGAAATTATAGAGATACATCAAAGGCAATATCGAGCTCCTACAAAGTGAAAAAAGGTGTGTATATTTTTTTAAATTTTTGCTTAAGCTTGGTTTGAAAAATTATTTTGTAGGATTTCAAAGGGCATAGTAGAGAATTATTATTGGTAATTGATGCCCCGAGGAAAGAAAATGAAAACACCTAGTAAGCAACCTAAAAGCTCTAGGATGAATCATGAAGAAGAGGAAGAAATGCTCCATGATATATCACAATTACAAGACCAAGTGAAACAAATGTCACACTCACAAAAGCTAACAGAAGCTAAGATAAATGGCGTGGAATCTAAGATAAAGGGTGTGGAAGCTAAGATGAATGGCGTGGAAGCTAAGATGGATGATTTGAAGATAGATTTGAAGACATATTTGAAGAGAGACATGGCAGATTTGAAGACAGATTTGACAAATTTTCTACAAGAAATACTTACAAATGGTGAAAGTGTAGTAAATGAAACTCATGATGCGAACAAAATAAATGTTAATCATGATTTCATAGACTCTAATGTTGGATTGAAGACCCACCATATTCCAAAAATCGATATGAGGAAGTTTGATTGCAAGGATCCCGCAACATGGATATTACAGATGGAGCAATTTTGCGATCTCAATAATGTGCAAAACACACAAAAGGTATGTATTGAAACTTTATATTTGGAAACATATCAGTTTGTATGGTATCAATGGCTTTTCTCTCGTAAACAAATTATCACTTGGGGAATTTTTATAGAAGAATTGAAAACACGTTATGAGGATACAAAAAGCAACACTTTTTTTAGCCAATTGATAAGTCTAAAAAAAAAGAGTTCAATAATGGAGCACATTGAAGAGTTCCAAAAATTGAACATAAGGGTAAAAAATATTCCAGAGGAGCATAGGATTGATGTGTTCATAGGGACTTTAAAGGATAATATCCAACATGCTATTCGCCTTTGGGAACCTGATTCATTAGAGAAGGCATTCAGGTTAGCAAGAAAAATGGAAAGCAAAGTTATGGCAACCAGGAAGCATACCACTCACAACTATAAAGATGGAAGTGTTGTTGCCCCTAGTCTTCCAAAACCTATAAGGTTGACACCACAACAATTGGAAGACAAAAGAGCAAGAGGGCTTTGTTACAGTTGTGATAGCAAATACACTAAAGGTCATAAGTGTGATGAGAAGAAATTATTCTACATAGATTGTGAAGAGGAAGAAGAAAAGGAGCAAGAAAGGTCAAAAGAAGAGGATATACTCTAGGAACAAAGCCTAGATAAAGAAGAAATGAATCCAACCATATCTTGTAATGCATTGGTGGGAATTACCACTCCTCAAACCATCAAGATAGAAGGACAAATCAAGAATAAAAAGGTAATAGTGTTGATTGATTCAGGAAGTACCCACAATTTTATTCATTGTAAGGTAGCAAAAGAATTGAATTGCTTCCTATATCCAGCACCAGAGTGTCAAGTGATGGTTGCAAATGGAGGAATAATAAATTGCTCTGGAAAGTGCCATAATATCAAGCTATCCATGGGAGAATATGTATTGACTAGCCCAATGCTTTCCATTCCAATGGGAGGTGATGATGTTGTACTAAGAGTCCAATGGCTACAATCCCTAGGTACAATAGCTGTTATTTTCAAGAACTTTTCATGAAATTTTCTGTGGAAGGAGAGGAAGTTGAATTAAGGGGTATTGCAAGGAAACCAGAAAAGATAATCAGCTCTAATGGTATGACAAAGCTTCTAAAAAAGGAACAAAGAGGTGTAATTGCACAATTATCTTCGCTAGATGTTTCCACATCGAAATCATCTATTTCTCCAGATCCCCAAAAATTCTTGGACAATCATTCCAAGCTATTTGAGACTCCCAAAGGTCTCCCACCTATCCATGATCATGATCATGTTATTCATCTAATTCTAGGAAGTTTTCCTCCAAACATCAGGCCGTACAGATATCCCTATGCCCAAAAGAGTGAAATTGAACGTATGGTTGCAGAAATGCTAGAGGCTAGTATAATTCAACCTAGTCAAAGTTCTTTCTTTGCTCTAGTAGTATTGGTGCACAAGAAGGATGGATCATGGCGCATGTGTCCGGATTATAGGGAGCTCAAAAAGCTCACTATTAAAGATAAGTTTCCCATTCCTGTCATTGATGAATTAGTGGATGAATTGCATGGATCAATTTACTTCGCCAAGTTGGATATTCATTCAGGATATCATCAAATCAGAATGAAGACTAAAGACATTCTGAAAACAACATTTAGAACTCATGAGGGTCATATGAATTTTTGGTCATGCCTTTCGGCCTTACCAATGCACCTTCTACATTTCAAGGTTTGATGAATTCCATTTTAAACCCTTCCTTAGAAAATTTGTGTTAGTATTTTTTGATGATATACTAATCTACAACAAGTCTTGTAAGGATGATGTTGAACATGTTTACAGGGTGCTACAACTATTGGAGGAGAAACAATTATATGCAAAAAGATCCAAATGTTTCTTTGGAGTACAAGAGGTGGAATATATGGGTCATATTGTATCTCATGAAGGAGTTAAGGTAGACCCTAGCAAAATTAAAGCCATTAAGGAATGGAAAATCCCCACATCCGTAAAGCATCTGCGAGGATTTCTCGGGTTGAGAGGGTATTATTGCAAGTTTGTTAAAAATTATGGGAGAATAGCAGCACCTCTAACAACATTATTGAAGAAAGATGCATTTTCATGGACTCCAGAAGCAACAAAGGCCTTCGAACATCTTAAAGAGGCAATGTGCCAAGCACCGGTCTTAGCTACACCGGACTTCACAAAAACCTTTATTGTGGAATGTGATGCTTCAGGAAATGGAATTGGTGCTGTTTTAATACAAGATGAAAGACCCATTGCTTTTAAAAGTCATCCAATCGAGGGAAAGTTTTTACACAAAGCCATTTATGACAAGGAAATGTTGGCAATACTACATGCACTTAAGAAATGGCGACCCTACCTAATGGGAAGACACTTCAAGGTAAAAATGGATCATGATAGCCTTAAATACTTTTTAGAACAAATATTATCCTCTGAAGAGCAACAAAAGTGGGTCACAAAGATGTTGGGTTATGACTTTGAAGTCATCTACAAAAAAGAGAAGCAAAATGTGGTGGCAGATGCACTCTCAAGAAAGGATGAGGATGTGGAAGCATTGTTGTGCGCCATTTCTATTATCCAACTAGATTGGATAAATGAAGCAAGGGAGGAATGGAAGAATGATGAAGAAGTGTGGGAACTTATTCAAAAGTTACAACAAGATTCTAGTACATCTGGTACATTTAGCTGGAAAAATGATTCGTTATGGTACACAGATCGCTTATACCTCTGTAAGAATTCCCAACTCAAACAAAAGATTCTTAGGGAATTGCACACTTCTCCCTTAGGAGGGCACTCAGGATTCTTAAAAACTTACCACAGGGTTAAGAAGGAATTTTTTTGGGATGGCCTTAAATCGGATATTCAAATGTTTGTGGTAGAATGTTTGGTTTGCCAAAAAAATAAAGTTGAAACAATTAAGAACCCAGGTCTATTACAACCTTTATGCATTCCAAGCCAACATGGGAGGATGTTTCAATGGATTTTATCATAGGTTTACCCAAGTCTGAGGGAAAGAGTGTCATCATGGTGGTAGTTGATAGACTTACCAAGTATGCACACTTTTGTGCATTATCACATCCATTTAAATCCAGTATAGTTTCTATTGCATTTATGGAAACAATTCAAAAGCTACATGGAAACCCAAAGATTATTGTAAGTGACAGAGATCCCATTTTCACTGGAAATTTTTGGACAGAATTATTTTCTTGTCTCAGTACTTAGTTAGCTCATAGCTCATCTTATCATCCTCAATCTGATGGGAAAACTGAGATAGTAAACGAATGTTTGGAAGGATATCTTCGTTTCTTTGTATCTAATAAATAGACATAATGGGTCAAATGGCTGCCTCTGGCTGAATGGTGGTATAACACTTCCTTCCACATAGCAACAAAAATGACCCCATTTATGGCACTTTATGGATATCAGCCACCATTCATCACATCATATTTAAGAGAAAATAGGTTCAAGTAGTGGAACATCACATCGAGCATCAACAACAAGTCCTCCAACTCTTAAAGGATAACCTCATGTTGGTGCAGAATAGAATGAATCAACAGGCAGATCAACATTGCAGCAAAAGAAGTTTTGATGTAGTTGATTGGGTATTCCCACGGCTACAACCATATAAACAAATGTCCCTCAAGCAAGCTAAGAAGGATAATAAATTATCACCAAAGTATTACGGTCTGTACAAGGTGTTGCAAAAGATTGGTACTATGGCATACAAATTGGAGCTTCCTGCAGCTTCTCGAGTGCACCCAGTTTTCCATGTTTTACGTTTAAAGAAGGTTATAGGCGACAAGCTCCCAGTTCAAACAATATTTCCAGAACTTGATGAGGAAGGAAAAATTATATTGGAATCGGAAACAGTCACATAAACAAGAACTCGACAGCTATAAATTGATCAATTTCAGAGTATCTCATCAAGTGGAAGAACTTATCCACTAAAGATTCCACATTGGAGGATGAGAATTTTATACAGAAGCATCTAGAACTACTCAAGCGTTGAGGACAACACATTTTTGAAGGAGAGGGGCATGGTAGGTCCCTATAATACTAGTGATTACCCCATTACTATTGTACTTATATCCCTTATTAATATTGTTGTGCCTCTATTATCCCCATATTGTTATTACTCTGTGCCATAGAATCCCTCTATTGTTATTTTTGTGCCTTCATATTATTATTGTTAGGTCGGCTAGGTTATATTGTGACTCCTTAGACTCCTATATATAGAAAGTAGGTTTTGTCATTTGAATCATCAAAGAATCATTCATTTGTGTAATGTAAAGGAGGTTGCCCCCTCGAAGAGGCTGAATTCTAAGGCTTTGATCTATCTTTTCTATGTTTTTGTGAGCTGGTTTCATAACAAAGAACTGGTATGCAAATTAAAGAAGTCTCTATATGGGTTAAAACAATCACCAAGGATGTGGTATCAAAAGTTTGATACATTTATACGGGGACTTGGCTTCACCAGAAGAAAAGTATATCACTGTGTTGGATATTGATGTTTTTTTTGATGCAGACTGGTTTGGAGATATGGATCAGAGAAGTTCTACAAGTCGGTATGTGTTTAACGCATTCGGAGGTGCAGTCAGTTGGATGAGTAAGAAACAATTTGTAGTGGCACTATCAACTACAAAGGCAGAATACATGGCAGCCACTCATGCAAGCAAGGAAGCAGTTTGGTTGCAGAGATTGTGTTCAAATATGGGGTTAGTACAGGGAGCTATAAGTTTAGACTGTGACAGCCAAAGTGAAATTTTCTAGGCAAAGAACCCTTCTTATCATTCAAAGACAAAGCACATTAATGTTCATTATCACTTTGTGAGGGGTATGATAGAAGACAAAAAGGTGTTACTGGTAAAGGTGGACACTTTGAAGAATACTACAGATGCATTGACAAAATTTGTGAGCTCTGAGAAGTTCTCTTGGTGTAGAGAAACAATGGGCATTGCAGGGCTAGATAAATGACTAATCTCTCTTGTGGCCCCCTATGGAAAGAAAACAACAAGTGGGAGAATGTTGGGTTGTGTTATATTCTTTCCATGACTAGCCCACATAGTTAACCGGGGGGTTAGAAGGGGGGCAAAGCCCCCCTTCGTTGCGCCAACTACGTAGCCGGGGGGGGGGGGTTCATAGGGGGTTTGAGGGGCACAGGTAACCCCACTCTATATTAGGTTGGGCAGACCTACCTATGGTTTTGTGCATGATTTTTCGCACATGGTTTTGATCGCAATGCTTTTCGGTCCATGATTTTGGACGCTATGGTTTTCGTTCCATGGTATTGAATGCTTCAGCATGTATAAATATGCATTGTAACATTGAAACGAACATAATGAAAAATCAAGCTGGTAGTCCCGGTTTTGAGATCCAGGGGAAAATATTTGTGTATATGTGTTTTATGTGTTATGCTCTTGCATTGTTTATTTTCTATGTTCTAGAATTTGTATGCAAGTAATTTCTATAAGGGGTTAAAACCTACAAGAGGTACCTAAATTCCTGAGAACGCCGAGACTGAAGCCAACCCCAACGAAGGAGACCATGAAAGATAAGAAGGGAAAGCAACCTTCCATACTGGTGCTCCCGTCGCCAAGACGAAACCCACCAAATCCCACTGCCCAGGAGAAAGCCAAGGCTATAAACCTAGAGGTAGAGGAGGAAGATATCGAAGACATCCCAATGGACAATGAGGATGTGGGAGTGGAAGTAGAGGAGGTTGAAGCCCAGGGTATAGACCCTATTACAGGGTTTCTGGAGTATGTCCCTCCATGCAAGCCTTTAGTATAACTTATCATCTGTAGATAAATGGACAAACAAAGAGGGTCAATAGGATATTGGAGGACATGTTGAGGATGTATGTGATGCATCAACAATGGAGGTGGTAGGAGTATCTTCCATTGGTTGAGTTTGTTTACAACAATGGGTATCAGGAGTCACCGAGGATGAGTCTTTTTGAGGCACTGTATGGGGGGAGTTGTAATACTCCCATCAGTTGGAGTGATCTAGTTAACAAGGTGTTGATAGGGACAAACATGTTGGCAAAGATGGCACATGAAATGCATGTAATCAATAATAATCTAGAGGTAGCATGGGATAGAAAGAAAATTTATTCGTATCAGAATAGGTTGTTTAAGGAGTTTCATGTTAGGGAATAGGTGTACTTGCGCATCAAGCCCAAGAAGAGCTCCTTAAGGATTTGATCATGTGCCAAGCTGGCACCTCGGTTTTGTGGACCTTTCAAGATTCTTGAGAGCATTGGACCAGTAGCCTATCGAATTGAAATGTCTCTGATAGTGAAATTCCATGATGTTTTCCATGTGTCATTGCTTAAGAAGTATGTTAAGGATGTTGATCATGTGATTGACTAGTCTATATTATAGGTGGAACCAAAACGAGAATTCCAGCCAGAACCTCAGTGCATTTTGCAGAGAAAGATGCTCATGCTCCATAATCGAGAAATCAAGCAGGTTAAAGTGTAGTGGAATTACTTTGGGCTCAATAAAGCTACATGCGAGATGGCTAATCAGATGCAAGTTATGTATCCTTCCCTATTCATTGGTTGAGCGAATGTTTTTTGCATATGTTTTAGTATATGTATATGGATGTAATTACTACCATGAGTTGTGTTATAAATCTCCAATAAGCAGTATGTGTGTCATTTCATTATGGTTGTCATGTGTTATGTTTCTCATGTTGGTTTGCTTCTAAGCAGGATGATCATTGTCAATATTACAATGCGCTAAGTTATAAAGCTCCATGGGAAGTATGTTTTTCTTTTCAGAGGTCTTGTTGGTTGTAGGTTTCATTGAACATCGATGATGGTGTTCCCACAAGGGGGAGGGTTCTGTAATAAACCTGGTTAAAAATCCATGTAATAAAGTTAATAAAGGCAAAATAATGACCAAGGTCATGGGAGACGTATTCCACACTGAATGTTGGAAGAAAACATAGTGATGGGGATCACTTGTGATTAATAAATGTCTATAGAAATTGGCAAAGGAAATGACAAAGGCTTTGGAAAGGCATGAGACATTTATTAGCATTTTATTTATGAAAATAATGGAAAATAGTAGAAAAGGAAGTTGAAAGGTCATAGGTTGCATGTGAGGATGAAAATGGAGCAAAAATAATGGAAAATGAAGAAAATAGAGGCCTCATTAATAAAAAGGCTTATGAGGATCAGTTTGTAGCTTTTGTCAGTTCAACTTTTTGGAGCTCTGATTCTCTACTCTCTATCTCATACTCTTTGACACTTACAGTTTTCTTGGAACAATCTGGGAGGAGTGTGGCATACTTGGGATCTGGAGTGAAAAGGAAAAGGAAGAGTAGGAAAGCGCAATAGGGCATCAGGATCAATAACTACAATGGATTTTTCTTGCAGTTACTAAGTTGCATGTGATGGGCCTCTAAATTAGACATAAATTAACACCCATGCCTCTAAATTAAAGATAAATTAAATCCTATGACCATCCTTCTACACATTAAACCTCTCTTTTTGCATTAGATAATGCATTTTTAACTCTAATATATTAATTAGGAAGGTTTATGAATAATTGCATATTTGTGCCTAATATTATTTATTTTTGTGGAATATTATGAGAGTATTGGGAAGATTATGAAGATTTGGAGGAGGAGATATTTTAGGAACTTTCTCCCTACTACAGGAGGATCACTATTAAATAATAAACCAACAATATATTATGGAATTATGGTACAGCTTTTCGAACTCCAAAGATTGAGAAAATCTAGGAATATGTACCAGATCCACTAATCAAAGGATTTTGGTGGGGAAATCTTCCTCCATTCATGGGGAATGATTCCTAATCATTTTTTATAAGTACCAAGTCTATTTTTTCTCTAGGGATAGATTTTTATTAGCCTTCTTGTGGAGAGAACTTGTATTTCTGTAACTCCATTGTATTTTCTTGCAGGGATGTAATTGTATTGATGAAAATAATGAAGATTGGTGTCATGTTCAGCTTCTAAATATTGTTATCCTTAATAGGTCTCTAATTTGCCTTCATCTTGGCCATCCCAAGAGCCTTAGAGCCCTTTTTTATCATTTGCTTTCCTTCTTTTCACTTCTTATTCACATGCTTCTCTTGTTTTTGTTTCTTTCTACTTCTTCATTTAGTATTAATGATTTCTTGTTGTAGGATTGGGTTAAATGGTTAATGTAAGTTCTTTTGTAGGATAAAAATCATCATTTCATCCTTGGAAAAGATTTTTAAGGTAATAGTAATCATTGAGCTACTTGGATTAGCTTTCTTATTCCCAAATCTAGATTTCTGGAACTCCTTTGTGGGAAAGAACAATAAATTTATGATATTTATAGAGCATGCTAACGAGATTCAATCGAGTTGGTTCCACTTGCATTAGATCAATTTTTTTTTTCTAATTCATAAGAAAAATTTCCCCATTGCATTTCACTAGATTAGGTTAGGAATTTCATAGATTTACTTTCTCACTAGTTCTCGAATTTCTAGATTTTTGACTAGTACTTTTCAGCGATTTTTTAGCATGGGTTAATAGAGGTATTTTTGAGTGATTCCACTTGGAATGGGGACCTCAGACATCCTAGTCAATAAATTTTTTTTGTTCCCTCCAATTTGGATTTGATTTTCTTGGTCATTCGATGAATTATAACTTCGTATAGTAAATCTGTAACATCCTATAGTAAAACAGGGGATCCTATAGGAGAACTAGTATGTCCTATAGGAAATCTTGTAGCAGCCTGTTTTGAGCCATAATTGAGAAAAATCATCATTGAATATGGGATTAGGCCTCTACTTTACCTCCATGCCATCAAGATCATTGTACCCTTTTCCTCCACACATGTCTCCCTTTCCAAAGATCAAGGAAATATTAACATTTGCATTTATAAAGAAAAAGGATTAAGAAAATGAGTTCTTTTATATTTACATATGAACACAATAGTTAGTACTCTCTAGATCATATTTCATACTTATATTAGTTAAAACATCACATGTGACAAATAGGGGTAAAATAGGGTTCTTTTGCGAGCAAAGTGTGTTAATAAGTAGATAGAGGATTTCATGTTACTTTACAAGCATTTTTAAATTTAGTTTTTCATTCTTGCAAATAGGTAGCATTTATTTTCTCTCATGACAGGAAAGGAAGGACACATTATATGCTGCACATATATTTTCAATATCTCTTAAGTTTGTATGAATCATGGGTTGATAATTAAAGTCGGTAGCCTTGGGAGTTACAACTTTCTTGTTGCAATACCGAGGCTCATCACTTTTTGGCATAGTTGTCGAGGAGGTGTCAAAGTATGCATTGTTTTCTTCCCTAGTTGATTCATCTATTTTTACCTTTTTCAAAAACAAAAGAATAATTGCATTAGGCATATTTCATTTCAAAAATAGAAAAGTGCATTGCATTAGTGTTTTCATTCAATCATAAGAACAAAAAAAAACTCCAACACTAACCCACACCCCCTTTTGATCACGTGGTGTAGTAAGAGCCACATTAGCATCCATGTTTGCAAGTAGAAGAAGAAGAGATGGCAAAGAGTGTAGAAGAAATGGATGGAGATAATGAAAATGACAAAGATCCTCTCGGATTTCCCATTCAAGATATTGATGGTAGTGTGCACATGAAGAATATCCCTCCATATTTTCTTCCAAAATTTTATGGTCTAAGGTAAGAGGATCTAGAAACCTTTCTCTTTGAATTTGAATTTCTTTGTAGATCTTATGGTTACCTATTAAAAACTAACAAAAAGAGATTATTACCGGAAACATTGAATGATATATCTCTTAAATGGTTCATGAGTTTAGGGACTAATTCAATAATATCATGGAGTAAGATGCAAAACATATTTCTAGAAAAATATAAAGGTTATGATCTTAGAGAAGAAATCTTTAGAATGAATCAAAAATAAGATGAGAGTCTAGAGGATATAATAGAGAGGTTCATGTATAATGTTAAGATGGAAAAACTACATCATTTAGGATCCGCCACACTAGAAACCCTCTTAGTTAGAACAATTAGGGATGAATGGATTAATCTCCTTGATCTCATGAGTAGAGGTGATGTATACCAATTATCATTTCAAGAAATTTGTGAAACATGCAAACACATATCAAGAGCAAAGTCAAGAGTAGGAAAATCAACATCAAGATCGGTAAATCAAGCTAAACTTGGAAATTTGCTTAATGACTTTAAAACATAAATTTTTAGAAATCTAACCAAACAAATAGAAATGTTAAGAATGCAAGATTAAGAAAAAGAAGATGTTGATATTTGTGTTGTCCATGTGGAATCACATGATGTTAAACATTGTCCATCATTACCAAGGTTGAAGGAAGTTTATCAAGAGGACAATGGAGCAAGTCAATTTATAATGTAGCTATGTTATGTAGATCCAAGAGGACCATGTCATGATATTCAACCTATTATGATGCAAGAACCTATTTCACAATTTCAAGCTTATGCACATCCATCTCAAAGTAATTGGAACACACCCTTTCCTTAGCAACATTGGCCATCTCAACCCCAAAACCAATTTTGGCAACAAGGTTGGCAAGGAACTTATGGGAGCAATCCACAATATCCTCAATATTCTCCTCAATATACTCCATACCAAACTCCATGTTTATCCCTACAATTCACGTCCACCACAACCACAACCCTAACCACATCCATATCAAATATCCACTCCCACACAACTACCTATACCGCCATGTCGAAACCCATACATTGAAGTAGCTAAGCCCACTTACAATGTTGAGGTACAAAACTTCCAAACATCTCCTCTTGAGATCAATGGTATTTTCCATAGCTCAAGAAGAGTATTGTGAAAAATAGATTATCTTGATATCATTGAAGGACCACATCCAGAAGAAGAAGATTCAAATGAGAAGACCACAAAATCATGGGATGCACTTGATGAAGAGCAGACATCAAAATCAGAGATCGAGAGATCTCCCTCATGGTTTCCATCAAATCCTCCATGTATTCAAAAGAAAAATCAGCGAAAAGAGGAATATTTGAAGGTCATGGTAGAAGAAGACATGAAGAATGATCCAGATAGGCAAGAAAACCAAGGACATCAAAGTTATATTGAGGTTTGGTTCAAGAAAATCAACAAGATGGAGCATCACTCTCTTCTTCAACTATGCTTGATCCTTTCAAAGTCAAATAATTTGGTCTCTGAAACCCAGGTACATGTGAAAGCATACATTTCAAGCCTACACATAGTTTTGTCTGTCATCTTGATGTGTGCATGGATCCAGTGGAAGTATTATTATACTTGAAAGTGATTTTGTTTTTCAAGTAGGGTAGGGTAGAAAAAAAAATGAAAAATAAGAGAAAAAATAAAAAATTTAGGTGAAAACTTCCTTTGAGGCACCTCAGATTGGCTCATTGATTGAAAGCCTTCATAAGGCAGTCAATGGGTTGGGAAAAAAGAAAAAAAAAGAGGAAAAAGAAAAGATCCTAGGTGAAAACCTCCTTTGAGGCGCCTAGGTAGACCTACTATTTGAAAACCTCATTGAGGAAGCTAGCAGGCCTAGAAAAAAAATAAAGGAAAAAAATAAAAAAAATCCTTACTCCATGTATCTCTTTGATGAATGTAGGTGCTCTCCAACATCTACAAGGAACAAAACAAGTTGCCACCAAAGAAAGAAAAAATAGGTCCAAACTAGTCAAAAGAAGTCAAATTTTGACTTTCTCCTCCTTTTCTCAAATGCTCCAACAAGGCCAAGGCCATGCTAATCCATCACCCTCATTTATTTCCACCATCCACCCATCATTTTTAAGCTTTTCCCATTCAGGTTGTTTGCTGTCCTAAAAAACTACAGGAAGGCTCTGTTTTACTACAGGAAACAAAAATACATAGAGCAGAAATTTATTTTTTCCATAACTTGAAAACCATGCATCCATTTAAAAAAAAATTCATGGGGAGATGCATATGGATGATGGTAACATGCCCAAGAAAATTTAGCAAATTCCAGTGCACGGTTTCCAAGAAATCAACCTCTATCAGCTTCAACTATTTTTAGTTTTTCTCAAGATCCGTGCATCCATTGACCAAATTTGTTTTATTGAGAGGTGCCTAATGATTATGGAAACATGCTTAGAAATATTTAGGTCAATACATTCTATCTTTTGGGAGATATGGAAAAAAAAAGTCCGCTACAAGGGGCTGTCCTGAATTACTACAAGAGTTTCCTATAGTACTATAGGAAGTTCTGAAAATATACAGGAAAGGTAGTTCAATGGAAAAATTATGATGTAGGTCTATTTTGGGATAGGAAAAAAGGACATTTACTTCACCACATCTCAATCAAAACCCGTCATGACCATGTCACTCAATGGTCACACCTTCCACTCATTCCAATACGTATTTACCCTTCAATAGTGAAAGGACACAAACATTCAAAACAAAAAGGCAACTACAACAACCTATTTGGAAGTAACAAAAGGCTCCAGGCCTAACCTTTAGCACCATGATTGAAAGAGGAGAAGCATAGATACATGCACAATGAAACTTCTCCAGAGCTCTACAACAACAAAGGAAGCCATTACCTGCACATCAAAAAGAAGACAACCCATCAACAAAATAAGATCAACAAAAAAGAAAATGGAAGTCAAGAAGACGTACTTGAGTCATGAGAAGCACAACAACATCAACTCAACAACAACATGAATGTCTCTCCAACAACCATAAAGTAGGTATAGGTATTCAATATTTTTGACCTCTTCTCTTGAGCATATTATAGTTAGAAATTTGCTATCAATGCATGAGAGATGAGGTTTTATAAGCTAAGGATGGGCCAGGAGTCTTAGCCGCCTTCCACTAGTTAATTGGAACTCACTCCTTCACTCATGCAATGATGAAAATTCAAATTATGAAGGGTGATGATTTCAAGGAATGAGGACAAAAGTTAAAATAAGAAATTTTTGCAAAGGCCAAGTCACCACAACACTCCAAACCCTCTATCAACTTCATATTCACTATCTATCCATCATTCATCCATACCATTTTATAATTTCAATAAAAAACCATATCTCACCCTGAAAATTTCTTGAGAAAGAAAACAGAGTATCCTCTCAATTTTCACAAACCTACATAATTTCTCATCACTCTCATACAGTTAGAAGACTTTGAAGGAAGAAGGAATGACTGCTACAGGAAGGCAGAATGTTGCTACAAAAAGGAAGAAAGAAAAAATTGTGCTAAAACCAAAAATGATAGTGCCTAAGAGAGACCTAATCAAAATAGAGAACTCCAAGGCAATTATGCAACCATTTAGTCCACAAGAGAGAAGAAGAAGTCAACAAAAAGAAATGAGAAATCCACCATCAAAACATAACTCAAACTGCGGTGATGAAAAGAGACTTTCCAAGAGGTCTCTAATCTCTTTCTAGCTTTTGTCCAAGGCCTAAAAGATGTTATAGAAATGGGAGAAAGGAATGGGAGTCAAGTTGAGGGCCTATCCTAGGCTCAGACTATCATTTATGCTCAAAAAGGGTTTCCTGCAGTTTTAACAGGGTTTCCTATAGTTTTGACAAGAATTACTACAAGATGTCCTAGTTCTCATCTAAAGACATTTTGAAAGTTTCAGAGGTTTCAAAATGGTGGAACAAGGTAGCAGAAGGTTGATAAGGATGTTGAAGACCTTGCCAAACTAAAAAATATTTAAGAACCATCTTGAATAAGGAGAAGAAGGCAAACTAATGGTCTCAAGAAATAAGGATTTTTCTTTGCACAAATATGTTTTTGGGCTTGTCCTTGCATAACTTATAGTAAAGATTCTTAATGCACAAGAGAGAGGCCACCAGGGCCATGAATGAGGCAAAATGAGGTCACTAAGTTGCTCAGAGGATGAGCAACACTTTCAGTAGGGGGGTATGATGGGCCTCTAAATTAGACATAAATTAAGGCCCATGTCTCTAAATTAAACATAAATTAAATCCTATGACCATCCTTCAACACATTAAACCTCTATTTTTGCATTAGATAATGTATTTTTAACTTTAATATATTTATTAGGAAGGTTTATGAATAATTTCATACTTGTGCCTAATATTATTTATTTTTGTGGAATATTATGAGAATATTGGGCAGATTATGAAGATTTGGAGGAGGAGATAATTTAGGGACTTGCTCCCTACTACAAGAGGATCACTATTAAATAATAAATCAACAAGATATTATGAAATTATGGCACAGATTGTGGAACTCCAATGATTTAGAAAATCTAGGAATGTGTTCCCTGCCATTTAATGCAGATTCATAGTATTGGGAACCAGATCCACTAATTGAGGGATTTTGGTGGGGAAAGCTTCCTCTATTCATGGGGAATGATTCATAATAATTTTGTATAAGTACCAAGTCGAATTTTCCTCTAGGGATAATTTTTTATTAGTCTTCTTGTGGAAATAACTCGTATTTCTACAACTCCATTGTATTTTCTTGCAGGGATGTAATTGTATTGGTGAAAATAATGAAGATTGGTGTCATGTTCAGCTTCTAAATCTTGTTCTCTTCCATAGGTCTCTAAATTTCCTTGGGCTTGGCGATCTCAAAAGCCTCAAAGCCCTTTTGTATCATTTTATTTCCTTCTTTTCACTTCTCATTCACATGCATCTCTTGTTTCTGTTTCTTTCTATTTCTTCATTTAGTATTAATGATTTCCTTTTGTAGGATTGGGTTAAATGGTTGATGTAAGTTCTTTTATAGAATCACATGCATCATTTCTTCCTTGGAAATGTTTTGGAAAGTCATAGTAATCATTTAGCTACTTGGATTAGTTTTCTTATTCCGAAATCTAGATTTCTAGAACTCCTTTGTGACAAAGAACAAAAAATTTCTAATATTTTCTAGAGCATGCTAACAAGGTTCAATCGAGTTGGTTCCACTTGCATTAGATCAAAAAACTTCTAGTTCATAAAAAAAAATTCCCCATTGCATTTTCACTTTATTAGGTTAGGCATTTTATAGATTTACTAGCTCGTTAGTTCTCGAATTTCAAGATTTTCGACTATTAATGTTCTGTTATTTTTTAGCATAGGTTAACAAAGGTCTTTTTGAGTGATTCCACTTGAAATGGTGACCTAAGACATCCTAGTCAATAAAAAAATTTGTCCCATTCAATTTGGATATGATTTTCTTGTTCATTTGATGAATTATAATTTTGTATAGTAAATCTGTAACATCCTGTAGTAAAACAGAGGATCCTATAGGAGAACTAGGGGATCCTGTAGGAGAACTAGTACATCCTATAGAAAATCCTATAGCGGCCTGTTTTGAACCCGAACTGAGAAAAATAATCATTGAAGCTAGGATTAGGCCTCTAATTGACCTCCATGTCATCAAGATTATTATACCCCTCTTCCTCCACACCTGACTCTCCTGCCAAAGATCAAGGAAATATTAGCATTTGCATTTATAAAGAAAAAAGATTTAAAAAATGAGTTCTTTTATATTTACACATGCACAGAGCAGTTAGTACTCTCTAGATCAGATTTCATAATTAGATTAGTTAAAACATCACATGTGACAAATTGGGTTAAAACAGGGTTCTTTTGCAAGAAAAGTGTGTTAATGAGTAGATAGAGGATTTCATGTTAATTTTGCAAGCATTTTTACATTTAGTTTTTCATTCCTGCAAATAGGTAGCATTTCATTCCTCTCATGATAGCAAAGGAAGGTCACATTGTATGCTACACATATAGTGCCAAATACCTCTTAAGTTTCTATGAACCCTAGGTTGATAATTAAAGTAGGTAGCCTTGGTAGTTGCAACATTCATGTTGAAATACTGAGGCTCATCAGCATGTATGGTTTCCTTGCTAGTTTTGGCATGCATGGCTCATGCGTGTGGTTTCTTGGTTATGATCTCTCATTGGCATGGAGGATTACTTGGATTGATAGTGGTTTTGCATAGCCTTACCATTTCCTGGATAGCTATGGTGTTATGGGTTTCTTTCCTTTTGTTTTCTGGTTGGTTCTCATGTTCCTTATGGTTGTGGATTGAGTTACTAGTTCTTGGAGCCTTAGTTGTGTTAGAGCCTAGATTTGCCTCAGGCTGAAAAGGCAAGGTTCTAGGTCCACATCAAACCACGCTCAGCCTCGTAGCTAGCCCTACGAGGACAGGAGAGGGCTCTCTCCAGGTCAATCTCAGCGAAAGATAATCGATGGGGCTTGAGATGACTGATTTAACAACTGATATTAGGCTAGGTATGAAGTGCAAAGTTTTGATTTGAGTTTTTGGGGTTTTGTTGGAAAAAAGGGGTAGGCAAATTTTGGGTCCGGGGATGAGGCCAGATATTTGCAGAGTTCAGGTAGGGGCAAGATAGGTAGTAGTTTTGATGCTTTGGATTGAATGAATGGGTGGATCAGACTGGTGAGGAGCCGAGGAGGGCAAGAAGGTCTCAAGAGTCCTCCTCAAACAGATGAAAACATGAAGAATTAAACAAAATTTCAAGGCAGAGCATAGCAGTCCAATGAATTCTACCTTAATCACTCATTTGTTTAATTGCAGAAGAAAATATAAGGGAAAATGATACACATAAACATCAGTGAACTTACAAATACATAGAGAAAAACACCATCAAAACATAGAGCCACATGGATCTCAACAAGTGCTGCAAAACCCTAGTCTTTCCTTTGCCAAAAATTGCATAAATGAAATGTACAATGAAGTGCCAAGCAATCCCAAGTGTCCAACCTTCTACCAAAATCCAACCCCTACACTATGAAATTCATAAAATATATACATATTCTCATCCTTGTACTAAGGGATTGAAGTCAACCATTTTCTTCAAAATAGAATTAGTTACATTAAACTTGGGCAGAATTTCTGAAAATGGGTGCTGAAGATGAAATCGTATCTCCCAAACCATAACACCTGTTACAAAAAGGAAAGACGTTTTTGTAAATAAGGATTTTCTGGAGAAAAACCTATCTCAAATTTGGGAAATTTGTTTCCAGTAGCTCACAATCTGTTCCACAAAATCATCTCTAAAACAAAAAATCATTAAAAATTTAATTTTGTGAAAATGAGCTGTAAAGATCTAGTCACATATCCTAATTCATGACACCTACGAATAAAATGAAAGAGGTTTTCGTTATGTGGCTCGTCTTTAACAAAAACCTCCTTGGGTTTTGCAAAATTAATTTCCATCTGATGTAAAATGGTCCCACACTAAAATTACTAAAACAGTAAAAAATATGAAAATTTTGCTTTGTTTTAATGTAGGCTCCAAATATCACTGTATATCTCCCACATAGTAGAACTGTGCATAAAATGAAGGAGGCTTTTGTTATTTGGTATGTGATGAACAAAAATTTCTTTCACTTTTGAAAAATTCCTTGGAATTATTTCAGAAACTGATTTTGTACTAAACTTGTCATTGTGTGCAGCAACTGACCTCAAAACATGCATAACCAAGAATCACTCATTCATTTCTTCTAATCCAGGAACCGGTTATGGGAGTTTGATATACCGTTGGAAATATTTTTCCAAGATTATTTTGATGGACACACTTGTGGCATGTTTTGTGCTGAAAATCATGTGCAAAACATCTAAGAAAACCAGACATAGTAAGAGCTCATGTTGATCCCTGGTGACAGGCTGCGAAGACTGGAACTAACAAGTTGGACAAATGATCTGGAAACCTTGTAACAAATTTGGTTGAGTTAATAGTCCTGGAATCCTTGGTTGGAAAAACACTTTGTATCCCTTGGTGGGTAGATTTATTAGTCCTAGGATCCCTGGTTGGAAAAGCACTTTGGATCCCGACAACAACTATGGGTTGGATTAATAGTCCTCGAAGCCTTGGCTGGAAAAAACGATTTGGATCTCTGGAGAGCTTGGGTAGAGATTGGTTTGGTGATGGTTAGTGGTGTCCGACTGTGAAGTGGAATCACTAGTTGAGGGTTGAGCTGGTTGTTCTCTATAAGCCCTGATTTGTTTTTGTTTTATTTGTTTCATGAGATCCCACATTCATGCTTGGAATATGGTGCGAGGGTGATTGGATGAAAGAGAGATTTGGTTCAGCCCAATCTATGGTCAGGTGGTACGTGGAAGTCCCTGACTTGGTTGGATTTTCATATGTTAATAAGAGCTCCTTTTCCTTGGTATTTTCATGAGTAAATGTGCTTGATATTATGTGGCTTTAATGGTTGTTTCCTCATTGATATATCTTTGGTTATTTGTTGGTTATAAGTATGTTTTATGACAGTTATGATGTATGGATCTCATCATGTTTTGGTTAGTATATGAAATGTTAGTGAATGAATGACCTAATAGATAACAATGTAGCTATTGTGAGGAGATATTAGTCCTCTTTGATGATTCTCAGATAATTATGAGACCCCTATGCTAAGATTTGTTTTTGTGACCTGTAGATTACAAGTTTGTGATATGTTTGATGAAATTCCTGTCATGGCTAGTAGGGGTTAGACCAAGTCCTTGTTCAACTGTTTGAATTAGTACCCTTATTTTGATGTTATTTGTAATTTATGGAAGTTTCATGAAGTTTTGGGTAGTGTCCTAAGTCCTAACCCTCCAAGAGGTGGCACAGAATTTGAGGTCGCTAGCATTGAACTGCCTAAAAAAGGCCATAGTCACATAGATCCCTTGTTGTGGGAGTGACTGGAGGGTCATAGTCACATAGATCCCTTGTTGTGGGAGTGACTGGAGGGTCATAGTCACATACATGCTTTGTCATGGGAGTGTTTTAGGATATAAGGTAGTGAAAAATGAATTACTCTTAGGGGTTGGACATCTGAAGGGGTTGGTTGGCTCCTGAAGGTTCTGTAGCTAATTAGGAAGGTTAGTATGGTCTTGGCATGTCAGTTCCATTTCCTTAACTATACATGGGGAGTTGAATCATATCATAGTAACTCTTAATCACATGTTTATCATGGAGGACTGGTTAGGTTGGGTAAATGTGGGAGGATGGTGTTACAAACTCTTTAGTCTCTTGCAACTAGATGGTCCCCTTTTATGCTATCTACTTTATTTGGAAGTTGCACCATTGTTCCTTCAAAATAGTGAATAAGCCCTTGAAGGTTTTTTTGTAGCTAATTGCTTCCAAGGAGAGGCATGCCATAGTCCCCAAGGATGCCTTTACTGATGAAATTTGAATATCTTTTGCCTTTAACAATTCTTGTGCTTGTTGCAAGTGGCCTCTTAGCTGCTTATTTTCCTTCTCAAGCTATTCTTTTATGTTTTCCTCATCTATATTTAATAATACCATTTCTTCCCTTATTTTTCTTACTTCATCCTTCATCCTATCAATGTAAACCACTCCCTTATTTTGTGTTATTGTTCTCCATCAATGTGTTTCTACCTTTTCCTTTTCTACTTCAAGCATTAAGTGGGGCACTAGCTGTGTAGGGAGTATTCTCCTTGATGTTCCTGTAGCATTGGGATAATCCTTCAATTCCCATGATTAAAAGGAAGGTGACTTCAATGGGGTTTACTACTTTTCTACCTTTTCTATATCCTATATCTCTACAAGCTACTTTTGTAGCTATTCAGTCTACCCCTATAGTTGTATTTTTCTACTCTATGACCTCAGGTAGTGCTAGCATTTTACCATTCTATACCTCTGGTTCTAGTAATCCTTACACTTCTCCCTCTTGTAGTCTCTCCCCTTCTATATTAGGATTTTCTTAAATGGTAATGGAGGTAGTAGAAGGAGGTTTTAGTTTACCATTAAACCTTATTCTAGTACTTTTCCTCCTTGTATACACAATTTTCTAGGCATACTTTCTTGCCTTAGGCATGGCAAGAGTGCGAAGGATTTTAGTGTTGTTGCAATATTATTTTTTTCTTTTCCTAGGGTGTTTTCTCTTTCTTATTATGCAAGGCTAGCCGCTTCCTTCCCTTTCCTTTTATTGATTGATTCCTCCTATGGTTTTCTCGATTCTTTGTGGGCCTCTACGAATTCTTATCTTTCTATGTCTATAAAAGTCAACCCAAGGGATGGGATGCTATATGCCCTCTAATGCATCAATGACAATTAATTTTATTAGGTCGTGATGGGTCATGTATTTGTGCTTGTGTTCTTTCAATTTGGTGCTCATTTCCTTAATGGAATAAAGAAGGAAAAAGGGAATACTCAATAGCTCATTGACTAGAAGGTGAGCTTGGAACCTCAACTGATATAACAATATGGATTGATAGGTATATATTATGATCAACCTGCCTTCAAAGGAAATATATTAGAGAAGATGATAAGCTACACCATCCCAAGGGATATGTAGTCTTTACATTCTTATTTTGTTTTTATATTCAACAGGTTTCTCATTGGGTAAGAAAAATCCTCTTCTAGAATTAAGTGATTTTTTTCATTCTTCTTTGTTCCAACGCAACCCCTTAGGTAGCATGGTAATCATGCTAATAGGATTCTCATTGATATATATCACCAATCCATTGATTGCAATGAACATATCTTGAATCTCATTATTTTACAAATTCATTGCAAACTCCATAACTATCTCATCATCAAACACTGTAAGTTTTTCATAGAATCCCAAAGATTGACAATTTTCTAGGATGGTGACAACCTTAGTGTTTTGGTGATTCTATTTGTATCAATATGTTCCATCTTATTAAAATCACCCCCATTTTATGTAACAGGGTCCTTTAAACTAGGTTTGGTGTTTTATTTTAGAATTTCTCTTTCAAATATGGACATACTTAATGGTTTCTCTTTGTAGGAAGAAAAAGGAATTGTCTCTGTGCTGCTATAGGATATAGAGTTTCCTGTGGTAGTAAGGTACTCTATTTTTTTTCTTGGAATTGTAAATGGAACATAGCCTTTTTTTTACTATCGCATCAAGAAAAAAAGTACGGAGGATGAAAACTAATGGACCCTCTTCTTTCCTTTATTCCATTGCTCAAAAATTATGAAAACTAGGCAAGTGATTTTTTATAAACATGTAATAAAACTTTTCCAAATTCAAAGCAAGGTGGTGGCGATAATTCAAATGTTGTTTTTTGTTTTAATTTTATTATTTATTATTTTTAAGATTAGAAAACTCTAAAACACACACAAATGTCTCTATGAGTGAATTTGGTGTCAAACCATGATCTTGTAGAAAACCCTTACAGTTACCTTTTATGAGTGTTGGAGGTTGTTGTTTGTCAATTTGTAGGTGTCTTCAACATGTTGTGTAGTGGATAGTTAATACTGTTGTTGGAAACATGATGTTGGCATTAATGTCAACCATGGAGTTAGTTATCCTAACATTGATTTCAACAAGTTGATTAGATTTCAAGTGGTTTAATTGATGAATGTTGATGTGCCTATAGGTTGTACAAGTGCTACAAAGGTGGTTTGAAGAAAATTGAAGCTTAGGTTGCAGATTGGGCATTGAAGTTTTAAGTTTACCATCTTTTATAAGACTATTGTGGTCTTTACATTGTAAACTAGTGAAACTACTTCACTATCTTGCTCTTTCCCTTGTGTGCCTATGCCATTTGTTGCAGGCTTCCCATCATATGCTCACGACACTTACTATAGGTGAGTAAAAGATAACCATGGGATAAACCACTGAAATTACATAAGGTAATGTCTTCAACCGAGGTACTTGAACTTGTCTACAACATTCACTAGTTTATTAGGTCAAAGAGGGGTGAATGGGTCACCAAACCAAAAGTATAAATGCATTAAAGTATAAGTGATCAATTGATTTGGTCTCCATGGTCATGGAACATATTTATTTCTCTATTGTAGTTTTTGATCTGGTAAAATAATTTGATCTCTGAGAAAATTAGTTTAAAATGGTGATTGCAGGAATCAAAGTAAGGTTAGATAGTGTGATATTGGTGAATATGTGTATTGGGCAAGGTTGAAGGACCTATGCATGACAATCTGTAGAGGAATTTTACTAGTGCATGTGTAGCTGACAACTATGGAGTGATGTGTTGATGCAGAGTGTGATGGTAGTAGATTGTGCATATATGTTCGCTTAGGATCATTGTATTATGCATTTGATGGCTGATCTAAGGCTATATTGTTGGTTATTAATGTTTGTATAGTTGTGTGTTTTATGTTGTAGAGTATGTTTTAGTCATGGTTGAGTGAGGTTGTGTTAGAGTATAGTGCCCCTAGTATATTGCTTTGGGCTTACATGTTTCTAATAGCATTGTATGAATCTTGGATGTGTGTTGGAAATTGAGAAGTGTGATTTGCTTAGATGTTGCTATTGTATTTCAGAGCTAGTGCTAATGTTGAGTGTAAGATCAGAATATGTTTTTGGATTGATGAGCCTTATATTATGATAAGCCTTGTAATGGTTTGTTGTTGTAGGGTTGAGTAGTATTTAATCATATGCTACTAGGAATATTAGTGAGGATATTGCTGTTGTGTCTAGTGTGGTGTGCTAAAGTTGATGAGTTGTTGGCTTGTTGGGGCCTGACCCAGGTTCGGAAGTGATTTAGCCAAACAAATCCCGAAACTACTAGCCCTTTCAGCAACAGTCCATGGAGCACGGACTGAGGTCTCACCCAAGGTAGTATGGGAGGGTGATGGAACCAGGTTTTCGCACCCTAGGGATGTCCTGATGAAGTCTGGCAAGTTCGCGAACTGATCCTGCGCGCTTGTGCTTCTCCACGCAGTTGTCTTACCTTCGCATAGATCTATACAAAGTAATCTTATCAATCATTAAACATTCATAACAAGTGAGCACAACCATAAACTATAAATAGATGCATACGATTATAACAGAAGTGTAAACACACAGATCTATAGGCAGAGGCACAATACTTCAGAATCAACTTATCTTTTATTAACCTCTGTCCTATTACAATCCCAACTCCGCATTATGCACTTAGCTGCAGGGGTTCACGCACACAGCTGCTGACTCTACCAGGTCTCTGCGCACATAGCTGTAGAGCCTCTTCCTATTCCTACAACCCAAGACTCAGACTTATAGATTCAGAGTGAATATCGCATTCAAAAACCCATATCACTTAAGATCAATACTAAAAAAACTTCCTTCTACACTTACAGCCTCGCTCTATTTATACATTCCCATGGTCCGCGAACCATGAGTAGGCCGACACATTCTATATTAAATTACAATATTTTTAGGGTGGACTACCCTAAACTCTCGTGCTCTGCACCTGCATTTTGCGGGGTCTTTACATTACATTGACCCAAAACTGGGCTTTAAGCCCCAAAAATCCGCTATGGGGGGGATCCGCTACCCAACAAGCCCCCAACACAATCATCGTGACTCGTCTCAAGCCACTCGGCTGGTGCGGTGATCTTCGCGTGAAGTTCATCCAACAACCTCTACGCTTCGCTTACGTCGCGACACATTCTTCTGCTGTCTGTTGTACTCATTGTGCACATATCTCTGATGCTTCGTTGTCAGGTGCAATTCCTTGCCTGAGTGTATATATGCCCTGCATCTGTGCCAACTTTCCCTTGATCTTGGCTGTGACCATGAATGCTTCCTCAAGCCAAGGCTGGATGCGTTATTTAAGCATTGCTTCTTTCTAATGTGCGGCATTCACCTGCTCCTTGAGAGCCTGGGCCTCCCTCATCTTGGCTAGTCATTAAGTAAGGGCAACCATCTGCATGGTCCCCTAGACATTGTTGTAGGCCTGCTGCAACTCCCGCGCTTATGTCTCTAACCACTATAGCGTTGGGTCTTCCTACAGTGAAGTAAGGGTGAAGAGTGACTGATCTAACAAGCCTGTGCAATCATGTATGGCGAGCTCTATTGCTTCCAACCCTGATTGAATGTTGTGGTGCCACTGTTCTCTGAATTTCGACGGTGTAGAGGGCTACGCTTTCAGCCTTAGCTCTGCGATTTATTGGTTGAGGTCCATCTGGATCCTTGTTGCTTCCTCCTTTGCCTCATAGAATCTACTGGCCAGTTTGTGGATCCGGATACCTACTCGTAAGTCTGCCACAATCTCTAGCTCGGGGATGTAGTGACATGCTTCCTCGACGATTTGCTCCAACTGCTGAGTCTGTGCTACCGCTTCATCGTGTTAGAGGCTCAGCTGCTCAATGTTGATTCGCTGTTCACTGAGCATCTGTACTGTGCATCCTTCCCTAGCACGGAGCTTTGTCGTCGCTCCATCCTGCAGCTTGTATACTATCTCTCACGAAAGGGCAGCCAAGTTTAGGCCAAGTCCCTTGAGCTGGCCTACCATGCCTCTGTCCTCCATTTTGTCTGCTGCCAGTGCTCCTTTCGGCAGCGCAACAGTATTTTCCATTTTGGCCTGCAGCAATTGCTCGGTTGCTGAAGTACCCGTAGCCCCGTAAGTGGTTACCGTTCCTTGTTGTGGGGGCCGCACTTGAAGTTCCTGAAGTTGTGCCCTGAGTGCCCCCAACACATTCTTCTGCTCCATCATTTCTTCTTGGAGCGCCTCCTTGGTGACTTCATAAACTATGTCACCGATGTCGTATACGTCACCCTCAGTCAGTGTAATAGGCTCCCCATCCAACTTGGAAGCCTTGGAATTCTTCTGTGGCCCTATTCATTCCATCCTGCGTGGCCATTTTAGTTGTGTAGAGGTGGTTCTTGGGTCCGCGCCTTCCGTCATAGCATTTGTCCCATGCCCTGTGGTCAAGTTCGGGCCTCTTTCTTCGTGTGTCATAGCGGTCCCTCCTGCTGCTACCTTTTCCACAGTGGCCTTCGCTGCCTCTCGGGATGCCTGTACTTCTTCATCTAGCTATTCGTTCCACTTTTGTTGTGTTAGCAGCTTGGTGGAAACCTTCTGTCTTTGAATCTCCCTCTCATTGTACACCACCAAATCTGGTGCGTGCCATTCTAGTGACCATGTGTTGAGTACCGCGAAAACAGCGTCATCTATTGCGATGAAAGGGAGTGTGGTCCACATATACTTTGGGTCCTTTCGCGCCCTGATATAAACATTGTGCATATCTGCTTTAAAGTCTGCAAAGTTCTTCAGACTATCGTATACCAAGGTGGATAGGCGCAGTCGTTTATTGATCCACAGTTGTATGCTCACCTCCATCAGTACCCAGAAGATCTTGGTTTCTCGGATTCACGTGGCATCCTTCGTTGCCCATAGCAATGTGTATTTTGCTGCCTCTGGCTAGTCCTGGTCAAGGGGAGGAAACTGAATATCCTCAGGCAATTCACCTATAACCAACAAGATGGATAAGAGAAACCACGTGTAGTGGAAGGTCTTACCCTGCTCTTGGGCCTCCGTATAGTTCGCCAGGAACTTGTCACAGAGGAACTACCCCCAGTTGAACCGTACCCCTTCTGCGCATTGCTCAGCCAGCGCGATGACCGTTGTTGGTACCTCATTGTCCCAAAATTTTCTCATCACTTTTCCTGCCAACAACTGGGTAGCGAAGTGGACCACTTTGTTTTGAATACTAGTAATAACATAACCCATCTGCTTTTTCTCCAACTTATATTTCTTTTTCATGGCCTCCGCAATCGCCAAGTCTCCACTTTTTCCAGCTATTTCCGTGGGGTCCCTTCCCATATAGTGAAGTCGAGAAATCCTATGAATGAGCTCCGCCGTGATGGGAATGGGCTCCTCCATCCACAAGTACCCATCGTAAACTAGGAAAAGTAGTTGTCGGATGACAAATATCGTGATTAGGGCCTGATGAAAGTGTGGAATCGATAGGTGGTGGAGTAGCACGACATCCTCCACCCCACATAGCCATGTCCGTGGCTGCAGTGTTGTAACTGCCCACTCCGTGCTTTGTTCCATCAGCTGGCTAATTTCCAAAGGGGGGAACTTCTCACTATCTGGGAGGTCCCAGTCTTCAAACTTCATCATGGGTTCGTGGCCCACAGCCGAACCTTCAAACAAAACTCCTGCGGGAAGGAACGGGGTGTTGAGTGTGCTCTTAATGGCATCCAAATCTTTAGGTACCTTTACCCTCCCTTTCTGCAGAGGGATATACTTGGGCAGCTTTGTTGTGGTGCGTACTGGCTGGATGTCTTTTTCCATCTCTTCGTCTAGTTCTATCTCTTCTACAAAGGTCTGAGGCCCCTCCTCCTCATCATCGCTCTCAATATTAATTGTTTTTCCCTTTTCTTCCATCGACAATTTTCTAAACCGCAGATTTCACGGAGACATATGGACTGGTCCTACTCCCTGTGGATCCTTTTTGGGCCTCGACATCTAGGGAGAATTTGGAATTTTCAACTCGTCCCCCATCAATGACATAGGGCTCGATGCAGTTTCCTTGGCAATCGACATTGCTCTAGTTAGCAGGTCCTACATCTCTTTCGGTAATGCTTCAAATACTAAGCTTGCTGTCAAAGCCTCTAAAGCCGTAAAGTCCATGCACAATAATTGAATTCTCAATATGCCAAGGGTTGTTTGGTGGATAATCATATGGGATTTATAGGCCTGTCAGAATTCAAATTTGATCGTTACCCCTTTTTCTGGCTCATTAATGCTATATTGGCAGCAGATCGTTTCAAATCTAGTTCTAACTCCATGTCTTAATTGTCCACCGTCCGCTCCTTGTTGTCTTAAACTGACCATCTTGTCATGAACAGTGACACCAACGGTCACTTTCCAGCTTGTCCGCACGGCAAGGTAGTATCTTGTGTGCAAACGCGACCTGTCTGTCATACTGATTCTATGCGCAACTTCCCTGCCGCGCAGTGCCCCTACATGCTCTTTTATAGTCCCATGCTCTCTTTCAACTACTTGGAGTGCTAAGACTATGCTTCCTACAGATAGTCAGGTGGTCACACTACTGGTGTGAGGCTTCAAGTCACCTTTCAATCCGGTCCGTGGGACTCCCTTAGTTACCCTCGCGCCCATCAATGCCTCGCGTTCTTCTTTATGCAGTGTGCTTCCTTGGTGATGTCTGATAAGGTGCAGTCACAACCATGGTAGTATAGCTAAAAACTCTCAGTGACAATCTTCTAGTGCGGTGGTAGGGTTGCCCATACGTGGCCTCGTCCTTCAGTCGATGCATAATGCTTGCGAGATTTTGGTTTCCAGTTCTCTGATCTCCTTGTCCATTAATATGCTTTTCTGCTTCAGACGTACCTGATCTTCTTCAAGTTCATGAAGCTCAATATTCCCTCACTCAATGGCTTCTTGAATCTACATATGTTCATCCTCGCATAACTACATAATCTCTTTGCTCTAATCCTCGCGTACTGTCGCAATTATGGGGGTGATTTCGGGAGGACTCTTTCCTACAACCCCGACCTTGATTCTGCTCATTGCCTTTGGAACCATTCCTGCGCCCAAGTTCCTGCATATGGCCGCATAGACCCATCAGACTGGTAGCACGTGCAGGTCCCAATCAATTTTTCCCGTCTAGTAAACTCTATTCATGACTCCACATAGCTTTGTGAAGGCTCTGACATGGAATTTTTGTATCATGCATCACATTCCCTGCGTCAAGTTTTGATTTTCGATCCTTAGTTTGGGATATGCTTGCAAATGGCTTTGTCGACATAGGTGAGCATGCAAACTGCTTCGTCTTGGCTGCGCATCTCGCATACGACGTTGGTGACTTCCACACCATAAGCGCATCCATCTTCTACATTCGCGCTAGTTCCCCATAGTCTTGTGAGCTGTATGCCCCCATCGTGTGGGTGTCGCGTGCAACGCCCATTCTAGCTCACAGTACTGTTGTTATTCTGGTACTGCACTTTCAAATTTGTCTAGGAATTCATCCACTCTTGTTACCCCATCATTTGTTGGCAATTCCCTTGCTTCGTTCGTCACACACTATAGTGATCTAATCGTCATGTTACAATTTAGTGTTGTTACTTCATGCAACTGGTTCTGCCAACATTCTATTTGTTTATCTGAATCCGAAGTATAGGAATTGTTGCACTCCCATGAGATTCTCCCATCTGCTTTTGAGTTTACCCAATCTTGGTCTTGCACCGTTATCTGGTAAATGCAATCCAGCTCATCGTCGTGCACCAGTTTAGTGTAGTGTGCTCCTTCAGCTGGATCTAGCGGAACTACTACACGTAGAGACTTTTTCTCGAATATCATCTTCCGCTTCTTTAGGTTAATGACTCAATTCATATCAATGGCCTAGTCTATTCCTAGAAATGCAGGGTAAGGGTTGTTGTCATCCACAATCTCTATTACCTCAAAGTCCGTTTGTGTGCTCGCGCCTTCAAGATCCATTTTTACCCCTTGCAACCTTCCCATGGGCAATATCTTTTGTTGGTTCACCATCCGTAATTGAATAGGAGACCACTGTAATGCGGGCCTGCCCATGCGTTCCCACGTCTACTTTGGTAACACATTCGCATTCGACCCCATGTCTAGGATTACCTGATCCATTTCGTACTCGCCAATCTGCGCCATTAATCTCATTTCCCTCCCAGTGTGCAATGCATGCTTTCCTAGTTTGCAGACTATGCGCGATTCACTTGACCTTGTGCACCTAGTGATCAACTCTTGTAGTCCTTTAACTACCTTATTATCGTGCAACAACTTCATGCATGTCTCTAAAAGGGTAGTAAGCATAGAAGGATCCATTCTCGGCTCTGATTGATCTTTACTACCTGAAGTAGAGGCCTCCGTGAAGCTCTTCTTAGCTTCCATAAACATCTACTTTACGCATTCCAAGTCAAACTCAGGTTCCTTTGTAGGAGCCTTGCAAACCCATGTTCCTTCGTCGGGCTACTTCCCCTTATCTTCCCCTGTGGTCATGCCACTTCTGAGCACCATGTTCACGTTGGGGTCTTCTTCGCGATGTTTAGACCTCATCATTTGGATATTCTGAGTTGAAGTAGGCTGTAGTACCCCTTTCTTGCGCATATGTGTGATCAACGTAGGACAATCTACTACTTCATGATCGAATTGAGCATAGTATGAATAATATGGTCTCGTCGGATTGGTACAATCACGAGCATAGTACCCTGGTCCTCCACAATTATAACATATTAACTATCCACAGCCTCTTCCTGGCCCCATTCCTCCTTGTCCTCGACCTTGCCCTTGAAATCTAGTGCGCCCCATCCCCACGGCTGGGTCAAGGCCTCGCGTTTCTGTCTACAATCTATATGCTGGGTCTGATCCATCATTAATTCGTAGCTACAACAAGTACACTCGTCATGGCCCACCGATCTACAAAAATTGCAAAACAGCTACTAGGGAGTCTGTGTATACTTCTGCAGCAAATGACAGTTGTCTGTCGTGTGCTTTCCTCCCACTTGATAGATTATGCACCAGAGCGCGGGTGCCGCACTTGGCCCTGCCTATGCCTTTGGTCTAAATGGAATTGGTCCCCCTCCTGCCATGTAGTTCACGAATACTAGACAATGATCCTTGTTGTGGTCTTGGCCTTTACATTTTATGCACCACACTTCTTCGCGCGCCTCTGGACGGGGTGCCCTATCCTACTTCAAGCTCTACATTTCCAAGAATAGGTTCTATAGTTGTGCGTGGATTTGTTGGACTCCCAACCTTGGATATTGAATCGGTGTTTCATGCAACCTCATCACCATTTCCAATGCTTCAGCCTAGGTTGAAAGCTTCTATTGTGATAGTGCCATCCTTAGGGGTGGTGTCAAAGACACCACAAACCACGCATAGTGCTATGCATCCATTAACGTCACATTAGCCTCGTGGATCATACTCTTCAGTATCTCATCCAGATCCTAGGGGGTCTCGCCTAGAAGCATCGTGATTTCTTTAAATATGATGATTGATTGTGTCTCTGATTTCGGCCAGCTAAATTCTCTGTTCAACGCATTCTGGATCTCCACTATTCCTGCATTTGGGTGATCATTCGAGTGCTTGATATACCATGTCAGCGTGTGATCTTACAGTGCACTTACCAGCGTGGCCTTCTTAATGTTGTCGTCCATGACCCCTTGTGCTTCCCACACTGCTCTTACCACGAACCAGAACTGGTCTGGATCCTCATTCCCTACTCCTCTGAATATGGGTAGCTTGATCGCACTCTCCATGCTGAACTGCAGGTTAGGTGGAGGTGGGGTGGTTGAAGATGGAGGTGAAGTAGGTGAAGTGGGTGATGGCGTAAGTGGACGTGATAGCTGCGGAATGTGCTGCCTTATCAAACTGACTGCACTTCTCGGGGAAACCCAAGCGCGCTCTTCCTCGCTTTCTCGTGGAGGTGAAATTAAAGGACTGTTTCCTAACCCTCTGATCCTTTTGTAGATCTTTTTTCTTCTCGTTGTTCCAATCATTAATGTATTCGCATAACCCGATTTTCAAATAATAACATCTTAATCCAGGTATTCAGGGATTTGATGTACCTACCTCGCGGTCTCTTGAGAAAACATCGTTTTTCTTCGCTATAGCTCATGGTTGTGTGTATCGCAAACTCAGTGATAAACCCCTCTATTATCCAGTCAAGCCAATGGTCCACTGCCTGCACGATCTTATCTTCTGATGACTCGAGTTTGCACACTAATTCCAGAGTCCACACTATCGGTTGATCAAGCTTGTACCCTACCTAGCTGTCGGTAACCTTGCGATCCAATCATACAACTCTGAAGAGAAGGATGCGAAGAAGATCTCTTGGATTTCCGTATATACGCAGCGATCCAACCACTTCTTCTCAGATATCTATAGAGTTCTATTTTCCTGTGTCACGAAATCATGAAGCTTTTGATCCAACCAATCTTCAATTTCCTTCTTCGTAGGGTTCCATTGTTCCAACATCAGACATCCCTTAGGCAGATCCCGATCCTGGTAACAGAACAATTTGTTGGCTTGTTGGGGCCTGACCTAGGTTCAGAAGTGATTTAGCCAAACAAATCCTGAAACTACTGGCCCTTTCGGCAACAGTCCGTGGAGTGCAGACTGAGGTCTCACCCAAGGTAGTATAGGAGGGTGAAAAATCGAACTTGTTCTGCGTTCTTCACACAGGTATTTATAGAGAAATTATACAATTGTTTTAAACAGAGAAATAAGCTACAAAAAAACACGTACGCAGGAAATTATGCAGAATTCTTGTCCTTGGTTGCTTGGAAACATAAATCTATGGTAGTGGCTACTGGATTCAGTTTACGCAGGTGGCAGATGAAGTCCGTGGCCTCAGGAAACTACTTCGGATCCCATCACTGAGAAACGTGTACAGAACATAGTCATGTTTGCCTTAGGTAAAGGTTTCTATGTTTGACTTCCCTTTGACCGGAGTCTTCCTTGTCGATCTAGGCCATATGAATAGGATACGATCCATTCCCTGATGTTTTCCAAGCTACCCATGTAGTCCTATATCCTTCTTGACACCTGGAACGTGCAAAAGCGTGGAAGTAGCTGCGGAATAACCAATTAGTTGCAGAATGTGGCTGCGTTCAAATAGCAAACATAAAATTATAACATGTAAATCATTGAAATATACTCCTTGAGTCAATGTATAATGGTTTTTGATGATAAGGATGCATTTTTCATGGAAAAACAAAGAAGGGAGGATGAGAAAAGTTGCTAAGGGAAAGGTAGTTTTGGAGCTCAACATACCCCCACTGCAAGACTATTGCATGTCCCCATGCAATCAAAATTGTGAACTCCCTCCTCCTACTACATTTGTTCTGAGACTTCAGCCAAAACATCCAACCTCTTCTTTCTTTTCTTTGCACCAACTGCCATCCTTGGCTTCCTCATGAGAAATCTGTACTTGAGGTTAATAAGTGCCCTGTTTAGCTTCTTATTCTTCCTTTTTAGTTTTCTATTCTTCTTGTGCCATAAACCTAAGTGAAGCATAGTGTTATCATGGATAATCTTATCCAACTTGTTCTGTTCTTTTAAGGCTTCATTTTCTCTTTGGATGTGCCTATTTAGAACTTCTAGCTCATAGATTTCCTGTTTAAGTGAGCTAGTTAAAGTTTCTTGTGATGTGGCAGGCTGCTCGAGATTAGATGAAGTCCCTGGTTCTACTGATGTACTCTTTTTCTCCAATGACTCTATGTAGTCATAAATCTGTTGTTGGATTGGATCAATGCCTGGAGAGGCTCTTCTTGGGCTGCTTTCAAAGTTTTGTGGAGGAGAGTTCTGTGGGCTTTGCTCATATGGAATATTGTCATGGGACTGAGTTGGAGTTTCTTCCTCCAAATCTATGAACTGGATCTCTTTTGATTTTTCTTTCTTCACTTTGCCCCTGAGTCTAGAACTTCTCCTCAAACTTTGGAAGCCTATGATTTCTTCCTCTATAACTTGTTTCCTTTTTTCTTTCTCCTTATCTTTCTTGAGCTGATCCCTTATTTTGATTAGTCTCTCAAAAAGAAGTTGTTCATCCTCCTTAGATGATGAAGGTTCAGGAATATTCTTGTGGATTTCCTCAACCTTTTCTTTCATTTTTCTCCTCTGCTTTGTCTACTTTCTGATCTCTATTAATGTTTCAGAGATTGGCTCTTCTTCATTGTTTTTCTGTGCTGAAGTTTCAGGGGTGTTTTGAATGGTGAGACTAGTCTTCCTTCTCCTACTTCATTTTACAGGACTTCCCTCAAGCAATTCCAGAGCATCTTGGAAGAATTTTCTTACCAAAAAGTCCTCCCATGTGTCCCCTACACTTATTAAGTGAAATTCAACAAATTTTTTTACTAGTCCATGGTGATATAGAGTGGTTTCTATTGCTTCAATTTTCTTCTGAACATTAGTGGCCATTCTTCTCAAACTATTCAACAGGAAAAATGGGAGATTGAGGGTTCCATCTTCTAGAAAATTCATTAACATTCGTATGTGATATATATACATGGAACCAAACCTCCCTTTGCATGTAATAAACTTTTGCAAAATTAGCAACATGCTACCTCATTTGTCTTTAAGTGTAGAGATTGGAATCCCTTTTCTAAAAACTGAAGCATCCGTACCAGGATTTTTGAGAATGACCTTCCAAGATTCATCATGAAACTCTTTATTCTTGAACCACCTCTCTCCTAGCCTTGGTAGTTCAGTTGCTTCAGCAATAAAGGACTCGATAACTGCAAATTTGATGTCACCTATTTCAATGTCCATTCCATCAAATGATCTAGCAAAGGATTTGGTGATTTCTTTATGGTAATCGTTGAATTTTTCAATGAAAATCAACCAACCAGCCTTCTGTAACATTCCTTTCAGTTGAGGATAACCCTCCATGTACTTCACCCCTATGGGTTCAGTTCTGACGATGAGCCCCATCACCTCTGTTCTCTGCTATTCTTCAAAATTCCCTTCACTGTTTGAGAAATGGAGTGACTGCATAAAGAGGACTATGTATACGGCAGTGGAACAACTGGTATATAGAAACAAAAATAACTATGGATATGGGGACGAAATGACAAAATATATGGAAGTAAAATGACTATGAATATGAGATAAAATGACTGTACATACAGGGTATACGAAAATAGAGTAGCTGTGTGGAAATAGAGTGTGCACAAGGTATATGAAAACGGAGTGGCTATATGCACAAAATATATGAAAACAGAGTGATTTTATGCACAAAAAGGCTGCGGAAGTATAAGAGAAAAACTTGGTGTAATAAATGAACAATCAGGGTTTTGAAGAGTCGTATTCAAATAGGTTATGTCGTTAATCTAACCATTTAACATGTGTGCTGTAGAAGTCCGGTTAAGTACGAGTCATTGAGTTTAAAATGAAGATTGCATCATTAGACCGTTTGGCATTAAAGACGGAAGGTGTGGTGGAATCATCATGGTAGTCAAATCTCATAATGATAAATCAAGGAGTCATGTGATTATACAAGTTATACAAACTTATGTTTTTGTATTACTTTTTGAAATAAGTTTTTGTTTTTACCTTTGGAACCTTACCTTCTGCTTGCTAATATATTGTTTTTTGCTTCCACAGGTGCTTAGATGTGATTGGTCTTCAAAAGTTGTTCTCTCCTTAATTACCTGCATATGAGATTTTATTATGAACTGGCCTCTTTGTGCTTGGACTGATAATGAAACTATTGTTGTAGAATTAGATTGGCTGCAAAATAGGATTAGCTACAGAATGGGAACAACTGTAGAACATGGAAACAACTACAAAATGTAAAACAGAGAACAAAATATGGCTGATGGATGAATGGAATGGAAATCGCTGTATGAGTGAAAATATGACAAGATGATAAATAAAAAATGGAGATGGAAGAAATGCTGGTGAGGAAAAATTTATTGGTGGAGTATGGTAGTGGAGTGAAGTGAAACTTGCAAAAGTAAAACAGAGTGAAATAAGATAAAACAATGAATTTTGCAGAATGCAAAGTGAGTCACCATTTTTTTTTTTTTTTTTTTTCAGAAAAGGAAATGGAAAATATAGGGTGTCAGAAGCTTCTGATTTTCACCCTGTATTTTCTATATAAGCATGCCAATCAGTGATTGGTTTTCAACCTTATACAATTTATTTTATTTTATTTTATTTTATTTTTAGATAGCAAAAACAAAGACTAAGTTGGTGGAGAAGAAAGATTCTTCTTTACCAACTTCATTTCAGAATTGTTCTGAAATATCTTGATGAACTCCTCCTTTGAGATTGGTTTTTGATAAATTTTCATTCTATAACCATTCACAAGGAGAGGAGTTTGAATTTCATCTATCGTTCTAATCCTTACTGCTGCATTACTAAAAAAAATTTCAATCTCATATGGTTCAAGCCAATAAGTTTGAAACTTCCCTTGAAAAACTTTAAACTTTGAACCAAATAATAGTGCCCAATCTCCCTCTTGAAACTTCTTGTTCTTGATGTATTTGTCATGCCATTTAGCCCTATGTTGTTGAACTAGGCCAATCCTTTGAACAGCTTCTTGTTTGATTTCATCAAGTTCATTTAATTGCTCCAGTCTATGCTTTTGAGCTTCTAATAAATCCATACCTAATAGACTACCATCTTGAAAGTTTTGACTTGGAACTCTATAGGGAATATGACTTGTTTCCCATAAACAAGTTCATAGGGTGTATGTCTAGTTGTGTTCCTCCATGTAGTTCTATAGGCCCATAAGGCTTCAAGAAGCCTTTTTGTCCAATCTCTTCTATGTAGATGCACAATCTTGGTGAGGATTCCTCCAATCACTTTATTTGTAGACTCCACTTAACCATTTTCTTGTGGATGATAGGGAGTGGATTTCCTATGCCTGATTTTATACTCCTCCATAAGCCTCTCCATCATGATGGATGTGAATTGAGATCCCTGATTTTTCACAATTTCTCTTGGAACACCAAAGCGAGTAATAATATCCTCAAAAAGAAAACTAACTACAGATTTTTTGTTAGAAAAAAGTAATGCTTTGGCTTCTACCCATTTGGTGACATAATCAGTGCATACCAATATATACTTTTTCTTCTTGGATGGAGGATTAATAGGTTCAATAAAGTCTAAAGCCCATTTTTCAAAGGGTTCGATAAGTACCTGAGGTTGTAATGGCATTTCATTTGAGGGAATAGGTTTCCCTACCCTTTGGTAGCTGTCACACCTTCTGACATATTCTTTAGCATATTTGAAGATGGATGGCCAATAATATCCTAAATAAAGGATTTTATAGGTTGTCATCTTGTCAGCAAAGTGTCCACCACACGGATCATCATGACATGCTTTGAGAATATCAAGCATTTCATCTTCCTTGACACACCTTTTGATCATAAGATTTGGCCCTGGTTTATACAATTCGTTAGTGATCCATGAATATCTTGCACTATCTTGAATAATATTTCCTTTCTCTCTAGGAAATAAATGTGAAGGTAACTTCCCTGTGACCAAGTAGTTGGAAACATCTCCAAACCAATGAGTTTGAGTAGTTACTGCAAAGAATTATTCATCAATAAACTTATCTTCAACTGGAGAGTCTTCTTTGATATTCTGAATCCTGGACAAGAAATCAGTAACTGTGTTTCCTTTTCCAAGTCTATCTAGCATAGTAATGTTGAATTCTTGCAAAAGTAAAAGCCATATTGTAACTCTGCCATTAGTAATAGGTTTATTCATCAAACATCTAATTGCAGGGTGATCTATATGAATAAATGTTTCATAGCTTGTTATATAGTGTCTGAACTTGCTAATTGCATGAAAAATAGCTAAGAATTATTTTTCAGTCACAATATAATTTAACTTAGTGGGAGTCAAATTTTTACTTGTATGGTAAATGGCATAAGGAATCAAATCTTTTTGTCCCAATACAGCTCCCAGAGCTGTATCTGAAGCATCTATAGAAATATGGAAAGGAAGTTTCCAATTTGGTCCTCTTAAGATAGGTGCTTTAGATATTTTTTCTTTCAAGGCTTCAAATGCTAGTTGGCAATCAGGATTCCACTTGAATTCACAATCTTTTGTAAGAAATTTGAAGAGTGGATATGCTATTTTAGTGAAGTTTTCTATAATCTTCTATAGTATCATGTAAATCCTAGAAAACTTCTAACATCCCTTTGGCAATTTGGAATTGATAACTTAGAGATGACTTCAACTTTAGATTTGTCAACTTTAATCCCATCTCCTGAAATGTGATGTCCTAAAACAATACCTTCTGTAAACATCATAAAGCATTTTTCATGGCTTAGTGAAAGTTTTGTTTCTTTACATCTTTCAAGGATTTTTTCCAAATTTTCTAGAGCTTCTTCAAATGTGTTACCATAGATTGTAAAATCATCCATATATACCTCTACACAATCATGTATTAGATCAGAAAAAATTCCTAGTACTGCTCTTTGGAATGTTGCTTGTGCATTACATAACCCAAAAGGAAGTAGTCAGTAGGCAAAAGTTCCCCATGGAAAAGTAAATGTGGTTTTATCCTAATCCTCAGGTGCTACCTGAATTTGATTATAACCACTAAAACCATCCAAGAATGAGAAATACTTTTTACTTGCTAATGTATCTAACACTTGATCTATAAAGGGCAAAGGAAAGTGATATTTCAAGGTTGCTTTATTCAATTCTCAGTAATCAATGCACACCCTCCATTCACCGTTCTTTTTAGGCACAATTACTAAAGGAGAAACCAATTGGCTATCTGAAATTGGGTAAATGAAGTTTGCATTGAGTAATTTTTGGAGCTCTTCTTTCACAATTTCCCTAAGATTTGGATTCATTATTCTTTGAGGTTGTCTGATTGGTCTACTATTTTCCTCAATATAGATATGATGGATACAAGTCTTAGGATCAATATCTTTCATGTCGGTATACTCCCATGCAAATGCAGTAGAATGTTTTTGTAATATTTTGGTTAGCTTTTCTTGTTGTAGTTTCTCCAATTTTTTGTTTATGTTCAATGTCCTACCTGGAAAAATTTCAATTGTAAAGCTACCAAACTCTTCCATAGAATAGAGATACATCTATCTAGATGACAAGTATTCAACATTAGATTTTTTTTGTAATTGTGCATGATCATATTCTGAAGATGTTTCAAAATTTTCCAATGTATTCAAAATTTGACTATCTTCACTAATTTCTGACATGGTAAAGAGAGGTTGAATATCGGCTTCTTCATCGATCCATTCCTTGTCATCTATTTCTGTGATTTCTTTTTTTGGAGGATACAAAGTAAAATCTTTTGTTGAATTACCATCAGAAATATACATGTAACCAAATCTAAAACTAATAAAAGCATCCGTTGTGGCTAGCCAAGGTCTTCCTAATATGATTGGTTGTCCTCCTAGATTATTCTTGGGAGTTAAAATCATGAAATCAATAGGATATTCCCAAGAATCTAAGGATACTGAAATGTCTTCTAGCACACCATCTGGTTTGATTACTGATCTATCTGCAAGTTGCAGTAAGGTAGGTGTGTAAAGAAGATTAGGAAGTTTAAGCTGCTCCATAGTTTGTCTACTCATAATGTTTATTGCTGCCACTAAGTCAATGAATGTGTTTGGAATTTCAATTCCATTTATATGTGTCTTGACAATTGGACTTCCTGGATCCACATATTTCTGATGGCAATCTTTCCCATCATGATGTCTGCTATCTTTCCTACCAGGTGAATTCATTTTTTTTCTCTTGGTTTTCTTCCTGGTCTTTTGATGCTCAACTCGTTTATTGTCTTGGCTAGAATTGGAATTTCTCTAATGTCTTGAAACAAAGGAATTTTGATACAAACATTCTTCAATTCACATAGAAAATCATAATTGGGCAACAAGACTTGTTTTTCTACCCCTGTATCAATTTGTAATCTCTCAGGAAAAGGAGGTGTAGAAGTAGATGTTGGTTGCTCAATGATAGGAGTTGTGTTTATTGATTCTTTTTGTTTTTGTTTTTCAATGTTTTGGTTTTGGAGGGATGTTCGCTCAAAAATTTTATTGACTTTTAGAGAATCCTCCTTATAAGTGTCTTGTTCTTGAATAACTATAATAGGTTTTTCCTTTACTAATATCGTACTAGATCTAAGCTAAACATCATTAAGATCTAGAGGAGTAATCATGTAAGTTGGAAATTGTTGTCCTTCTACCATGTAAGTATTCTGAGGGTTTTTATTATTGTGGTTTGGCAATGGTTGGGCAGGTAACTGATTTTCTTTTTGTTGAAATGGAAGTAAGAGTTGAGGATTTTGATTTTTTTGTGGAGGTTGTTGTGGAAATGGTAATAAAAGTTGAGGGTTTTGATTTGGAAGTTTTGGTTGCTAATTTTTCTGCAGATTTTGTGGGGGAGGATAGTTCTGATAAGATGGAGGATATTTATAATATTGAGCAAATCTCCCATAAGGATTTTGTACCCCTTGTGCCCACGGTTGAGATTGATACTAAGATTTAGGTTGAGGCCAAGGTTTCTGCTAAGAATTCTAGTTTAGTGGGGGCTGAAGATACATTTGATTATTAAATCCTTGATTTTGTGGCCCCTGGCAAGGTCTTATTGCAACAAAACAAAGAGGTTTTGTAGGATTTGGGACTGTTTCCTCTTGAAAGATAGCCTTAAGACCTGGGATTGAGGGACAACCCTTGGTCTCATGAATTTTTGAAAAAATCATACAAGTTTCTACAACTTTTGCATCTAAAGGGCATTCCATTAGAGCATGTTTCTTTCTGCATTTTGGACAAAATATGGCTAAAGCATCAGCCTTTGTTTTCTGCTTGTTTTTAATTTTAAGGGTGTCTAGTTGCTCACTAAAGCTCCCTAAAATTTTATTTTTAAACTCATCAAGCATATTTCCAATTTCTACCCTACTTACACATCCAGTTGTAGATTTTTTTGCTCTAACAAGAGACGGATCTCTCGACCCTTTCCCAGTTTTAGATTTCCCTCTTGAGAGATGAACGCATAGTTCTGCTATGTCACTCAATGGAATTTGAGAGATATGTCCCTTCCCCATCATGTTAAGTATATATATCCATTCATCTATAATGGCCTTTAACAAAAGAGATTTCAAAGTTTCTTCATCTAAATTGTTCATTTTTGCTCTTTTCAAATTATAGTTGAATCTCTCAAGAAAATCCTCTAAGTTTTCATCTTCGCATCATTTTGAACACCTCATCTTTATGATTGGTAGGCATACAATAATCCAAGTATCTATCCAAAAATTCCTATTTCATGTCATTCCAAGTTCTAATGGATTGAGTGACTAACCCCATAAACCATTTCAAAGTAGCCCCTTTTAGTGTTGAAGGGAACAATTTGAGTTTTTGAGAGTCTTATAGATAGTCATAGGTTCTGCACAAGACTTCAAACTCAAACAAAAATGTTTCAGGGTCCTCACTTCTTAACCCATAAAAGTTTGGGAGGATAGATGGTGAGATGTTTTTCATTGTGGTATGTGTTTCCTCATCCACTATAGGGAATCCAAATGAGTTATCTACTTCCCTATTTCCTTTTCCTCCTCCATTATTACCTCTACCTCCTCCATTGTTTCCTCTACCTCTTCCTCTATCCCCTCCTCCAAATAGTGAGAATTCTCCATCTTGTTCTTCTTCTGCCATTATAGTTTCCTCAGAGTCAGTATAGGGCTCAATCTACAAGGTTATTCCCTCTTCCTTTAGTTCTTCTATCAATGGACTATGAGAGGGAGTTCCTACTTTTTCTTCCTCACTAGGTATTCCTAGTTCTTTCACTACAATAGGCTCCAATGTGGAGGTGAAAAAGGTATTTTCTCCTAGGACTATTTTGGTGGATGATGTAGGAGAATCTTCTGATTGAGTTTCTGCCCCTTGAATTCTAGGAATCCTATGGCTGGGAGTATGAGTCTGGGATGGAGCTGTGTCCTTTCTAACTCTTGGTGGAGTAGGTGGAGTTGTGGGAATTGAACTTCTGCCCCTAGTTATAAATATACCCATAGAATCTCTTTCTCTATGCATGTCATTGTTTTTTTTGTTGTTTTGTTTTTTTTTATGAATGTAAGAGATAAGGCTACCTAGTTACACTTCCCTGGCAATGACGCCAAAATGTTTGGTCAATTTAGTGTCCTAAATTGCTCTAGATAAATTATCAATCTGGGTATCGTAAATTGATGAAGTGTAGTGCAGTATATGTGCTAGATGACCCTTATTACCTCACTGTTTTTGAGTTTTATGTTGTTTTGGGGGTTTTGATCTTTTAATTCCTAATGTTCTACAGTGTACTTAACAAAATCTTAAATCTACTACTGCTAAGAATCTAGAGAAATGAAATGAGAGCTAAAAGTGCTTTAAGCCAGATTTGGAAGTAAATTTTTAGCCAAGAAAATGAAAATAGAGTTTCTCTTCTTGCTATTATGATTGTTTCCAAAACATGAACTAAAAGGACTTAAGAGTGAAATTGCAACTACTATCTAATCAATTACAAAACCAAATCTTAAATGAGATATTAAAACTAAAAATGAGATTGCAGCTATCTATGATGAACCAAAAATGAAATACTGAAAATGAGATTACAACTACTGTCTAGTCTATTGCAGAATCAAAACTTGATGAAAAACTGAAAATGAAATTGCAACAAAACTAAATGAAAAAAACTATGGCTGAAAATGAAATTGCAACTAATCTATTATAACAGCTAAATGAAGTGCTTTGTCACTCTGCTACACAATTTTGGGAGAACAACCTCCTTGTGATAACATTTAGAGGGATTCCATACTTCATTGTTCTAAATGAAAAACTAAGACTAAAAATGAAATTGCAATTAATCTATTATAATAGCTAAATGAAGCACTTTGTCACTCTGCTACGCAATTTTGGGAGAACAACCTCCTTGTGATAACATTTAGAGGGATTCCATACTTCATTGTTCTAAATGTAAAACTAAGACTGAAAATGAAATTGCAACTAGTCTACTATAACAACTAAATGAGGTGCTTTATCACTATGCTACACAATTTTGGGAGAACAACCTCCTTGTGATAACATTTTGAGGGATTCAATACTTCATTGTTCTAAGAAAAAGTAAACATAAAAATGTAGAGAAAACCTCATTCATAAATGTAATATTTCACCACTTAGTTTTAAGATGAACCATCAATTGAAAGGGATTTTAGAAACATCCACTTACAACATGAGTTACTAAATGAACAATAAAATGGCATTGATCAGTTTAATTCAAAATCTAAAGACTAATGAACAACAAATGAAATGAATTACTCTATGCTACTGAACTCAACTTCAAGCTACTGATAAGAAACTAGAAAGTAGTGAAACAAAAGAGCTGGTCTATGCTGAAATAAAGCTATTCTAAGTTAGTAAGAAGATGAAAAAAGCTGCATTATGAACAAAGTTAGAAAATGGTTATAAACATCATGGAAAAATGCAGTGAATTTACAGTTTAACTATGAAAGACAAAACAAAAATAAAATGTAACCTTAACCAGCACAGGGGCCCTCTGCAAAGGTCTCTGGTTATAAGCACTTAATCAACACTCCAATAATGCTTTCAGGTATCCATGAAACATAATGTTTATATTAAAAACAGAGAATGAGTTCTTCAAACTACAGAGTGGAAATCTGAGCTTAACACATGAGCAAAATCGAACTTGTTCTACATTCTTCACACAGGTATTTATAGAGAAATTATACAATTGTTTTAAAGAGAGAAATAAGCTACAACAAAACACGTAGGCAAGAAATTATGCGGAATTCTTGTCCTTGGTTGCTTGGAAACATAAATCTATCGTAATGGCTATTGGATTCAATTTGCACAGGTGGCAGATGAAGCCTGTGGCCTCAGGAAACCGCTTCAGATCCCATCACTGAGAAACATGTACAGACCATAGTCCTATTTGCCTTAGGTTTCTATGTTTGAGTTCCCTTTGACCGGAGTCTTCCTTGTTGATCTAGGCCAGATGAATAGGATACGATCCATGCCCTGATGCTTTCCAAGCTACCCATGTAGTACTTTTCCCTTCTTCACACTTGGAACCCGCAAAAGTGTGGAAATAGCTGTGGAATAGTTGATTAGCTACAAAATGTGGCTGCGTTCCGTAGCTAAAAGACAAAAACTTATTCAAATAGAAAACATAAAAGTATAACATATAAATCACTGAAATATACTCCTTGAGGCAATGTATAATGATTTTTGATGATAAGGATGCATTTTTCATGGAAAAACAAAGAAGGAAGGATGAGAAAGGTTGCTAAGGGAAAGGCAGTTTTGGAGCTCAACAATAAATTCCCCTAGGTGGTTTCCTAAGAAACTATTAGACGTTGGGGCCTCCAGTAAGTAGTGGTATGCCTAATTTAGGGAGTGGTGGCTTTCAACTAGTGGTGGCCAGAAAGTTGAGGAAGCAGTGACTTTTGTTAAGTAGTGTCCTGAAGTAAGTGGTTTCTCATGTACATTGTAAGTTGGGGCTTTCACGTTGGTGATGGCTAGTGATATGATGTAAATAAGACTTCTATTAATAAAGGAGAAGTAGAATAAGACAAGAAGATAGTGATTTTTCTCCTAGAAGGGTTTCCACCTTATATATGGTGTTCTCATGTGTGATCTTGTTTTATATTCCTTCATGTTTGTATGCTCCTTATGGTTTAATTTTGCACATGTATTGCTACTCTTATGATATTATGTGTTATATTAATATCTATTTATATTGTGCTACTAATTAGTTGATGATTCATTATTTGTAAAGAAAAGGAAAAAAGTGTAAAAAATTGATCCATCGGTACAATATTGATTCACCACCCTCTCAATATTATCAAGATCCCAACAATTGGTATCAAAGCATGTTTCTTCGGGTGTAGTTTGAATGTTGGAAGGAAGATATGGGTAAATTTTGAAAAAAAAAAATAGAATGGATCATCAAGGAGGGTCACTCCACACTACTAAAAATTACTAGGTATGGAAAAATAAAGTTAAATATGATTTGTTGGCTTATGGATATAATGTTTGGAGTTTAGTGTGTGAAGGTTGTGAAAAATATCCTATCCTAGAAAAAGAGATGTAGTAGAATGCCCAATCGAAATGTGTGATCTATGACAATCTCCATAATGTATATCTAGAAATATAGTGGATCTGACATATGCTAAAGACATATGGGATAGATTGTAGGTATTGTATGGATCCAACAATAGTATTATCAATGGAGAGTAAGAGGAGAAAATAAAAAAAGAAGAAGAAAGCCTATCAAAAAGAAGAGTCATAGCCTAATGAGGCCCATCCCCCTAGTGCCAGTTTAGTAGTTGGTTAACAAGAGGAGAAATCAAATCATCTAGAACCAAGTGCATTACAACATGGTAGATATGAAGGTAAAAAACATTGAAAATTTATTTTTGAGTTATGCATTAGATAGTTGTGATGATAGCCATTTAGATTTGGTTATTCAAGATGATGATGGAATGGTCCTTAAGATTGAACTTGAGTTCACCATGGTTGTAATAGAAAAACTTTGTATTGAAGTTAATAGACTGAAAACTGTGTGCAGAGACCAAGGAATTTTTTTTTTAGATCTATGATGCCAAGGAGGTTGAGCTCAAAGAGGATATCGTTAGCTTGAAGACACAGTTATAAGAGGCTAGAAGAGTTGAAGACGTGATGAGAAGCCAACTAAAAGAGAGAGAGGGTTGAGTTGAAGATATTGAAGCTAAAGTGATCTCCATGAAGAAACAATAAGAATAGAAAGACATTCAGTTGAAGAAGGATAATAGCACCAAGGCCTTGGATTAAATTATTAAGAGGAAAATATCTCCCTTTATAAGATATAGTCATAGATTTTAGAAGGGAGAATCTAGTTCGCATGTAGGAGGAAACAACGTTGTAGATACTAAAAAGCATGTAGACAAAAATGGTAGCAACACAAGTGGAAAAGGAGGAAGGAGCAACTTTCTTGTGGAAGGTGCTTTCACTATGTTTTTTTAGTATAAATAAATTTTAATCAGCCATGGATTATTATGAATGTATTTATCCATCATTGGAAGGTTTATCCGTATGTATATACTTTTTTACTATTGGAATTTTGGTTGAATAGGCCTTGATTTGGTTATGCAAAGGAATGAGTTATTAGTATCAGCCATGTACACATTCTTTAGTGCAGTTTTTAGCATTGTACCTTATTTCTTTATTCTTGGGTTTGTTGGTTGTGTACTCATTATAGTGGTCATGCATGGGAGAGAGTTATAACTCTTTGCATGCATAATAATGATATATTTATTTCAGCCATGTACTATAATTATGAAACCATGTACTATCATTGTTATTATTGGTTATGGGTTATGTGAAGATTGTGGTCCACTTGGAGTAGCCTCTTGCATGTGGCAAGGAGGAAAAGGTAGTAGAAAAAGGTATTGTACAATAGCCTTCAATATTTATTTGCAGCCCTAGCACATGTTCATCATTGGTGGCAAAATTGGCATGGTATTACATTGTATATAGAAGCGAGAAACTGTGGTGGTTGGTTTCTAATGATTTCTTGCAAGCATCATAGTTGATCATCTTTGATCAGAACAAAATTAGTATCAGTTGTGTTCAGTTGATGTCGACATGGTGTTTTATCAAGTCTTGGATAATGATTTTCCATTTATGTCAAAGGGGAAGAGTGATCCAACCACTAGTGAAAAAACGATACCAGTTAGTTAAAGGATATTGTGGTTCACTGATGAATATCATATTTGTGTTTGTGGCTGTAGGTTTCCAACAATTCCAAAGGGGGAGATTTTTGTGAACCTAGCATTAGCATTGATGTCAACCATGGAGTCACTCAGTAAGGCAATGATGTCAACAGGTTGACGAGATTGTGTGTTGTTTAATTGATAATGTTAATGTGTATGGAGGTTTTACAGGTGCTACAAAGGTGGATTGAAGCAACTTGAAGCTTAGGTTGCATACATGGGTAGAGAAGTTTTAAATTTATCATGTTTTACTTGACTGTCACGATCTTTCCATTGTCATCCAAAAGAATGACCTCACTATTGCATTCTTCCCCTTGTGTTCTTGTAACACTTGCTACAAGCTTCTTGCCATGTGCCCATGAAACTACATGTATGTGAGTAGAAAGAAAACCTCATGACATACCACTAATATTTCCCAAGGTAATGTTTGTGACCGAGGTGTTTGAACTTGTCTACAATGTTAACTATCTAATTAGGTCGAGGAGGTATGATTAGGTCATGAAATCATAAGAGTAAATGCATTAAAGTCTAAGTGATTTATTGATCTAATCTCCATGTTCATGGAATGTATTGATTTCTCTACTATAATTATTGATCTCATAAAATAGTTAAATATTTGGGGAAATTAGTTTAAAAGGGTGATGCCATGAATCAGTGTAAGGTTAGATAACATGAGATTGGTGAGTGTGCATATTGGATGAGGTTGAATGACATATGCACATGGATATGTAGAGATAATTTCACTAGTGCATGTGTAGTTAATAGCTATGGAGTGATGTGTTGATGGATAGTTCAATAGAAATAGATTTTGTATACCTGTGTGCTTAGGATAATTATAATGTGGATTTGATGACTGATTTGAGGCTATATTATTAGTTATTGATGTTAGTATGGTTGTGTGTTTCATGTTGTAGAGTATTTTTTAGTGATGGATGAGTGAGGTTGTGTTAGAACATAGTGCTGCTAGTATCCTTTTGGCTTATGTGTTGCTACTAACATTGTATGAGTCTTGGATATGTGTTGTAAATTGAGGAAGTGTGATTTTCATAGATGTTGCTGTTGTATTTAGAGCTAGTGCTAATGTTGATTGTGGGGTTGGAGTATGTTGTTGGATTGATGAGCCTTTTATTATCATAATCCTTGTAAATATTTGTTTTTGTAGGGTTGAGTAGTATTTACTCATATGCTACTAAGAATATTGGTGGGGATATTTCTGATATGCCTAGTGAGTTGATGTGCTAGAGTTGATGACGAGAGTGTGTATGTGAGGGAGTAATTGATTATCTGAGTCGTTGTAGTTTGTATGCTAAGTTTTTTGGAGAATTTTATTACAAATAGGATTTGTTTTTGTATTGCAGATGATATAAGAAGATCAAGTGGGACCGATATGAAAATTGTGAAATGAGACTCACATTTATTGTGTGCAGAAAATTAGTGGGCCCTATTTTGAAAATGGATGAAAGGTGTTCCACAATAGCTTTAAGGTTGGGGATTTTAGTGGGAAAGTGGTGGCTTATCATAAAGTAGTGGATTTCTAATTCAAGGAGTGGTGGCTTCCTTCAGGTTGTGGCCTAAAAAATTTGGTAGTGACGGCTTCCCCCTGGTGGTGGCCTAGGAAACTATTGGACATTGGGGCCTCCAATAGATAGTGGCTTGCATAGTTGAGGGAGTGGTGGCTTCCAGTAGGTGGTGGTCTACAAAGTTAAGGAAGTGGTGGCTTCCATTAGGTACCGAGCTGAAGTGGGTGGTTGTTTGTTTCCATCGAAAGTTTGGACTCGAACACTTATTGCTAGTTATATGATGTAAATAAGACTTTTATTAATAAATAAGAAGTAGACAAAGGCAATTAGATGGTGGTTTTTCTCCTGGAAGGGTTTCCACCTTATATCTGGTGTTTTCATGTGTGATCTTGTTTTATGTGCTTAATGTTTATATGTTTCTTATGGTTTACTTGTGCACATGTATTTCTTATCTTATGATCTCATGTATTATATTCATATATGTTTATATTGTGTTTCTAATCAATTGACAATTTGATGTTTGCAAAGAAAGGGTAAACTCTGTAAAAGGTTGATCCAGCGGTACAATATTGATTCACCCCCACTAGGTATTTTCAAGCTCCCAAAACTTGTAGAAGCCTATATGAGATCCTATAGCTGCTAAGGATCATTTCATCAAATTTGAAGTGAATTTATAAAGTTGTTGAGTTGTTGGAGTGTGTGGTCTTCCTTAAGAAAATTTATGTTGATCTGAAACTTGGGATTGTAGGGTTTTTTCAATATGCTATAGGACTATGTAGTCTCTTATAGTAGGAATAAAGGCCCTTAATTCTTAGTAAACAAAATCTTTTGAAGTGGCAGGGTGACTTGATAATTCAGGTAAATGGAGGTGATGGTGGTGGAGAGGGTTTTTGTTTTGATTATGATGGAAAAAATGGAGGAAGTAGGATGCTACAGAGTGAAAGGAGGTGAGCAACAAGGGAAAAACTAGTTTTTGATGCATGATGATTATAAAAATAGTTTCTAGTATTCTCCTAGTGTCTTTCCGTAGACCAGATGCTAAAAATTCCCTTGATCTATAGCTTTTTCTTCAAACTAACCTTTCTTGTAGCAATTCAAGGAAACTATAGAAAACACATGGAAAGGAGATTGTATGTGATGGATGATGTTCTGGATGATGAAGGTTAATGGGATATTTTTCAGGGATGTCATTTGGGCCGCCCTTTTCAGTGATTAAGCTAATGACTTGGACCAAGATGCAAGTGGTCTATTTGACCTGATTTGAAGTGTCCTCACAGTACATGAACATAATCAATGTGAGACAAAAATAATCCCTTTATTATACTCTCTATTTTTTCTCTCTCTCTCTCCTTTTTGGGTTTATTGGCTACCTCATGGAGGATTTTAGCTAATGAGCCTGCTTCTGGTGCCTTGGAAGATGTTTTCACTTGAAGCTCTTATTCTTTCTCGATTTTTTTCTTCTTCAGACATACAAATTTCCGCATAGAGGTTTTTAGCTACTGAGTCTTCCTCAAGTTCCTAAAATTATGTTTTCACTTGACTTTGTGGAAAAAGTGGAGCAATTAGGTCAAAGAACCATTTTTACTGGTGGAACCCAGTTTGGAAAAATGGGGCCAGAAACCTTCTGAGAGGATTTTTAGGAATTAAGTGATGTTTTTTTGCGGGGTAAAACTTTTATAATTTAGATCCACACCATTTTTTCCTATTCCACACATAGAGACCTTTCAAACAATGTAACAATTGCATCAATCAAAGTTCGTATGTCAAAGTTTTGCCACTTAGAAGTTGAACTTCCTATTTTCACCACCATAATTTGAGAGGATGCAACATCAACCCCCCATTATTCATGAAAAATGGCCTATCCACGTGATTATAATGAATAAGACTCTAGAATATTTTATATTGTAACTATATCTAAGAGTTGAGGTAGGAAAATGTAGCCGCTCATAGGTTATCAGGTTGTGTTATAACCGATCCACTTGGAGGAAAAGGGATTCCATTATTTTGAGTTCATTTTGTTCGATAGTTGAGAAAAAAAAATCCATATACGTAGAGGATTTGTGCATTGTAGTATCCCCCGGGCCACAGGCCATACTTCTTTGTACTTGAAACCATTTTCTATTCAGAGAAAAGCAGTAGAGCAACCTCATCTACAAGTTGGGTTTTTCTCCCGAAAGGGTTTCCCATGTCATATCTTGTGTAAAATGTGTTTTTGATATTTTATTTCTCTATTCCCTATTTTTTTCATAATTTAATTCACATGCATACACTATTAACAACAGTCCATGGATCTAGAAATCTAAAAAGAAATAACACTGTAATAGTGTGGAATTTCATAGTTTAAATATAATTTTATAAAATCTGTTTTGACAAACAGTCTAGTGGAATATTCATGCCAATTTATGGATCATATTGGTATTAGAGCAAGTTTCTTTGGATATATTGTGGATATTTAAAGGGGATCTAGATTGGTTGGGCCAAAATTCATAAAACCATAATCATGGTCAATGAATCTGTGAATAAGACTCATGATCCGATAGAGGAGAGGTTTTCATGGTTGGAACAACAAGTCACATATATAAATCGTAATGTAAATATCCTCATGGCGGGCCTAAGAAATATTATTGAGATATTTAGAGAAGATGGGGGTTATAATATAGAGGAAAAATCAAAGTGGATATCAAGAGATTAGAAAGAAATGGATAACTAGGTGAAGAAAGGACCCAAAAAATATCAACCTAGTTTGAGTGACATGAATCATTCATAGTCCTTATTCAAAATGTAAGTGAAGGTTGATATCAAGTCATAACAAGTTGAGATTGACGCTCTGAAGCTAAATCACTAGTTGCAATAATTGGAGGTGTACTCAATATTCATCATATAGAGGAGGAACAATCATTTGTGCAACTGAAATTAGAGGGTCATGCCCTAACTTGGTGGGAAAGCCACACAGATTTTGATATATCTATATGTAACATAAACTAGAGAAATTTTCTATCTGGTAACTACTTCCAATGATAAATTTTAATTTCTTATAACATTTACATCATCAAGTAGTTACACTTTGAAAATTTCAACCATTAAGATTACTAGAGCAATATAAATCATAGTAAAATAATGAGACAAAAGACACCAACAATTTACCCTAGGAAATCCCCACTCCAAAGGGTAAAACTCAACAACCTTTCCTTAGAGAGATCCTTTCAACAAGAGATACATCAAAGTCTAATGATAGACAATTGACCAGTATAGACGATAGGCTCAGCCTCTTACCAAGAAACCAAGTCAACCTTCATGAATATCTCCAAAATGTAACCTCCATGAACACGGTCACAATTTAAGATAGGTCTGCTCCAAAAGTCCTATATTCGGCCTATATCCTAACCACTTAAGTTTGGTCCTGATCATTGATATACCACCACCACAGAGATTCAGATTGTAGTCTCATAATTTTCCACAGAGAAACACCATAGAGATTCAGACTATAATATTAGAATTTTCCACAAATAAACACCATAGATATTGATGAGCCTTAGTACTGCAACAAGAATGTTGCAACTCCCAAGGCTACCAACTTTAACTATCAACCCGGGGTTTGTACAAACTTAAGAGAATCAACACTATATGCGCAACATACAATGTGTCGTTCCTTTTATGTCATGATGTACTAGAGTGAATGTAAGGAAATCAAATCCTAAACTAATTTCATAAATGGAAATTTTACTTTGGAAAAGAAATTAATCCTAAGCAAGAACAACAATTGTAATTGAAATCCTAAGAGCATGAATTCAAATAAATAGGCCTAATATACATTGTAAAAAGGCATGTCCTAATTAGTGTTTATTCTTACTCAATCATTTATTTAGATCCTAGGGGTCATGATTCAACCCTAAGGGACCAAAACCAATGCTTTTGAGCAAATCTAGGCAAATATATACATGTTGGAAGAGTACTACAGGAAACTAAAAGATGTTACAGATTTACAAGAAGTTATAATTCATCGAATGACCAAGAAAATCAAATCCAAATTGGATGGGACACTTGTTTTTACTGATTAGGATGTATTATGTCTCCATTCTGTTGTGTCCAGCAACAACTGCCCTTCTTATTTAGTTTTATCACTAATACTAAATAAGTGGGGACCCTTATTCAAAATTTTTAAAAAATCAATTAATGCCTGTATTTCCTTTTTCAATAAAACTTACTATCATAAACTTAGGATAATACCCTCAAAAACCTAAAAAGACTTAAGTTTTATGATAAGTTAGAAGGAAATCACTCCTTAAATCATGTCCCATCGCAAAAAGGGTAAAGGATACCTTCTCACAAGTGAAATTCTAAAAATGCGAAATCGCGATGCGAAATCACGCATGAAAAACCCTCATCGCATCGCATACCTTAAACCTCACCTACACTGAAGTGCCTTAAAACGCCGATATACCATGGCACATCTCGTGAATTGCATTTCGCAGAAAACACATTAACGGATGCTTGCCGCACGTAAAGGATTTACGATATTGCGATATTGCGATATCGTGATATTGCGATCTGTAATATTATGATCTACGATATTCCTAAGCAAATCGAAAACTCACCTTATCACAGATCTGCACGGCCCATCGTTCAAGAAAGCTTTTTCCATAAACCGAGGCCTGGTTATGCGCATTTATGTTAATTAATGAGTTAGTTGGCAATCATTAATGAAATATGGTTTTGATCTTATCAAGGAGCAAGTTCACGTAAGGTGATAGTTTTTATATATTTTCCGCATTTAAAGTTTTCTCGTCACCTTTTCTTATCATCATTCTCACCTCATTTGTAAACTACAGGAGCAAAGAACTGAGAAGTATACAGAGCAGAACTCAAGATACTATGGGAAAGAAGGGTAAAGCTCCCAGTTCTGAAGATAAAGAGATGGCTCCCTTGTACACAAACACCACTTGCAACAAAGACACCGGTATCACTACTTGGGAAGGCATGTATAGTTTACTTGAGGAAGAAGATCCCAAGGTAATGGAGGTAACGACCACTACAGATTCATACGGGTCTTTTGAGGCATCTATTACAGATCTAGCATGTTCATTCTTGCACAGGATAGTGGCGAGACCCAAAATTCTCTCGTATACAGACATGGTTAAAAAGAGTACTAAATGATGCTGATATCACGTATAAAGAAATCAAAGCTCAGAATGAAGAACGTATAAAACCGTTCTTTCTACAAAATTTAAGCTTTATATCCTCTAATACAACGTGCAAGAGGCGAAAATCACATCAGGGGAGCCCGGATCTAGAAACGGAGGCAGTTTCCGATCCGTCATTAGTGCCTAACACTAATTTCATATCGCCAGGCAAAACCCCTCGAGATGGAAAGCCTCAAACTACTCAGTTGCCTGTAAGCATGGAAATTTGTAGGGAAAAAGCGCTAAAGACGGAAATTAAAATTGGAACTCAAAACCAGTAATATTTATCAGGTATATCACCAAGCAATATGTAGATATCTACCAAAGGTGCAGCATCTACAAACAAGTTGGAGACAGAAGGCTCAAGAAAAGGCAGAAGCAATACAAAAGTTAACCAAGTTGAATTGGGATTCTTACTGGGCGTGCTTGGTAAAACCACACAGCAAGTGTATGACTCTCAAATGTGTCATCAATTCTGCCGAGAACATGGTGCCAGCTCTTACAATTCTGTTTTCGTAGGACAGCTAAAGTCGGAATTTGGCAAGCCAACTCTCCTCAAGCAAATGCTGAACACATGCGATTTCAAAGAGCGGATACATAAATAGTTAGTTAGTAGTTTTAGTTTTAGATTCAATTTTAGTTCTAGTTTTGCTTTATTTTTTCCTGAAATCAGGATGGTCATTTAAACCGCATCCTACATTTTTGTAATAAATTATTTTCTGAATTAGTTAGTAGTATTTAAACCCTTCTCATGCATTTAGAGAAGGGTCTAGAAATTTGTCAAAAACTTGTCCTCAGAACATGCACTTTTGCACCCTCCAAGGAGGTTTTGATGAATGAATGGAACAAGATTTATTGATATCTGCGTTTAATATCTACTACTAATGTTGCACTTTTGTACTCTTAGTGGATGTTGTATTAAGAAGAAATAGATCATTATTACTGGAGCTCATGAGTAGAACTACTTATAAATGGTACTTTAATCTCTTAACTGTTTCTGCTTATGTGTTATGGTGATATTCATGTTCAGTTATTTATATATGAATGCTTAAATGCTTGAGTTATCATTTGGCACTTTTGTATGGTGATAGCTATTTATTTATGCTTAGTATATGAGTAGCTTACTATGCAATATGTTTTTCACAACTATTTCATCTAACTTTTTATATGAAATGGTTTATCTTTATTGAATTCTTTTCTCATAGCAGATGAATGATCTTTATTACCAATTGTCATTTGTGTTATCACTCAGGTTGTCCTTAAGCTCCGGAAAAGGATACGGCTGAGGTAACCACAGACCAACTTTGGACTGCAGGTTCTAGCCAACCTGCAATCAGAGAGGGCTCTCTCTTTTAGATTTAGCTTTGTTGAAAAGGATTTTAGGCTAGGTCTTGAGTTCAGAGGGTTTTTGTTTTGTTTTTGGTGGGAAAATTGATGTTTTCAGACAGAGAGGCAAGGCATAGTCTGGAAGTTTCAAACCATTGGGCATGGAGTCGAGGAGGAGAACTGCTGGTGCATTTCTTCGGTCACAATAGAGGGTAAATGGAGCAAGATAGCTGAGCATGAAACAATATTTCAATTTTAAATGATGGAAAGAATGCTAAGTAATGAGAGGCAGTTAAGAATCTCTCAATCAACTTAACATAGGAGGTAACAGAGCGCTACCTAGGGGAAATAAAGAATCCCTAGATAATTGGAAAACACAGGTGAATCGGGGTAAACATGAGCCAGGAGGAATTCATATTCATAACCAATTCATTTAGAGGAAAACATAAACAAATAGCAGAAATTGAGCATAGAGAGTATTTAAACTAATTCTAGGCTATTCTTTCTTTCTGCTATTTAGATGATGGGAAACAATAAAATAGAGGTAAGATGCACTTATTGCTTCAGGTTGCAGCACAAGAATTCCATCTTCATATCTCCAAGAACATTCATTTACAATAGTCAGTTTGCTCTCCAAGCTTTCAACAATCTTTGATTATAGAAAAAACTCAGGTATACAATGCGAGTCTCTAGTGAAAATTCTCAATCAACCAACCCTTGAAACAATGTAGAGGGCGGTATATATAGGGAAAAAATATCTACAGAGTTCCTTTATTACATCTTGACCTAATCAGGTCATAAAGAATAATTAATTGACCTAACTCTTAGCAGCAATAAATGCATGAAACAACTCGGGCTGCGCTCAGGGCGACCATATCAAAACTGGATAAATTTTGTAGTCCTTGACGGCTTGGTGTAGTGTTTTCTGCAATAAATGTGTATGGGTTTCCGCCTCTTTGCTGTCTGTCTTCATTTAAAGCTTTAACTATGATTTGAGGGCAAGGATGGGCTTACGCCTCTTGATTTGACTTTCTGGGGGGGCTCATCAATGTTCAGGTGCTTCGAGCCCCTAAAAAATCTTCGGTTGATACTCTTTGGTTTTTCTTATTCTTCTAATACTCTTTGGCAATGAACCGATGCTGTTCTGATGTGCTGTGTTTTAAATCATCATTTAATGGCCGCTGTTCGGCCTCTGTTTTCTTCAAAACTATTTTCTGCTCCTCTCGGCAAGCTTCGTGAAGAAAAATGGGTCATTCAGCACCTTTCGGGCTTCCTGGGGGCTGCAAAACGAAAAGATTCCCTGAAGATTCGCCATTCTGGCCCAAAAAATCTAGCGATGAGGTGCAAATCGCTCATCAAAAACTGCCTCAGAAACTGATTCCGAGGCTCCAAAGTGCGATTTTTGCTCCTTTGCGCCAAAAAAGTGCTGATGACGTCAGCATGACATCAGCATGACGTCAGCGGATGTGACTTCGTACAGTGGGTGACGTCAACGATGACATCAACATGATGACGTGGTGGGATGATGTCAGTATGATGACATCATCATGTATGGACGGTGACGTGGCATGTAGAGTGGTAGGGTACGGTGGTAGGAGACCACGTGGCAGGTGACTCGGCAGGTGACTTGACATGTGACGTGGGGCTTACGTCACAGGGGAGGGCGATAAGCGGTTTTGGGGCACACCGCCTTAGCGCCTGGGCAATTTTGGGGGAAGGGGCTCCGCCACACCCCAGAGCCTGACACGTGACGGGAGTACGGCGGGTAATACCGCCCATCTCCCTGACGCTAAGCTTCAGGCGGTTCGGGGATAGGAGGGCCCGTTAGCTGTAGATCTGTAGGGCGGATGATCCAATGGCTGGCGGTGATGGCGAGTCGGCGGGCGTATACGGGCGGGGAATATGCGCAGAATATTCCAAATTTAATAACGCGCGCAGGTGGGGTTTGAAACTTAGGTTTAGTGGGTTTGGGGGTTAATACGAGCACGGGTTAATGTATTTACAGTTAGGACTTAGGAAAAAGGGGTAAAACATGGGTTTTTGCGCGCGGGTTTAGCAATTTATACCCGAAACTTAGGATAAGGGGGAAAAAAGTGGGTTTTTGAGGGTTTTAGGGCTAGGGAAGAGGTTATTAATCTGGCCGGGTGTCAGATTAATCCCTGCTTGGACACGAATGGGCTAAAAGCAGCCCCAGATGGACTGTTCTTTCCCTGACTTAGAAAGAATATGGCTATATTGCCAGGGGGGGGATATTTACATAGGGGAATTTTATATACAAAGTTTTAGTAGGGGAAGGGGGAAAACTGATAGGGAGTTATATAATACTGTTAGTAGTTAATATGAAGGTGATCAGCAAGTGCTAAGGTTAGGGACCTTAGGCTATTTTGGGGAAAAGACCTTGAAAAGAAATAAAATCCTTGAGTGAAGCAGATCTTCACTAAGGCAACTGATATGGATGATGATGAAACTAAGAGGAATCAAGCAGATCTTGACCTCTTTGGGAAGTTAGTAAGTGACTTGGGGAATTAGAAGAAGGGGGAGTTAGTGATGTCCATCTTTGAGCTCTTGTGAATGCAAAACTGCCTGCACTGTGATCTGTAAAGATATAACATTTCAAAACACAAAATTTATCATAAATCACCATTCTGCAACCACACAGCTACCTACCCAGCCTACCTTCCTAACATTTTTTCTTCTTTTGAATTGGGTGCACTTAGACTTGCAAACCCAGATTTACAATTTTTCTTTTGAATTTTTCCTATCTAAATCTACACTTATTTCTGCCAGGGCCCAAATTAAACAGTTGGGTCCCTTTGATTCTCTACCTATCTACAGATATGCCAAGATTAAACTGTTTGGACAGATATCATTCTCTATATTCTAAAACATGAAATTGAAACCTAGGGAGGCCAAGATTAGACTGTTTGGACCTCCCTTAACTGAAAACTCTTCAAAACTGGAACAACTCATCAAAATTGGAATCAACAGTGGCATTTGGACCAGCACACTTCATGGCTTTCTTCCTTGGTCTCTTCTGGAAATATGGAACACTTCAACTTGCAAAGTATGACATATTTGGCATGTAAAAATGTCAATCATCAAAAATGATATCATGTTGCAACAGGAGGCTAACAATTTGAAATCATTTAAGATCGCATAAAGGAAATATTACATCTCGGGTTAGTTTAGAATTAGATATTTCTGTTTATTAGATTACAATTGCATGTTGATAGATTATATTTATAATAAAGAAAGAATTTTACTTAGGAATCATTAGTTAAGAAATATCAATTCTCAACACACACACACATATTGGGAAACTGGTCCCATATCCCCATTCGGACCCACTATACCAAACGGAAAAGGAGCTGCTAACCAAGGACCATACCGGGTGGGTATCCCCCTTGTTGTAGACCTGATTTTCAGGGCTTCAACATATTTGGCGCTAGAAGGAGGGCAAAACTGTGAATGGAAAGCAAGTCTAAATCTAAATACCATTCTGAGAGTAAATCACCCTCACCATCTCCCCCAACTTCTCCATCGCACTTAGAATCTTTAAATCTTGAGCCAGAAGTCGAAAGAACAACAACCACTGCCACAAACCCTGATATTTCAATAAATCTACTATTAAACCTCCGGAAGTTGAATCTTTGATTCATAAACAATTTTTAATATCACCTCAAAGATCTGATAAATCTCAAGGCAGTGTGACTTCACAATATAATCCTGCTCATCCTCTTACCAGATTAAAGAGTGAAAATTTTGGTATTGAGCCAACTGAGTTACCTCTACCTACAAGGAAGAGAGCCAGGAAATCACCTAAAGGGTCTTATAGTGAGACTCTTTCGTCATCATCATCCATCTCAACTTCCCCATCACGAAGTCAACCATCCACTCCTCCACTTCAAATCATCGTCCATCAGACCACTGGAACTTCAACATCTCCTTTTCAAACATCAGGAACTGTAATATCCTCATCTTCCCAACCGCAAGGATCATCTTCTGCACTTTCCTCTGTTAGCAGTTCAACGATGGCCAAAATTCCATGGAATAACCTAGGGGCAGTCTTAATGGCTGCGCCCTTGACTCAAATACCGGCCCATCCTGAAAAATGGATGCCTAAGTTTAATCCTGAAGTAGACATGCTAGCAAAAGAATGCATAAATAATTTTATGTTATCCATAAATCTTAACGGGGTCACTAATGAGGATTTTGTCATTTGGCTTTTCCCTTACACATTGCAAGGAGTAGTTGGATCATGGTATTTCTCATTACCATCCGGATCTATTACTAGTTGGGACATCTTCCAAGAACAATTCTTGACTAAGTTTGGTGATGACAAGTCCACTGCAACATTAATCAGTGACCTGTCTAACCTTAGAGCTGAGTCAAAGGAACCTATCAAAGATTTTAACTTGCATTTTAATAAACTATTGAACAAAATTCCTACTGCTTCTAAACCCAACGAAGAAGTGCGAAGTGAATGGTACATCTCTGCGTTACCATCAAACATAGCAATCTTCATGGATAGAGTTAACAAAACAACTTTTGCTGACAATATGAAGGAAGCAATAGCGGTAGAGAAATGTATCATAGCTCTAGAAAAGAAAAATGCCATTGAAGAACATAAATCTAAAAAGGTTTCTTTCAAAGAAGATCCAAAGAAAAAACAACCCAAAGAGCCATTTGATTTAGAAGGATTGCAAAAAGTTTTGAATACCATGTCTAACGAAATGGTTGATATAAAGAAACAAGTAGCAGAGACTTCTTCTAAAAATCCTTACAAGCCTTATAGAAGAAATCCTTCGACTGATTCAAAACCTCCTAACACTATTACAAGTGCTGAATTAGAAGAAGAAGAAGAGGAAATTACTACCGACGTACCTACCGATGAAGAAGAAGTTGTAGAATTACAAGGTATGTGGGATTTCATCCTCCCCGATGAAGAGGATCAAGAGTCATCGCTAGTTAGTACTCGAAGTAGAAATCAACTCGATCCTCCTCAATCTACTCCGAAGCCAAAGAGCGTAAGCTCAACGCTTAAGGATAAAGTCGTAGCCAAGAAAACTACATCCAAAGCGACTCAAACAAGCCCAGTCCAAACAGATTCACCAACTCCATCAAAAACATTGATTGTTTCAGATGAAATGGAGTATAACATCATAGAAGACATGAAGAAGACTAGGGACAACATCACTTTTTATGAATTGAGCAAGTTAAAACATCAGCAAAAGCTCCTTTTGAAAGAATTGCATGCAGTTGCACCTCTGCCCGCCACTATAATCTCGCAAGCTTCCCATGAGGTGGGAAGACCTCCAAATACTGTGATTAACAAAGTTGATCCAAATGACATCACTCTAATTGGAGGAAGGTCAAGATCTCATACTCTGCCATTTCTTCTTACTTACGAAATTTTCAATAAAAATTTGCATAATTGTTTAGTGGATTCAGGAGCTTCATCCAATATTTTACCTAAATCAATTTGTGCAAAGTTGAATGTTCAACCTCAAAAATCTACTGTGCGCATAGTGCAGCTAGATCGGTCGCAAGTTGAAGTGATTGGCGAATTCAATTAGGTTACCATAAGGTTGTCATCTAATCCAAGGTTATGTCAAGTTATCGATATTTTAGTTGTAGACATTCCAGAATTCTATGGCTTAATTCTTAGTAGGGATTGGTCAGAAAAACTTCATGGATACTTTGCAACCGATTGGTCGCATATGTGGCTCCCTTACAATGGTAAGCCAAATAAGATAAATGTTGAGTGAGAAAGACATCAGAAATACATAGTAACAGAATTGGAAGGAATAAATGAACTGGTAGCATACAACAATAATATAGTTGGCAACTATTCTATTGATTCTTTCCTAGGAAATTTCAATGCTCACACTTCACCTTACTTAGAACATTCTGTTTTATCTCAAGTAGAAATTTTTTCTCAGACAGATAGTTATAAATGTATTAATTTTATAGATAATCTTGTAAATAAATCTTTATTTTGGAAGTTATTTTTTGACGGTTCTAAGTCTAATGAAGGATTAGGAGCAGGATGCGTATTAGTTAGCCCAGAAGGAAACAAAACTATGCTAACTTGTAGACTTGAGTTCGATTGCACCAATAATACTGTAGAATATGAGGCTTTAGTCCAAGGATTATACAAAGCAATCGGATTGAACATCAAATATCTACAAGTCTTTGGAGATTCTGAAATTGTTATCAGACAGGTACGAAATACTATACATTGTCTATCAGGTCATTTAAAGCATTACCAATCTTTAGTACAAGATCTGACTGAACATTTTATAGCATTTAATATTTCATCAATTCCTAGAATCCAGAATGCTAGTGCCAACCTCTTAGCAAACGTGGCTTTCAAGCTCATTCCCTCAGAAGACTTTAGCCCCGATAGATTTTCAATCGAATTAATCTTTAGACCCTCAATTCCTGATAACATTACAAATTGAAGAATTTTCAATGATGATCCTAATATTGTAAGCTTCCTCACCTCTGAGGGATCTTATACTAATCAGATAATTGATGAGGACCAACATGACAAACAATTGCAACAAGATAGCACTAATAATGCTATTCCAAAATCAGTAGTCAAATTAGAAGATCTATATGATTTAAAAGATCGATTCAAAAGATCTACCAATTCAAAGCTTCAAAGTTCAAATCTAAACTATGAATTAGTGAATCTAGGAACTGATACCAAGCCACAGAATATCAACCTAGGCCTTGGCCTGGCTCCTGAAGAAAAACTAGCATATGTTCGTCTTTTGAAACAATACAAAAGTGTCTTTGCTTGGAACTACGATGAACTTAAGACTTCTGACACTTCTATCATCCAACATACTATCCCAATGATAAACGATGAAAAACCTGTCCAGTAGAAACTGAGAAAGATACATCCTAATTTAGAAAACCAGATCAAATCTGAGCTTAATAAGCTATTGAAAGCCAAAATCATCTTTCCCGTACGACATTCTCAATGGGTTTCGAATATCGTTCCCGTTAGAAAAAAGAACAGAGACATTATAATTTGCATTTACTTTCAAAATCTGAACAAAGCCTGCCAAAAAGATAATTTTCCTTTGCCTCTTATGGAGCAAATATTGCAGGCAGTTGCAGGATCAGAATTAACATCCTTTTTGGATGATTTCTCCAGCTATAACCAAGTTTTGGTCCATCCCGATGATCAATTAAAAACCACATTCAGGACCAAATGGGGTAATTACACCTATCAAAAGATGCCTTTTGGTCTGATTAATGCTGGTGCCACATTCCAAAGAGCCATGGACATCATATTTAAAGGATTAGTAAACAAATCGGTAGTAATATACCTGGCTGATATAACTGTATATTCAAAGAAGTGAGGCAATCATATCGAAGATTTAAAACAAATATTCCAACGGTGTCAAAGGTATGGAATTTCACTTAATCCAAAAAACATCCTTTTTTGCATTAAGTGAAGGAAAACTTCTTGGGTTCATAGTGTCAAAATTTGGAATCCATATTGATCCTGACAGAATCAAGGAGATTTCTGAAATACCTTTGCCTCACAACAAGAAAGCTATGCAATCTTTCCTTGACTAGATTAACTTTGTAAAGAGATTTGTTCCAGATTTTTCAAGAATCATATCTCCTTTACAAGAAATGATTAAAAAGAACTCAAACTTCAAATGGGGCCAAGACGAATATGAAGCATTTAATTTGATCAAATAAGTAATTGTTAACACTCCATCTTTAGCAACTCCCAATTTTTCCGATCCTTTTATTTTATATACATTTGCATATGATAAATCATATGCTGCGATACTCACTCATCCAAATCAAGACAAGGCAGAAGCCCCAATTGCTTTTTTCAGTTCAAATCTACAAGGGGCTGAGTTAAACCATTCAAACGTAGAGAAACAAGCATTTGCTATTTTCAAAGCCATAAAATATTTCAGACCCTTTTTACTTAAAACCCATACAAAGATCATAGTACCATTTCCAGCGGTAAGAAATCTTTTAGTACAGAAAGATGTGGGTGAGAAAAGAGCCAATTGGGTTACCGCATTACAAGAATATGACATTGAGATTAAACCAAAAAATATTGTTAAAGGTCAAGGCTTTTGCAAAATTCTGGCTGGAGCATCGCTTATTTCAGAAATACCATCTACAGAGATACAAATGTGTGAGGTAAGCCTAAACGATGTTGATTCATTATACGCTGATATCATATTCTATTGAAAGAATGGATATACCCCTTCAAACCTCGATTATAAAAAGAAAAGAGCTTTAAGGTTGAAGGCTAAGAAATATTAGCTCGTGAACGATGTACTTTTTAGGATGAATTGTGATTCTGTTCTCCTTAGATGCCTTGAGAAATATGAAACTGAAAAGGTTTTGCAGGAACTCCATGATGGACCAGCAAGTGGACATTATGCTGGTGATACTATTGCACATAAAATCCTCCATGCAGGCTATTACTGGCCCACATTATTCAAAGACACACATAGCTATGTAAGAAAGTGTCAAATTTGTCAAACTACTACTGGAAGAAAAAAGAAGCCATCATTACCTTTGCAGCCAGTCAACATTGAACAACCTTTTGATCAATGGGGATTGGATATAATAGGTGATATCATTCCAAACTCTTCTAAACAGCATAGGTATATCCTTACAGCTACAGGCTATTTTACTAAATGGGTAGAAGGAGTTCCTCTCAAGACAGCTAATGCTGAACACATTATTGAATTTATAGATCAGTTCATAATCACCAGGTTTGGTTTACCCTCTGCTTTAATGTTTGATAATGCATCGTATTTTTCTGGCAATGCTATGACTGAATTTTCACTCAAAAGAAGTTTTAAGCTTAAGTACTCTGCTAATTATTACCCACAGGGGAATGGGTTAGCTGAATCTATGAACAAAAAACTTGATTAGGATCATTAAGCGAACCATTGACCAGAGTCATAAAAATTGGCACAAGTCTTTAATATATGCTTTATGGGTGGACTGAATAAGAAGTGCTCTATTGGCACTTCTCCCTTTAATTTAGTTTATGGGAAAGAAGTGGTTCTTCCAACTCATCTAGCAATTCCCTCTTTTGCCTTAGTTCAATATATCGATGAAACACCAACTTCTTCCTTACAACTAAGGAAGTTACAAATCCTTAAGCTAGAAGAGCAAAGACAGCAGGCTAAAATAAATCATGCTCATCACCAAGCATTAGTAAAAGCTTATTTTGACTCAAACATGATGTCCAGAAAAGACTTTCAGATAGGGGATCTAGTTTTAAAATGGGACAAGGCTCATGAGGAAAAGGGAAAACATACGAAGTTTCAACGAATGTGGCCTAGACCTTTCCAAATCGCAGAAATCATAGGCCCATCTACCTTTATGTTACAGGATTTAATAGGAAAAAGAGAATCTTTACCCGTTAATGGGCAGATCCTCAAAAAAATACTTTCCATAGGAGATCGTTCTTCTCTTTTTGTAGATTATTTTTTCTTTACTTTCGTAATAAAACCAGTTGTAAACGGTTACATTTGGAATTCACGAAAAGGACAAATATTTCTTTTAGATTTTGTTTTTCCGCTTTTATAAATAGAAATAATCTAGAAAGTTGGTCAATATTATTGAAAGATACAGTCAAAAAGCTATAAGCCTGAATATGATACTAGTTTCAACCTTATAAATTTTGATAAAAAGCTACCTTTAGTGGGAATTTGTTTTATATCAATCCAATGAAAGGCATCAATAACAAAACAAAGATTCTTTGTAGAAAAGATCTTTCCAAACACTCTACCATTGTCATCCAGAACTATTCTTAAAGAAACAATGACTTCCTCCCCACTTAAGGAATCACAAGCTTCAAGGAATAATCCAATGATATACTTTAAAACTTAAAGAATAATAGGTCTCATCACGAGCTGACTTATCATGATCATAGATATTATAATTTGCTGACTTTGCCAAAACTGCATACCACAACAGGGCAATAACTCAAGATTGTTGCAATCAAAAGACAAGGGGTCTCATCATGAGCCAGCTTGTTCAGCAAAGCTATAAATCAAGTGAGTGGCACTGTCATAATTTGGCTATCAAACCAAGGCATTGTTCTTTAAGGATTAAAGAAAATGAAAGCAATAAGTGTAGATATGGATTTCTCTTTGAAAATTGTATATTTCTCCAAGTGGGATATAGGATCATTGCTGGGTAACAGGTAACCCTGTTGAGGCTATAAACGCCTGCTGGCACCAGTGGCTCTACCTACGACAAATGAGCATATTTAAAACTGATTTACAGAGAAGGCTTTATTTTTATCTTTATAAACCAAGTAGGGACTAATGTAAATAAAATGACTAGCTCCAAGAAGCAAATAAACAAAGTTGACATAAACAAAACAAACTATCATTGATGGCTAAAAAGCATAGTGTATTTTATCTTTCTATAATAAAATTTGATTTTCTAGAGAATTTTTGTTTTGGATGTTTAGGAAATTCAAAAAGGAAGAGAAGAGATAACTGGTTCTTCCAAGTGAATCGCCAATTTTTGTGGCCAGCAACAACCCCTCTTTTTATTTAGTTTTATCACTAATACTAAATAAGTGAGGACCCTTATTCAAAAATTAAAAAAAATCAATTAAGGCCTATATTTCATTTTTCAATAAAACTTACTATCATAAAATTAGGAGAATACCCTCAAAAACCTAAAAAAAACTTAAGTTTTATTATAAGTTAGAAGGAAATCACTCCTTAAAGCACGTCGCATTGCAAAAAGGGTAAAGGATACCTTCTCACAAGTGAAATTCTAAAAATGCGAAATCGTGATGCGAAATCACAAATGAAAAACCCTCATTGCATCGCATACCTTAAACCTCACCTACGCTGAAGTGCCTTAAAACGCCGATATGCGATGGTGCATCTCGCGAATCGCATTTCGCAGAAAACACATTAAAGGATGCTTGCCACACGTAAAGGATTTGCAATATTGCGATTTGCGATACTATGATCTACGATATTGCGAAGAAAATTGCAAAATTGCCTTATCACAGATTTGCATGGCCCGTCATTCAAGAAAGCTTTTTCCATAAACCGAGGCTTGGTTATGTGCATTTATGTTAATTAATGAGTTAGTTGTTAATCATTAATGAAATATGGTTTTGATCTTATCAAGGAGCAAGTTCATGTAAGGTGATATATTTTATATATTTTCTACATTTAAAGCTTTCCTGTCACCTTTTCTTATCATCCTTCTCACCTCTTTTGTAAACTGCAGGGGTGAAGAACTGAGAAATATACAGAGCAGAACTCAAGATACTATGGGAAAGAAGGGTAAAGCTCCCAGTTCTGAAGATAAAGAGATGGCTCCCTTGTACACAGACACCACCTACAACAAAAACGTCAGTATCACTACTTGGGAAGGCATGTAGAGTTTACTTGAGGAAGAAGATCCCAAGGAAATGGAGGTAACGACCACTACAGATTCACACGGGTCTTCTGAGGTGTCTATTACAGATCTAGCATGTTCATTCTTGCACAGGATAGCGGTGAGACCCAAAATTCTCCCGTATACAGACATGGTTAAAAAGAGTACTAAATGATGCTGATATCATGTATAAAGAAATCAAAGCTCAGAATCAAGAATGTATAAAACCGTTCTTTCTACAAAATTTAAGCTTTATATCCTCTAACACAATGCGCAAGAGGCGAAAATCGCATCAAGGGAGCCCAGATCTAGAAACGGAGGCAGTTTTCGATGTGTGCTAATCGCGCATCGCCAGGTTAAACCCCTCGAGATGGAAAGCCTCAAATTTCTTAGTCGTCTGTAAGCATGGAAATTTGTAGGGAAAAAGTGCTAAAGAGCGAAAGTAAAATTGGAACTAAAAACCAGTAATATTTATCAGGTATATCACCAAGCGATACATAGATATCTACCAAAGGTGCAACATCTACAAACAAGTTGGAGACAGAAGGCTCAAGAAAATGCATAATCAATCCAAAAGTTAACCAAGTTGAATTGGGATTCTTACTGGGCGTACTTGGTAAAACCACATAGCCAGTGTATGACTCTCAAATGTGTCATCAATTATGCCGAGAAGATGGTGCCAGCTCTTACAGATTCCGTTTTCGTAAGATAGCTAAAGTTGGATGTCAGCCAGCCAACTCTCCTTAAGCAAATGCTAAATGCATGCGATTTAAAGGAGTAGATACATAAATAGTTAGTTAGTAGTTTTAGTTTTAGTTTTAGTTTTGCTTTATTTTTGCCTGAAATGAGGACGGTCCTTTAAACCGCATACTACAATTTTGTAATAAATTATTTTTAGAATTAGTTATTAGTATTTAAACCCTTCTCATGCATTTAGAGAAGGGTCCAGAAATTTGTCAAAAACTTGTCCTCGGAACATGCACTTTTGCACCCTCTGAGGAGGTTTTGATGAATGAATGGAACATGATTTATTGATATTTGTGTTTAATATCTATTACTGATGTTGCACTTTTGTACTCTTAGTGGATGTTGGATTAAGAAGAAATAGATCATTATTACTGGAGCTCATGAGTAGAACTAGTTATAAATGGTACTTTTATCTCTTAATTGTTTTTGCTTATGTGTTATGGTGATATTCATGTTCAGTTATTTATATATGAATGCTTAAATGCTTGAGTTATCATTTGGAACTTTTGTACGGTGACAGCTATTTATTTATGCTTAGTATATGAGTAGCTTACAATGCGATATGTTTTTCACAACTATTTCATCTAACTTTTTATATGAAATAGTTTATCTTTATTGAATTCTTTTCTCATAGCAGTTGAATGATCTTTATTACCAACTATCATTTGAAATCATTTTAAGATCTCATAAAGGAAAGATTACATCCCGAGTTAGTTTAGAATTAGATATTTCTGTTTATTAGATTACAATTGCATGTTGATAGATTACATTTAGAATAAAGAAAGCATTTTACTTAGGAATCATTATTTAAGAAATATCAATTCTCAACACACACACATATTGGGAAACTGGTCCCATATCCCCAGTCGGACCCACTATACCAAACAGAAAAGGAGCTACTAACCAAGGTCTGGACCGGGTGGGTATCCCCCTTGTTGTAGACCTGATTTTTGGGGCTTCAACACATTCCAAGTGGAATCACTCAAAAATACCTCTGTTAACCCATGCTTAAAAATAGCAGAAAATTACTAGTCTAAAATCTAGAATTTCGAGAACTAGTGAGATAGTAAATATATCAAATGCCTAACCGAATAAAGTGAAAATGCAATGGGGTAATTTTTTTTATTAACTAGGATGTTTCTTTAACCTAATGCAAGTGGAATCAACTTTATTGAATCTCATTAGCATGCTCTAAAAAATAGCAGAAATTTACTATTGTTTGCCACAAGGGACTTCCAGAAATCTAGATTTGGGGATAAGCAAACTAATCCAAGTAGCTCAATGATTAATATGACCTTCCAAATCTATTCCAATGATGAAATGATGCTTTTGATCCTAAAAAATAACTTACTTCAACCATTGAACCCAATCCTACATCAATAACTCATTAATACTAAGTGTAAAATAGAAAAAAGACAAGAACAAGAGATGAATGTGAATGAGTGAAAAGAAGGAAAGTAAATGATACAAAAGGGCTCTAAGGCTCATGGGATGGCCAAGCCCAAGGAAACTGAGAGTCCTACGAAGGAGACAAAGATTTAGAAGCTAAGCATGGCACCAATCTTCATTATTTCCATCAATACAATTACATCCCTGCAAGAAATGAAAGCGGACCTACAAAAATACGAGTGCTCTCCACAAGAAGACTACGAAAAATCAACCCCTAGAGGAAAAATATATGCAATAATTTCAAAATATTTTCTTGAATTATTATTTAATATTGATCCTCGTGTAGTAGGGAGAAAGTCCCTCAATTATCTCCTCCTCCAAATTTTCATAATATGCTCAATATTCTCACAATATTCCAAAAAACATATAATATTAAGCACAAATATGCAATTATCCATAAAGCTTCTGAATGAACATATTAAAGTTAAAAATATGTGATATAATGCAAAAAGAGAGGTTTAATGTGTTGAAGGATGGTCATATGGGCGTTAATTTATGTATAATTTTGAGGCCCATGAGATATTTAGACTATAATCTTGGATTTTTTCATAGAGAAACACCAAAGAGATTCAAACTATAATATTGGAATTTTCCATAGAAACAAATCACAGATATTTGACTTCCTATTCCTGCTTGAGTGAGAGAATACAAGTCACTTCCTATTTTTATGTAGTTCGTCCTTCTTCACTCCTTGTATTCTTCATAGATTGTATAGATGGATGGCATTTTATATGTGAGATCGAAGTTCCCCAAGAAGGAGAAAAAATATCTCCGTTATATAGCCAATAACAAGGTCAAATATGTGCCATAAAGGGGTTGAGTTGACTTGAGTAATTAGAGGAGCTGACTTTATTTCTTGTGGAGGGAAAAGTACAAATTCAAAATTATTCTTTTATTATTAGCATGAAAAACATTCTTCAAATAATTTCTTTTATCAAACATATAATTTATCTTTTATTATTACAAGTATAGGTTATACATTTAAGAAGACAACCATAGATACATATTTCAACACTCCCTCTTAGCTAGGGATGCATTGATACTGTCAAGATGTCAACAATTTGAAATGTCAAACAATCAGTGTCTTAGATGTACAAGTATTTTCATAAGGAAAGTTTGATAACATCAAGTTCATCCCATAAGCCAAAACCAATGGCATCAAGGTCAGAACCCAACTAACTATGGGATCAATCAATATTATTCACGAGGAAAAACTCTCCAACCATATGTAATGGTTTCTTCGTGAAACACAATGACTGAAGGGAGTAATGATGATCAAACTCTCTAACCATACAAATGGTCTTCTAGTCAAACCTAATGACCTAAGAGAGTACACAGGGTACATATCCCTGACCATAAACAAAGGTCTCTCCATCAAGACCAATGACATAATGGAGGAATCCTTATCTCAATAACAAACTCCTCAACTATATAGTCTCTTAGTAAAACTCCATTATTGAAGGGAGGAACCATGATCTCAATCTTAAAGAGCTAATCTCCCTAACAACATGGTCTCTTAGTCAAATACAATGAAAAAAGGGAGAGAACTCAAAATCAGTGTCCCCAACCAAACCCACTGGTCTCTGAGTCAAACAAAATGATTTAATGCATCATTCCAAGCCTCAGAACTAGCCTCCCCAACCATAATAGTTTCTCAGTCAAACTCAATGACCTAAGGGAGTAATCAAGACAATCCTACCAACCATAAATCATGGTTTCTCAACCAAGCCCAAGGAAGATTCATGTTTCTATACAACCAATGGTCTCTCTCTCCAATAAGAATTCTTAGCTACTCTAATCTTCTCACAAAAGTAAGAAAAATTCATCCAGGATAATGGCTTTATCAACAACCTCCTCATAAGTAGAAATGTAATCAATCCTGACATGTCTTCATTGGACAACATCCTATATATAGTGACACTTGATAACAATATTCTTTGACTTATCATGAAAAATCAGATTTTGATAAAGCTTCACACAACTTTTATTATCACAATATATCATAATCAATTCTAGCTCCTAATCAAACAAACCAACAAACAACTTTCAAAGAAAACCTTCTTGACAACAAGTTAAATAATTAGTTGTATACTCAACTTTAGCCATGCCAAATGCAACAAAGTGTTAGAAAATTATATATTACAAAGAAATGGAACACATAGAATATTGCAGAAACACAAACATGGAAAACACTTAAAACAAGAGAAACACAGATATACGTGGTTAACCCATTTGGGCTATGTCCACAGAGAAACATCCAATCCTTCCTTTTAAATTACCAAGAAAAATGAAGAGATACAACCTCCAATAGATTTGTTGTAATTTCCCCTTCACTCTCACATAGTATCCTCTCTATTCTTGCTCAGAATACACATCTACAGAGCTGAAATACAATATATTGATGAGTTGCCTTCTAGGGAAAAAAACCCTAAGTTAAAAATAACTTCTATCATTAGATCATCTGCCTAATGAATGACTCAGATTGACTATGAAATTACAATATTTACAAGGAAATTTTACATATATTTTAACTTCGGGGAGTCACTGACTCGCGTACCCTCCTAGCCAGGAGGGATGCCCCCCCCGGACCCTCGCAGGGGGGACAATCTGAATGATGGATGGGTGTAGAGTATTCTTGGGGTATACATCTGAATGAAACAAAGACCTCTACATCAGGAAGATAATAAAGCTCCACACCCAATGCAAAGTTCCATATCATACTTATCCTTGATATCTAGGCTAAGAAAACATTCAAAAGTGCTCTTCCTATATTCAGAACATCCAACCCAATTAGAATCTACAAATCCATAGTTTAACGGGCCAATTGGTAGGATCAACCAAGTCAGCAACATAGTCATGCAATCTCTTTAAAGTTTTCATCATGGATGTGTTCATGGACTTAAAGTCCATCATGCCAAATTTCTCAAGGATCTCAACAAAGATTTCAACAAGATTATGCCACACTTTAAATCATAGGTTGTAATGCATTAGACTAATATCCTTCAATCAACTCCCTCTTACACTAAACAAAGAGGTCCTCAAACCTTATTAGAAATATATCATCAACATATAGTGGAAAAAATCAAGGGCTCATATTCAAAAACTTTTTAGTACGCGTTGTGATCATCACCACTCTTCAAAAAACATCAATTCAAGCTGTAGGTGCTTAAAACCATAGTCTTCTCCCTCTTAATGACGCAATACTTTGCTTTGTACTTCTAGCCATCTTCATCTTGGAAGTCACGATTGACTTATTTTGGACATAGATAAAAAAATGCTCCAATATGGCTAATCTATCTACTCCCTTTAAGTACAAAGCTCATCCAATACAATATGAGTCTTATTGTCACAAGATTTACTTTTTTCTTTTTTTTTCTTTTCATCTATCGCCATGTCCTTGGAAACCTTCATCATGTGTCTGTAATTGTCACTTTGAGGTCATGGATGAACAAATAAAACTACGCAAGATGTGCAAAGACAAGAGACTAATAGAAAAAATAACAACAATATTAATAATCAAGAAAAAGTATATATAAAATACTTATCTTTTAAGAACATGTTAGATCCCTCTTTGATCTAATAATCACCCTATGAGTGACCTCAGTTGAAGATTTATTAAACAAAAATGTATTACAGACTCATGTGATGGTGTGTGTGTGTTCTGTGTTATTGAAACAACGGATCGATCAGATTGCCAATACACAGAAAATAAATGGAAAGACAACAGAGAAATACAGTAAGCAACACAAAGACACAAACAACTTTTAATAAGGAGTTCACCCTATTCTCCAGGGCTACGTCTCCGGTCCAGCTTCAGTGGTGGCCTTGTTTTATTGTGTCTTTCAGTAGAGAAATTACAATACAGGGACTCAATGTGAGTTCTCCTGAAGCAGATTTTGCTTGGTAGGGTGGTTCTTGGATTCCCCAAGCCACTCGGAGTTCACAGACTCTTTTCCTTCCTACCAGCTCTGTGACCCTTGGTCTACAGTGGAAAGAGCCAACTGTGATGCTCAATCTGGACAGGTTCCTCTATGGGAAGGCTTGAATCTTCAAGCTCTTTGGTGCTCGATGCTGCCTGTGGTCAGCTCGGCCCTCTGTCTTCTCTGCTTGGCTTTACTGCTCCCTGTGCTCAGTCCTCCTCTCAGGGTTCACTGTTCACTGTCTCTCTTGGTCACTTGGACTCTTCTCTATTCCTCCTCTCTCTATATCCATTCGACTGTCTCGGTTCATGGCTTTGGCCATTCGATCTCCATACCTGTTCGGTTCCTCTCCCGCTTATGTCGATTCGCCTACCGCATGTGTGCTTGGAGTTCCCTATTCGACATCAGCATGAAGGCTCGAGAATTAGCCACGCATCCCCATCAGAACAACGCCAACCTGCTCGTCGATTCGTTTCTTCGGTTATGTCGTGGATATTTTCTTTCTCCATCGTGGCGGTCAATGGATTCCAAATCCCCTTAAATCGCGGCTTAATTCCCTATTGATTCCGCTTCTGTCTATCGGGTGTAATCTCAGCCATCTGATCTGGGCTCCTCATGATCCGACGTCATACACATGTCGAGCGCGGTTGACTTTCTTGACTGATAATGTGCGATCACGGCGATTTTTCTCTCACCTCCGCTACTACACATCGATCACTGAGTGGGATCACTCCACCCTCCTCCAAAACCTCTTACCATTCAAGGGCGCCCCAATCAAAACCGTCGGTTTCCAGGTCGTGGGTCCCACCTTGGCACGTTGGTGCTTTTCGTTTCTCCGTCTACGGTTCCCCGACTCCCAACGTGACCAAGGGCTTAAGGCCCCTCCATTTCGGCCCTGTTTGCCCAGCGATGTCAAAAATCAGCTCCTTTTCCTATTCTGGGGCTCTCAGGGGCTACATCAACCTCCTGCGCAGTCTCCATGGGCCTCGGTCAGCGTGCTTTGACCGAGGTCCTCGTCGTTCCATGCCGGCTGCCATGGCCACTAGTTCAGGGTGTTTCCGATTGTTGTTTTGGATTCTTCAAGGATTTGTTTCATCCTGATACAGTCAGGGTTCTTTGACAGTCATTATGGATCCGATTCAAATCACGACCTCTCTACTGAAAAGCTTTTGGACCACCAAAAGTTGGTTTTCTTCAAGCATCGACTAAGTGAGGAAACTGTTGTCTCACTTGTCTAATCTCAATCCACTTCGCACTGCTCGGCTTCAAACCTTTAAGCCCAATCCTAAGGTATTCCACCTATCTACTGCACGTCGTCCTTACCTTCCTATCTAGCACTGTATCTTCCTGCAACTCATTAAGATATTCAGATAGCAGGTCATCAACAGAAGGAAATTGGCTCTGCTCTTCAGGGTCCTCAATCACTGAAGGTTCAAACAACCTTAAGCAATCTGCATTCATGACTGAGTAGATGTGCATGTAAGCTAGAAAATCAAGGCAAAAAGCTTTTTCACCAATCTTCTTAAGTATCCTGAAGGGTCCATACCTGATAGGTTTTAGCTTCTTACCTTCACCTTGCATCATGTCCTTGCTGATATACAGCCATACATGGTCTCCAACTCGAAAATTATGCTCCATCCGATGCTTATCATGCCTAGCATTGTACTTGGCCTGGCTCTTTTCTAGCTATTCCTGTATTGCCTGGTGGATCTCCTGGATTTGTTCAATGAACCTAGTTGCCCTGTCCACATCACCGTGTCTATCAACCATGGTACCTTTACCAAAGACAAAATCCAAGGGGGAGATTGGTATGAAACCAAAGCAGGTCTCAAAAGGAGATCTCTGGGTAGAAGAGTGTTTGGCTCTATTGTAAGCATGCTGCATATAACACAAGTGTTCATCCCAAAGCTTAGGGTGTTTGCTGCAATATCCTATCAGTAACTGGATCACTATCCTATTAACTACTTCTGTCTGGCCATCTGTTTGTGGATGAAAAGCTGTGATTTTCTTTAATTTGGTGTCCATTAGTTCCCATAGACTGGACCAAAACTTTCCCACAAATCGGGTGTCTCAATCAGATATAATAGAAGTGGGTAATCCAAAATGAACCCATACATGTTCAAAGAATAATTTTGCAGTTTTTTCAGTTGTAATCTGTTTACTACAGGGTATCAACGTACACATTTTGCTGAACCTATCCACAACAACATATAGATAATCATGATCTTTCCTAGATTTAGGCAGTCCTCCAACGAAATCCATGGAAATGCTTTCCCAAGGGTGAGAAGGAACTGGCAAGGGAGTGTATAAGCCTAGTTTTCTATTGCTGGGCTTGCTTTTAGCACACATAGCACACCCCTTTACATATCTAGAAACTGTCTCACTCATTCTTGGCCAATAGCAGAACCTTTGTAGCTGTGCAACTGTTTTACTTACCCCAAAGTGACTTGATATCAGAGAAGTGTGTGCTTCCCTAATTATCTTTGCTCTCTCAGTTTGTGGAATGCAGAGTTTCCCACAATGATATAAGAGTCGGTCCTTCACATGATAATCTAATTCTTCTACTCTTTTGACTTGACTCAAAGTTGCATATACATCTTTAAAGTCCATATCCTGAGCATACTGTTCTATGTAGCTTTCATGCAGCATAGAATTATGCTTAAGTATGGTAGATGCATTTATAATGGGTCTAGATAACATGTCTGCAACCTTGTTATGTATGCCCTTTTTGTATGTGATGACTAAATGAAACTGTTGTAGAAAACCCATCCATATGTAATGTCTTGACTGTTGCAACTTAGTTTGGGAGTGTAGATATTGAAGCGGCTGATGATCAGTATGTATTAATGTTTCTTTTCCCATTAAGTAATGTTTCCACTTTTTCACACTCTGAACTAATGTATACAATTCTTTATCATAGGTAGGATAGTTAACTACTATAGGATTAAAAGTCTCAGAATGATAACATATGGGTTTACCATGCTGTGTCAACACTGCTCCCATGGCGTAGTCATTGGCATCAGTTTGGATCTCAAATGGTCTTTGTAGATTTGGTAGTGCTAGTACAGGTGCTATACTAATTTTTTCTTTCAAGGTGTCGAAGGATTTCTGCTGTTTGCCTCCCCACTGAAACACCTTGTTCAATCCTTTCAAATGATGTAATGGAGCTACAATTGAGGAAAAATTTGAAATGAACTTCCTCCAATACTATGCTACTCCTAAGAAGCTTCTCACTTCTGTAGCAGACTTGGGTTTAGGCCAGTTTACAATGACTGCCACTTTAGAGGGATCTATTTTCAATTCACCTCCCCCTACTATATGACCCAAATAATTTAGAGAGGTTTTGCCAAATTCACATTTGGATAGTTTAACATAAAGTTTTTCTCTTTTCAAAACATCTAATGTCTGCTTAACATGCTTTAAATTTTCTTCCCACGTTTTACTAAAAATCAGAATGTCATCCAGATACACAATAACAAAATCATCAAGAAAAGTTCTGAGTACATCATTCATTAATCTCATGAAAGTAGCAGGGGCATTGGTCAAGCCAAAAGGCATAACTAGCCATTCATACAATCCCTGCTTTGTTTTGAAAGTAGTCTTCCATGCATCTTGCTCTGCAACTCTGACCTGATGGTATCCACTGTGCAAATCCAGCTTGGTGAAATAAACAGCTTCCTTCAGTTGATCTAAAAGATCATCTATGCAATGAAGGGGATAACTATTTTTGATTGTTATTTTATTCAGTGCTCGGTAATTAATGCACATTCTCCATGAGCCATCTTTCTTTCTCACCAAAATGATTGGTGACCCACATGGTGATGTGTTAGGCCTGATGAACCCTTTCTCGAGAAACTCCTGCACCTGCTTCTTGATTTCAGCATTCTCTAAGGTAGATAACCTGTACATCCCAATGTTAGGCAACATCTTGTTACAAAATAATATCATGTACTTTTCCCTTTTTGGGTGGTAGACCTTGAGGTTCTTGAAACAAGACATCATACTCTGAAACAATATTTTCTATTTCAGCTTGCTAATAAGAATTACAGCCCTCAAATACATTGGTTTTATCAGTTTTCTTTTCCTTTACAACCATTAGTAAGAACTGTTTGCAGGAATTTATCATTCTTTTCATCTGTCCTGAGTTTATGAGAGTATAATTATTCTTGAGCTTATGAGCCCTTACAAAGTATTCGATTCCATCTTTAACAAGTAGATACTCGTTCTCAGCTCTATAGAAAATAGCCTTTCTATCATACAAGTAAGGACTTCCTAAAACAATTCCACATATATCCAAAGGAATTATATCTAACTCAACCTCATCTACAAATGCTGACCCAAAAGAAAACTTGAGTTTGCACTGTCTAGTCACTTGTAGTTGTGCTTTATCATTCAACCATCCTAATGGGTATGGCTTCTTATGAGGTGTAGTTGCTAATCCCAATTCTTTACAATTGCTTCAGAAATTAGATTTACTTGTGAGCCACTATCAAACAAAGTATCAATCTTTTGATTTTTGGAAACAACTCGAATAGGGAAAAGCTCATTCCGTTTTCTCTCATGTTCTTCATCAATAACAGATTGAGTAGAATTACTAGTAGATGCTTCAGAATTCTTACCTTTTATACTTGTGGCTGCAATGATTGTTTCATCTCCTGAGTCTGACCCCAAATCTTTCTGAATAGCTGTAGCAGTCTTCTTCTTCTTGCCCTCGGACTTCTTAGGCCTCTGTTATCCCCCCTAGGTATATAACAGCCTCAGCTCTGGATGCAGAATCCAACAGTGCTCATCATCATGCCCCTCCTTTTTACAGTGAGTGCATGAAGCTTTGCCTTTCTGTGTAGTGTTAGCCTTCCTTGCTTTCCACTTCTGCTTTCTTTTCTCCTTGATCTTGCTTATAGTGGGTTGGGATGGTCCCCCAGCTTATGGATTTCCATTCTTTCCTCTAGCTTCTAGATGAGTAGCTTGTACAGATACCTCATCTATACTAGTGGGATTAAGCATGAGGATGGTATGCCTCATGTAGCTGTGTAGACCGCCAATGTACTTCAAAAGAGTTTCTGGTGAGTCTAATGAGATACCCAACATCAATGCTATCTTTTTGAACTCTTGAGTATACCCTTGTACACTTTGCCCTTTCAGCTGCCGAAGAGTTTGCCAACTCATCATGGCTTGTTGCATGTAGGCCAATGGATAGAACTGCTTTCTGATTGTAGTAACAAATTCACTCCAGACAAAGATGGCCTTAACATGCTTCCTCATATCAGCTTGGGTTTTGCCTTCCCACCAAACCAAGGCAGTGCCCCCTAGGCGAAGGCTTGCCAGCTGAATCTTGCTCTTGTCTGAGTTTATATTTTGTACTCTGCAATACACATCAATTAGTCTAATCCAATTGTCCAAATTTTTAGCATTTAGCTCTCCATCATATATAGGAAAATCAAATTTAACATCTAACTTAATCAAATATGCCTTCTTATTATGCACAGGGTTACTAGGAGGTGTAGGGAAGCTTTCTTCTTTCCCCTTTCCCTTGGAGTGGTCATGGGAATGAGATTCATCTTCTTCTTTATCTTGCTTAGATCCTGATGAATCTTCACCCTTATGCTTTCTAAAGTCCCTATACATTTCTTCTACCATAGACTTTATAGCTAGGAAACTTTCTATGAATTAAGGGTCTAGCCCTATAGAACCTTCCTCTGACATTGTCTTCCGAGAATAGAATCTCCCAATTTCAGGATTAGTTTCCACCAAATCTCCTTCTCCTAATTTGAGCTTTGATCTAGTGAGCATTCACAGTGAAACCAACACAAGCTTGTCTAACCTTACAGCCTAGAGCTCTGATACCACTTGATCTGATAATCACCCTATGAGTGACCTCAGTTGAATATTTATTAAACAGAAAGGTATTACAGACTCATGTGATGGTGTGTGTGTTCTATGTTATTAAAACAATGAATCGATCAGATTGCCAACACACATAAAATAAATGGAAAGACAGCAGAGAAATATAGTAAGCAACACAAAGACACAAACAACTTTTAATAAGGAGTTCACCCTATTCTCCAGGGCTACGTCTCCGGTCCAGCTTCAGTGGTGGCCTTGTTTTATTGTGTCTTTCAACAGAGAAATTACAATACAGGGACTCAATGTGAGTTCTCCTGAAGTAGATTTTGATTGGTAGGGTGGTTCTTGGATTCCCCAAGCCACTCGGAGTTCACAGACTCTTTTCCTTCCTACCAGCTTTGTGACCCTCGGTCTACAGTGGAAAGAGCCAACTGTGATGCTCAATCTGGACAAGTTCCTCTATGGGAAGGCTTGAATCTTCAAGCTCTTTGGTGCTCGATATTGCCTATGGTCAGCTCGACCCTCTGTCTTCTCTGCTTCGCTTTACTGCTCCCTGTGCTCAGTCCTCCTCTCAGGGTTCACTGTTCACTGTCTCTCTTGGTCGCTTGGACTCTTCTCTATTCCTCCTCTCTCTATATCCATTCGACTGTCTCGGTTCATGGCTTTAGCCATTTGATCTCCATGCCTGTTCGGTTCCTCTCCCGCCTACGTCGATTCGCCTACCGCCTGTGTGCTTGGAGTTCCCTATTCGACGTCATCATGAATGCTCGGGAAGTAGCCACACATCCCCATTAGAACAGTGCCAACCTGCTCGTCGATTCATTTCTTCAGTTATGTCATGGATACCTTTTTTCTCCACCGTGGCGGTCAACGGATTCAAAATCCCCTTAAATCGCGGCTTAGTTCCCTGTCGATTCTACGTCTGTCTATCGGGCGCAATCTCAGCCATCCGATCTGGGCTCCTCAAGATCCGATGTCATACGCACGTTGAGCGCGGTTGACTTGCTCGACCGATAATGCGGGATCACGGCGGTTTTTCTCTCGCCTTCGCTGCCACGCTTCGATTGCTAAGTGGGATCTCTCCGCTCTGCTCCAAAACCTCTTACCATTCAAGGGTGCCCCGATCAAAACCACCGGTTTCCAGGTCGTGGGTCACACCTTGGCACGTTGGCACTTTTCGTTTCTCCACCTGTGGTTCTTCAGCTCCCAACGTGACCAAGGGCTTAAGGCCCCTCCATTTCGGCCTTGTTTGCCTAGCGATGTCAAAAATCAACTTCTTTTCTCGTTCCGGGGCTCCCAGGGGCTACATCGACCTCCTATGTAGTCTCCATGGGCCTCGGTCAGTGCGCTTTGACCGAGGTCCTCGTCGTTCCACGCCAGCTGCTATGGCCACTGGTTCAGGGTGTTTCCGATTGTTGTTTTAGATTCCTCAAGGATTTGTTTCGTCCAAATACGGTCAGGGTTCTTTGACAGTCGTTTATAGATCTGATTCAGATCACTCTTTATATTAGCCTTGTTGCATATAAACTTGAAAATTAACCTCATCCATGTCATCATCACGATGTTATCCCTTCCATGTAGGAGCTAGGGTTCCTTCTTTCAACAAAAGTATAATCAACCCTAGGTTTTTTTTTCTATAAACCTTAGGGATTTCTTATCCAGTCACTTTTAGCTAACTAGGATTTTTTATATCTCAACTATTCATATCCAAATGAAATTCTTCATTGTCATCAATGAAGGACTCTTAAAACCAAGTAGCAACAACAATATTTTTTTATAAAACATGTGGCCTTCACTTCAAGATGTAATAAATAGTCTTTATTAATTTATGTTGAGCATTCAACATTCGATCATCCATAACAATAGATACATGATTAAAAGTAGGCCCATTCAAGAATATATCTTTAGTTGATTATATATTTGACTTATAGAGACAAGATGAGAAGGCTCTTAATTCATGTTTTTAAGAAGGGGTCAATCTAAACTTAACTCAATAATTCCATGTCATAGTAAAAGGTCTATGTTAGCAAAATGATGTCAATGCTTTGCATCATCTTCAAGGGAGCTCTTTATGTAGGTCATTTTGACTATGATTGAACACACCAAGATGGTTAGCATACCATTATTTAGGTTCTTTCCATCAATTATAAGTAATGCAGGGACCAAGGCATCATCTTCACAGGTTAGGTATATCCCTTTTTCAATCTTTAAGTATAATTCCCCTATGTGAATGAGTCTTTCTTTAAGCCACAATGTTAACAAGATAACTCTTATACCATATGTTAATGATTTTTTGATAAAGTATTGTTTGAAAAACCCATCAATGAATAAGGAGATTCCTTTGATTTTCATTATCATTGGTAATCTCTCCAAGGAACAAACTACACAATCTTACGAGCGAATCCTTGTATTTTTCAATCTTTGATATCTAACCTTTTAAGCGTACAATATGTTGGCTTGAGGGGGCTTGATCCAGGTTCATATTGTGCTGCATAGCAACAAAACCCTCAACTATTGGCGCTTTCGAGAATGACCTACCAGCAAATAATAGTCTCACCCGAAGCAGTTATGGGAGGTTGTAGAACCAGGCTTCCACAAGCAAAGGGATATCTGTGAAGTGGCATTGTGAAATTACTTCTATTATATATAAATCTTATAACTTCGCATACATAAGAACTTCACGCAGATGATTAATACACATAAACTTCAACCCATAATAGTATATCCTACAACTCTTCGCATTATTCAGTAAAAATCACATATGACCAGATACAAAACAGTAGAAAAATAATAAGTAGAGAGGTTCAATACTTCGTAAAAATTCTTATTTATTAAACAAATCTTTCAATTACATTCACTTCTCTGACCTGTGCACTCAGCTGTAGGCAGTTTACACACTCAACTACAAAATCTTCAAGGTCTCTACGTGCTCAGCTGTAGGGCCTTCTCCAAAACTACATACTACAAGGATTCACCTATACTTCTATCATTTAGTTCTTCTTACTATTCGATTACAAAGTATTACATATCCTTTTATACAATTAATATATACACAAACCATGGTCCACATACCATGGATCCATAAAAAAAAGACTACTACCCAATACTCATTACAAAATAAAGGATTTATCCCATCCCTAAGGCCCTAAAAGTCCACATGATGAATATTTCTTCGCTAGCTCCTTGCAGTACACTCCTTCTTTCGTAGGGTAATTTACCCAAAATTTGGACCAAGTTGGGTCCTGCCCAACACATCCCTAATACTCAGTTGTGACTCGTCCCAAGTCACTCAGCTTCGATGCCCTTGATCTTCACTGTGATCTTGTTGTATATTGCATTGTAATGCTGGAGTGTTTCTGCCATCGAATTTTCTTCATACTGCGCTTCCTTTAGCAAATATTTTCTAGTAGGACCAGTGGTCTTCTTCAATAGCTCTTCATCCCTTTTCTTTAATTCCTTCAGCCATTCATCCACTTCCTTCGAAAGTTGCAGGGATTCCTCCTGCCACGTTGAGTCCTTGCCTATAAGATCTACGCTTTCCTTCATAGATCATCCATTTGTACTTGGAGGATTTTCGCTTCATAAATGATGTAAAATATCTGCAAGAATGGTAAGGTCTTCACAACTACTAGGATCTCATCGTGCTGCTTCTACTTGGCCTACAATTCCTCCTCAATCTTCATGACATTTGGATCCTCCTATAGTTAGGTCCAAATATACATCGTATCATCGATCAAATTCCCACAATCTGCCACCGTATCTGATATGCCTTTCATTGCTGTGCTGAGGTCCTGTTGTCTCTGCTCTCGAACCTCTGGTGGCATAATTAGCTACAATATTATCCTCAACTCCGATATTTGTACCTCATAGTTATATTTTAATTTGGAAATGGCATTCTTTGAGTCTTTGATCACAAGCACAAGCTTTGCGACCTTCTTTGTTGGTGCTTCATCATCATGGACCTTCACATCTAGAACTGTATAGTAGGTTTCGAAACTAGCCTTCTCCAACTGTTCCTGTTGCTTCCTTGCTTCCTCCCTTTCCTAGGCCACTTGCTTCAAATACTTTTGTATTTTTTCTTTCTATGACTCCTCCTTTTCATTTAGTAGAGTTATATGCTTCTCTTGTTCCTATATCGCCACAGTGATTCCTTGATGAAATTCATGTAGCACTTGAAGAGGTAACATAATGACATCTAGTTGGACATTGTGCCACATCTTAGATTTATCTTTATCTGCTGCCACTTCAAACTTCAATGCCCTAGCTGGAACATGTAACATCCTAATCCCTAAACTTATTTCCAATCTTTGCTCTTGCTGTGATGACTGGGCTACCTTTTCTGGCTGCTTCACTACTTGTGGCAATGCCTTCAGCTCCGCAATGCCTTGCTTCACCTCAGCCAAGATCGCTTTACAATGATCATCACTATTATCCCAGGTCTCTGTGTTAATATCCTTGATTTTCCCTACTATCTCATCAATGTCCCTATTAGTGAGGACAAGCAGCATTGCGCCCTTATCTGCCTTCTACTTGTTTCTTGGCCACATATTTATCACAAAGGGAAAATCTTCTGATACTTCTGTATCACTGCGATGTTCTTTGTGTTCCTGCCCTATTCCTTCTATTTCTTCTAACTCTTAGATGACATGTTTCTTACTTGTACCTATACCCTGTGGGGTAGCTCTTTTTGAGCCATCTCCTCCAATCGCTCTACCAGGTGGAGTCATCCATTCCTCCAGCCAACTCTACACTATTGCGAGGAGGTCATCTTCTATTACCAGATATGGAAATGGATGCCATGTCTCTGTTAGGTCATTCATCACTTTCACATATGCCCTATGAAAGTCTGCCTTAAACTTCGTTATATGACAATATTGCTTGTACAGGCTCGGTGACAGTCTGGGATACTGATTTACCACCGTATGTAAATCCATCTGCATCAACACAAAAAATATTTGATTCTCCATTGCGAGGGTTGGCTCCTTTGTAAACTACGCGAAGCATACCTTGCTTCTTCGCACACATTTTACCTCCCCATTTGGAAATTGACAATATTTTGGCTCCTTCCATGTAATTAGTGCAATATGAATCAACAACCAAGAATAGTGGAAGCTCTTGCCTTCTTCTTGTGCTTCCCTACAATCCATAAAAAATTCCTTGCATAAATAAGAAGCCCAGTTGAACTGGACTCCTTTCGCACACTTCTTTGCCAATTATACCTCTGTTGTAGGCACCTCATTGGCCCTACACTTCATCATAATTCCCCCTGGTAGGATATCTGTGTCGAAGCACAGACCTTGATCTTCGACAGAATTTATCTCGTAGCGACGAGATTTCTTCATGAACCTAAACTTTTCTTTCATCATTTGGGTCATTTATTTGTCTTTTTTTTACCCATGAATTCATCCATGGGGTCCTTCCCCTGGTATGGAAACGTTGTTATTATTCTAATGAGAACTTGATTAATTGGGATCCTCATCCCCAGCCAAATACAATCATCATGCACCAGTGCGACGAGCTATGGCATGCAATTTGTATTGAATGGGCTTCGACCGAAGTGTGGCACATTCAACATGTTCAGAAGTTCTGCTCTCCCCACTCCCAAAACCCATTGTTGTAGCTCTAATATAATAACCTCGCTCTCCTATTAGTGAACTCTATGCAGGTGACTACTCGGATCGAACTGTGGGTATTTACTTCTACCATTGAAAGCCAGTATTCCATTTTGACTTGGGGAATTGATCTGTATATGAAACTGCTTGAGATTTATGTAAAATTGCAAGTGATTAAATTTGAGTTTTTAAGGCTCTTATGTCAAATTCAGAAACACATAAACATGAATGTAAACTTCAGAAATTGCAGAATATTGCAGACAATACCACCATAATAGTAAACACAAAACAACAAGTGATGAAGGAGTTCACTCCTCCTGGGCTACGTCTCTTGGTCCAACTTCCAATGCTTGGGACTATATCATTATTCTCATAAAAATATTCATTACATCAATTTACAATGCTCAAATGGCTTCAATAATAGGTCCAACGACTTCATAGCTATAAAAAACCCCTATCTAGCCTCTTTCTACTCCGAGAAAGACCAAAAACTGAGAAAGTTATGCCTCTTTCCTCCTTTTACCAAGTTTTGCAGCTAAGCATCCTACAATTCGGCCAAAACATGGCTTGTGCACCCCAAACGCATAAATGACATGCTAAACCTAGCATAATTCCCGCTCGGAACATGAAATTATATGATGGATAAGGGTGTCTTTAAGCCCCCAGTTCCAAAAATTTCGGTCACATGGCTACATATGACCTGGTAAAGGGCCAAGTTTCTGGGGCTTTGTTGGAATATGCGCACCCTCGATCATGTGAGGTCCCCATGGGACCTAGGGCTAGCCACCTAACTCCAACTTCGCGGTTTCCATTCGGTGATCACGACTAAGGTCACAGTCCTATTACAAATGGTGGTGAGGACAATGGTTTTATAGTCGTGGGTTATGTTAATGGTCACGATTTTCGTTACTGGTGTTAATGGTTTATTCACATGACATATTCTGGGGCCATGGTTAGCTCCTAACCCTATTCTGTGGACTAGGGTCAGGAGTTAACCACGGTGCCAACCCCCAAATGTGCTCCATATAACACTTAAATACACCTCTCTCCATATGATATAACAAGTAACACCCATGGTTTCTTGGTCGATGGCGTGACTAGTGTGGAGTTAGTCTCATTTTCGAATCCTTGGAGGCTTAATTCAACCTTCAAAAAAATTTTGGTGGCCATCGAGGTGCCATGTGGAAACCTTTGGTTGGACCACGTGGTAGCCTGTGGTTGGTCCACTTCAAATAACCCATAACCAATAAAAATGCGCCAACTCACAGCTAATCTTAATACACCAAGTTTCAACCAACCATTGGCCGATGAAGCTTAGTCACCCTGCCCAGTTAATAGGCCCAGTCAACTATATGGATTGTTGTCTAGGTAGTGTACGCACTTCCTTTTTTTAAATTTAGCTATTTCCAAATTCGATCAGAACTTGTTTATGGGAGAATACGACATCCATTTTCTGCGAAACGATTTGTGCCATATTCAGAATGACAATATCTATCAATTCATTCCATTTTCGAGCCATTCCTACAACTTTCATATTTGAGCATATTTTTGATCCAATAGATCAAGAATCTTCCCCAACACTTCTCCTTTGAGTGACACCTCTTCTGGAAAAAGCAACGTATATGTAGCAAATTTTCCTTCTTTTGGGTCCTTGACCAGCTTTGTGCTAGGCTTTCTTGATGACATATATGCTGAGAGCACAGAGGGAATCTCCACATCCTCTATCCCCTTCCTGTGGAACTCAACTTCTTCACTGTCATGAACCTACTAGGGTCCCTCCTGCTGTATGAGTTTCTTCCCTTTCTACATGGGATTTTTTCCCTTAGCCTCCTTGTTTTTCAACCGCACTTCCTTCGGTGTCTTCTTCCATGGTGATGTTCTCAATTATGTTGCAGAGACCTCAGTTGGTCTCTTCTCCTTCATCTTCTATGGTTGCGACTGCGACTGTACTTGAGGATGCACATACACCTTTCCTTGCAACCTTAAACACATCGAGGACATAGGCACATTTTCTCCTATAGTCTTTCCTGCATGTGACGCCATAATACCAATTTTCCCCTTCTTCTTAAATATCTTAACTAACTCTTCCTAGCTCCTCTCAGACATGCAACATCGCCTCTTTACTTAGCCACAATTTCTGATCTCTCCAAGAAACAAGTGTAAAATGTGGCACGGGATGTGGTTTTTATAACAATTTTGAATTCCCAGACTCATGATTGGCTCTATATTTGATTCATTAATGTAGGTATGGGCTAGATACATCCAAGTTTGCTTCATAAATGCTTTTCTCCCGTGCCTTTCAATAGTAAAATTTTATTAACGGTGCCCTTTTTCCTTCCAACGGTCATATTTCCAGCTAACTTTGTCAAATTTATTCTTTGGCATAGTCATCTCTTCTTCCTCGCAACTCCCTCAAACATCGCCATATTCCTGAGTATCGTGCAATATTCTTCCTTCAGCAAGGTCCCTTCCTGTAGAGTAGTTTATAGTCCCGTGCCCAGTTTCAACTGCAGGTGGCACTAAGACTTTCTCCCCTTCATTTTTTTAGTGCGATGGTCTAGGGACATAATCGTCCCTGTATATATTCAGTCTACTACCATTCACTCACCCAGGAATCATCTGTCCATTCAAATTTGCGAGCTGAAAAAATCTACCATTTGTAATGTTCCTGACAATATATGGCCCCAACCAATGTGTCTTGAATTTCCCTAGGAACTTCACGAACTTATTGTCATATAATAATACAAGATCCCCCTCCTGAAATATATTCTTTTTTATGTGCTTGTCATGCTAGGATTTCTCCCTCGCTTTCTGCACCTGCTGATGGAATCCCACTATGAATCTGTCTTCTTCTAAAGCTAGTTTCTATGACATTCATTCCTTCATCATGTCAGAGTCTTCCATATCTGTGACAGTTGTAATTCTCAGGCTTGGCACAATATATTCCATAGGCATAACTACTTCTTGTCCATATACCAGCATGAAAGGTGTTTGTCCTGTTAGTTTCTTCCATGTCATTCTATATGCCCACAACACCATTGGAATCCTCAAATCCCAGTCATCTTTGTTTACATTACACACCTTAGTCAATGCATTCTCCATAATCTTACTAAAAGCTTTCATTGTTCCATCTTTTTGTGGATGATAGGGATGCTCTTTTGATGGTAAACCTGAAATTCCTCAATCAGTGCTTCAATTGTCTTATTCAAAAAATGTGTCCCTTGATTTCTCTTCAAGATCTTCAGACAACCAAATATGGATAATATATATTCGAAGATAAAATTTGTAGTGGGTTCTGTGTTGTAGTCCTTCACCGACTTCGCATCGAACCACCTTGTCAAATAATTCGTTGCGATGATGATATATCTTGCACTAGTCTTTTTCCCTGGTGGATTAATTTGTCCAACAAAGTCAATTTCCCATTTTTCAAAAGCCTGCAACATCACTTGTGGTACTAGGGGCATTTCATCTCTTCTGGATGACTTTCCTGTCCTTTGACATACATCACATACTTGGAAATAGTCCTTCACATCCTTATGTATTGTAGGCCACCATAGTCCAGCTCTCAAAATCTTTTGCATAGTGGCTTTTCCTACATAATGGCCACCTGCGACTCCTCCATGAGCTTCTACTAGAATTCTCTATCTTTCATGCTCAGGGACGTATCTTCGCAATACTTCATCCTGTCCCATTTTATATAAGTGTCCCACAATTAGTGAAAAGTTAGCTACTCGAACCACCAATTCCTTCTTTTTCTTTGTAGTGTACTTCATGGGTGCCATTCCTATGGAAAAAAACTAGATAATATCTGCGAAGTGATGATCTGTGACTTTGACTACAAATAGCTTTGCATTAGGCAGGTTATCTTCAAGACTTGTAGGTTCTTCTTGTGTCTCTCTCCTGGATAGATGATCAAGCCCAACATTCAATCTTCCTAGCTTCACTATAACTTTGAAATCATATTCTTGGAATAATAACAACCACTGATAGATATTCCCTCCTAGAACAAGCTTATTCACTAAATACTTGGGTGAAGAATTATCCATGAACATCTTAAAGTGTCCTCCCAAAAAGTAATGTTTGAACTTCTGTAGCGCGTACACCATAACCAATCCCTACCTTTCTATCTCATTGTAATTATTTTCTACCTTAGACAACTTCCTACTTGCAAATGCTATGGGATGATCCATATCTCCTTCCCCTGGTAGTGCTAATATTATACCCAATGTTATACAAGATGCATAAACATCCACATGAAACTCTTACTTCCAATCAAGGAAAACTAGAATTGACGTAGTTACCATCTTTTCTTTCAGAACGTCCAGGCTTTTCTGGCATTATTCATCCCACTAGAAGGTCACATCCTTCTTTAGCAACTTCTCCATCAACGTAGTTATCTGGGCATACACTTTAATAAAATTCCTATAGTAGCTCATGTGTCCTAGTGTCATACGTAGTTGTCTTATTGTTTTGGGTGCTCGCAGGTTCATAATGATTGCAATCTTCTTCGGGTCCACCATCAATCCCTGTTTACAAACCACATTCCCCAAAAATATTCCAAATGGTGCAAAAGGTATGAACTTCTTCAAGTTCAACGATATTTGATACTGCCTGCACATATCCAACATCAATCTTAGGCTCACCACATGCTTTTTTAATATTCTTAACACTGTTCAATCATCGAAGTAAACTTCTAGAAACTTATCTATATACTCCTTGAAATCTACAATTACAACTCTGGAAAAAATGGCTAGAAAATTCTTCAATCCAAACAACCTCACTATGCACTGATAGGACCCCCACTTTGTAGAAAACATTGTTTTATGTCTGTCTTATGGTGCAATTATGATCTGGTGATATCCAGAGAAGCCATATGTAAAAGAGTAAACCTCTTGTCCTCCTACATTATCCAACGCTTCGTTTGTAAATGGGGTGGGAAAAGGGTCATGTAGGCATGCATCATTCAAATTCCTTAAGTGCACACAAATTCTAATTTCCCCTTTTTCCTTCTTCTCTTGAACTACCATGAGACTTACCCATTCATGCCTTTTGACAGGTTCAATTATCAGTTCTACTAGCATCTTGTCAAATTCTTGTTTTACCTTTTCCTTATATTTTGGGTTTATTCTATAAGGCATCTGCTTAACAGGATTTGTATCAAGCTTAAGAGGAATCCTCATAACTCCCAAATCCCCTAGAATGTCTTTCATATCTGAAAACTTATAAGGAAACAACTCCTGATATTCATGCAACAAGTCTGTTATCTCGCTGACAATGTCTTCATCCTAGTAATATCCTATGGTTGCATACATTGCTTCAGCTTTTGTCCCTATATTTACTTTCTTCATTTTTAGTGGCTAATTTATATCTGACATCTCTATTTCAGGGCCACTCACTTCACAATTTCCTTCTAACTCCTTGATATCGTTGTTACGAGGGTCTTTTTCCTCTTCCATAGTGAGATTATAACATTCTATCATGTCTCAGATATGCGCAGCCCAATCAGGTTGCCAGAAAACCAAAACTTCATTTTCAAAAATATTATTCTTAACTATACTTAGGGCTATATATATATGTGGACAATCATCTTCAAATATAAACGTCATCACAAATCCATCCACCAACTCCATCCAGTTAATAGTGTCATGTCAAAGTTCAGTCTCCAAATACCAGTTCCTTGGGATTGTCTCTAGTGTGTGTATAAAGCCATGCACCCATTCCTCTTGTGGAATGTCTTCCCAAGCTTCCATATAGAGATGTTTATGATCCCTTGGAACAATGACCATCATATTTATCCACAATATGTGTGTCTAGTAGACCTAATCTTACCCACATCAATCTCCTACATTGTTGCCAATTTGCGATATTATTCTTGTGAGCAACCCACCATCTGGCAGTAGTAGCTCTTAATTCTTGATTCAGAGCTAACAATATCTGATCTTCTGGTACCCATCTCTCATAATCCCTAAGGAACATATTTATATCACCCAATATTTCATACATAGGTAAATCACATACCTCGGTTGTCATGCAGTGCATTGCCTTGGTGATTCTTGCACATCGCCTAGTCGATACTTCATGCAATCTATTGTGCTAGTTCTCCAACTCCTCATCTGAATCTGAAGTGCAGGAACTATCTTGTTCCCAAGTCATCTTCCCATCTGTAGTAGGATTGATCTACTCCTCTTCCTTCATTGTGATCTGATAGATATGATCAACGTCATCTATGCCATATTCTTCTTTGACAGGCTCTGTATACCTCGCACCTTCTTATGGATCCAATGGAACAATAACTCTCATATTATTGCTTTTGAATATCATCTGCCTTTTCTTCAGATTAATGATAGCCATATTGGAAAATGCCCAATCCAATCCGAGCAGCATGGGGTAAGGATTACTATCATCCACAATCTCAATTACTTCAAAGTCAGTGGTAGTGCACACTCCGTCGATGTCCACTATGACATTAGACAACCTTCCTAGGGGTAAGATTTTTTGTTGATTTTCCATCTTGAACTGAATAGTAGACCATTCTAGCTTTGGCATCCCCATCAATTCCCAAGTCTATCTTGGGAATACGTTGGCATCAAACCCCAAATCTAAGATCACCTGGTCCATATCATACTCTCCAATTTGTGCTGTAAGCCTCATTTCTTTTCCTGTTCTCTTCTTTTGTCTATGCAGGGTATTCACCATAGGTATCTCGCTCTGCAGTACTTCCTTAGAAATGAAAGAATCTATCATCTTCTTTAGTCCCTCTACGACCTTTTGATTCCTTAATAGCTTCATACAGGTCTGCATAAAGGACTTCAAGATATTCAGATCCACCTCCTGTGTCAAAACAAGTACTATCTCACGGTTTTCATTCTGAGCTGGTTGCGTGATAGAGTTCAAGGCCCCATCATCCATAAAAATTCACCTCGCCTCCATGAATGCTTTCTCTTCCTTCAGAACACCAAATGATAAAGGTTTTTCAACAGTCTTCCTCACCCATGTGGCTTTAGCTTCCTTTTCCCATTGTCTTTATTGTTCTCGGTCATGTTTCTACTCCTTGTTATAATGTCGATGCACGATTGATCTTGTCTTGGTGTAGTGGTCATCATATGGACATTTTCTATAGGTTGTTGGACATTCTTCTATAACATGATCAAAATCCTTATGGTAATTACAGGTTGTCATCGGGTTCTGACAGTCTCTCGCAAAGTGTCTAGCCTATCCACGGTTGTAACATATAATCTAGCCATGACCTCGTCGAGCTCCTCATCCTTGACCTCATCCTCATCCTTGAAATCTTCCTTGAATAGCATGTTGGCCTTTCTCTTCATGTGTGTGTCCTTAGACTTGTAGTTTGTAACTATTAGTAGTGCACTCCATCATTAATTCATAACTTTGACAATTTTCTCACCTTAACAAATTTCGTACCACATACCCAGATTTATTGGATTAGGTCCTCCACTAACAATATAATCTTTGAATATTGGGCATTGATCCTTATAGTCACCTTCTGCTTTGCACTTTGTACACCAAACTTCTGATCTTTCTGGTCCAAATTCTTTACCTTTATTCAGATCCTATAATTTTAGGGTAAACATAGATAGATGATTTTGTATTTGTTGTAGTCCTGCATGAGTATCTCCAACCGACAAAGCTTCCAACTTCATAGAAATCTCTAATTTTTTAGCTTGCATCTCGATCTTCTGTTGTGTTAATGGAAACTAGATATGTGGCAATAACATGGCTATAAACCATTATTTGTGTTGTTGTGGGGATATATCGAAACTCACTTGACCCATCAATGCCTTGAATCTATGATCCAATTCCCACAAAGAATAAGTCACTGCTTGTTTGATTTATTTGAGCTTCGTGATACACTATGACTCTGATTTTGGCTTCTTAAACTCTATGACCAATTTTTTCTTGATCTCATTAATCGTAGCATTCAGGTTACTTGTGGAGAATTTCATATACTATCTTAGCACTCTTTCCTGCAATGATGTTATGAGTTGCGAATTATTCACATCATCATTATTAATTTGTCTCACTGTCCATACTACATTAGCTATGAGCCATAACTGGTCAGGGTCTTCTGATCCTTGTCCCCTAAAGATAGGAAACTTAATGTCATCATCCATTCTTCTTCTTCTCGATGGGCTAGGTGGAGGCGAAGTTGGAGGTGGAGGTGGGGGTGGAGGTGAGGATGGGGATGGGGTGTGAGGGGGGCGGATGGATGGGGGATCCCAAAGACGCCTTGATTCTTCTCAGCTCCTAAATTCGACGTGCCTTTAGGGTGGGTGGGGGTTGTAGGGTTACTTCTTTATTCTTCGCTCTCAAATCCTAATAGAGGGCTATAACTACTCTCTATAAATTTCTTCGGATCTATTCTATATAATTTTCCACTTCATGTAGCTTCTATTTCCGACTTATTTCTTCTTTGACCAAACATCAATCTAATTGCATCCGCATAATCCCATTTTCACATAATAACATCTTAATCCAAAGCTTCATAGAATTCAAGAACTTACCTCGTGGTCCTTTGAAGAATATTCATTCATCTTTGTTATAGGATACAGCCTTGTCAATTTCGAACTCACTAATGAATCCTCCCAAAATGCTACCAATCCAGAAATCAATAGCCCTTGAGATACAATTATCGATCCTCTTGAGTTGTTATATCAAATCAAGATGCCACTCCTTAGGTTCGTCGCCTTTGAAACAATCCTTATGTTCGGCCAACCTAGATTTCCACTCAAGCAATTCCATGTGGAACGAACCAAAGAAAATATCGTATCATTCTTAAAAAACATATCTCTTAACCAATCTTCAGTCAATAATCTAGGGTTTCTATTCTCTTTTCTTGTAAATCCCCTTTCTTTCTATTCAACCCACTCCTAGAGTTCTTTCTTCGACGGATGCCAAAACATATCCTTTAAGCAGATCCGGGTCCCAACAAAGGAACTGTTTATTTGCTTGAGGGGGCTTGACCTAGGTTTAGATTGTGTTGCGCACAAACAAAACCCTTAACTATTGGCCCTTTTGGTAATGACCTGCAAGAAGATCGTAGTCTCACCCGAAGCAGTTATGGGAGGTTGTAGAACTAGGGTTCCACAACAAAACGGATATCCACAAAGTGGTGCCGTGAAATCACTTCTATTATATATCAATCTTATAACTTCACATGCATAAGAAACTTCATGCAGATGATTAATATACAAAAACACATAAGCTTCAACATATAACAATATATCTTATAGTTCTTCGCATAATTCAACAAAAGCACACATGACCAGATACAAAACAATAGACAAATATCAAGTATAGAGGTTCAATACTCCACAAAACTTCTTCTTTATTAAACATATCTTTCAATTACATTAACTTCTCTAACTTGTGCACTTAGTTGTAGGCAATCTATGCACTTAGTTACAGACTCTTTAAGGTCTCTACGCACCTAGTTGTAGAGCCTTCTCCAAAACTATAGATTACAAAGATTCACCTATGATTCTATCATTTAGTTCTTCTTATTATTCGATTACAAAGTATTACATATCCTTTTATACAATTCATCTATACAAAAACCATGGTCCACATACCATGGATCCATAAAACAAGGACTACTACCCAATACCTGTTACAAAATAGGGGCTTTATCCCATCCCTAAGGCCCTAAAAGTCCACACGATGAATATTTCTTTGCCAGGTCCATATGGTCCGCTCCTTCTTTTGCAGGGTATTTTACCCAAAATTTGGACCAAGTTGGGCCTTGCGCAAAACAACAAATATTTCTTTTCACTACAGACTACAAAACTTTACATTTCTTTTTATCTTAGATAGATTGAACTATGATGCATAACAATCATGCCTTTGTTGATCTTCACTTCCAACTTAGTGCTTGTAATTGTAAATGAACATTGAACTGATCAGAAATGATATCAACGTATGAGAAGAAATATTTTTTATCACGATCATAGACTTGATCCTTCTTTATTAGACTTATCAAGGTTAAATAAAAGGGCAGAGCCATATTACTGATTGCTAGCTTCAATATTCCTTTTAACTCCATCTAACTAAGTAATCATCATATTTTACAATTATTAGGTTGCTTCCTTCAATGCCTTATGATGTATTTATTCCTTGACTCGATGGATTAATCACCTTACTTTAAGTTGGTCACTTCCCATAGTTTACAAGGAATACTTTTTCTAGTATGTCGAAGATTGTTTTAGGGTTACTCAACTTCTTAAAATGGACTTTCAATTTGAGATTTCAATACTTGAGAAAATGGTATGCTTCATCAAATAAATTGCAGGCTGAGATGATTCAAATATAATGATAATTGACTCTTATCAATTTGTTATTAGGTTGCATTAAGGTACTTCTATTGAGATGGATATTCTTTAGAAATAAAAAAATTTGATCCTTTTAATATTAAGACTCCTTGAGAATTTTTTGGACCTCCGATACAAGCTTCAGATTTATGAGGCCAAATTATTGGACTATCTGATATATTTCAGTATTCAACAAGTCTTGTGGCCTTCTTTGGTATATAGAGATTAAGAAACCTTTCGGCCTTTGGTTGAATTGATACTTTGTTATTAGATTCTTGACCTTGTTGAGAGAGGCATAACATATTCAGTTTAAAAATGCTATTTCGTTTACCTTTTCTAATGCTCATTTAGATTGTTTTAATGTTTTTATACCTTGAATTAAAATTGTACCCTTTTAAACTCTTTTGGGTGTTTCTTTGAAAGAGAAACTAGATCGGTTCCTCAAATTGTAAATATGACTTCTATCCTTTAAGATATTGTAACAATTATTCCTTTCTAGCTTGTAAGACACCTCCTAAGATCCTCAACCTTTCGGCGTGAGAATTTCTTTGATTTTAAAACTAAGACAAAATATTTCATGCAATTTGGACCTTCTAAGTTAGGGCTTCATTTACCATTAAAACATGGAGTAGGTCAAGTCTTCTTTTGAAAGATAAGGAAAATCCAACTTTTGATTCTTGAACTAGGGAAACTAGGGCTAGATGACAAATTAAGCCCTAGATGACTTCCTTTTCGGGGCCACTTTTTTACCATAGCTCTAAACCCATGTTGATTTATCTAGATATAACATACACTAGAGAAATTTTCTATCTTGTAACTACTTCCAATGATAAATTTACATCAAGTAGTAACACTTAGAAAATTTCAACCATTAATATTAGTAGAGAAATAGAGATCATAATTAAATAATGATACAAAAGACAAAAAAAATTTACCCTAGCAGTCTTTCCTTAGAAAGATCCTTTCAACAAGAGATAGATCAAAGTCTAATGATCCACTAACTAGTATAGATGGCAAGCTCAACCTCTTATGATGAAACCAAGTCATACCTCATGAATCTATCCACAAAGTAATCTCCAAGAACACGATCACATTCTAATATAGGTCTACTCCAAAGACATAAATTTGGCCTATATCTGGACCATAGAAATTTGGTCCTAACCACTGATATATGGCTGAAACACCATGGAGATTAAGAATATAATATCTGACTTTTCCATAGAGAAACACCACAAAGATTCATACTATAATCTCATATTTTCTCATAGAGAAACACCAAAAATATTTAGACTCTAATCTTGGAATTTTCCACAGAGAAACATCATAGAGATTTGAACTTCTATTCTTTCTTGAGCAAGGGCATACAAGTCACTTGTTATCCTTCTATACTTTAGCCTTCTTCACTCGTATTATTTGAATATTGCAGAGATGGATGTTTTTTTAGATGTTAGATCAAAGTGCCCCATGACAGAGGATGAATGTCTCCTTTATATAGCCATCACTCAGTTCAAATGGGTGCCATGAAGAGGTTGAGCTAACTTGAGAAATTAGAGGAGCCGACTTAGTTTCTTGTGGAGCAAAAAGTACGAATTAAAAATTAAAAATTCTCTTTTCTTGCAAGAATGAAAAACATGCTTCAAATAAGTTCTTTTGTCACAAATATAATTTATATTTTATTATTACAAGTATAAATTGTACATTTATGAAGACCGACCATAGCTTCATACTTCAACAACGAAGACCTTGAGGTTGGAGAGAGAGACTCTAGTGGCTAAGTGGGAGGCATTCAAAACCCTCTTAAATTCACAAATTTACCCTATTGAGTAAGTAGAGTACCAGTGGATCCGATGACACCACTTCAGGAAAAAATAGGGGAAACGTGTGTAGCATTACACTACAAAGTTAAAAAATATGGCTATAAAATTGGGTATCCCCCCAAAGAACCCATATGTACTCGTCAAGTACTCGAGGGGTCTACATAATTATCTACAAAGCAAGTTATGTTTTTCAAGCCCAAATTGGTGGATGAGGCTTGTGCACAAGCACACTACCTAGAGAACATAGGCTTGAAGAAAGGGAAATACTTCTTAATGAAAAATTATGACTATTCATAAGACACATAAATTCTCTACTAGAGAGCAATGGAATAGGAACAAAGAATAAATCGCAGTCACACAATTCAAGACACGTTTTTTTTACTTGTTTGCAAATTTTATTGATAGAAAAACTCACCAATAAATCTATTACAAAATAACTTTACCTCAATATAAACTTATAGATTTCTCTACTAGACCTAAGATTGAATAACCCTCCGATACTGTGGATCTCTACTACCCCCTACCAATCTATGCACACTCTTCCTCTCACAAGATCCACACACAAACTCATACTTCCTATTGCTTCATCTCACCAACTCATGCTCACCAAAACATTGATTAAACTTATTCCTTCCCTCCTTTTAAAGAAATTTGAATGGCTAATATTAATGGTTTTTATCATTAGGGAATGATTTTGTGATTGATCGAGTTAGCATGAGTTAATTGCTCATGCAACTCATCCTATTTCAAGTCAGCCACTTGAAACTCAATCACTTTTGTTTTTCCTCAATCAACTCATAGTAGAAAAGCAATAACTCGAATTTCAATTTTAACACATCAGTTAACTGCATCCTAACTCATCCTAATTCTTAGGGACTGATTCCTAAATTATAAGAACTCATCCTAATTTATAGGGAATCTCGTCATTATTAGGAAATCAAGTATGATAAATAAGAAACTCAAATTTGACTCCTTGAATTAAGGCACAAATCAATGAATCACTTTCTCGCTACTATTTTTAACAATCCCTCTTAGCAAGGAAGGTGTTCCTAGAAGAACCTCGTCGACCTAGATTTGTCTTCAACTCTACCAAGTTCTCCATTGCTATAACTGCTCCCTTTGAACTAGAATACTTACCCGCTTTCTTCTACAAAAACTAGTTTGAAGACTTGTTCTTTCCCACCATGCTCTACGAGTCCACAATCCACCACTATCAATGATCATAACTCCTTTTGTGTCACTAGAATTTGGCTCATTGATCTTCCCACTAGAAGGCCTCTTGCTCCACTAAGAATTCTGCTCATTGGGTCTTTTGAATATACTCTCTTATCACTGGTTTGGCCATCTGCAACCCATTGAACTAGGGCTCCACAACTCTTCCTCTTAATAGCTCATTAGTCCTACAATGATCATTGTACATGAGGACTTCAAGGACTACCCACTTGTCAATAGTTTGGCTACTCCAGAATGCTTCTCCTAGGGAAAACAAATATACCCTCTTAGCAGTGACACATCAACACTATTGTCACTCTCCTTAGGGCCTCCAAAACTACCCACACACACTCAACTCTTTGACTATTTTAAGGCTTGCAAATCAGCCACTAACAATCCACACACTTACTATTCTTACGTTGCTTCAACTCTAAAATTTGTGTGTTGGTCAATTCTTTTCACTTCTCTAATACCATGTATATTTTCCATGAATTTATTCTACTACTTAATGAATAGTTCTGAACATATTCATAAGGCACATAAATGATCTACTAGAGTGTGAAAGAATAGGAGCAGAAAATAGAAAATAGTCACATAATTCAAGACACAATTCTTTTTTTTACTAGGGAACCCAACTGGGAAAACCCTATTCTTGTTTGAGAATTGTATTGATAGAAAAACTAACCAATAGATCTCTTACAAAATAACTTTGTCTCAATAGAAAACAATTTGATTTCTTTGCTAGAACTAAGCTCAAAACACCTGCAAGATTGTTGATATTTTCTACCCTCTACCAATCTATGCACAAGCTTCTCTTGCACACTCTTCCTCTCACAAGCTCCATGAAGAAACTCGTGCTTCCTATTGCTTGGTCTTGACAACTCATGGTCACCAAAAAAGTGATTAAACTTGTGCCTTCGCTCCTTCTTTAAAGAAAATAGAATGGCTAAAATTAGTGAGTTTTCTAATTAAGGAATGATTTTGTGATTGATTGAGTTAGCATGACTTAAATACTCATGCAACTCATCCTTTTTCAACTCACCCACTTGGAACTCAATCACGTGTTTTTCCTGAATCAACTCACACTAGAAAATCAAGAACTCGACTTTCAATTTTAACAAATCAGTTAACTCCATCCTAACTCATCCTATTTTTCAAGGATTGATTCCTAAATGATATGAAATCATCCTAATTTATAGAGAATCTCATCATTTGTAGGAGATTGAGTATGCCAAAGAAGAAACTCAAATTTGCCTCCTTGAATTAAGGCACAAATCAGGGAATCACTTTCTCACAACTATTTTCAACACAATCAAGTGGATTGAAGTAGAAGGAGAAAAATTTTACTTCTATGGGGGAAAGAAAAAGTAGAAAGGGGGGTTGATAAAAATAAAATAGCCACAACATATCAGTTCAAAGATCCCAGCAACCGCTACAACATTGAGGACCATATAAAGAAGATGTCATAGAAGTTGCATCTAGAGCTTAACTCGAAGAACAAAAAGAAAGAAAATAAGAAGAATAATTTCATGGCCATTGATTCAAGAAACCAAGTTGAAATAAGCTCATACATGGATTATAAGATCATCTATACATCAATCCAAATGAGGTGAATCCGAGTAGCCTTTAACAACAAGAAGAGAAAGAAATGACCAAGCTCTTCCATATAGAGATATAGGTCAAGAAGACAAAGATTGATGTTCTTTTTGACTTAGGATCGTAGGGGAATGTCATTGCAGTAGAGCTGGTCAAGAAGTTAGGATTGGAAGTTCGTGATCATCCAATCCCATATCCATTCAAATGGGTAAATAAGGAAGTGGGTTTGGATGTAACAAAATAGTGAAAAATTATATTTTCTATTAGTGTTGATTTTATTAATGAAGTAGAACTAGATGTGGTTCCCCTTGATGTATGTGGAGTCATGTTTAAGAGTCCCTACATGTACATGTGAGATGCAGTATTCATGTGAAGATCCAAATAGTATCAACTTGTTGATGATGAAAATCGTTCACCATCAATGTTGTTATCATATGAAAATCTTACATTCATCTTTACGCACTAGAAGACACTCAAAGTTAGTGATAAACACATACAAAGGTTACATTTTAAGCTTAAAGCACCATCAAGACGAAAAATTAAAATCTTTCCTAAGGTTAGGTTAAAAAGGTGAACAACACAAGTGTACGACTACCATAAATTAATGATCACGCAATTATTTCTTCGATAGTTGTGCGATCACGAAAAAGTCCAATCAACACCTCAAGTTGGGAATGTGCTTGAGGAACACTCCAACTGTTGACATGATGGGCTAAAAATTTTGAGTCTTGAGCCCAAAGAAGCCTTAAAGGCAAGGAGGTGGTAGCTCTCATCTCATTTATGAGGTGAACAACCACATTTATCAGCCAAGGAGGGAAGGAGTGTCCAAAAAAATCTATAAATACAAGTTCATGGGGAGCCCCAAAAAATGAAGAAGTAGAGAGTGTGAGCTTGCAAGGAGGTTTGAGAAAGGGAAATCCTTGTTGAGGATTTTTGAGCACCATTGCTCAAAAAATTCTCTTCAAGTGTCTTTTATTCATCTATTGTAATTATTCTACCACCAATAGTAAATAAAGGGGACCCTTTTCCTAACCTTTGTTGATTTCTTTGCATCATTAAGTTTTTTTATGTATTATCTAGCATAGTTTTTAGTTTATGTTTATTCATGCATTATTTCCATTGCTTTCAATTCCTTGTTGTTGCTGGGAAAAGTGTCTACTCAGAACGCCCCTATCCCACTAAGGTGTGACAGTGCCTTAGCAACAAACAAGGAAAACTATTTTCGTATTCTTCTTTGAATTGTAAATGAAGAGGAATAGGATGAACTAACCTGTGTCTTGCGCTAGTCCTTTGATCCAATCTCTCTCCTCTTTGACAGCTTCCAGCTACTTGCTCCTTCACTTGCCTAGCTTCACCAAGTTCCTGCAAGATCACAGAAGAGGAAAACTACACAAAGACATGGATTTACATTCATAAATAGCTTAGGATCAGATTTAAGCTAAACATGTAAATATAACAAAACATCATTGATACACAAGCATGTAGGAGAAACTCAAATAGTTTTATTGATATAACAAGAAGATCCAGGAGGAGATACAACCAAGTGAGTCCCGATCCAGCATCAACCTCCCAGCAAAGGAATCCCTTCTTCACCTCCAACAAAGCATAAATCACCCAATGCATTGATATCAATCTCAAAACCAACAGCAATTCTCTGCAATGTACAAAATTCCAGCCTCCGGATCTCTGGGATGAGGGATCCATATATAGATGTATGAAAAGAGGATGAGTCAGCTTATGATTTTACTTGTGGCTTCTCTCTGTCAGTTCTTGCTTCCACTTGGAGACTGAGAGCCTCTTACTCATCCTTGGTCGAACTCAGTGAGGCAAGTGTCATTGGGGAAGATTCTGGAAGCTTCCATTGTCTGTCCACCTCACAGAATGACACTGCCATTTGTCATTTCCCGCTCAGCGCACCCTGGTAGTGCATTTAGGTGCATTGCAATGCACCTAGTTAGTGTACTGGGGTGCTATGCAACGCAGCTGGCTAGTGGAGCAGCTGAAATGATCCTGATTTGACTGATTCTGAGCAGTTTCTGGTGGAGAACTTCTGGGAGAAGCTGTAATTGGTTGACCTTGTTCCTTTAGGGGCAAGAACAACTCTTTTAGGGACTTAGAATCCCTTGGTTTATGGACATTTCATGCTTAGAGCTGTAAGGCACAAAAATGTCTATAACAGTTGCCCCCTAAAGTATGAGGCCGTTTATCGGGTGAAATGCTTTATTAGGAGGATCCAAAGTTCTTTCAATGCTAGGAGGAGACCTGTAATAAGATACAATACAATACATTATCTTCATACTGTTTTCATGATCTAGCTGAGGTGGGCATTCCCATGCTCAGCTTTATAAATTCATTTTTATGTACACAGGACAGACAATCGTCTGATGGTAGACTGATGATTTTGATGAAGTCATCATCCTTTTGGTAGGATGATTATCTGTGCTGCAATGCTGTACATGTCAATGTCTTTATTTTTCCTGAATATATATCGCAGCTCGGATGGATGAAACTAGATCCGGGGTCTTCAATCTCGTCCGATCTTCACTCGAAGTACAAGTCGATCCATGTGAAAAATGTTTTGAAGTCGAACATGGAAAGACATCGCTTGATTTCCAGTCAATGATGTAAACTGTTAACAAGCGCAAGAGGAATCACCGATAAGGATGATGACCCTCAAGGTACTGCAGTACAATTCACATGGTGTGAATAAAGGACTTGGCGTCGAACACCACGCAAAATCTTTCGGTCGAAGGTCCTTGATGTATACCTGTCGCCAGAAGTGAGAAACTTGCCATTGAGGCATGCAAGCTTCAAAGTACTGAATGGGGTGTTCCTAGATCAACTTTTTGGATAATGAGCTGATGTCGACAAGAAGCGATCCGTCAAAGGAGGGCCTTGATGAATCCCACATCAATGACACAAAATGGAGCAAATGATTTTGATGGAGGTGAAAACGATCTGATGATATATGGTTCAGGATGGCGGTCATGAAGGAATGAAGTATAATGTATGGTAGTGGATGGAACACGGGTGACTTCTCTGGATGACTTCTCTTGAACATTTCGGCGACACTTATGTGATGGATTGGTAGCATTTACCCCAAATGTGGATGGTATGGCGTGACCATGGTGATGTGACCGGTGAATGAAACAACCCAACCCGACTCAGGCACGGAGTGGAAGTGTCATGTTCAAGAGCGACCTGCTACCAATAAAGATTCTTTGAGTTTCTTCCCAATTTTTCCCCAATCATTGCTGACCAGTACCTCTTTATTTTTGTCAAGCTTGAGGAGGATAACATATGCTTGTTCTATAATTTTCCCTTCAGGCAAGCCCATCACTATGTTTTAACGAGCCTAGCGATAGTGAAACTCGTTCTCGTCTAAAGACAAGTTTGTCGCTATTAATCTTTTTAACGAGTCTAACGACAAAGATAACTCGGTCCTTTTCATATTTAGAGAGTCTGAAAAGGTACGTAAAGTTAACTCCAGAATTCCTTTTTCGTCATCTAATCCCTTAAGTCCGAAAAGGTATAAAACAATACAGAAGGCATGAATTTTCGATAGTTTTAATGAGCCGAACAACACAAGCGCTCGATCTTTTTGTGCAATAATCCTTCAGGTCCAAAAAGATTAAAATCTAGAGGAGGGATAGCACTTCCAGTCGCTTTAACGAGCTGGAAGGCCAAAACTCGGCAATCTTTTCATATTTTACGAGTCAGATGAAAAGAGCTTAAAGAAGACTCGTCTTTTGAGGAACGAGTGATAAAATGGGTAGCAGCTGATTCCAGGTAAGGTTTGGAATTTTCCAATCACGGAAGTGTTACAAGGATGGCTAGTGAAATCACTCTTCGCAGCTGTTCCTCAAAATGGGTAAAGAATCAAATGGAGGTGAATGATCGGCCAATGAAAAGTGGAGGTGACGGTGCAAACACGACCAAGGCTTTAATGGCTGATAATGTTACATTCACGGTGGTTATTTACTGGAGGATAGTTCATTTTTTAACGAGCTTAAACGCGGATTGAAACACTTGCTCCGTCTTATGTTTATTTTTTAACAAGCTTGAACTATGTGCTAAAACTGCTCGATAATCCAGTCATATGATAAGAATGTCTCATATAAAACAACAACATTTAGATTTTTGTCCCACATCCTTTCTTTATGCAAGTTAGGAAACGACTAATCCTACGAGTTTAAAGGGTTAGCCTACGGGTTTAAAGGGAGGACCTAAAAATTTAAAAAATAAATAGCCGCCCCTTGCTTGCATTCCAAAAGGTTTGCATGCCCCCAGGTATAAAATATGGTTTCATGGTTACCCCTCAATTTGCAGACAAAACATTTGTTCTATCAGGAAAGGTCTACCTCTTACAGGTTACCAAAGATTGCTCTATTCGCGGTGCAAATAAAACATTTCCTCGGCGATGTCTACCGAGATAAAGAAAGGTGAGCAACAACGAGCACCACTCACATAACTTTGACAAGAGAATCTTTTTCTAGAATAAACCCTCTTCCATTGACAGACGGGGTACAGACTAGTCATATTCTCTCGCGGAAACCTACCCTATACCTGAAGTTTTCCTGCCGAAGAAGACCAGGACGCATGCCCCTTGGGTTTCAGTCATATCCCTCCGAATTACTCACGCTCATCGGGAGGACGGACTGGGGGTTGAGACATTTCTTGCGTGAAGAGACCATTTAGGGATGGTATATGACTATTTGCTATGCGTGATCCGAGAAATGAAAGCTGGTCTACGAGCATGACCACTCTTCCTTCGTGCGGAAAACACATTACTCTAAAGAGTGAGGAGACGATGGCTCCCATGCAATAAATATAGTCTTGCCCAAGGAGTAGATTGTAATCTAAGGGTCCTTGGACTACCATTACGTTCATTTGAACTGTCTTCCCTCTCAATGTTATGGGCACATTGGGAAGGATCCCTAAAGGCCGACTGGTTCCTTTATCAAAGCCTGTCAGATTTCTCATCTCAGGCAAAAGCGATGGCGAACCGAGCACTTTCCAAGCAGTAGAGGAAAGGATACTCATAGAAGCCCCCTCATCTATGATGGTACCAGCCATGACCATTCTATATATTTGGACGATAATTCTGAATGGTATGGTTGCTGGTAAACGAGGTCTGCCTAGTTGATTCCAGTCGAAGGAGACAACTAGGTTGCTTGGAGGTGGGACCGAGTAGACAGCCGGGTACAGCTCTAACGAACTTCCTTCCTGCGGTAAAGGAATGGGTAGGTTGCCCCCGTGTTCGTCGGAGCCTATGTTGATGAAGAGAATTTGGACAGTGTCATCCTTGTTCTCTCCCGTGACGGTATCATCTGAGGATAAAACCTCTGAAGGCAAGACCGGGTCAACTGCCGTCTCGACCTTTTGACTTTCGTCTGGTATGGATTCAGATGGTTTATCTTCAATGATAGGTGCTTTAGCCGACCACTTGAGCGGGCCAGCTGGATTCTCAACTAGTGACGGACTCGGCAAGAGTTTTTTATATCCAGGAGGAAGTCACAACAGTGAAACCGAACGATCTTCCAAAACTCTTTTAGCCTCGTCTAAGAAGGGACAACGGTGGATGGCGTGATCGCCTTCACACAATTTACAGGGAGATCTAGCTCTCCCTTTTTGTCTTGGGGCTTCACTTTCACTAGTTGATGGTGTTCTGTCAACATGGCCATCAGAGGTTGACGACACCGGATTGTGCAAACGGGGAGACCAGTCCCTTAGTATCCGAGGGATGCAAGGACAATCTCTGTGAAAGTGGTCTCCCTTGCAAATGACACATGGCGATTTAGGCCTGGTCAGTGTAGTGTGTGGATTTTCGTTAGACGACACTCGTTTGCCCCCATTCGCTTTTGGCTCCTTCTCCTTCTTCTCTTTCTTCTTCTTTTCCTTCTTCTCCTTAGGAACTTGACTTTTGGCTTTGCCAGCCCCATCAAGCGAAGAAGGAGGAGAGGAAGAATTAGAGGAAGTAGAAGGTTGGTGGGTAACTCTGGACTGGTCTAACTGCTGATTCGATTGTTCAGGAATAGCGGTGCTCTGAACGACATTGGTTGAGAAGAGTCATACTGGCAAGCCAATTGTCAGTCCTGGAAGCGACAATGTGGCCATATGGGGTGCACCAACATCTCCCCAAGAGGAGAAGGGACTAGGATTTCCACCAATGGGAATTCCTTGGTTGGTAGACTCCATTTTCTCAACCTAAGATCAACGTAGGAAAAGGGTGACGAATATTCCGTTTAAAATAAATTTTTAGACGCTTTAGACACAACTTATTTTTTCAATTTTAAAGAGTCGAGAAAAAACAAAAGATGACTCTAGTCTCCTTCGATTTTTAATGAGCCTGAAGTGACAAGTGCTCAGATGGACCTTTTCCGTTAAGGAGTCTGAAAAGGAACGAAAGGGACTGCTCTGGAGATCTAGGTAGAGGGTGTACCAAACCAATCACAAAACTGCAGAATACGTTTTACGGTACGGCAGTCAATCTTCCTGAATGCTGTGTTCAGTTCATTGCGATCAGTAGGGCGGCCGACATAGCTTCCTATGGATAAAAGGTTTTAAGCCTATAGGGGTCTCCCAATATATAGTCGACGGTACGTGGGAGCACAAATCCATACTGGCACTTATCGTCTCACAGTGGAGGAATCACCCAACCATCAGTGAGGACAACAGTTACCAGGCTTTACGACGCCGGAACACGTCTCTAGCCTAGACCTCTATGTTGTGCGTTAAGTTCCAAAGCGTTGTTAGATTCATTCAATTTATTTTAAGTTGATCTTTCTTATGAAGTTTGCCTTTTGGGTTCACCACGAGATGTAGATGTAATTCCTAAATGCAATCTAAAGATGATAAGCAAGCTTTTATCTCTTTTCAGCAATGAAAATCCTAGCTACAAGGGGAAAAGAAAGACACAATCTTTTCTCAAAGAGCAAAGAGCACACTGTAAATGCACTTTTCCTAAATCAAGCCATACAAACTATCAATATGCAAATGCACATATGCATGTATTTGTTTTCACTTTCTTAATATTGATGCCTAAAAAGAAAGTTGATGTACAAATCTGAATTTGCTTTCAAGTAAAAAACACAAACAAGCTTCTTTTCGAAATCAAAAAGGTAGAGAAGATTACGACACTCTATGATTTTGAAATAAACACTCGTTTCAACACTAGAAAGTGACAAATTCAAACCAAAGGTAAAAGTAAAAGTATAATCAACTGTCAACAACAAACAACCTTCTCGTAAGATCAAAATCGACACTTACGATAGATCTAAATCCAAGGACGATAGTATGACTATTCTACTCTTTCAATGGAAAACTGTAAATGATGTAACAAACACACAAAGAACATCTACAGTCTTTTTGTACAAAGGAGGCGGAATTAAGGCAAACAAAAGGAGTTTTCAGACAGGTACACACACTGATCATAGGCTGCAAAAATCAGAGACAAAACTGGACAAAATGAAGCAAAGAACCTCAGCTGCATAGGGCAAAGGCTGATCAGCACACCTGTTGCACAGAGAAACCGAATTGTAGCACAGGTAGCCCTCTCGGGACCTGCGTTGAAATGCAGAACCTCTTCACAGAGCCTGTCTGTGGCAGAAACGAGACTTCTATCCGGGTTCTGGGTCATGGTTTGCAGTTTAATCTATGGTTTTTGGCCGAGTAAAAGCAATCAGTAAGGTACAATCAGAGGGATGATTTAAAGGAGAAGTAAGAGCTATCACAAAGGGTAATCAGATCATTTGTGAATCAGTTGTTCAAATCATAAACAAATCCAATGAGTGGATTGAAGTAGAAGGTGTCTACTTTGCATTTGATAATGGCAAATGCAGTTCGATTGCTACTTCTATGTTTATGAAACAAACAACAAGAGAAACACAAACAAACTAACTAGACACGCTCCCTAGTGGAGTCGCCATTTTGTTGTTGGGAAAATTGTCTACTCAGAACGCCCCTATCCCACTAAGGTGTGACAGTGCCTTAGCAACAAACAAGGAAAACTATTTTCGTATTCTTCTTTATGAATTGTAAATGAAGAGGAATAGGATGAACTAACCCGTGTCTTGCGCTAGTCCTTTGATCCAATCTCTCTCCTCTTTGACAGCTTCCAGCTACTTGCTCCTTCACTTTCCCAGCTTCACCAAGTTCCTGCAAGATCACAGAAGAGGAAAACTACACAAAGACATGGATTTACATTCATAAATAGCTTAGGATCAGATTTAAGCTAAACATGCAAATATAACAAAACATCATTGATACACAAGCATGTAGGAGAAACTCAAATAGTTTTATTGATATAACAAGAAGATCCAGGAGGAGATACAACCAAGTGAGTCCCGATCCAGCATCAACCTCCCAGCAAAGGAATCTCTTCTTCACCTCCAACAAAGCATAAATCACCCAATGCACTGATCTCAATCTCAAAACCAACAGCAATTCTCTGCAATGTACAAAATTCCAGCCTCCAGATCTCTGGGATGAGGGATCCATATATAGATGTATGCAAAGAGGATGAGTCGGCTTATGATTTGACTTGTGGCTTCTCTCTGTCAGTTCTTGCTTCCACTTGGAGACTAAGAGCCTCTTACTCATCCTTGGTCGAACTCAGTGAGGCAAGTGTCATTGGGGAAGATTCTGGAAGCTTCCATTGTCTGTCCACCTCGCGAAATGACACTGCCATTGTCATTTCCCGCTCAGCGCACCCTGGTAGTGCATTTAGGTGCGTTGCAACGCACCTAGTTAGTGTACTGGGGTGCTATGCAACGCAGCTGGCTAGTGGAGCAGCTGAAATGATCCTGATTTGATTGATTCTAAGTAGTTTCTGGTGGAGAACTTCTGGGAGAAGCTGTAATTGGTTGACCTTGTTCCTTTAGGGGCAGGAACAACTCTTTTAGGGACTTAGGATCCCTTGGTTTATGGACATTTCATGCTTAGAGCTGTAAGGCACAAAAATGTCTATAACACTTGTTTATCCATGTTTGTCCACTAACAACATCCAATTACTTGTATGATCCTTGTAGGTAACAACCAATTCCAAGTAAGGTATTTTTGGTACTCATAAGAGACAAACACACCATTACAAGATATCGACTTACTCCACTATGCCTTTGTTAGTTCTATGGAATTTTCGCAGGCCCCCTTGGACCTTTCTTCTAGCCTAGAAATATCTCTTTTTAAATTTTCTCAGTACCTTTCTCTTTGCATTTTCACTCCACTATGCCTTTGTCAGTTTTCTGGATTTTTCGCAGTGCCCCTTCGACCTATTTTCTAGCCCAAAAATATCTCTTTTTAATTTTTCACACTGGTCACATGACTTTTATCATAGACAGATCCATGGTTCGCACATCTGTGCAGAAAATAACCTATGTGGGTTACAAGAACTCAAAAAGTCATTGTAATTCTTCTTTCTTGAGTGTTAGGAATCCTTTAGTGAAATGCCTTCACTTCTGCAAAATTTTTATAGTTAGATAGATTGTTTAATTGCTTTACTAACCACTATTAGTAGGGTAATTACTTAATCTTTCCTTTCAAATTTTGCAATCCAAACATAGCTTAGTTAGAGGAAGAGTAAGTGGCTTTACCCAGCTATCTTCTCAACTTGTTTTGCTATTTTTTCACAAGTCAGAGAACTTAGGAGGAGAGTAAGTGGCCCAAAATCCACATATATTTTTAACTAGCCAAAGAATTTTTACTTCATTAGTATTGTGACTAGGACCAAGTGTTATTAAATAAATGGAGTATCCCCTACTTCCCTTGCATCTTTTAGATGATGCTCAGTTTGCATCTGAAATATTTCTTAACGCACTTTGTTTTTCCATCTCTAGGCACACATAGTGTATTAGGAAGGAAGGAAGTGGCCCACTATCCACATATTATTACTTTTCATGCAAGGAAAAAGCACAAATTAGTTTAAGTAGGGGATTTTGTAAAGGATCATCGCATATCCACATATTTACACACTTTGTATGCTCACTTTGTCACTTCAACACACATTGCAATTTACACACTAAACTACTCTAAACTGTGTTACAAAGGGCATCCAGTTTCAAGAGATTTTGTACTTAGTTTATTTTAGCTTACATTTTCACACCATAAGTGAAGTAAAACTCCCTAAAAGCAACCATAACCTTGAACACATTAAATTCCCCACAAGGGCTATAAAATAATTTATAGTTTAGGTTAGGACCATTTGGGTTAGGCATCCAATAAGCCACCATGGTCATATTACATTTTGAAACATAGAAGTTGTATTTTAGGGTGCTTCAAATCCTTCATCATCCCACGGAAAAAACTACCCAAGCACATCAGAAACCCAATTGAGAGGGGGTTCGACTTAGGTGAATGTGTGTACGGTACTATGCAGGGCTACTCGATGTATATAGTGCTTGATACTGATGACTAACTGTTATAGACATTTTTGTGCCTTACAGCATGAAGCATGAAATGTCCATAATCAAAGGGATCCAAAGTCCCTAAACATGTTGTTCTTACCCCTAGAGGAACAAGGTCAGCAAACCACAGCACTTCAAATCAGTTCTCCACCTGAAAACGCTCAAAAACAAGGCAATTCTGGATCATGTCAACTGCTACACTGGCTACCTGCACTGAATGTCAACTGCTACACTGGCTACCTGCACTGAATGTCAACTGCTACACTGGCTACCTGCGCTGAATGTCAACTCCAACACTAGCTACCTGCGCTGAACGTGTTTGGACAAGTGGCAGGCTCATTTCTCAAGGTGTCAATGCCCAGGAAGCTTCCAAAATGACACTTGGATTAGGGAATTCGCCCAGTGATGAGTAAGAGGTTCTTAAACTCCAAGTGGAAGCAAGGATCTCCAAGTGGACTCAAGAACTGAAGTATAACTGAAGTGGGAGAGGACACTAGTCAGCTTGAAGCCAGCCTCAAGCTGACTCATCCTTTCTCCAAATCTCCTATATATAGAGCTCTCTCATGAGGTCTAGGGAGGCTGGAATTTTGTGCAAAGCAAGGAAGTGCTGTTGGTTTACAGTTAGAGCTATTGGGTGATTGCTTTTATAGAGGGGAAGAGGAGATTTCTTGCTGCTGGGGAGGTGCTGCTGGATTGGAGCCATTTATGGTTGTAACCTTCTCAGAACCTTTTTCTTCTATCAATAAAGCTTTGATGTTCTCCTATATACTTGTATTGCAATGATGTATTGTTTTTATCTGTATATTTGATTCATCCTAATCCATGCATCAGTTATGAGTACATGTTTCTTGTAGTTTCCCTCTCTTGTTTTTGCAGGATCTTTGTGTAGCTGGGCCGGCAAAGGGAGCAAGGAGCTGGGAACAAGAGGCAAAGATAGAAGACAAGATCGACAAAAGCGAAAGGCATCGGTTGGTCAATCTTTTCTTCTTTCTCTGTACTTTCATAAAGGAAAAATATCAAAGCTTTACTTTCAGTTGTTGCTAAGGAACTATCACCCTTAGAGTAGGGATAGGGTCATTCCGAGTCGGATACTTTTCCCCACAACAAACTGGCGACTCCGCTGGGGATCTAGTATCTTGTTGGTTTATTGTGTTTCTTGCTATTCATCTCATAAACAAGGAGAGCACCAAATCGAACTGCAATTGAGTCCTTCAATTGCAAAGTAGAGGGCAGCTGCTCTGGCTCAGTTTCTGAGCAAGTTTATGATTTGAAGAGCTGATCCACAAGGAATCTTGTGCTCTTTGTGATAGCTTTTCATCCTCTTGATCATCCCTTAGATTGTACTTGACCTATAGCTTTTTATTTCAGCAAAAACAGTGAATTTTTGAGCTTTTTATGACCCGGAAACCCTTGTAAACGCAACTCTCGTGTCTCAGTGCAGGCTGCCAAAGGCAGTCTGCATTTCAGCGCAGGTACTCCCTTCGGGAACTGCGCTGAAAGTCAGTTTGACAGACCAGAGCCTGCGCTGGACCAGTTAGCCAGTGTCTTGCTGAGGTTTCCTACTGAGTCTTGGCCCTGTTTTCACTGTTGTTTTGCTGCTGATTGCTTGTCATTTGTACTTGCTGTAAACCAACTTTCCTTGACATTATTCTGCCTCAGTTGTGTGATGAAACTGTGATTGTTCTTTCAGTATTTCTTGTTTCAGTTACAGTTTCCCATTGTGAAAAGCAAACCAGTATAGCTGTGGCCTCTTAGATCTTGAACTGTAAAAGTGTCGTCGTGATCTTAAGAGCTAGTTTTATTACTGTTCATGGCTGTTTGAGTTTGTTTGTTTTTCATTTTATGGTTTGAATTCATACATTTTTAGTGTCGAAACAAGTACCTGTAAGGCGTCTTTTGATTTTAGACAAAACTTGTTTGTTTACGCTTCAAATTGAATTCGAAAATTATACGACAGTTTCCTTTTGTCTTACATCAACATTAAGGGAAAAGAAAAGAAATACATGCATCTTGCATTTGCATTTTTGATAAGTTTGCGTGATTGATCTAGGAGAAAGTGCATTAGTTTGTGCTTTGTGCTCTGTGTGGAAAGATAATGTTTTTCTCTCCCCTCAAGTAGTTAGGATTTTCAAAGCTAAAAAGATTGTAAAGCTTGCTTATCATTTTAGCTGCATTTAGGAATTTGTACCAATACATCTCGTGGTGATCTTGAAAGACAAACTGCTAAACAAGATCAACTTAAAATATATTGAATGAATCTAAAAACGCTTTGTAACATAACGCTCACAATAGAGGTCTAGGTAGAGACGTGTTCCAGCGTCGTTAAACGTAGTGACTGTCGATCTCTACGAAGGTGGGTGATTCCTCCTGAGGGACGATAGCACTAATACGGACTTGTGCTCCCGCGTACCGTCGCGTATATTGGGAGACCCCTATAGGCATTTATCCTTTATCCTTAGGAAGCCGTGTCGGCCGCCCTACTGATCGCGATGCAGTGAACACAGCATTCACGAAGATCGACCACCCGTACCGTAAAACGTATTCTGTGGTTTCGCGAAAGGTTTGGCACACCCTCTGCCTAGATCTCCAGAGCAGTTTCTTTTGGCCTTTTTCAAACTCTATAACTGAAAAAGTCCAATCGAGCATTTGTCACTTCGGGCTCGTTAATACATCGAAGGCGACTAGAGTCATCTTTAGCTTTTTCTCGACTCTTAAAACATGAAAAAGCAAAGTTGTGTCTAAAAGCGTCTAATAAAATTCATTCAATACGGAAACATAATTCCCCTTTTTGTATTTTAGTTGATCGAGTAATCCGCAACCGTGGAGGAAAGTCAATTAGAACTCCGTCGTTCGAGGAGACTCGCGAGTCAACCGTCTTTGTCTCCGGAATCGAGAGTAGTACGGACGAAGCAAACTCGCTTGACCGGGTCAAAATCTCCCATTAAAGTTAGAACAACAGTTCCAACTACATCTGAGATTCTGGTCACTCCTAATATTTCTGGAATCCCTGCCTCTATTGAAGAAGTTCAACAGCGACAGAGGGACAGTTGTACTGATCCTAGTCTGAGAACAAGTACTTGCATAACTGAACCAGTTCCATCTGAAACCGGTCCACAGAGTCTTGTTGCTCAAACAACTGTCGCTGTCGAAGCAACCCCTTCTTCGGCACCAGAAATCTTTTACGGACCTGACGGTCTTCCTCTTCCTCCTGGTCTGATTGCAATAGAGGAAATCGTAGAGGACCAGCAAGCAAATACTCCAACTCATTTTGGAGTAGGCATCACTCTTTTTCCTTCTGCATCAGAAGTTTGTCCATCGCCAGTGGAAGTTCCTGTAGAATCGTTAGGCAGTTTATTGGATAGACTTAAAATGTCTGAGCAACCGTCGACATCTAGGACTGTGCCAAATGACACAGCGACAGCAGAAGCTCCTGTTGTCACTCCGACGATGTTTGCCGGCATACCAGCTGTCCCGACTAGCTCTCAACAGCTAGAAGGAGTCCACCCAGGGACTATTATGACAACTTGGTCTGTTCCAGTTTGTTCTTCCGGTATAATACCCGGTAATTCTTATGTTGAAACTAGACAAATTGATCCCTTTGGAAATCAGTTTGGACCATCCAGTCCTCAAAGGCAATCTATACCCTTGAGCTCCGGATTGTTACCGTATGGGGGGCAATATGCCCTTTCACTTCCCCCTCCGGGAGGATACCCATACGGCAGTTTTCAACCGCATTCAGGTTTGACTGAAGTTACGACGAGTGGTTGGGTGCCTATGTTGCCCCAACAACCGAGAGTTGTATATTCCATGCAACAATGTGTACCTATGTCTAGCATCCCGACGACGCCAGCAATTGTAACCGTGTCGCAAGTTCAATCGATGCCTGTTGTATGTCAACCCCAAGTTGTAATGCAACAGCCCCTTGACCCTGCAACACAACCACAATCGCCAACTGTCGGGACGACACAGATACAAACGGGAACCATAACCCCGCATCTTGGTCCGTCGGTTAGTATCGCACAACAAAACATGGCTTCGCAGCCATGGATGATGCAATACCAACAACCTCAGTTTCAACAGGTGTACCAGGGATCTGAGCGACAGATCTTTGCAAATAGTGGGCAACCCTATATTCAGAACGGGTTAAATCAACCACTTTACAGTGGCCAAGCCCACCAGCCATATCAGTCCTATCAACATCAGTTGCATTATGCTGGTATGCAAAGGCCTACTGCTCAGGCGATTCCATCGTATCCTGGGTACGCCTCGCCAAACCTAAATCAGCAGTTGCCATTCGTGGCGACTCTAGAATTACCAGATTTACATCGATTGACGAATGATCCAATCGCCTATGCCCATTGGTGGCCAGCGATTCCTCACAAACTTCCTTCGGACATTCCTAAATTCAATGGAAATTCTGGCGAAGACCCGTCGAATCATGTGATGACTTTCCATCTGTGGTGTTCGTCGAATACCTTGAATGATGATTCGATAAGGCTTCGCCTTTTCTAGAGGACATTGACTGGTCCGGCGGCTAAATGGTATATTGAATTACCTAGAGCCTCTTTCGACAATTTTAGTTCCCTAGCCACGACTTTCTTAACACACTTTCAGTTACCTATAAGGTACGAAACTGGAACCGAGATCTTAACCAATTTCAAGCAGACAACGGCCACACATATATCAGATCATATACATGAGTGGCGTCGTCGTCGCAGAATGGTAAAGACTTATGTTCCAGATCAGCTTTTAGCTGAGTGGTTTATAAAGTCGCTTCTTCCTGCTATAACAGAAGATGTGGCCAAGGGAGGCGTCGTAACAGAGGAGCAAGTTATTGCTCGTGCCCAGTATTTAGACTTAGTATATACTCAGTCTGGCACGCTCTATGACAAGATACCTGACGCCCCTAGACCGGAATTTTCAATTCCTCCCCCTCCTGGATCAAATAGTGACTCTCATGCCGGCGATGGTGTGATTGGCACTGCAAATGCAAAGTCAACACGGGATTCGTCTAAGAAAACCCGTAAGACTTCGAATCAAAATGCAAATGAAGAACTTCTTGCCTCGGAAGTAAGTGCCGTGTCGGACGACAAGGGCAAACAACTGAAGCAACCAGGAGACAAGAAGAAAAAGAAAGGGAGAAAAGGGAAACCCCCTTCGGGGTGTCATATATGCGATGAGGATCATTGGACAGCAGATTGTCCATGCAAAGCTGAGCTTAAAAGATTCTTTAAGAGTCCGAAAACCTCAGCTGTGTTGATTGATCCGTTTCCTAATCCTGGTCAAAATCTGGTTGCTAATCAAAATGCTTCCCGATCCCAAGTGCTTATGTTGTCTACCTCAAAGCAGCAGAATAATGCTTTGACAAGGAATAAAGATTACGGGAATCCATGGCTGTCAAATAACAAGGCTAATGAACAACCTAGTAGTTCGACGACAGCTTTGACCAAAGTTGTGCCACCCATCATTCCTGAACCAATGGTAAAGTTGCCAAAGGGAGTAGTACACAAATCGACATTTAATCCTCGTGCCAAAATAACACAGAATTATAATATAATAGAGGACCTGGCCCAATCGTCGTCCGCTATGTCGACACTTGAGGTACCGCAAAATTGCCCCTCCCAAGAGCAAACTTTATTATCAGCAATAGGTGGGATTGGCCCAATGGATTCCAATCTTGTGGCCTTTGATCATAAAGGATATGACCCTAAGTTACCAGCTCAACTAGCTTTCCTTATTCAAGTGAAAGCCCTCAACAAAACTGTTCATCGAACAATTATTGATGAGGGGGCATCTACATGTCTTATGTCGATGAGTTGCTGGAAAAATTTAGGCTCACCACCCTTGTCGAAATCGTCAACGACCTTAAAAGCATTTGATGGACGATCATACACTCCCTACGGGATTTTAAGTAACTTGCAAGTTGAACTGGGGGGCAAAACAGTAGAAGTCAATGTTGAAGTAATTGATGGAAACCTCGATTACAACATCCTACTAGGAAGGCCCTGGATATATGCCATGGCCGCAGTTGTGTCGACCTACTTCAGGAAGATTGCATTTCCCTTTCAAGGAGGAATTACAGTCGTCGACCAACAAACTTTCCTCCCCGACAGTTCACAAGTTACGGGAAGCATTCCAATGATCCATGGAAGCAATCATTCGCTTCAAAATATTGGAGTAGGTCTCCTAAAAGACCCTGCCTTAATGGGTACTTTTGCCCTACCGCGTGCAAGAAATCTGGCAGAAGTGGCCATAGTGGAAACCTACAATATGAAATCTTCTATATCTAATGGATTCAGAAGATTCCTAAACATTTTGTCAGCATGGATCATCGCCCTAATGGAAATACTGTAAATACAGTGGGCACTGAGGACGGTTCTTATCTCGTGTCAACCTCGTTAAAAAATGAAACAAGGAGTCGAGGATAGTTCCTATCTCATGTCAACCTCCTTAAAAAATGAAACAAATCCCCTTTCCAAATCTCAAAGGTAAACCTTCATTCCAACCACCGAGTTGAATGCAATGAAGCTTGGGGGGCATGCACCTCGATTTTCATTATTATGCTGGGGGCATGCAAACTTATCATCGAGCAGTTTTAGCACATAGTTCATGCTCGTTAAGAAATAAACGCAAGATCCGAGCAGTTTTAACGCGGTCTTCATGCTCGTTAAAAAATAAATAAAAGCAGTGAGCAATGTTCCCTCCAGAGTTTAAGCTCATTTTTATCTAAAAAAAGAACCTATCCCGGTAAATAACCATTGCGATCGTAAATTTATCAGCCTTAAAAGCCTTGGTCGTGTTTTCATCCATCACCTCCACCGTCATTTGGCCAGTCGTTCACCCACATATGATTGTTTACCCATTTTGAGGAACAACTGCAAAGAGTGATTTCACCTAGCCATCCTTGTGACACTACCGTGATTGGAAAATTCCAATTTGTACCTGGAATCAGTTGCTATCCCTGTTTATCACTCGTTCCTCAAAAGACGAGTCATCTTTGAGCTCTTTTCTGACTCGTAAAATATGAAAAGTTTGCCGAGTTCTGGCCTTCCAGCTCGTTAAAGGGACCGGAAGAGCTATCCCTCTTTTAGACTTTAATCTTTTTGGACCTGAGGGATTATTACACAAAAAGATCGAGCGCTTGTCTTGTTCGGCTCGTTAAAAGTACCGAACACCCATCCCTTCTGTATTGTTTTATACTTTTTCCACCGTCATTTGGCCGGTTGTTCACCCCCATATGATTGTTTACCCATTTTGAGGAACAGCTGCGAAGAGTGATTTCACCTAGCCATCCTTGTGACACTACCGTGATTGGAAAATTCCAATTTGTACCTGGAATCAGTTGCTATCCCTGTTTATCACTCGTTCCTCAAAAGACGAGTCATCTTTGAGCTCTTTTCTGACTCGTAAAATATGAAAAGTTTGCCGAGTTCTGGCCTTCCAGCTCGTTAAAGGACCGGAAGAGCTATCCCTCTTTTAGACTTTAATCTTTTTGGACCTGAGGGATTATTACACAAAAAGATCGAGCGCTTGTCTTGTTCGGCTCGTTAAAAGTACCGAACACCCATCCCTTCTGTATTGTTTTATACTTTTTCCATCGTCATTTGGCCGGTCGTTCACCCCCATATGATTGTTTACCCATTTTGAGGAACAGCTGCGAAGAGTGATTTCACCTAGCCATCCTTGTGACACTACCGTGATTGGAAAATTCCAATTTGTACCTGGAATCAGTTGCTATCCCTGTTTATCACTCGTTCCTCAAAAGACGAGTCATCTTTGAGCTCTTTTCTGACTCGTAAAATATGAAAAGTTTGCCGAGTTCTGGCCTTCCAGCTCGTTAAAGGGACCGGAAGAGCTATCCCTCTTTTAGACTTTAATCTTTTTGGACCTGAGGGATTATTACACAAAAAGATCGAGCGCTTGTCTTGTTCGGCTCGTTAAAAGTACCGAACACCCATCCCTTCTGTATTGTTTTATACTTTTTCGGACTTAAGGGATTAGATGACGAAAAAGGAATTATGGAGTTAACTTTCTGTACCTTTTCAGACTCTCTAAAAATGAAAAGGACCGAGTTTTCCTTGTCGTTAGACTCGTTAAAATGATTAAATAGCGACAAACTTGTCTTTAGACGAGAACGAGTTTCCCTATCGCTAAGCTCGTTAAATCATAGCGATGGGCTTGCCCGAAGGGTAGGTTATAGAACAAGCATATGTTATCCTCCTCAAGCTTGACAAAAATAAAGAGGTACTGGTCAGAAATGACTGGGGAAAAATTGGGAGAACATCAAAGCTTAATGGTAGCAAGTCGCTCTTGAACATGACACTTTTCCTCCGTACCACATCGGGTTGGGTTGTTTCATTCACCGGTCTCATCGCCATGGTCTTCGCCAAACCATCCACATTTTGGGGTAATGCTACCGATCCATCGCATTAGTGTCGTTATATGTTCAAGAGAGGTCATTCTGAAAGTGTCAACTGTGTCCCATCCACTGCCATACATTATCCTTCATCCATTCATGATCGCCACCCTGAATCATATGTCACAGTTTGTTTTCACCTCCACTAAAATCATTAGCTCCGTTCCGTGTCATTGATGTGGGATTCATTAAGGCCCTCCTTTGACGGATCGCTTCTTGTCGACTTCAGCTCATTATCCAAGAAGTTGATCTAGGAACAACCCCATCAGTACTTTGAAGCTTGCATGCCTCAATGGCAAGTTTCTCACTTCCGGCGACAGGTATACATCAATGACCTTCGACCAGAAGATTTTGCGTGGCGTTCGACGCCAAGTCCTTTATTCACGCCACGTGAATTGTACTGCAGTACCTTGAGGGTCATTATCATTATCGGTGATTCCTCTCGCGCTTGTTAACGGTTTTCATCATTGACCGGTAATCAAGCGATGTCTTTCCATGTTCGACTTCAGTGCAATTCTCACATGGATCGACTTGTACTTAGAGTGAAGATCGAGCGAGTTTGAAGACCCCGGATCTAGTTTCATCCATCCGGGCTGCGAAATATATTCAGGAAATATAAAAACATTTGTCATGTACATCATTGCAGCAGATGATCATCCTATTCAAAGGATGATAATTTCAGCAGAGAATTATCAGTCTACCATCAGACGATCGTCTGTTCTATGTACCAAAATGTATTTATAAAGCTGAGCATGGGAATGCCCGCCTCAGCTAGATCATGAAAACAGAATGAAAAATAATGTATTGTATTGTATCGTATTACAGGGCACCTCTCAGCACTTGAATGAACTTCAGATCCTCTGGATAAAGCATTTCACCCGATAAACGACCTCATACTTTAGGGGGCAACTGTTATAGACATTTTTGTGCCTTACAGCATGAAGCATGAAATGTCCATAATCAAAGGGATCCAAAGTCCCTAAACATGTTGTTCTTACCCCTAGAGGAACAAGGTCAGCAAACCACAGCACTTCAAATCAGTTCTCCACCTGAAAACGCTCAAAAACAAGGCAATTCTGGATCATGTCAACTGCTACACTGGCTACCTGCACTGAATGTCAACTGCTACACTGGCTACCTGCACTGAATGTCAACTGCTACACTGGCTACCTACGCTGAATGTCAACTCCAACACTAGCTACCTGCGCTGAACGTGTTTGGACAAGTGGCAGGCTCATTTCTCAAGGTGTCAATGCCCAGGAAGCTTCCAAAATGACACTTGGATTAGAGAATTCGCCCAGTGATGAGTAAGAGGTTCTTAAACTCCAAGTGGAAGCAAGGATCTCCAAGTGGACTCAAGAACTGAAGTATAACTGAAGTGGGAGAGGACACTAGTCAGCTTGAAGCCAGCCTCAAGCTGACTCATCCTTTCTCCAAATCTCCTATATATAGAGCTCTCTCATGAGGTCTAGGGAGGCTGGAATTTTGTGCAAAGCAAGGAAGTGCTGTTGGTTTACAGTTAGAGCTATTGGGTGATTGCTTTTATAGAGGGGAAGAGGAGATTTCTTGCTGCTGGGGAGGTGCTGCTGGATTGGAGCCATTTATGGTTGTAACCTCTCAGAACCTTTTTCTTCTATCAATAAAGCTTTGATGTTCTCCTATATACTTGTATTGCAATGATGTATTGTTTTTATCTGTATATTTGATTCATCCTAATCCATGCATCAGTTATGAGTACATGTTTCTTGTAGTTTCCCTCTCTTGTTTTTGCAGGATCTTTGTGTAGCTGGGCCGGCAAAGGGAGCAAGGAGCTGGGAACAAGAGGCAAAGATAGAAGACAGGATCGACAAAAGCGAAAGGCATCGGTTGGTCAATCTTTTCTTCTTTCTCTGTACTTTCATAAAGGAAAAATATCAAAGCTTTACTTTCAGTTGTTGCTAAGGAACTATCACCCTTAGAGTAGGGATAGGGTCATTCCGAGTCGGATACTTTTCCCCACAACACTAACTACCAAGAAGATAAAGACTTGAATGCCCTCATGGGATGAAGGCATCCTAATGGCCAAAATTTTAGGACATATTTCCTTATAGGTGGAGGTGAAAATAACACTAAAGGCTCTTCATTACCTTGGTTTATTCTTTGATTACTCGAAGCGTCACTAGTTCTTTTGGGATGTAGCCCTAGCACCGGTAAAATATATCATTACAAGGCCTAGTTACTTTGAGAGTGGAAAGGACAAATATGTCTTGTTAGTATTTTTTTATCATATGCAAAACAAACATAGACCTTTTTCTTGCTTGATTGATCACATAACATAACTTAAAGGGAAATTAACCATTTATTTTATTCTTTCTTTTATGTATGTGATTTACTGGCTTTGATACATATCCCCCCTCACCACAAAATTAACACACTCCATTTGACACCATAGGGGACCCAATGGTAACCCATCGCTATAGGCACTTCCAAAACCTTCCCCCATTTCTAGAAGGTGTGCCAAGTCTGTCACCACTTCAACATAGAAGACATCACACAACCACTGTTATTGGTTCATCCTTTATTGGAGAAACTTTGATTGGGACCCCTCCCTGTCAAAATAATCCTTTCAACATCCCTCAAGGGAGTCCTCATGCCACCCATCATGGGAGCCCACTTGCTACCCTCCAGGTAGTCCATATCACACTTCCCCATGAAGAACCGCTTTGCAAATCAAAATTCAAAATGATTTTATGATAGCGAGCAACACCAAAATCTAGTTTCTCACTTCCTTAAATCTCCCAGATCTAAGCAAGTTGACAAATGACCCAATTTCACATTGTCCAAATTGGCCCCCTATGAAAACAAAGTTACCCTTGGATATATTGTTAGGCCTCGAAATTTATGTATTTAATGTATCTTTTTTCTCATATGATACCATGCTTATTCCCTTGTTTTACCAATTTATGAACTTCTATCTTACATTTCTAGATCCTTTTGATGCAATAGCGAAGAATTGTGCTTGTTTTATATTTTATCTAAGAACACCTTCTGTATATGCATTTTCTGGGACTAATGTTCATTAAGTATTGTTAATATAGATTGTTGTGTTCCTGCATTACATAGGGATCCTACACCAAGTATATGTGGACCACTTCATCATTCAAGCTTGCCACGAAGGAAAATTTTAACTGGTAGTACAAGTGCATGTTTGGAACTATTTTTAAGCCTATTTGACAGTAAAAGTGTACTTATCTTTCATTGGCCTATTCCTGCACTAAAGAGAAACATTCCCATACCAATTTAGGGCTTTCATACATTGGCAACTTTTCAGAAAAATTGAAGATGGGTTTTGACGAAAATGATGTTTTAACACTTCCACATGTGTCAAAATGCACCCAGTTACTACAAATGGATTTTAAGAAATTAATTAATGCTACAACACCCAAATTCACACAATTTTCAAACACATAACTATTACGGTGAAACACAACTGCTTGCTCTCTTGCCTTTGAACAAAGTACTTTCTTATGAACTTAATATATATGTGAATATATTTGGAATTTAAACACAATACATCACTCTTATGGATGAATTATATGTTCCATGTTTGATGACATGCTAGAACACTTACTAAATTGATCATCTGATCTTTTAAATGTGCGTTGTTTATTGTTGTATATGCCTGCAACTTCAGAACCGAGTTTTCGGAGTATGCATATGATTGATTTATGAAATACATGTGCTACATAAAAAATTATAACATTGGTGGGATTGAAATTTAGATTGGTTTATATAAGGGGTCAATAGTATTTTAATTTTTATGTACCAAAAAAATGCATGTGATATGTATTACAACAATTCGAGTCTAAGGTCACTTCTTGTAAAAAATATATACATCAAACAATTGACTTGTAACTTTATTTTAAACACAACAAATGATTGTGTAAAGATAGGGTATGTACTGGATGTTGTGGGAATCCATGTTCAAAAAGGGCATATCGATTTGAATATTGAACTTGCATTCCTTATTGAAAAAAAAATTGAACTTGCATTCAATAAATATACCATGCTATGGCAATTTCCTTGGTTGAATTTGATTATTATGGATCATTGTAAAATCCACACAGCTAATATTATTTCTAGATTTCAATTGAAGTTTGCCTAATTGATATACACAAGTTTTTGTAGTGATTTTCAAATTTGATATCTGAATATTCCACTTTACATATGAAATTTATATTGCATCTTTGATGAGTACCAGTTCAACAAGTATTTGAGTTTTAGGAATCACTCAACATGAATCTATAACCTTTTCTAAAGTGAAATAATAATTTATACTCTTAAGGTTGTTGAGTGTTATTTTAATGGCCATTTCCCTCTCATGATTTAAGGAAATTAGTTATTTCTAGTTGAGTGAGATTATTTTCTTATGACATCTTAAAATTGTATGTAGATTTGAAGAGAGTCCTCGGTATGGATATGAGCAAAGATATTTTAAGTTTCTGCATGTGATTTTTTTGTACATTTATGGATTGATATGTGTCTTGAGTAGATTTAAAGCATGTCTTTTATTGGATATTACACAAAGATGGTTAATTATAGGGTTGAGTGTAGATTTGTACATTAATTTTATTGATTGGTGTTTTTCATCGCGTGGGAATTAATTTTACAGTGTGGATTGTTTTGGTTTTCGATATGTTGTCCATTAGTTTGAAGTTTCTATGGTTTTCTTTCTAATGGCTAAGGTTTACTTTTCAATTCCAAAAAATTAGGATTTTCTTTTCAATTGTTGATGGATTAGGTTTTTTTTCAAATTATTTCATCTACAAGATTGGTGTTGCAATAGACAAGGTTTTGTTTCTAATGATTTCTTTTGGTGCAGGAATTGAATTGATCATTGTTTGCATGAATTTACGAAGAGGTTGGTGAGAAAGTTAGCATAGAAATTTGATATACAACTTGCTAGGGGCTCTCTCTGGCATTTCCTGTGTTGCACCTCCAAGTTTACGAACCTATAGATTGACAATTAAAAGTTAGGTTTTTTATTATGTTGAAAATGCAACAAGATGATGAAGCTTAGTGGAAAGGAGTTGCCTTCACTAAGTGGGCCCGCAGGCTATTTTTGGCCCAAAGTCTATTTTTAGACATATGGATCATGGTCTATGAGTTGCAGGATGCTATTTGTGGATAATTGGTCATGTTGGTAAAAATAGATGGACTTCTATTTTTAAACATATGGGCGGTTTCTATTTTTAGACTGCCAGGCTAAAAATAGAACAGTCGAATATTATTAGCTCATAATAATATTTGGACTATAAACATTATCTTATCCTCTTGGAGCACTTCAGTTTGAGCTATAGATGTGGCACATGCAGCTGTCAGAAGGAAATACGCTTTTCTTGTGGGTCAGTTGAGCTATTGCATGGTGGACTTCCGTTAGAACTCATGTGGTTGAGTTTGGTGGAGTTGATTGAGGAGTTGATGGAGTTGTGTTTAGTTTGACTTGGTTGAACTAGTTGTATTTAGTTTAACTGAAAATACACAAGTGATGAGTGATGTGAATTAATTGTTAATTAATTCACTAATTATTAACTCATAAAGCAACTAAAGAATACATCAATTAACTCAGTGCATGGACAATTCAGTGGAGACAAGTGTTAGAGGTTGAGATTGCTATCAGTTGTGACTATAGTTGTGCATGAGATTTTCACAATCAATGGATTGATTATTGCCAATGAGGATTGCATGGTTCAGCCAAGGAAATACGAGTTTGCTTCAGCCATTCATCATTGTTCTCATGCAGGATTGCACAGTGGAGGCAGGCAAACGGTGGAGGAGATTTGAGGCATCAGATCTGAGCTATTTTGTGTGTAACAGGTGGAGATAATACTAAGTACTTGTGAGGAGTATTGTACTATGTATAGTTACATGTTCTCAATCATTATAATATACAGATAGTGTGGGGTTTTCATTTGTATGATTTCCCCGGGTTACATACTGTGTTAATGTGTGCATGCGATTGATGTTTCATTGTTTTTAATGCTGCAAAAATTGATGATCAACGTAGAGGAGGTTATGTATTATGCATGTATTCCGCAATAGTGTATAATCAGGATAATCTCTAAGAATAAGTGTCATATTATTCAAAATTTCTACATGGTATCAGAGCCAAGTTGATCATCAGATCTATTATTCAGAAAGTGTTTACATTTTATTTCTTCAGGCAGAGTCTGTAATCGGGCCAAGTAGCCTCTGGATTCATCCTTCCTTTGGAAGGTGAGATATCCGGTAAAAACCCATACAGTCAATCTCTGTACGAGAAATACTTTGTTCTCACGACTTTTAGATCAGAAGCGGTTGAGTTTTGAGCTGGTGGAATTCGAATTTGCAGCAGTGTTTTCTTGGTGTCAACGTTGCAATGTCTTTCAACGGATTACGATTGGAGTATGCTCTTGAGGGCAGATTGAATTATATTGCATGGAAAGACAAGATGGAGGCGGTTTTAGATGATAATGGGCTGAAGGAGTTCATAGAGGCTAAGGTCCCAAAGCCCACTGATACTGCTCAAGTTGATGCTTAGCAAAAGAAGACAGCAAAGTGTCGAAGGATTCTGTTGGAGGGCGTGAAGGATCACATTGTGTCCAGCCTGCATGGAGAGGCTTCTCCATACTTGATTTGGAAAGCGTTGAAAGATCTATTCCAAAGAAAGAGTGATCAGAGGAAGTTGGAGCTCAAGGATAAACTCAAAAACATTAAGTTTAAAAAAGGAGACAGTATGCCCAAGTATCTCACGAAGTTCACTCAGTGCAAGGATGAGCTGGTAAGTGTGGGGGTGACTGTCGATGATGAGGACTTGGTGAGCTTGGCTCTCCTTGGCCTTCGAAAGAGTTGGCATTCCTATCAAGACTCTGTCAATGGTTAGGAGAAATTACCAGGATGGGAGAGACTTTGGTCAGATCTTGTGCAGGAGGAGATCAGGCGGAATACCAAGGACGGATCTTCATCAAAGGCAACTAATGAAGAAAATTGCGCTTTGGCTACCAAAGCAAAGAAGGGGAAGAACAAGAAAGTTTCTCATTCTGGTGTGAAAGGCAAGAAGCAGGACATGTCCAAGGTGAAGTGCTTTCACTATCACCAACACGGACATTATGCCACAAATTGTCCGCAGAAGAAGAAAAATAAGCAAGCTGTTGGATCTGCAGTAGGAGAGGCCTTAGCCTCGCAGTTTGAGCTTGATTTTTCATTGATCACATGCTTGGTATCAAGTGTGATGGGATCGGTATGGTTCTTGGACAGTGGTGCGTATTTTCACATGACAGGAGATCGAGATTTGTTTTCTGATCTAGAGGAGAAAGATCTTGGAGTGCACATCGAGATGGGCAATGATGGTAGATACAGTGCGACCGGTATCAGTACCATTTCCTTTGAGAGGGAGTCTGGTAAACCCTTCGTATTGAAGGAAGTGATGCATGTTCCAGGATTGAAGAAGAATCTTATCTCTGTGGCGATGTTAGAAGACAAGGGATATGATGTTGTTTTCAGCGAGGGAAAGGCTTTCCTGCGCAGTAAGACAACTGGAGAAACCCGGAAGATAGGGGTTCGAGTGAGGAACCTTTATCAGTTGCATGTAGATGGCTGCATAGCAATGGCATGCAAGGCAGAAGGATTGGTGAGCTGGGATGATGGCGAGTTGTGGCACAGGAGATTGGGTCACCTTCACCATGGAGCCTTGAAGATACTGTAGTAGATCACTATTGGGCTTCCTAAAGGCACTCTTGCGCAGTCAGATCAATGCAAGGGGTGTACTTTGGGAAAATTTGTGAAAGGCACCTTTCACGAGAAGGATAGTTGCGCCACGATGATCCTTGAGAGAATTCACACAGACGTGTGTGGACCTTTCTCAGTAGCTTCGACAGCAAAGCACAGGTATTATGTGATCTTTGTTGATGATTTCTCTTGAAAGCGCTGGATCTTCTTCATGCAGAGGAAGAGTGAGACATACTCAAAGTTCTATGAGTTCAAAGAATTGGTCGAGAAGGAGTCGGGGAAGAAGGTGAAGGCTCTTAGGAGTGACAATGGTGTTGAATTCATCTCTGGTGAGTTCAAGGACTTCTGCATCGCAGAAGGGATTCGAAGAGAGCTCATAGCTCCCCATAACCCACAACAGAACGAGGTTGCTGAGTGGAAGAACAGAAAAATCGTGGGTGCTGCATGGGCGATATTGCATGATCAGGGCCTACCCCTTCACTTGTGGGTGGAAGCATGCAATACTGCAGTATATGTGCAGAACTGTTGTCCTCAGAGGATACTTGGCATGAGTACACCCAAGGAGGCTTATTCTGGTAAGAGGCCTGATATTTCTCATTTGAGGATTTTTGGTTCTAATGTTTACATTCATGTGACGAAGGATGTCAGGAAGAAGTTGGAGCCGACCGCAGAGGTTGGGATATTTATGGGGTACACTAATACGCCCCACAACTATCGTGTGTATTTGCCAGACAGTTGCAAGACTGTTGTACGACAGGATATCAAATTTTAGGAGGAGAAAGCCATGAAGTGTTTTCTTGAGAGGGAGCCACACTTGCATGCAGATGAGGAGCTATTAGTTCCTAAGGATGAGCTTCAGGATGTGGATCAACCACAGGACAAAGTTCATGGAGTGGGAGAGACCATTCATGCAGCGCCAACCATCAGAGGGCGAAAGCGCATTACAAAAGCTAAGCGACTGGCTCAAGATGCAAAGAAGGTTGTAGGACCACCTACAACTCAACGTAGACAGAGAAAGTCACCTGATCGGTACACTGGATACATGGCTCTTGTGAGCAAATGTGTCGTGACTGAGCCATCCTCTTTTGAGGAAGTTGTGGAGGATCCCACATGGGTAGATGCCATGGTGGAAGAGTATGATTCGATTGTCAGAAACAGTGCATGGGAGATTGTCCAAAGAGCAGAAGGGAAATCAGTGGTGGGTTCGAGATGGATCTACAAAGTGAAGCAGGTAGCTGATGGAAGTGTGGAGAAGTACAAGGTAAGATTTGTTGCCCGAGGCTTTTCATAGATAGAGGGGATCGATTATGAGGAGACCTTTGCACCTGTCGCAAGGTATTCTTCCATACACACGATTCTTGATCTCTTAGCGTAGATGGGGTGGCACATTCATCAGATGGATGTGAAGACTGCGTTCCTCAATAGAGTCATTGTGGAGGAAGTGTACATAGAGCAGCCCAAAGGTTTCGAGATCTTCAGCAACGAGTCGCATGTGTGCAGGCTCAAGAGAGCGCTGTATGGGTTGAAACAAGCACCACGTGCTTGGTACACACGAATAGACATACCTGGATTCTCCAAGAGTGAGGTAGATCCTAACCTATACCAGATTGTGGTGGAGGGTAAGTTGCTTATCATTGTACTTTATGTAGATGATTTGATTCTAACAGGTGATGAGCTGTTGATACTTTCATGCAAGAATGATCTTGCTAAGGAGTTTGAGATGAAGGACTTGGGCCTCCTTCATTATTTCCTGGGATTGGAAATTTGGTAGCGCAGTGATGGAATATTTGTTTCTCAGGGTAAGTATGCTCGAGAGATACTGGAGAAGCTCAACATGCATGGCTGCAAGCCTGTTGATACTCCTCTTCCTGGAGGTTGGAGGAAGGAGGATGCTACTTCAGCAGAAGTAGTGGATGCCACTGTTTATCGACAGTTGGTGGGGTCGCTTATGTATCTGGTCAATACACGACCCGATATATGCTATGTTGTTAACCAGCTTTGACAAGCTATGGTTAAGCCAACCAAGCTCCTCTGGAAGCCAGAAAATCATGTGTTGTGTTATCTCAGAGGCACATCGGGATATGGATTGTGGTACAGACAGGAGGATGGGTTGAAGCTATGTGGCTTCACGGATGCAAATTGGGTAGGGAGCCCAACGGACAGAAAGAGCACATCTGGAGGGGTCTTCAGTATCGGGTCAACAACAGTTTCTTGGTATAGCAGGAAGCAAAGATCCGTGCCACTCAATTCAGTAGAGGCTGAGTATATGGTAGCAAGTTTGGCTGCATGCGAGGCTATATGGATGAGGAAGATCCTGGTCGGGTTGTTCGGTTCTCACTTGGAGCCTACAGTGATTTATTGTGATAACCAGAGTTGCATTAAACTCTCAGATAATCCAGTATTTCATGATAGATCCAAGCACATTGACATCAGGTACCATCATATCAGAGATTGTGTGTAGCGGAGAGTCATGTTACTTTCATACATTCCAATGGAGGATCAGGATGCTGATATCTTGACGAAGGCGCTCACCAGGAGCAAATTCAAATACCACCGAGGCAGGATAGTGTTGTGGGGAAAAATGCCTATGCAGGACGATCCTATCCACCTAAGGTGTGATAGTGCCTTAGCAACAAACAGAGACAGCTATTCTAGTATTCTTCCTTTATGAATTAAGAATGAAGAGAGATGGATGGACTAACCGGTGTCTTCCGTTTGTCCCTCGATCCGGTTTCTCTTCTCTTGGAGAGTTCCCAGCTCCTTGCCTTCTCGCTCGTCCAGCTTCAAGAGGTTTCTGCAAGATCACAAGAAGAGAACACTACACAAGACATGGATTCATATTCATAACTAGTTCAGGATTAGAAATAAACTAAACATACTAATGCAATCATACATCAAAGATACACCAGTATATAGGAGAAACCAAGATAGCTTTATTGATGAATAACAAGGTTCAGGAAGAGATACAACCCAGAGGGCTCCAATCCAGCATCTCCTTCCCAGCAAATGGAATTCCTATCTTCACCCCCTTCAAAGCATTAAGCACCCAATGATTCCAATCTCAAACCAACAACAATTCTTTGCAATAACAAAATTCCAACCTCTAGATCTCATGGAGGAGAGATCCATATATAGATGTTTGGAGAGAGGATGAGTCAGCTTGAGATCTGACTAGTGTCCTCTCCCTCTGTCAGTTCTTGATTCCACTTGGAGGTTCTTGCTTCCACTTGGAGATTAGGAACCTCTTACTCATCACCAGTCGAATTCACTGAGGCAAGTGTCATTGAGGAAGATTCTGGAAGCTTCCTGGGTCTTGACACCTCTTGGAATGAACTTGCCATTTGGCAATTCTCGCTCAACGCACCCTGGTAGTGCTTCTACCTACGTTGCAGTGCAGGTAGCCAATGTTGGCTTTGACATTCCGCGCAGATAGCTAGTGGAGCCACTGAATTGATCCTGAATTGACTTGTTTTTGAGCAGTTTCTGGTGGAGAACTTCTGTGAATTGCTGTGGTTTGTTAGCCTTGTTCCTCTAGGGGTAGGAACAACATGTTTAGGGACTTTGGATCCCTTAGATTATGGACATTTCATGCTCAATGCTGTAAGGCACAAAAATGTCTATAACAGTTGCCCCCTAAAGTATGAGGCCGTTTATCGGGTGAAATGCTTTATCAGGGGGATCCGAAGTTCATCCAATGCTGGGAGGAGACCTATAATAAGATACAATACAATACATTATTTTTCATACTGCTTTCATGATCTAGCTGAGGCGGGCATTCCCATGCTTAGCTTTATAAATTCATTTTTCTGTACATAGAACAGAAAATCGTCTGATGGTAGATTGATAATTTTGATGAAATTATCATCCTTTGGGTAGGATCATTATCTGCTGCAATGATGTACATGTCAATGTCTTTATCTTTCTGAATATATATCGCAGCCCGGATGGATGAAACTAGATCCGGGATCTTCAAACTCGTTCGATCTTCACTCTAAGTACAAGTCGATCCATGTGAGAAATGTTCTGAAGTCGAACATGGAAAGACATCGCTTGATTACCGGTCAATGAGGTAAACCGTTAACAAGCGCGAGAGTAATCACTGATAATGATAATGACCCTCAAGGTACTGCAGTACAATTCACGTGGTGTGATTAAAGGACTTGGCGTCGAACACCACGTAAAATCTTTCGGTCGAAGGTCATTGATGTATACCTGTCGCCGGAAGTGAGAAACTTGCCATTGAGGCATGCAAGCTTCAAAGTACTGAAGGGGTTGTTCCTAGATCAACTTCTTGGATAATGAGCTGATGTCGACAAGAAGAGATCCGTCAAAGGAGGGCCTTAATGAATCCCACATCAATGACACGGAACGGAGCTAATGATTTTGATGGAGGTGAAAACGATCTGTGACATATGATTCAGGGTGGAGGTCATGAAAGGATGAAGGATAATGTATGGCAGTGGATGGGACACGGTTGACTTTTCTGAACGACTTCTCTTGAACATATGGCGACACTGATGCGATGGATTGGTAGCATTACCCCAAATATGGATGGTATGGTGAGACCATGGATGTGACCGGTGAATGAAACAACCCAACCAGATTGTGGTACGGAGGAAAAGTGTCATGTTCAAGAGCGACTTGCTACCATCAAAGTTTTCTTGAGTTTCTCCCAATTTCTCCCCAGTCATTGCTGACCAGTACCTCTTTATTTTTGTCAAGCTTGAGGAGGATAACATATGCTTGTTCTATAACCTACCCTTCGGGCAAGCCCATCGCTATGTTTTAACGAGCCTAGCGATAGTGAAACTCGTTCTCGTCTAAAGACAAGTTTGTCGCTATTTAATGATTTTAACGAGTCTAACGACAAAGATAACTCGGTCCTTTTCATTTTTAGAGATTCTGAAAAGGTACATAAAGTTAACTCCAAAAGTCCTTTTTCGTCATCTAATCCCTTAGGTCCGAAAAAGTATAAAACAATACAAAAGGGATGAGTTTTCGATAGTTTTAACGAGCCGAATAAAACAAGCGCTCTGATCTTTTTGTGCAATAATCCCTCAGGTCCAAAAAGATTAAAATCTAGAGGAGGGATAGCACTTCCTGTCCCTTTAACGAGCTGGAAGGCCAAGGACTCGGCAATTTTTTCATATTTTACGATTCAGATGAAAAGAGCTTAAAGAAGACTCGTCTTTTGAGGAACGAGTGATAAAACAGGTTAGCAGCTGATTCCAGGTACAGGTTGGAATTTTCCAATCACGGCAGTGTCACAAGGATGGCTAGTGAAATCACTCTTCGCAGCTGTTCCTCAAAATGGGTAAACAAACATATGGAGGTGAACGATCGGCCAATGGAAAAGTGGAGGTGACGGTGTAAACACGACCAAGGCTTTAACGGCTGATAATTTTACATTCACAGTGGTTATTTACCAGAAATTGGTTCATTTTTTATTTTAAAATGAGCTTAAACGCTGGTGGAAACACTTGCTCATTGCTTATGTTTATTTTTTAACGAGCATGAAGTCCGTGTTAAAACTGCTCGGATCTTGCATTTATTTTTGAACGAGCATGAACTGTGTGCTAAAACTGCTCGATTACCCAGTCATATGATAAGAATGTCTCATTGAGATTCTATTTTTTATGGAGCTTCATCTCACAAAGCTATGCCCCACATCCTTTCTTTATGCAAGTTAGGAAACGGCTAACCCAAAAAACAGATAAATAACCGCTCTTTGCTTGCACTCCAAAAGGTTTGCATGCCCCCAGGCATAAAACAAAGTTTCAAGGTTACCTCTACTTCTTTTCCATCAAAACATTTGTTTTAACGAGAGAGGCTTACCTCTTTCAGGTTACCCAAAGATTGTCTCGTTAATCTTTCAAACAAAACACTTCCTCGGCAATGTCTACTGAAATAGACAAAGGTGAGCGACGATGCCCGCCAACTCACATAACTTTGACAAAAGAATCTTATTCTAGAATAACCCTCTTCCAGCATGGGCGGGGTACAGACTAGTCATATTCTCCCACGGAAACCTACCTTATACCCAAAGTTTTCCTGCCGAAGCAGACTAGGACGCATGCCCCCTGGGTTCCAGTCATATCCTCCCGGATTACTCGCGCTCATCGGGAGGACGGACCAGGGTTGAGACATTTCTTGCTTGAAGAGACCATTTAGGGATGGTACATGACTATTTGTGATGCGTGATCCGGGAAATGAAAGTTGGTCCACGAGCTTGACCACTCTTCCTTCATGCGGAAAACACATTACTCTAAAGAGTGAGGAGACGATGGCTCCCATGCAATATATATAGTCTCGTCCAAGGAGTAGGTTATAATCCAAGGGTCCTTGAGCGACCATCACGTTCATTTGAACGGTCTTCCCTTTCAATGTTATGGGCACATTGGGGAGGATCCCTAAAGGTCAACTAGTTCCTTTATCAAAGCCTGATAGATTTCTCATTTCAGGCAAAAGCGTTGGCGAACCAAGCGCTTTCCAAGCAATAGAGGAAAGGATACTCACAGATGCCCCCTCATCAATGATAGTGCCGGCCATTCCCATTCTGTATATTTGAACGATAATTCTGAATGGTATGCTTGCTGGCAACCGGGGTCTGCCTAGTTGGTTCCAGTCGAAGGACACAACCTGGTTGCTTGGTGGTGGGACCAAATAGACAGTCGGGTATGGCTCTAACGAAGTTCCTTCCTGTGACAAAGGAATGGGCAAATTTCCCACTTGTTCATCGGTGTCTGTGTTGATGAAGAGAATTTGGAAGGTGTCGTCTTTATTCTCCTCTGTGATGGTATCATCCGAAGATAGAGCCTCTGAAGGCAAAACTGGGTCAACTGCCGCCTCAACCTTTTGACTTTCGTCAGGTATGGATTCAGTCGGTTCATCTTTAATGATAGGTGCTTCGGCTGACCATCTGGGCGGGCCAGCCAGGTTCTCAACTAGTGAAGGACTTGGCAGGAGTTTTTGATATCCAGGAGGAAGTTGCGCTCGTAAAATCGGGCGATCTTCCAAAACTCTTTTAGCCTCGTCTAAGAAGGGACAACGGTGGATGGCATGGTCGCCTTCACACAGTTTGCAGGGAAATCTAGCTTTCCCTCTCTGTCCTGTGACTTCACTTCGACTAGTTGACGGTGAGCTGTCAACATGGCTATCAGAGGTTGACGCCACCGAATTATGCAAACGGGGAGACCAGTCCCTTAGTATCCAAGGGATGCAGGGAAAATCTCTGTGGAAGTGGTCTCCCTTGCATATGACACATGGCGATTTAGGCCTAGTCAGTGCTGTGTGTGGATTTTTGTCAGACGACACTTGTTTTCCCCCAGTCGCTTTTGGCTCCTTCTTCTTCTTCTCTTTCTTCCTCTTTTCCTTCTTCTCCTTAGGAACTTGGTTTTTTGTTCTACCAGTTCCGTCAAGCGAAGAGGAAGGAGGAGAGGAAGAATTAGATGAAGTAGAAGGCTGATGGGCAACTCTGGTCTGGTCTAACTGTTGACTCGACTGTTCAGGAATAGTGGTGTTCTGAACGGCATTGGTTGAAAAGAGCCATACCGGCAAGCCAATTGTCAGTCCTGGAAGCGACAATGTGGCCATATGGGGCGCACCAACATCTCCCCAAGAGGAGAAGGGACTAGGATTTCCACCAAGGGGAATTCCTTGGTTGGTGTGCTCCATTTTTTCGACGTAAAGATCAACGCAGGAATAAGGGGTGATTGTTTCGTTTAAAATAAATTTTAACGACGCTTTAGACACAACTTGCTTTTTCAATTTTAAAGAGTCGAGAAAAAGCTAAAGATGACTCTAGTCTCCTTCGATGTTTTAACGAGCCCGAAGTGACAAATGCTCGGATGGACTTTTTCTGTTATAGAGTCTGAAAAAGGCCAAAAGAAACTGCTCTGGAGTTCTAGGCAGAGGGTGTGCCAAAATTTTCGCAAAACCGCAAAATACTTTTTAGGGTACGGGCGGTCGATCTTCCTGAATGCTGTGTTTAGTGCATTGCGATCAGTAGGGCGGCCGACACGGCTTCCTAAGGATAAAGGTTTTATGCCTATAGGGGTCTCCCAATATATACGCGACGGTACGTGGGAGCACAATCCGTACTGGCGCTATCGTCCCTCAGGAGGAATCACCCACCATCAACGAGATCGACAGTCACCAGGCTTTACGACGCCGGAACACGTCTCTAGCCTAGACCTCTATGTTGTGTGTTATGTTGCAAAGCGTTGTTAAGTTCATTCAATTTATTTTAGGTTGATCTTTTTAGAAGTTTGCCTTTTGAGGTTCACCACGAGATGTATGATACAATTCCTAAATGCAGTCTAAAGATGATAAGCAAGATTTATATCTTTTCAACTTTGAAAATCCTAGCTACTAAGGGAAAAGAAAGACACCAACTTTTCTCAAAGAGCAATCAGCACACTCTAATGCACTTTTCCTAAATCAGACATGCAAACTATCAAAATGAAAATGCACAATGCAGGTGTTTGTTTTCTGCTTTCTTAGTATTGATGCCTACAAAGAAAGCTTTTTGTACAACTTTGAATTCGCTTTTAAATGACAAATACAAACAAGTTTACTTTTTCGAAATCAAAGAGGGTAGAAGAGATTACAACACTTAACGATTTTCGAAATGAATACTTGTTTCGACACTTAAAAGAGACAAACTCAAACCAAAAGCAAAAGTAAATGTATAATCAACTGCAAACAGCCAATGAACTCTCTCCTAAGATCACAATCAACAGATCTGAATCAAGGGCTACAAGATGATTATTTCACTCTTGCAAAGGAAAACTGCAAATGACGCCAAAAACACATAAAAACACTCATAGTCTTTTTGTACAAAAGGAGGCGGAATTTAAGCAGAGAAAAGGAGTTATCAGACTGGTACCTATTCTGGTTACAGGCTGCAAAAATCAGAGATCAAAACAAGGCAAAACAGAGCAGAGAACCCCAGCTGCACAAGACCTAACTGGATCAGCGCAACCTCAACACAGGGGTTTTGACATTCAGCGCAGGTAGCCTTCACGGGACCTGCGTCGAAATGCAGAACCTCTTCACAGGGGTCGCGCTGAAGGAGAAACGAGAGTTTCTCACTGGTTCTGGGTCACAGATTGCTATTTAATCTACAGTTTTAGGCCAAATCAAAGCAACAAGCAAGGTACAATCAAAGGGATGCTTTGAGGGAGTACTAAGATCTATCACAAAGGATCATCAAATCATTTGTGAGTCCATTGTTCAGATCATAGACAAGTCCAATAACTGGATCAAAGCAGCAACTGTCTACTTTGCATCTGAGAATAGCAGATGCAGTTCGATTGTTGTTGTTGAGTATATGAAACAAACAATGATGGAAACACAAATAAAATGACTAAACAGATCTCCCCAGCGGAGTCGCCAATTTGTTGTGGGGAAAAATGCCTATGCAGGACGATCCTATCCACCTAAGGTGTGACAGTGCCTTAGCAACAAACAGAGACAGCTATTCTAGTATTCTTCCTTTATGAATTAAGAATGAAGAGAGATGGATGGACTAACTTGTGTCTTCCGTTTGTCCCTCGATCCGGTTTCTCTTCTCTTGGAGAGTTCCTAGCTCCTTGCCTTCTCGCTCGTCCAGCTTCAAGAGGTTTCTGCAAGATCACAAGAAGAGAACACTACACAAGACATGGATTCATATTCATAACTAGTTCAGGATTAGAAATAAACTAAACATACTAATGCAATCATACATCAAAGATACACCAGTATATAGGAGAAACCGAGATAGCTTTATTGATGAATAACAAGGTTCAGGAAGATATACAACCCAGAGGGCTCCAATCCAGCATCTCCTTCCCAGCAAATGGAATTCCTATCTTCACCCCCTTCAAAGCATTAAGCACCCAATGATTCCAATCTCAAACCAACAGCAATTCTTTGCAATAACAAAATTCCAACCTCTAGATCTCATGGAGGAGTGATCCATATATAGATGTTTGGAGAGAGGATGAGTCAGCTTGAGATCTGACTAGTGTCCTCTCCCTCTGTTAGTTCTTGATTCCACTTGGAGATTAGGAACCTCTTACTCATCACCAGTCGAATTCACTGAGGCAATTGTCATTGAGGAAGATTCTGGAAGCTTCCTGGGTCTTGACACCTCTTGGAATGAACTTGCCATTTGGCAATTCTCGCTCAACGCACCCTGGTAGTGCTTCTACCTGCGTTGCAGTGCAGGTAGCCAGTGTTGGCTTTGACATTCAACGCAGACAGCTAGTGGAGCCACTGAATTGATCCTGAATTGACTTGTTTTTGAGCAGTTTCTGGTGGAGAACTTCTGTGAATTACTGTGGTTTGTTAGCCTTGTTCCTCTAGGGGTAGGAACAACATGTTTAGGGACTTTGGATCCCTTAGATTATGGACATTTCATGCTCAATGCTGTAAGGCACAAAAATGTCTATAACAGATAGGGTTGCTGATAATCCATATCTTGTTGAGAGGGAGTGTTGAAAATGCAACAAGATGATGGAGCTTAGTGGAAAGGAGTCGCCTTCACTAAGTGGGCCCACAGGCTATTTTTGGCACAAAATCTATTTTTAGACTATGTCTATTTTTAGACATATGGATCATGGTCTATGAGTTGCAGGATGCTATTTGTGGATGATTAGTCATGTTGGTAAAAATAGATGGACTTCTATTTTTAGACATATGGGCGGTTTCTATTTTTAGACTGCCATGCTAAAAATAGAACAGTCGAATATTATTAGTTCATAATAATATTTGGACTATAAACATTATCTTATCCTCTTGGAGCACTTTAGTTTGAGCTACAGATGTGGCACATGTAGCTGTTAGAAGGAAATATGCTTTTCTTGTGGGTTAGTTGAGCTATTGCATGGTGGACTTCCGTTAGAACTCATGTGGTTGAGTTTGGTGGAGTTGATTGAGGAGTTGATGGAGTTGTGTTCAGTTTGACTTGGTTGAACTAGTGGTATTTAGTTTAGCTGAAAATACACTAGTGATGAGTAATGTGAATTAATTTTTAATTAATTCACTAATTATTAACTCATAAAGCAACTAAAGAATACATCAGTTAACTCAGTGCATGGACAGTTTAGTGGAGATAGGTGTTAGAGGTTGAGATTGCCATCAGTTGTGACTATAGTTGTGCATGAGATTTTCAAAATCAATGGATTGAGTATTTCCAATGAGGATTGCGTGGTTCAACCAAGGAAATACGTGCTTTCTTCAGCCATTCATCATTATTCTCATGCAGGATTGCGCAGTGGAGGCAGGCAAACAGTGGAGGAGATTTGAGGCATCAGATCTGAGCTAGTTTGTGTGTAACAGGTGGAGATAGTACTGAGTACTTGTGAGGAATATTGTACTATGTATTGTTACATGTTCTCAATCATTATAATATACAGATAGTGTGGGCTTTTCAGCTGTATGCTTTCCCCGAGTTACATATTGTGTTAATGTGCGCATGCGATTGATGCTTCATTGTTTTTAATGCTGCAAAAATTGATGATGAACGTAGAGGAGGTTATGTATTATGCATGTATTCTGCAATAGTGTATAATCAAGATAATCTCTGTGAATAAGTGTCATATTATTCAAAATTTCTACATATTACACCAAAAATATACCAAAAATCAAAGGCAAATAGGGGGGGGGGGGGATTCGGGAAGCCACATAATGACCTTTAATCTATGGAGCTCATCCAAATACATCACATATGACTCAGTTCACCTATGAATTTTTCAACGCACCCTCATAGGGCCTACATCGCAATGGTACATAAGTGAGGTCATCGGTTCCCATGGGTCCTTTAACTCTCTAACCAGGTCATTTATCACATTCTTTCAGCTTCCAATACGTCATGTTATTGGATTAGAGCTACTCACCCATTTCTAGAAAATGTTTGCCATACATATGTTGGACAATGTACATGAATGGCAGAAACGTCGAAGTCTGTGCAAAGTGACCATAGAACCGGACCACCTCCTCAACTTATTTTTGAAATCTCTTATTTTAGAGATCTCAAAATATGTGGTTGCAATATACCCACAAACTAAAGAAGAGGATATAAGTAAAAGTCAATAACTTGAGATCATTAATACTCATTCCGCACATCTCTATCATGTTCTTCCTGTCAGACCATAGATACTAGGATCATTAAGTGTTTTAGAAAGGTTGATTGGAACCATAACCCAAAATCAACCCAGAAACACTTTCTAGCAGCTTGGAAATTTTTGCAATGGCCCAAACAATTACCAACCATATAGTACCCCACCTATAGTACAAATACAATGCAACACAATATATTATCCTAATCAGCCTATACCTTTGCCGAACCCTACTATGTAGAGTAACAAATAATGTACCATGAAAAGTAGCCAATACCATCCCATGCAGGGTGGTTAGTGCCCTCCACATACCGCAAAAGTAGTTTCCACCTCCCAAAGAACTTAAACCAGCCTAGGATAAGGGATTCCTTACTTCCCTTTTACAGAACCCCAACAAAATAACCCCATAACATAGCCTAATGCTTGGGTCAATTTTGTGCAACCCTATTTCCCACAACAACAGTATTTTGAACAACTGAATACGAAAAACCCACCAAATTTCAACAATAAGAAAGGGGAACCTGGGAAGGGGGGCAATAACCAACAAAAACCTCCACAAGCACTGACAAGGGGAAATCCCCCTAGCCGAAACCAAAATTAGGGTCAGAAAAATAACAACCCACAAAATAAGAACAAGAATGATAGTCTAAGGACTAATCACACTTGTGCTATTTATGGGGAATATGGGCATTACACCCATCATTTCCCTCAACTCCATGAGTTGAAGAGGATGAAATATATCAGGGGACAGGGAGGGCCAAACCAGCAACCTGCAGCCATGGAAAATCCCTTCCCCCACCAGGGACTGGTGAATACCCATCATGAGCCATCCCAACAATAGTATCAAAATCCTCCTGGATGAAGTTTCATGGATCCCATTAATCATGACATTTTCATGGCCAGAAAAGATATTCTCTTGCAAACAAGAAACTGGGAGTACCAAACCCCTCCAGAAACCAAACTTTCCACATCAACCATTGTTACAACTATGACACCTTTGACGTTTCCTTGATCCCCCTTAGAAAACATTCAATGTATGGTCAAAAGGCCATTACGTCAAGCATGAAATAATTCAAAGGAATATCATAGCTATAATAATATCAATGATCTAGCTTAATCCCCATATGTTATGTGAGCACATGAGGTTTTACAGACTTTCCCAACACAACATAAATCCCTTCTTTCTACATTAGGTGCAATCAACCTAGTCGATTCACATTTTATGTTTTTTGATTTGGATAATGCTACTTCACACCTTCCATATGTTGGTCACCATTTGGAGTATCAACATACATCGTTGCATCATTGATGAGGAGGCATCCACCTTTATCATGTCCAAATCAGTTTGGAAAAAACTAAGATCCCTCGAAATCAAAGAATCACCCATTACACTCAGAGCATACAAAGGGTGCCCCTCGACCCCCATAGGAATTTTTCAGGACGTTCAAGTAGAGTTTGACAGAAAAAATGTTAGAGGTCCTTGATGTCCAACAGGATTACAATATCCTACTAGGTCGTAGCTAAATGTATATGATGATCTCAATAGCATCTTCAGTGTTTCGTATCATGATTTTCCCCATGATGGGAAAATCGTTGCTATAGATATTCTCACATACTTATGAGAAAATGATGTCTAGCACCCCCAATGGTATATTACTTTTCATAGGATACCTCACATAGATGGTGACATCTTTACTGAAGCAGGTTCATGGATGTTCAAAGCATCATCACTCCTTGGCACATACCCTTGTGACCCACCTTTAATTGAGGCAAACAACCTCGATGTGTATAATGATTTTTTCAAACACACCTAGTCCTCAGGAACTAGTTCCATACACCCCAGTGCTACTATTACTAAATCAATGTTCCTACCATACACAATCATTCAGACACCTTTATTGTACCCCCCACCTGGTTTTGTCTCACACTAACTCATGGCAACATTGACATTTCTAGATATGACTTTCCTAATACTTTTTTGGTATTTAGCCCACCATGTCAACAAACTCAGGTATTACCTCAAGAGGCATCATTCCTATATCCTCCCCTTAGGAAGCCACCCCAAAATGATCTAAACCTATGTCGACACCAACAGGTGCCACAAAAGGGGACAATAAAAAATGAAAGAAGGTGGAAGCCTCAGGCACTTCCTCATCTAGGATACCAACACCTTGTGCATTACTTGAAGTATAAGGGCACCCTACCAACTTGTTCCCAAAGTTATAGGAGTTAAACACTCTTCTTCATGCCTCAAAAGTGCCAGCAACCCCACCTCCACCTTAAGGATATAAGGCCACATTGATACATAATAGAGCATTATGCACCAACCATGCATTCATTATATGCATTGAGTAAGAACATTACACACATCACTGTCCCAAAATTCCTCATTATTGAGATGCATTGGGATCCCTTGCTCAAGCCAATGCTATGACACCATCACTCCCCCCCACGCTAGTGACAGTTGATGGGTCAAAAACCATTTATTGTGTCTTCGAGGAAGAAGCAGTGCACCCCGTTTACCCTTGTGTCCATGGTCATTCTACCTCTCGCCCACGGTAAGTATGCAAAAGGATGGAAAATCTACCTAAAACAATATTTCCAAATCCTTCCCACTCTTGTGCCCTATGCAACAAACCAAGCCATTTTATAAGTTGATGTTGCGAATTGATAGAAATCAGAAATGTTTTTCTGTTATTGGTCTACATTCCTCGACCTACCTTCTCAAACCATTCAAGACGCGTGCACGAACCTTTTCGCATTTGTTCCCAAGTTCATCATAAGTGGAGCTGTCAATACCTAATGTGATTTCGAGAAACAAGAGCAGCCTTGGATCAAACTGACATCGGGATCACAAATCCTCCTCCCACCACCAATGCTAAGATTGGGAGGTGACCCACACTCGTAAATTCCCCACCTTATGACACCAGCAACCTATTGTTGTCACAAACCACAAAAAATTCTAGTGTACACACCATTTATTACATTGGCACAAAACCTGCATTACGTGCAGTGCACATGTGCAACATTTGTACTAGAAACTTACATGGCTTAGAGATATGTCCTATGTTGCAAATATTTGGACAACTTAACATATGACACAAACTGGTTAAGGTAACCCATATGACACCAACTGGTTAGGGGAACCTTCTCCCACTCATCATTAAGCCCCCATCAGGGAAATCCTCTCACCACCTAGTGTTGATGATACACAATACCACATAAAAGTCATTTCCTCAACCGTAGGAACCTTGATTCGTGTTGTATGCTCATCATTTTTTGGTTTCAAGGCCACTTCGCCTACTACGAAGGTAGTATCATGCCCAACTGTGCAGACCCATGCAATTTGCACATTATCAACATTGTTGGGTTCTATGACAGCAACCACCAAATCATATTCTTGTTTGACAACCAACACCATCAGGTCCCAATCCCATCCTCACAACCTCCCAAAACTTCTATCACAATTAGACAATATTTTTCACTCAGATAAATATATTCTCGAGGCCATGTTGGAACCATAGTGTCCTTGGTATTCCATGCATCACCGCTCTTTCATTTTTCTCGAGAAATAATTCTCACCTATTGATGCAACAAACCACAATATTTGCATGAAATAGAAACAAAGGACTTCCTACCACCAAGACATACTATATTTGTTCAAAAATCCCAATCCTAAACCATATGCATTTGAGGAAGGGAACATGTCCAATAACTCACCCACAGTCAAGGTAGATATTTCCACCAAGCCAAACATAGTCAAAGAAATATCGTTGGGGGAAACATGCTCCCTAGACGAAGTGGCCTCATATAAATACCTCTTTCAATAATATAAGGACATATTTTCATGGTTTTATTTGGACATCCTCAGCATTAGTCTTACAATCGTGGAGCACGAAAATGACATAAGGTTAGATTCCTACCCAGTGAGGCAAAAGTAGCACCATCTCCAACCTTTTAGAGAACCATTCAAGTGCGGCTTCTTATGTTTTTGTTACATCTTTCTTTCCAGTTTCCATATTTTTATACACATAATTTTTCACTTGGGGTATTGGATTTTGAAGTTATAGGTTTATCAACAACTTCTCATTAAACTCAATCCCCTGGAGTGAATCGAAAATTAAGGTATCATTCTTCACTCAGCATGATAGGCTTCCTCCAAACGCTTTGCATATCCTAACATCATATATATGAAATAAGCCATAAGGTACATTATCTCGACCATGTTTATCACCACCTTCCACTTTCATATTGTGAGCATCCACATCAGTTGATAGCACTTCCCCTACCTGGATTACCTCATTTTATAGTTCACCCTACACTATTGGGATCCGTGACCATTCTCTAGGCTTGAGAGCCATATCATACACATGTTTTGAAGATCATCCTCATTCTCCTATTTTTTTCTCATTTCTTACCAACCCCACTCCCAGACCACCATATTTTTTCATTCTTGGATTGAGTCAAATACACACCCACATTCTACATTTGGCCTATCACCCCTATATACAACATAGCCAGTTTGCGTCCTTTCATCTGTCTCATCGACCTCGTACTGAGACCAACCAATGGAATCCCTAACATGAAAAAGAAACCCGCCTACATCATTACGCAGGTCATCATTTTCTTAGGGAACCCATCTCCATGTTTGTACATCCCAAACTGCTTTTGCATTCTTTTGGCAAGTGTACAAATATTTTTTAAGGAAAAGGATACTCACCCATATTTTTGTTTTAGTTATCCGACAACAGTCCTTAGTCACTCTTAGTTGGAGCTCACTTTTTTCATCCACAACATGACTCATTATTCATTCATTATCCTCCATGACAGTTAGAACATAGTTCTACCCACCCTAGATGTCCTACCGACTCGAGGGGCATTTCACAAAAAAAAAAAAATTAACTGTCACCATTCGCATTACAACTCCAGCCTTGGGTAGTTTTCCGTATCTACTCATACTTTCAGCTCTTGTTATCATGTATTTATGACCCACCATATTACAACCATATACATTCCTTCACAAATATTTCTTGAATCAACTTTTCAGGAAGTTGACGCTTCTTGCCTATCGACTTCAACACTCATCTTCCTGGATTGAAGCAGTACCTTGGTTTCTCCCCTCTTTAAGGGACAATCTTGGATGGTACATTGGGAATCATTATTTCATACTAATGCCATCAATATCCTTGAATTCGACACCAGCATGACATTTCATGTTAGGTTTGTATCGTACTTTGTGACTATTGTAGTTCTCTCATTTAGTCAAAGACCCATGCATCCCTAATCACCTCATTCAGTAGTGTTTACCTTTCAATGCATGGGAGGTGCCTAGTGTCGAAGAACCAGGCATCACATAGCACCTCATTCAACATTTCTTTACCTTTGATGCATGGGGCACCCAATTTAGTATATTTGTCAAAGATGCTCCTGAGGGTGTGAGCAGTTACCTTCATTAATCATCAACATGTCAACCACATTAACGTTGACTTGACAAAACCATTTCCAGTATGATTATAATACTTATTCATAGTCATCATAATGAGCACGGGATATGGCCGCCTTGCATAGACATGTTTGTATCAGTAATTCTTTAGAGCATGGTTCTCTTTATTTCTCAGTCAAGGATTTTCCATAATAATCTCTACAGTGAGTTTATCTATCTCTCAATAAGTTAGCAAGACTCTTAGTCAGATCAGAAAAAAAAAATGTTATATATTTCAGCTATACACTTTCTCCTAACTTCATACATTAGGGGGCCACTATTATCATATGAAAATAGTACACTCATCTGTACACACTAGAAGACACTCAAAGTCAATGATCAACACATACAAAAGGTTACATTTCAGCCAAAAACACCATGAAGACCAAAAATTAAAAGATTTCCTAAGGTTCAAGTTAAAATATTGAATCACGTGAGTGCACCATTACTGGAAATTAACGATCACGTGACTATTTATTCGATGGTTGCGTGGTTGTGAAAAATTTCAATCAACACCTCAGGCCATGAACTTGCTTAAAGAACACTCCAAATCTTGACACGATGAGCTGACAAATTTGAGCCTTGAGCCCAAAGAAGCCTTAAAGGCAATGATATGATAGCTCTCATCTCATTTATGATGTGAACAACCACGTTTATGATCCATAGAGGGAAGTAGTGACTAAAAAGCTATATAAATACAAGTTCAAGGAGAGCCAAAAAAAGAAGAAGTAGAGCATTGTTATGCTGCCAAAATTGCTCCCTAACAATTAATCATACCATTGAGAAGAGAATTCCACCATTGAGAGTGTCTTACATATTTCTTTGAGAGAGAGAGAGAGAGAGAGCTTGCAAGGAGGTTTGAGAAAGGGAAATCCTTGATGAGGATTTTGAGCACCATTGCTTAAACAAGTCTCTTCAACTATCTCTTATTCATCTATTGTAACTCTTCTACCACAAACAATCAATAAAGGGGACCCTTTTCCTAAAATTTGTTCATTTTTTTGCTTCATTAAGCTTGTTTATGTATTATCTAGTGTAGCTTTTAGTTTATTATATTCATGCATTGTTTCCATTTCTTTAAATGCTTTATTTATCCATGTTTGTCCACTAACAACATCCAATTGCTTGTATCCTTCTTGTAGGTAACAACCAACTTCAAGGAAGGTTTTTTTGGTACTCATAAGAAAGAAATAAACCATTACAAATGTGCACAAAGGCAAGTCAAAAACTTCACTATAAGTTCCAACCAAGCCAAGAAATTGATCAGTTGCAAAGCGAGGTATGTTTTATTGTTTTCAAGAGAAAATTAGTTTGTAAAAGAGTCAATAGAATCTGGAAGAGTTTCTACAGGCATACATGGATGTGTTCTAGGAGCCTAAAGGGTTACCACCCAAGAGCGAATTTGAGCATGATATCCACCTATTTTTGGACTCCCCATTGTGAAACATTGAGCTATATAGGCAGTCTATTATAGAAGCAGGTGAGGCGAAGAAACAATTGTAGCAACTGCTAGAACAAGGTGTCATTTGAATGAGTACATGACTGTGTTGTTCACCCATCATCATTGTTATAAATAAGGATGGGACTTGGCAGATGTGTATACATTATAGGGTGTTGAACAAGGTCATGCTCAAGAATAGGAACCCCCTACCTAGGATAGATGATCTATTGGATTAGTTACAAGAAGAAAAATGATTCACCAAGTTGGACTTCAAGTCTAGATATCACTAGGTTTGAGTCAAATAAGAAGATACCTGGAAGACCACATTCAAAACTAGACAAGGTTTGTATGAGTGGTTAGTCATTTCATTTGGCCTATGCAATGCACCAACTACATTTACGAGATTAATGAATGATGTACTATGCACTTTTATAGTTTCATTTATTATTGTATATTTTCATGATATAATGGTATTCATTATTACCTAGGAGGAGCGGAGAGCGCATTTGATGCAGGCACTAGAGATATTAAAGAAACATTAACTGCTAGAAAATATCAAGAAGTGCGAGTTTGCATAACATTATTCGGTGTATTTGATGTATGTGATAGGTGGAGGAGAGCTAAATATAGATCCTTCAAATATGGAGTTTATAATGAAATGGTTGGTGCCTACTAATTTTTTTGAGGTTAGGAGTTTTTTTGGGTTGACACAATACTTGAGGAAATTAATAGCCTCAATTTCAATGGTGGAAGCACAAATCCATGCCATAAAAATAAGTGACAAAAGTATCTAGTGGGGAAAGGGTCAACAGAGGGATTTTAAAGAGCTAAAGATGAATATCAATCAAACAACAGTTCTAAAATTACCAAACTTGTAGTATCCCTTTAAAGTGGAGATAGATTTGAGTGGGCATGCTATGGGAGTGGTGTGCTATCATTTTGAAGTATTTCATGGGGATTTTTTAATTACCCTACCTATAACAAGGATATTTATTCCCTTTTCCAAGTTGTGAAGAAGTGGTAGAAATATATGATGGGAAAGGAGACAATAATCCACATAGATCACTAGCCACTACAGTACCTGTAGGGTCATATTAAGATACAACCAACAAAGCATTGCTAGTGGATGGGGTTCCTATAGAAGTTTCATTTAGTGATGAAGTACAAGAAGGGAAACACAAATAACTTGGAAAAAAATGCTTTTAAGGCCACTCACATGAAATGTCACAACTTTGGGAACTATGAGGCACATGGATCCACTCACCCATGATGCATACATAGAGGAATATTCAAAGGTGAATGTGTTTCAAAAGTTGTAGAGTCAGTGTCATGTGGGAGATGGAAATAGCACTGTTGACTACCATCTACAGGATGTTAATTTGGTATCTTAGTGACAAATTCCACTCATGGGACTAGATTCCTCTTTTCAAGAGGACCAATTTTTGTTTTTGAAGCACTTGATTTAGACAAGGGAAAGCATATTTTTGAATTGAAGCTCACATGTGCACAAAAGGACACCCTCAAATGGATATAAATACAAGTCAAGTGAACCTCCTTTGGAAATCATCATGATCATTCTTCTTTCTTTAGTTTGGTTCACATGGGTCTGAGGTGGTTCACGAAAATTGATTTGTACAAGTTTGAAATTGCAGGGTTCAGATTTGACACGTAAGATCTAGGGTTTTGGTTTCCATATGCTGGGATGCCATAGGCATTTTTTGGTTGCAAATGCAGGAATGCAGGCTCATGAGTGTGGTTGGAGGGTTTCATTTGCATGCACATACACTCTCTATGTGTGATTGAAAAATAGGGTTTGGTTTTTCAGTTGATTGTAGTTGACCACAGAATTCGGCAGTTGACCGCAAACTTTTGAATCAGGGTTTTGAATATCAGTGTTGTTGGGTTCATCTCTTTGATGTTGATTAGTTGATTTTGCTAGATAGTTTTATGGTTGAATAAATGGATCATTTTACTCTCTCTAATAAGAAGAAGAATTTGAAAGGGTTTTCCCCATAGTGGGTTTTTCCCTAGTCTCTAACCAACGCTTGTGTCTCTATGTGTGAATGATTTTCTTCTAGTATTCCTTTATGTTCCATTGCATTGATGATGATATTGTTCTTTCTATATAGTTACATATGTTTTTGAATAATTTTGTAAAAATGAATAATGTTATGATGTTGTGGGCTGAATTTAATATGTAAATAATGAAATGAAATTATCAAAGCAAAGAACAATATAGCCCTATGATAAATTTAACATTGTATAAGAGTTTGTCTGAAGAAAAGTCATTGAAGATCACCACTATGAAGACACCATTGATGGAAGAAAGAGAATATGGAGGAGACCTAAAAGAAGGCTAGGGTTTGACGGAAACCCTAAACAATATGGTTATTAGGGTTTGATGGATATTATGAGGTTGGGGTATGGAAGAAACCCTCGATTATGACAAATATTTGAGATATACAATCTAGAAACCCTAACATGATAAATTTGAAGATGTTCTAGCACTTATGACAGGTTTGATGTAGCATTATATGGGATAGTCTCAATTAGGCCTAGTTGCTAATGAAGTTGGTTGAAATATAATGAAGGAAACAATGTTGTACGGAAAATGGATAGTCATGACTCTTGAAGGTTGGTTCAAGAGGGAGATGATCACTTCTCATTAAAGATAAGTACTTTTTTCATTTATGTTACTTATTTATGTCTTTAATTTTGTTTAGATTTATTGATTTGATCATTGATTATTATTTATGCATTCATATTTGAGTATTTGGATACTTCTAACCTCCATATGAGAAGTGAAAAGAAAACCCTTCTTGAGGATCATGTAATGTGTTGGAAGGAAAGAGCTACAGTTTCCCATGAAAAGTGATACAAAGTACAAAGGTATCAAATGTTAGGAGGTATGTATAGTATAGTGTTTCAACTGCAATATTGGAGGGCAAGGTAATCCCTCAGGTATGATGGGAATATCACCTTCATGAATGAATCATATATGAATATGAAAGTAAGTTTGATTTATGGCACATGTAATCTAATAAATAAGGCTAGCACATTGATTTTTATATATGGAAGCGTTATATTATTGATAATGTTTGTGATAAGCATGGTAATATTAATGATAAAAATGTAACAATAATATGGATACTTAGGATCTTTATTTTGACCTTTTTTCTTTATAAAGCTTAGAAATAGAATGGATTCCTTGACTTAAAGAAGTGATGTAGTGATTATGATCCTTGAATTATGATGATACACTTGTTAGTTACCCTAATTATATGACACTAACCCTTGATGAAAGTTTGATGTCATATGTGATGATGAAGCAGTTGATGCTAACATGATATGACCATGATGGATATATGTTTTAGAACCTGGTATAGTTTTATTTCATGACCTAACAATTCTGCTGATGCATGACAGTATTCTGATAGATAGGTTTATGTTTTGAATGATGATGACATAAGTGGCTTCCCATTTAGAGGGAGAAAATTTTCACGAGATTTTAATACCTATTATTATTTGAAAAGAAGACACTTGAATATTGGAGGAAGGATTATACACATGAATAAACATCTGATCTTGTGGAAAAAGGTTTTGAAAGGTTATGATTTTAGCAAAGAATTTTTCTCCTAGTCTAAGCCCCAACCGCACGAAAGAAAGCTCAAGGGTGTGGTTGTAAGCCTCCCAACCACACAAAAGAAGGACTATGGGTGAGGTTGTGTCTGTAGGACACAAAAAATGAAGCCTTATGCACAATATCAAGAGTGCACTAAGAGTACGACAGTCCTATAGATATGGAGTAGATAATAGAAAGTCCTATAAGCATGGAAGTTTGAATCTTTGAATTACTATAGAGAATGTGAATGTGTTGACTAAACTTGTATTTGTAGGGGACTGGAATTCTCATTTTAGTATGTTATTTTGATTCAATCCTTGAAGTTAGTATATGTCAATATTTGATAACATTTGTAAGGGTTTGACAATATTTGGCTTATTGTCTTGACTTAGTATAGATGAGCAATATTGGCTTGCATAATTGGTGATGCCTTAGAACCTTGACATGATGCTTAATAGTTCATAGATATGAATATGGGACATATTTAGGTAATAATCACATTATATAAATAATGTTGACACATTTTGAACCATCCAGTGTGGTTCATCATTAGGAGAAGATGGAGAAACAGTTCTAGGCACCCGAAATGATTCTGGTGCCTAGATTTGATTCTCCATCTTGTCCTGATGATGAACCACACTAGCTAGTTTGAAACACATCGACATTATTTATATAAGTGATTTTTACCAAAATATGTCTCATATTCAAGATATGGATCACAAAATCTTGAATTCGGAAAGTTCAAAGATATGTTTTGGCTTATGAATTGATAGAATTCATAGTGATAAGAAGTTAGAGTTTTGATCAGATTTGGTACTTGACAATGGTGATTTACCTTGATGTGACATGACAGTATGGGCATAGTGATTCTCAATGATTAACATTGGTATTGGAACATTGTTTTAAGTGTAGACAATTCTGATTCAATATGTAAAAATCTCATAATGAATGTATGCATTTGCATCTAGTGACATAAATTATTTATATTATGATATTGAGGATGGATTGATAAGTTTGGCTTGATATTTCTTGGTAAATAACAATTGTTGAGATGAAAATATATAAGGTTGTAACTTGGTATTTGGATGTGAGCTCTACTTGACACCTAGTCCAAAAATTTTATAACAATGATATTGGCAGTAAATTTTATGGCTTTGATATTAGTTTTGATTTGGCATCTAATGCTTGATAAGATGAATTTGTTGATTTGATTGCATAGCATTGATTTGTTTGAAGATGAGCAAATTTATTTGATCAGTATAATGTTTCCAAATAACATTGTATGGTTTTAAGAAAGATACTTGATCCTGGTATGTCCACATTGACAGTTACCTAGTGAAGCTAGGAAGATGTGTCGATCCAAACCTCTACTTCAAAGTGGTTCAAGGTATGCCTTTGATTTTAGTTTTATATGTTGATGATTTATTCTTGACAAATAATGAGCCTTTGATGATCAAAGGAAGAGGAATATGGCCTATGAAGTTTAAAATGAATAACTTGGCATGATGATGTTTGGAAAAGGGAAATATACTGTGAAACTATTAAAGAAATTTTGGAATACAAGTCCTTGGACACCCCAATGGAATTAAGTTATGAAACGTTATTATTGAACTTGACTTGGAAACTGAGAGTTGATTAAGATATTGATGTTCCTTATGAGCACCCATCTAGTCATATGTTTTATAGAGAACAACTTGAGTCAATTCATGATTGAGCCACTTCATACACATTGGGTTAATGCCAAGAACCCTTCGAGATATTTTCATGGGACGATCAATTTTTGGTCTGAGATAGTCATCCTATGATATATGACTGCATGGATGTTCTAATGTTATTTTGGATTGTTATTGACGTGATGAGCACATTTGGGTGCTTCTGTAGTATGATATCTACCATGATATTTTGGATGGGATGTTCGTATCTTTAAGCATGACCAAGGTTGAGTACGATGTTACTAGCATGGCTAGTTGTGGGGTAGGTTGAAGAAACTACATAGAGATTTATTTTGAACATGTAATGGATGTGACAATGATACATTGCAATAATAAAGAGTGGGATTTGATTTCCGGATAATACTGTGTATATATGGGACTAAGATATCTTCATATATTAAGACAATGTTGTTGTATGAGACAAGATTAGGCTTGTGGTTGTTGCCTCTATGAGAGGGAGGATGAATATGGTATCATTTTGTGATATATATATATATATATATATATATATATATATATATATATATATATATATATATATATATAGATATACATTTTTTTAATATAAATTTGATTTGAAGTGTTGCATGAAAAAGAGACTTCTTCTATTGATACGTTATGATTGAAATTTTCAGTGAGTTGTTTAAGATGGTACCAAATATAAGCACATTGGTATGTTTCTAATATATAGATAGTAGGACTGATCGGGGATGCTAAGCCAATTCGTCCCCCCTATTTGAGCTCCCAGGGTGTGGAATTAATATGGATTGATCCTTGGGTTGAGGGATCTCTGGACAATAGGGTATTACCCCTATTTGTTACCCATAGGGTGGAATATGTTGCTCCCCTATCTTGTTCTATGTAGAGTATACATCGGTTCACATCATACCCACAAGTTGGGCTTGTTGATATTTTCACTCCCAGTCTGGCCAATGGGTTGAGAGAGATATTGGGGGTGTGTGATCCTTACCTTTGGTAAGTTAGGTTTCTCACCCAAGTTGACTATGATGCAAATGTTCTACCACATGATTCCTTAGGGTCATTTCATGGAAGATCAACAAGTGCTGTAGTTTTTTTTGTAGCAGTTGGGTACCAAAAGACACCTTCTTAGCAGTTGGTTGTTACCTTCAAATAAATCATAGATAGAATTGGTTGTTGTTAGTGGAAAAACATGGATAAAAAAAGTACCATAAATGGTGAAAACAATGCATACACAATAGAAACTAAAAAATAAGAAATAAACACATAATTAATGCTTGATGAAGCAAACAAGTCAACAAAGTAATGAAGAATGGATCCCTTTATTGACTATTGAAAGTAGAAGAGAATAAAATAGATGAATAATAAACACTTGGAGAGAATTATTTGAGGAATGGTGCTCAAAATCCTCAACAAGGAGGCTCCTTTATTCACTATCTTTGGAAGCTTCTCCTCTCTCTCAAAGAAGTATCAAGGCCATCTCAATGGTGAAATCCTCTCCACACTAGAACACTAGATTGTTGATAAAAAAATTGGCCAACATAAAAATTCTCTACTTATTCTTCAACAATGGAATGCAGGATTACTTGGGAACAATTTTTCCAGTATAACATTTCCTTGTCTTTGGTCTTTCAATGGCATGTTTATATAGAATTTTGAATTCTTCTTCCCTCTCTTAGGCTGTTAATGAGAAAATGACTCATGAGTAGGAAAAGAGGATCCCTTGGGGGTAGCATATCTCTAGGGCGACTTGAATTTAGCTGTCCTAGACTTGAACATGTAAGGGAATATCATCTTCCAAGTGTGTGAAGTGGTCCCGAATTATTGAGTTAAAATTTTCTTTGACCGTGCAACTATCAAAGGAAAATTCGCAGGGTTTCCAATTTTGACCTTTTGATAGGTCGCGTAGTTCAATTTTATACTTGAGACCTTTGGAAAATTTTCATTTTTATTTTTTATGATGTATTTAGTTGGAAAGCCTTCACTTGTGGACTCTTCTGGACAATTTTTGGCACCATCAGGATTGTACAAATGTGTGTACAAGTTTTCCATGTTAAAAATAAGAAAGAGGATGGTTGTGATCCTTACCTCATATAGCAAGTGGTATCTTGTGCATTGATTTCACAATGGGATAGTTGTGATGCTTGCTTGGTAAGTTGTACCTCACTTATTGCTCAATGAGATGACTTGGGTTAGAGTGTCCCATATGACATTCCCGAGTGTCATAAACATGAGGTGAGACTGTCCCATAGGACCTTCCTCATTGTCACTGGATTCTGGGTTGAGATGTCCTCCCCAATGTGGTTCCAGGTTGAGTAGGGCTCCCTGATGATAATATATCTAATGTTTCCTAGGTAGTAGCATTAGGCTCCTTTCTGTCAATGATTTCAGGTGGTAGCATTGACTCCTCGATGGATAGAGGGTGGTCTCTTGGGCTCCCATCTGATGCCAAATTCTTCTTCTTTTAGATTTGAGAGTGTTCAACATATGAGCAGAGACAATCATGAGATAAGTAGAGATGAATAGAGATGAGAAATAGCGACATTTGATGATGAAATACTTGAGATAGAATATGATTTTATGATAGGATACATGTGATGATTACATGATGTAGTTGAAATTTCTCCATAGATGAGAGGGAGTGTTAATTTGGCAACTCAGTGGAAAATTCTAATCATGGGACTAGATTCCTCTTTTCGAGAGGACCAATTTTTATTTTTGAAGCACTTGATTTAAACAAGGGAAAGTGTATTTTTTAATTGAATCCCACATGTGCAAAAAGGGATAGGTCATCCCAAAAGAGAAATTGGACACCCTTGCATTCCTATAAATACAAGACAAGTGACCTTCATTTGGATGTCATCATGATCATTATTCTTTATTTGGTTTATCTCACACAAGTCTGTGATGGTTTGTGGAAATTAGTTCGTACATGTCTGAAATTGTACGGTACAAAGATCGCACATGAGATATAGGGTTTTTGTTTCCAACCATAGGGATGACACAAACATTTTTACATTTTTTGGTTGCAGCTTCAGGTATGCAATCTCAAGAGTGCGTTTGGAGGGTTTCAACTACACGCACGTACACTCTTTGCGTGTGGTTGGAAACTAGGATTTGGCTTTTCAGTTGACCATATAGTTCGAAAATTGACCTCAGACAGTGACAGTTGACCACATGCTTATGAATCATGGTTTTGACTATTAGCGTTGTTGGGTTCATCTCTTGGATGTTGATTAGATGATTTTGCTGGATATTTTTATGGTTGAAGATATGGATCATTGTACTCTCTTTTTGCTTAACATTTTATGACAATCTAATAAGAAGAAGAATTTGAAAGGGTTTTCCACATAGTGGGTTTTTCCCTAGTATCCAACCAATCCTGGTATCTCTATTTGTGAATGATTTTCTTCTACAGTTCCTTTATGTTCTGATGCATTGATGATGATATTGTTATTTCTATATAGTTGCATATGTTATTGAATAATGTTGTAAAACTAAATAATTTTATGATTTTATGGGGTGAACTTAATATGTAAATAATGAAATGCAATTATCAAAGCAAATAAAAATATAGGCCTAAGAAAAATTTAACACAGGATGGGTTTCTCTACATGTTGGATAAGCTATCTTCTTCTAAAGGTGATTGATTGCAGCTAATTAAAGAGGCTCACAACTCTAAGGTTGTAGGGAACATTGGTGTAGAGATGATAATGGCTAGCACGAAGAGTTATGTATATATTGGCCCAAGATACAAGAGAAGGTATCTAGGTTCATAAGCGGATGCATGCTTTGTTGTACTAGAAACCCTAGCAATAAGAAACATGGTCTATATCATCCCTTACCTATACCCACTCATCTTGTAGAGATCACTTGTAGATTCAAACTACTAATTGTAATATGCTAAAAAAATAGACTTGAATCTACTCTACTCATCAGTGGAAAAAATAATTGATTGATGAAATCATGAAGCATATAAGAGAAAGAATTCAATCACTCATAACACAATGATTTTCTAGAGAAATCCACAGCTAAAACCCCATGATATTTGTATATTTCATTAATAAAAAAATATGAGAAGATTATAATGCTTTCTCAAGCCTGAGCAACCTCTGCATTATCTCTATCTATCTCATTACTTCCTAGACAAGCTCAAAAAAATACTTAGTCAATTTCTTGCTTGCCCAACTCCCTATTTCTTTATGTTGTTCCTCAAGGACTTAAACCCTATTTAAATGGGAAATTCCTCAATTATGAATTAGTCAATCCTCATAGGCCTTCCTCAGATTGCATGCACCATCAGTTTAATTTATGTGATTTACAACTGATAGTACATTGTCCTTAAACTCTAATCTCAACTGGGTCTTTCTCTGATTTGACATGCATGAGTTAATATGAGGGAATCTTCGGTTTATTGGTTGATCATTGCAAGAAAAACCACATTGCACTTAAGGAAACACCACACTATACTTTAGGCAACACCACACTGCACTTCAGGAAATACCCCACTGTACTTCAGGAAGCACCACATTGCACTTCAGGGAACACCCCACTTTACTTCAGGTAGCACCACACTCGACTACAGGAAGCACCCCACTTGACCTCCCACTAATTCCTCCATCAATTGGAACTATTTTAACTGACTTTAACTCATTTAGACTGAAAAAATAATTACAACTAAAAATAAACTCAACCAATGCTCCTAATTGTAGGAGACACTCTACATGACAATAGTTAGACCCTTAACTTAAATTAACTAAGCCAACTATGCCAAATTAACTTAGTTAACTATTATAATTTGTCATGAGATGTGGAATTACATTTTTATTCCCAATTTAATTCAAGGACAAAATTAAATTAGGATTTTATTTTTGCATTTGGAATAGTCCCTCTCAACAAGAAAGGGATTATTTTCTAGCCCGATCCTGCCTCTGTGAAACTCAAATTTCCATCTCTAAAATTCCTTTGTCAAAATATCTGCATCATGTTCCTCTGTAGGAATGTACTTCAACAACATGATTTTCCTCTACACATAATCTCGTATATGGTGATACCAGTTATCGATATGATTGGACCGATCATGAAAAATTCTATTCTTAGAGAGTTTGATACAACTCCGAATTTCAGAGTAAATCACTATATGATTTTTTTTGTATGATTAGTTTTGTTGTGCTAATAACAATTACTGATTTATAAACATGTGCTTGCTTAGTGTTTCTTGTGTTGAGGTTTCATTAGCTGTTTGTGCATACAATTAGGTAAATTTCCTTAAGTTTAAAAAGACATTCATGAGAAAATAGATTTAGAAACAAATACTGAACAAAAAACATTTGCAGTGTAGCAAACCATCAAAGAGACACATTAACACAATGTTTTGAAGAAGGAGTTCACCCCTCTTGGTCTACATCTCCTTGGTCCAACTTCCATGGCTTGGGCCTCTGTATTAGCTCAATGTGGAAAATTTATAATTTACAAAGCTCTATGGCTCCTGATACTTGCACCAATGTGTTCAGAATGTCCAAAGTAGCTAAGAACACCTCTTTTTGAGCTCAATTTGGTCGAAAATTGACTTCTCTAGAGCTCAGTAAGTCTTTTCCTACATTTTCTCCTCTAATTCTGGAACATCTCCAATTAGCGCCGATAAATTTGGTGGCACCGCTAAATTCACTGCCAAGTTAAACTGAGGGTTAAATAATATTTAAACTATGCTTAATTAAATTTAAATCCATGATTAGTGCGAAATCGTGGAGTTTAATGACCCAAACGTAACCTTCGGTGGAACTTGGTTGCATGTGATAACCATCGCATTAATGGTTAGAGCGGAACCAAAACTGTCAGTTGGCTATTAAAGTTATGGTGATGGTGTTCACATGTGGAGCTATCGTGTTAACCACTGGCTGGAACCCGTCAGAGCTAACACAAAAAGTTTGCGGCTTTTGTAACTACGTCCACATGTGATCCATTTCATGCTGGTTTGGATAACTGTTGGCTTAGTGGGTCCTGACCCAAGTTCAGAGTTAGTTGCGCCAAACAAATACCTACACTACTGGTCATTTCAGAATCAATCTGCAGAGCACAGACTGAAGTCTAACCCGAAGCAGTATGGGGGGATGCTGGAACCAAATTTTTACACCCAGAGATCAGCGTGATGTCGTTTTGTGACCTAAATTTGCCTTCGTTCAGATTGATAAGACCTTATGGCTTATCTATGGAAGTCCCTTTAATCATCCTCTAAACCTCCGCAAAGGTCTACGACTGGCTTTTTCGGACCTTGAACAGGTGAATTAACTACTTACGCGCATCCAAGATTATTCTTAACCCAATATTTACTCAGATCTGCTTAATTGTTCGATAACTCTAAAATACAATGATATAGTCTTCACATAAACCCTTAGCATCAATTGTGTTCATATAACAATATAGATCAAGTAAAGTCGCAAATTAGTACAACGTTATTTCATAAACCCATCATTCATCACAACATAAAGCGCATTCATACATAACAAAAGTAAATAGATGAAACATAAGAATTTTTGTAACAATCCTCTTTATTGATATTCAGTGAATGCTTTCTGACTCAAGACTTCCCTACGCACTCAGCTGCAAGGGTCTGTGCACTCAACTGCAGACTCTAATCTAGGGCTACACACACACAGCTACAAAGCATTCCTTCTTACTATTTACGCTAGTTATCTAGACTCTTTCCATAGACGAAACTCATTACCTGCCTTAGACATCCCTAAGACACACCTAGTTATACAATCCCATAGTCTGTGGATCATGGGTATATCTTCAAAAAGCTGACTCAACTTACATAAAAGAGGGTAAAAACCTTTTGTTTCTTTAATTAACTACGCACTCCGCGACCATAATTTTCGAATACTTTACATTTTTATACATTAGAACTTGGGATTTTGCCCCAAAATTGATCCAAGGGACCCTATCCCAACAGGCCCCCAACACAAAGATTGTGACTCACCCTCAAGTCACTCAGCTAGCACGGAGATCTTGCTGCGAAGATCCCCTAGCTTGAATTGTGCAACCACTATTTCAATCGTGCTCTGCGTGGCTTCCTGCTAGACTTGTTCTACCAAATGCTCTATGGCTGGTCCTTTGCTGGCTCACTTGATCTATTGTTTCATACTCTACAAGTTCGCCAACTTTTCCTGTATGTGTGCTGAGACTATGTAGGATTCATCCAACCAAGGCCCTAACCTGGCCTTAAGGACTACCTCTTTTTTCTGTGTCACTTCCACCTGTGTAAGGAATTGCTTAGCCTCCTATAGCTTGGTTAGGTGATGTGCTGTAGCAATAGTGCGTGTCGTCACCCTCACTTCGTCATATTGCTACTGGAGCTCACAAACTTCTATATTTAATACTTGCAGGGTGGGATCCTCCTGCAAGGTCGCCACTACTTCCATATCTTGCTTAAACAATGTTGTGCAGTCCACAACCACGGCATCCACCATAGCGACTCCATCCTTAACATCGGCTTCGCTTTGTTCCCTAACTTATGGCAACATTGACAGCTATGACTTCAGCTCCAGTTCAATGATCTTCATGTTTAGCTCAAACTGAACTATGGTCACTTTTGCCTTGGCATCCTGCACGCCCACAGCAAGTTTTATGATCTTGGCCTCCAACGGCGCTTCCTCAGGTATGTGCAACTCTAACGCTGTCCTGCATGCTTCTGCCACTATGGCTAATAACTGAGCGCTCTGTGCCTGGATGGTGTCTTTGGCTTTCAAGGCATCTGTCTTCTCAACTAACATTTGCTCATTGTTGAGGGTGCACTGCTCTTGTTCTCTTAACTCTATTGTAACACCTATCTGCAACGTGTGAAGATACTCATTGGGGAGCGCAACGAGGTTGAGGTCGATGTTCTTTAGATAACTCACGATGACCTTATCATTGGCAACCTCTGTGCTCAATGTTCCTTCTGACAGCTCGATTTCCCAAAGATCCAGTGATCTGACCATCTCTATTGCTTGACTTGTTCCTAGTGCCAAGCCTGTCTATGTAGCACATACCTGCCTTGTGCCCACCTGGATCCTACTAGTTTGAATATGCAACTCACGCAGATCCTTTTGAAGAGTACCAAGCAACTACAAGTGCTGCTCTTCGAACTACTGCAACAGTTCCATAGTGGCATCTCGCACCGTATCTCCAATCCGTCGAGATCACCTTATGTTAGTGTGATTGGATCCAGTGATGGCTTTGTCATTTTTGACTTCTTTTAGGGCCCCTCCTTCTACTGATCCCTATACCATTTTATCCAGAAGGGGGTGCTCTATTCCTCTTGATCGCCACCGCCCTACTCTGATTTCTCCTCCTCCTTTGTCTAGAGTGAAGGGGACTTACCACTCTGCTCAGAGTCACACTCTTCTTGTTCGGCCTACTGCTTCACAATGCACTCCTTTTCTAGCTGGGCCTTCTCCATGGCCTCTTTCCTTCACTTCTCGGCCAACTACTGGACCACCTATTTTGTTGCCTCCTTCTTTTTCTTCTTCGTAAAACTCCCTGTGCATTTGCTATTTCTTGTGGCCAAATCACATGGAGAATTCCAATTTGTCAGCCATCGCTTGATAAACTCCTAAATAACATCATCTGTAGCAAGGTAAGACAGGTCAAACCATTTCTGCTGCAGACCCTTTTGTGCCCTGATATATATGCGATGGAAGTCTGCCTTAAACTCCACATACTCTGCTAGTTTTTCAAACACCGTTGGGGACAATTGCAGCTTCTAGTTGATGGCCATGTGAATTCTCCCCTCCATCAATACCTAAAAGACTTTGGTCTCTGTGACTCACACGGCATCATTTGTAGCCCAAAGGGAGGAAAACTGGGAAGCCTTTGGTAATCATTTCTCCAAGGGAGGAAACTAACTATCCCTCGGTAGGTCCCACGACACTATCACGATCGAGAGAAACAACCAAGCATATTGGAATGTTTTTCTCTCATCCTGAGCCTCACAATAATTTACGAGGAACTCACTATAGAGGTAGTGCAACCAATTGAACTACATGCCCTCCGTGCACTGTGTAGCCAACGAAATTATAGGCGCCAGAACTTTCTCCGTGCGGAATTTTGGCATGACCTTCTCAGCTAAGATCTGTGTAGCAAATTGTACCACGGAGTCGGTGATAGAGGTGATGGAGTACCCGCGTGGCTTCTTGACCAGCTTAAACTTTTCCTTCATCATCTCTGCCATGTCACGCTCGCTCATCTTTTAGCCAAACTCCTTGGCCAGATTCAAGCCTGAGTGTGGTAATAGCATGATTTGATGGATCAACATATCAGTAATGGGGATCGGCATGCTCAGCCACAAACATCCACCATGCACCAGGGTCAGTAATTGCTTGATAACAATGAGGTTGATGTTGGAGTGGTGGTAGTGGGGTACCCACAACAGGTTCAACAACCCCAACTGATTCACTCTGCGAATCCACTCCACAGGCTCCAATGTGGTGACATCGGATTCCTTGTAATATACCCTTTTCATGTAGTTTTTAGTTGTGAGGTGGGGGAACCTTTCATGGTCTGCCAAATCCCAGTCTTCCAGCTTTAAATGGGGAATCCGCGCCAAGCACAGACCTTCAAAGGTGATGTTCTCTGGTAGCAGGGGCATATTTAGGAGGAATTTCCCTATGTTTGGGTATTTGGTTATATTCACTTTTTCCTTACGTGGAGGGATATAATCTGGCAATTTGGAGATAGTCTCCACCCCCTCGGTATCTATATTCTCCACGCCCTCTTCAACCTCCAAATATACCACTTTCCCCTTATCCTTCACTAGTTGCTTTTCCTTCTTTTGGGCTTGGGTAGCAGAATGCACCCTTGGTGATTCATGCACCAGCATTGGCTTCTTTTGCTTGTCTTTCTGGTCTTGGGGACTTCTCTTACTGGTGTAGACTTGGGCCTAGGTGACCTTGGCACCATAGGCACAACAGCTAGAGCTTCCATGCTCACAACCTCTGGAGCAGCTCCCTCAGAGGCGACAGTTTCTCCAACGCTTGTAGTTTCACCTAGTCCAGACATCGTGCTGAGAATAAACCGCTAGGTATCCTTAGGTAACTTATCAAATACAGAACTAGCGACTAATCCTTGAAAACCTGAGGATTCATAAATAACTTACAGCACAGCTCAAGAATTCTAGGGACGCAAAGTGTTCTTTGCTAAATGGCCACGTGCAATTTATAGGCGAATTCAAATTCAAATCGACCATTCCCCCCAAAATTTGTCCATAAATGCTAATTTGGTGGTAGATCTCCAAAGATTTTAGCCTTAAATGCCTCAAATTTCTCCCCCCCACACCGCTCCTCTTAACTGTCTCCTAGCAGTCAAATCATGAATAGTGACTGTAACAATCATTTTCTGGTTGTGCTGCATGGTACCTCCTTTTGTAGCGTAGCTCCCTTTGCGCCTCTTCTAGTACCGTGACATCTCCCTTTTTCATTTAGCCCCCATGTCCCTTAGCTCTAGAAACTGAGAATTCTATTTTATAGTCCCACGCTCCCTTGTCACTTCCTGGAGTGCTAAGACTGTAGTGCCATCATGTAGTCATTGGGCCAGATCCCCTATGTATGGATTCAACCGGATCCCATTTACCTTTCCCAAAAATGGATCTCCATTCAACTTTGCAAGCTGAATTGTGCCACCATCTATAATTTCTTTGACGACATAGGGCCCCAGCCAGTGCATCTGAAACTTCCCTGGAAACTTAGCAAACTTACTTTCATATAATAAAACTAAATCATTTACCTTGAAGGTGCGCAGTTTAATGTGCTGATCGGGCCCAGATTTTTCGCGTTCCTTATGAACCTGTTGATGGAATCCAGCTAGAAATGTGTCTTATTCATGCTCCATTAGTTGCGTGAGCCATTCTTCTAAGGCTCCGTGGTCTGCCATTACTATGAAAGCCGATATGCGTAAACTAGGCATGATATACTCCATAGGCATTACAGCCTCCATGCCATAGACCAGCTGAAGAGGTGTCTGGACTGTGAGATTTTAGCAAGTAGGTCTGTATGCCCATAAGACTACTGGTACACAAACGTCCCAATCATTTCTCTGTGCATTGCAAACCTTCGTCAACACATTCTCCAATATATCATTAAAAGCCTCAACCATTACATTGGCTTGAGGTTGATATAGCATACTCTTTTGCTGGTAAACCTGGAACTCTTCTGTCAGTGCGCTGATCGTCTCATTGAGAAAATGTGTACCATGATCACTGATCAATACCTTTGGGCAACCAAACCTGGTCATCACATATTCAAGCAAAGATTTTGTTTCTGTCGCCCTTGTACTGTCTTTCACGGGCTATGCCTTCGCCCATCTTGTCAAATACTCTATCGTGGTGATGATATAACGCGCAACAGTTTTCTTGCCTAGGGGTTGAATTGGTCCTACAAAATCAATTTCCCATTTTTCAAATGGCTGCAATTACATCTGCAGATTCAGTGGCATCTCTTCCCTCTGCGATGGCCTACCCATTCTTTCACATGCATCACATGCTCTACAATATGATTTAGAATCTTTATGCAGTGTCAGCCACCACAACTAGCGCACAAAATCTTCCACACTATTGCTTTTCCTACATAATTACCTCCTTCAACTCCTCCATGAGCTTTAGTGAGGATACTATTTCAGTCAAAATCAGGAACATAATGTTGAAGTATCTCGTCCAACCCCATTTTATACAAATAGGCTGAAATTACTGAAAAGTTTGTTGTGCACACCACCAATTCTTTCTTCTGCTGATTGGTATATCCCTCTGGGGTTGTTGTTGTAGTTAAGAAGTGGATGATATCCACAAAGTGATTATCCTCTACACACACTGCGAAGATCCGTGCGTTAGGCATCCCTTCGTCCAAATTAGTAGGTTCTTCTCCCATTTCAATGCGCGACAGATGGTATGGCCCTGCGTTGAACCTTCCTAGATTCACAATTACCTCAAAATCATTTTCTTGGAACAACGACAACCATCTGCATATTCCCCCCCCCCCCCCAACATAGGTTTATTGACTAGATACTTCAATGCAGAATGGTCTGTGTACATCTTGAAATGTCTGCCCAGCAGGTAATGTCTAAATTTCTAGAGTGTGTACACCATAGCCATCCCTTCACGCTTTGTCGTCAAATAATTATTTTCAGCCTTTGACAACTTTCTGCTCGCAAACACTATACGATGATCCATCTCCCCTTCACCAGCCTATGTCAGCACTGCTCCTAGTGCAATACACGAGGCATCCACATGCATGCGGAATTCCTTCTTCCAGTCTAGGAATATCAGTATCGGCACGATAACCATTTTCTCCTTCAAGACATCCAGACTACGCTGACATTCTTCATTCCAGCAGAATGTAGCATCCTTCTTCATCAATTTTTCCATGGGTGCAATAATATGAGCATAAGCCTTGATGAACTTTCGATAATATCCAGTATGGCCCAGTGTTGCACGCAATTGTTTAACACTCCTTGGGGCTTCTAAATTGATTATTACAACGATGTTGGTACGGTCCACCATAAGTCCTTTCCTACATACCACATGACCTAGCAAAATCCCAAAAGGGATAGAAAACAAACATTTCTTCAGGTTCAGTGCAATATTTTACCTTCGACACGTATCCAACATTAAGCTCAGACTATCTACATGCTTGACTAGCCAAAAAACTATCCGTTCATCGAAATAGACCTCCAAGAATTTGTGAATGAACTCTTTGAACACCGTGATGACTACGCGAGAGAATATTGTTGGTGCATTCTTGAGTCCAAATGACATTACTGTATACTAGAAACAACCCCATTCCATCGCGAAGGTTGTCGTACTCCTATCTTATGGCACAATTGTTACACTAAAAAATGTCACCTTGACTACTTACAGTTAGTATGGCTCAAATCAACAGTCATGCTACCCTCTTAGGCAAGTCTCATGCCTCTGTTATCCATCTCAAACTCAAAGAAGAGAGAAAGTCTTGTAAAAACTATGTTTATCTCTGGGGTCGCAGGTTCTCTCTAGCCTTACCTGCGGGGACGCTGACCATGTTCACAAAATCTGCGTCCATGGACGCTCTGTATGTTAAGGGACAGGTGCGTCCCTCTGTAAAAGGCAAAATGCGCGAGTTTTATCTTGAAAAAGTTACTTGTGGTTACTTCTAGAACATTCTAGAGGTCGGTTTGATGAAATGGATGCGCCTCCAGTTGGTTCATGTATCTCTATTAAGGGGGAACTTATCCCATCAATAAGGGAGCTATCCCACCCAAAGAGGGGGATGATCCCATTGATAGTGGACCTGAATAACCTCTTTACAGCACTATAAATAAAGGCATTGAGCCAGAAGGAGAAGAGGTTGGAGCTATACATTTTCTTTGGGTAAATGCTGCAGGATTTAGGTCTTCCATTAGAGCCTTTGTGAGGAGAGATTGTCTTCACTTGATTCTACTTGGGAGAGGGTGAGCTTTGTCAAAGTAGAGGAAAACCCTTGATGGACCCTGGGAGGAACTTGCACAACACCAAGGCCAGGTTGTAAGAGTTTCTTTGTTTCGTTATTAATACAAACTGGTTTATTTTTCTCAATAGCTTGTGTTAATGAGTTATTTCATGTGTTCCTTGGTCTGCATGTTGAATATATGTTTTATTATATGAAATGCAAGTGCTTGGTAATTGTTTGATTGTTTGTGGTTGCAGGAATTGACTTGAAGGAGGAGCTCATCCGGATCGTCAAGAACGGACTTCAACAACAGCGTTTTGGAATAAGGTAAGCCTAAACACTTGTAGTTTTCATGTTGTAAAAGGTGTATTTAGAGAAAGATCACTCCATTTTGTCTTGTTTGTCATTAGAACGTCTTAGACTTCTAGGAAGGTCAGTCGTGTCCGCACCCTTGACAAATTCCGTGTGACAAATTGGCGACTCCGCTGGGGAATCCATTAATGAGAGAGTCTTTTCCTTTATATGAACTTTGCTTTGAGAAAATCATTTTTATTTTCTGGTTTTTGACTGTGAGAATTAGTATTTGGGTGGCTTAGCTTTAGATTTAGTTAGATTTGGTTTTTCTTCATTTTTCCAGAAGGACGCACCCTCTGAGTACTGCACAGTGCGTCTTTGGACGCGCTGTTGCCGTCTGCACAGAGCGGGGCCGCACCTGTGACAATGGGTTGCCTGCGTCTTCCTGTAAAACTTAAGAAAATTCCATTTTTGCTTTAAATTGCTTTTAGATTTTGTTTTTTCTTAGTGTTTTCTGCCCAGATCCTTTAGTACCCTGTCAAGAATTTTCACCTGAACTAGTTTTGTGAGCTTTGAGTGTTTTAGTGGTTTTCAACGAAGTTTAGACCTAGGGTTTGATTTTTGGAAAGGCTTTGTAGTGACTTTGATAGTAGAAAGTTGTCCAGCCTTAGATCTCTCTGGTTAGTCAACCTTCTTAGAAGTCGGGCCTGTCGTAAAGTCTCCTTTTGTGAGCAACTTGCCATTTGAGTTGTTTTGGGTCAAATTTCGATTTGCTTGTTTATAAAGTATTGATTTCCATTTTACAAAAAGAACAAAAAGATTAGAATTTTGTTTTGACTAGTTTTTGGTTCTGCAATAAGCTAGTCCTTGATTTGATTGTGATCAAGTAAAACACCTTAGAAATAATCATTGTTAGTTTTGGCCTCGTTAAGATTGCTTAGAGTAAATTTGCCCTTAGTTTGCTTATGAGTGCATTTTCATAGATTTTAAGAGTTGTTAAGATTGATTTTTGGTTATATTAGATTTATTTGCTTTATTAAAAGAAAAATACAAAAACATCTTCTTAAAAAGTCTTGTTTCAAGTAGCTTTTTGTTTTCAAAAGAAGAAAAGAGTTTTTTCGTGCATGTAAAGAGAGGTTATGTTTTTATGCTTGGAAAAGAAAAACGAATTGTTTCTTTGATTGTCTTCAATTAAGAAGTTGCTTTTATAAAGATTGCATTCTCTCAACTTTTTAGTTAAGCAATTCATCGAAAAAGTAAAGTAGTGGATAAATCATTCTAGGTGCATTTTGTAGTGGTTTCGAGTCGAGTCAACACACCACTGGTTTCACTTCCATCACCTTTTGACTTAAGAAACAACCTTAAAAGTAACGCTTAAATTAAAATCAATCTAGTAATCTTTATTTTTCTAGGGCTCTGAAGCACCAACATAGCTTAGGCTAGGGTCTTGGAGTAGGTGAGTACTTAACTCTCCAAGACTACAAAACCAAACAGATAGTCTATCTTGAGTAGAACAAATCCAATTGTTTCAGTTACATTCTGGGAAAGCTCCTCTTAAAGGAGAAGCACGAGCTCGTGTCCGAACCAGTGAGGGGATCATTCCTCCCTCGTTGGGAACGACGCCAGGCAGTACGTATTACAAACGGTAAACCTCGGATTAACCATTGTCGAGGAGCCAGGGGTCACTTATCGGTAAACCTTGGATTGTTGTCAAGGAGCCGGTAAGGGGATTGGAGCTTGCTACTCTGCCCTTGCGTGCTGTCGGAGTTTAGACTGTTCCCCCAGGTGTAATTGTTGTGATTGGTAACCTTAGTGGCCATAATATCTAGGATTCTACCCAAGGTGACGGTGGAGGGAAGGTCCCACTGTACCTGGAGCAGACGTCGGTTATACTCACTTGGATTTTCTGGGGGGTTCGCTTCACTTCGAGACGGTTAAAGTGGAGGAACTTGGTCCAGTCTATTCATTAAGCAGGTTGCCGGGGTAACTGTTCCACCCACCATTTCTGTACTGAATCCTGCGAGGTTGGGCCTAATCACCAACTAGCGCTTTTGGTCCGGAAGACTACTGTTTGTGTGTGGTTTGACGCTCTAGATTATTTAGGCGTGTGCTTCAAATTTGTTTGCTTCTTTAGAAGACTTTAGGTGGTTTGATTTGAAATTTTTACTTTGTTTTCGTGTGTTGTAGTTAAAATCTTTAATTGTGGCGGAATTACCGAGACAGTCCCGTAGACTTCGGGGCAAGTCTCCTGAGATTGTTACCGGAATAGATTTGTTAAGAAAACTCCGTAAATCGCGGGGTGAATCTCCTGAAGACATTCCGGGTCATTTAGAAGGGTTAAAGGTCCTTGTAACTCCTCCTAGTGGCAGTAGAGTAGGATCACCTGAAGAAGGAGAGTTTTCCTTGGTAGTCCATCCAGATTACCAAAGTTTAGAAACAGGTTACAATCCCGAAGCTGTTACAGTTTCCGAGCTTGCTGGTAGTTTTTCATCTGCCAGTGAAACAGGCGAAGAACCTGAAATTTCCGAACCTGTTACTCCAACTCCTAGTGTTCCTGATTCACCAAGAATAGAAAGAATTATCACCGAAAATCTTCCTGTTGGATTAATTGCTATAGAAGAACTTGTTCCAGAGGAAGAAATAGGCGTTTCTGATTCTGAAGATCTAATTACCCTTGATCTAAGGGAGCGTGAATCCATCTTTTACAGTCCTCCTAGAAGTGAATCTTGGTACCTTGCATTAACCAATTTTTTAGACAACTCAGTAGGTTTTTCTACACCTCGTACTCCGGTTCCACCTAGAGGAATTCATTCTCCTGTAAATATGTCTGGTCAGTCATCTGTGTTTTCACAAAGTCCTGAATCATTTTTACATGGCGGTCCTTCTGTTCCTACTGGGTATCAATCACTTTCTGGTACCTTTGCGGGAGCATCTCCTCAACCCGTTGATCATGGGTTATTAGTTGGAAACAGTGGTAATGTACCATTGAGTATAGGTGACGTTTATATGATGTCAGGTTCAACTCCCATTAACCAACCTCAAGGTGGCCAATTACCGCCTGGGGGGCAACCTTCGTTAATGCCTGGGGGGCAACCTCAAGGTACTTCATTCGTGACTGGGGGGCAACCTCAAGGGTATCAACCCCAAGGGTATCAACCCCAGCCTCAATATGTACCCCAAAGTCAACCTCAGTATCAATATCAACCTCAAGGATGGCAACCCCAAGGGTATCAACCCCAAGGGTATCAACCTCAAGGATACCAACCTCAAGGTCAAGGTCAACCCCAGTATTCGTATTTACCTCAAGGTTATCAACCTACGGGTCAATACCCTGGTCAAGGTTATCAACCACCTCAAGGGCAATCATATGGGACTGCACCTTACAGTTATCAACCCTATCCTCAATACGGCTATGGATCTCAGTATCCTCAACCTGTTACGAGTCAATACCCTGGAATGTTAACATGGGATCCGTCACAGGGTCAACAGATGTCGCAACCAAGTATACAGTCGGTACCTCAAGCAGGACAACCTGCAGTTCCTGGTCCACCCCAGCAACCGCAACCTGTCCAGTCAAGTGTTCAGACCCCTGTAACTTCTGTAGTTACTCAGCCGCCAATTGCACCTGGTACTCCACCTCACACGGCTGCAGCAACTACCGCTTCATCTACCATGCTTACTTCTGGAGTATCGGCAGCTCCGGTTTCTACTGTCCCTGTAACCACTCCTCAGACATCTGTACCGTTGTCTGGACCCACGGTTCAAACCACAGTCCAGATGCCTGTAGGCCAACCTGGTACAAGTACGGTTGTTACTACTCAACCTCAATTTGTTCAACCTCCGTACCAGGGACAGTATCAACCTGGGCAAGCTGCCCAACAACCGGTTTACCAGTATCAACCGTATCCTGGGTACACTTATCAACAACCTCAGCAACCCCAGTACGGTCCGGTTAATCCTGGTTTTCCAGGAGGATATAATATCCCAAATGCGACTCCTGTTCCTAGTTATCCTGGATATCCTCCTCCTGGGGCTGGTATTGTGACTCAGAGTTTTAGAGATCCTAACCGGCAGTTACCGTTTATTGCGACTTTAGATTTACCCGACTTGACGCGCCTAACGAACGATCCAATTCAATATCTTCAGTTCTGGCCGCCAATGCCAAATAAGTTGCCCAGCGATATACCCAAGTTCGAAGGTAAGTCTGGAGAGGATCCGTCTAATCACGTGATGACTTACCACCTCTGGTGTGCATCAAATTCCATCTCAGATGATTCCATCCGCTTACGTCTTTTCCAGCGTACACTCATTGGTCTCGCAGCCAAGTGGTACATTGAGTTACCACGGGCCTCTTTTTACAACTTTAGCCAGTTAGCTACCTCGTTCTTAACTCATTTTCAGTTACCAGTCAGATACGATAATGGTACAGAATTATTAACTTCGCTAAAACAATCGACATCCACGTACATTTCTGATCACATTCATGAGTGGAGACGTCGAAGAAGATTAGTGAAAGTTTTTATCCCGGACCAAATCTTAGCTGAATGGTTTGTCAAATCATTATTACCAAGAATTACTGAAGATGTAGCTAAGGCCGGAGTAGTTACTGAGGAGCAAGTCATTGCTCAGGCACAATACCTTGACTTAGTTTACACTCAGTCGGGTACGTTACACGAGAAAATTCCGGATCTTCCAAAGTCAAACCAAATCGCTGCTGCTCCTTCGGGATCTCATGCCGCTGATGGTATGATTGGTATCGTGACTACGAAGAGTAAGAAGAAGTCTTCCAAGGCCTCCAATACTCCAATTATCACTTTGCCTGATTCTCCGACAGGAGAGTCTTCTCCTCCTGAACTTACCGCCGACATTCACGCTGTAGAGTCATCTACGGCCAAATCAAAAAACGGTGGAAAGAAGAAAGGAAAGAAGAAGGCTAAAGCAGACAAGGCTCCAAAGGAGAAAACGGAAAAGTCGGAAACCAATGACGAAAAACGCAAACCTCGATATCCTTGTCTTATTTGTGAAGAAGATCATTTTACGAGAGACTGCCCTCATCGGGCCGAGGTAGTGAAAATAGTCAAAGGTTCTCCCACTCCTGCTGTGTTAAAAAATCCATTTCCAGAGCAGGAGAATAAGATGATAGGTTCTTCTTCGAATGCCAGTGAAGAACCCATTTTGATGATGTCTCATGTCAGGATTGCGACTCGATCGCAAGATTATGGTAGTAAGGCTCCTGTTGATGGTAAAGAAGCAGAATCTTCTCACTCTAACCCATCAACCTCAGCTCCTGGTTCCGATCCACTACAGATCGAAAAACCTAACCCAGACTTAGTGATTAAGCCGCCCGCCAAGGGTGTACTTCGAAGGTCTGCTTTCAATCCACATGCGAGAGCAGCCCAGAATTACAACATTGTTGAAGACTTAGCTGTTTCACCTTCAGCAATGTCGGCACTCGAAGTGCTGCAATCATGTCCAGCGCAACGAAAATTGCTTTTGTCGGCTATTGGAGCTGTCGATGTTCAGGACCCGAACCTAATGATCTTTGATCTAGAAAGTAGTACACCGCGTCTCCCCCATCAAATGGCTTTCCAAATTCCAGTGATAGTCAAAAACAGGCCTATTCATCGGACTGTGATTGATGAGGGAGCTTCTACGTGTATTATGTCGATTCAATGTTGGAGATCGCTTGGTTCTCCTTCGTTGAACCAATCCCCCACCATCCTTAAGGCCTTTGATGGCCGTGGGTTCCGTCCGTTTGGTATTCTACAAGAATTGCCTATAGGGGTCGAAGGTAAAACCGTTAGTCTGGATGTGGAAGTGGTTGATGCCCCTCTAGACTACAACCTTCTTTTGGGTCGAAGTTGGTCATATGCTATGACAGCGGTCGTTTCATCGGTCTTCAGAGTCATTAAGTTTCCACATAACGGTAAGATCGTGACTATTGATCAGCTGACATACTTTTCATCCGACCCAACCTCTTCAGAAACTATCCAGCATGTTGGTAAAACGACAATCCCTTATAGGGACATTGGTGTAGGTTTAGTTAAGGATTCCGGTTTACTGGGAACTTTTCCTCTCCCTCCACTCAATGCAGACCCTTCGTTTGCAACAATTCATATGATCACGTCAGAAAACATTATTTATGATGATCCTTGGTATGTTCCATCTGACTCTGAGCTAGACTCACTCGGTGATGTTATGCCGTTGAGTCCGTATGAGATTGCTTATGAAGCTCTTATGTCTTTTACCGATTTCCATTCAACCGAAGCCGACCAAATGAATGTGGTCAGTGAAGAGTCACTTTTCACCTCACCCTTAGAACGGATAACGTTTCCCGAAGAAGTGTCATCTGACGAACAACTTCGCGAAATCCTAAGTGTAGATGATCTACCATGGGAAGATCTCCATCACAGATCTTCGTTTTTACCTAAGGATGATGCATTTGAAAATGATTTTTCATCTATCTTTACCGCTGAATATGTCAAAGACGCTCAGGATCCAACGAAACATTCTGATTCAGAGCTGAATTTAGGGAATATTTCTCGTACTATTCCCATTGATATTTCAGTGAAGCCCGGAATCGAGGAGAACATTCATATAGGTGCCGCATGTACTGAAGAAGAAATCCAAACTTACAAGGCCCTATTCCAAGAATTCCGCGACGTGTTTGCCTGGTCTTACGAGGAAATGCCGGGAATTGATCCTGCCATTGTTGTTCATGAAATCAAAACCTACCCGGATGCTAAACCCATTCGGCAACGGTTGCGTCAGATTCACCCTCGAAAAGCAGCTGCAATTAAAGCAGAAGTCGAAAAGCTGTTGAAAGCAGGTTTCATTTATCCGATCCCGTTAACGGATTGGGTATCGAATATTGTTCCCGTCAATAAAAAACAAGGAACAATAAGAATCTGTATCGACTATAGGGATATCAATCGAGCTTGTCCAAAAGACAACTATCCTACGCCTTATATCGATCAAATTATTGATGATTGTGCCGGAAGTGAGATGTTTTCCTTCATGGATGGTTTCTCAGGCTATAATCAAATCAATATTCTACCTGCCGACCAACCAAAAACGGCATTCATTTGTCCATGGGGGACATTTGCTTATTGCAAGTTACCTTTTGGACTTAAGAATGCCGGGGCCACTTTTCAACGGGCGATGTCTTATGCATTTCATGACATCAAGCACATTGTGCAACCCTATCTCGATGATTTGCCTGCTCATTCTTTACAACGAGCTGATCACCTTGTCCACCTACGAGCAATCTTTATGAGGTGTAGGCATTATCGAATTCGGTTGAATCCCCACAAGTGTGTTTTCTGTATAGAAACAGGTCGATTGCTGGGATTTGTTGTTTCAAAAGCCGGCATTCGCGTCGATCCCTCGAAAGTCGAGGCTATCATCAAATTGCCTCCTCCTTCGAGTTTGCGCCAACTCCAAAGTTTGCAAGGGAAAGCGAACTTTTTACGCCGATTCATCCCAAACTACGCCGAGGTCACTAAAGGTTTTACACGGTTGTTGAAACAGAACGCACAATTCTTTTGGGACGAGATTGCCCAACAATCTTTTGATGCATTAAAACACGCGTTGACCCATGCACCGTTATTGCATCCTCCCAACTACAACCAGGACTACTTCTTATACCTCGCAGCTTCGCATTCCACCATTGGAATGGTGTTAGTTCAAGAAGATGAATTCAAAGCAGAGCATGTGATATATTATCTTAGTAGAACCTTAAATCCCACTGAGTTAAAATATTCGCATGTGGAGAAATTGGCCCTGGCAGCCGTTCAAGCTGTCCAGCGTTTTCGTCACTACATTCTTCTCCGCAAGACTACAGTTATTTCGGATTGCAACCCTATGATTTATATTTTGACAAAACAACTGCTAGGGGGCAAGTACTCTAAATGGATTGTTATCCTGCAAGAGTTCGACTTGGAGTTCGAGAAGTCCAAGTCTAAGAAATCTTTAGTTTTTGCGGAATTGATGTGTGATTTCCCGAGTGCTGACACAGAGACTGTGGCAGAGGAGTCCATTGCGGACGAATCTTTGTTTCTTATTAGCACTTTAGATCCGTGGTATGGGGATATAATCATCTATCTCCAAACCCAAACCTTTCGGCCTGAAGCTTCCAAGGAAGAACGTCGAAAAATTCGGTTTCGATCCCAGCAATACAGAATTATTGGAGATACACTTTATCGCCGGGGGGCAGACTTAGTTTTTCGACGTTGTTTAACTCACGAAGAGGCTGAGAGAGTTTTGAATGATTGTCACTCTGGAGCATGTGGCGGTCATATGTCTGGGTATGCCACAGCTCAGAAGGTGTTGCGCGCTGGCTATTTCTGGCCGTCTATGTTTAAAGATTGTATCCTTGCTGTCAGAACATGCCACAACTGTCAAGTGTTTGATCGAAAGATGCGCGCTCCACCTGCTCCTCTCCACCCTATAATTGCCGCTGGTCCATTCGCCAAATGGGGCATTGACTTTATTACTTGTAACCCTCACTCGGCCGGGGGGCATGCGTATATCATCCTCGCGGTTGATTATTTTACAAAATGGGCCGAGGCGATGCCTACATTCGACGCAAGCGGCAAGACAGCTGCAGTTTTCGTATTCAATCATATCATAACTAGGTTTGGTGTCCCACAAGCAATCATTACTGACCATGGGAGCCATTTTCGAAACGTCATGATGACTGAGCTTACAAGCCAGCTTGGTTTGCGCCACGATAGCTCTACTCCTTATTATCCGCAAGCCAACGGTTTGGTTGAGTCAATCAACAAAGTTCTAGTCATCATGATTCGACGGATCATTGGTATCCATCGAACGAATTGGCATAACATGTTATTTTCGGCGCTATGGGCATATCGAACTTCAGTGAAAAATTCAACAGGTTTCACCCCTTTCCAGCTAGTTTATGGCTTAGAAGCTGTGTTACCTATTGAATGCGAAATCCCATCACTTCAAATGGCTGTCGAATTACTTCCAGCTACTTCCGAAGAGGAGAAACGGTTATTATACTTGGCTAAATTAGATGAGACTCGACGTGACGCTACTTTAGCTATCGAGACTCACGCGAAACGAATGAAAGCTCAGTACGATAAAAATGTAACCCCTCGAAGTTTTTCGGAAGGAGACCTAGTACTATTATATGATCAAGCTAACGATAAGCTAGGTGCCGGAAAATTCGTTCCCATGTGGCATGGGCCCTACATTGTAAAGCGAAAGCTAGCAAAAGGGGCTTATGAGTTAGTTGATTTTGATGGGGACTCTTTGGGTAAACCCAGAAATGGACTTTACCTAAAGAGGTATTATGCTTAAAATGATGGGTATGGAGAAATTTTTAGATAGGTTAGATTTCCTTTCTAGCTAGCAAGTGTGTTAGTTTAGTCAGTGTGCTTAGCTTAGCGAGTGTGGTTTTTCGTCATTATTCTGGCTTATCTTGGTTTTACTCTTGATATTGTAGATGTCGACGCCTCTCCAAACATACATTGGATTTGCTGATGGTGCTTGTCGTAATACACGGAATATCTCTTCCGCAGCTTGGGTTATCTATTCGCCCTCTGACGAGTTAGTTTCTATGCATGGGGTAAGCCTCGGTCAAACAACGAATAACATTGCAGAATACAGTGCAGTGGTTGAATTATTATCCGAATCTATTTCATTTGGAATTCGACGTTTGATAGTGAGGTTAGATTCTGAACTTGTTGTATTACAGCTTAATAGAGTTTATGCCATTAGAAATCCTGTGTTATTAAGGTTGTTTTTGAGAGTGCGTCTCTTGGAACGTGAATTTGATTACATTGAATATCAACATATTCCAAGGTCTTTGAATACATTAGCAGATGCAATTGCTTCTCGAATGTTGGACAGACATTTACGATAATCATGCAAGTAAATTTAAAAACATTTCATCACATATGTTAAACAAGATAAGCCGGTAATAGTGATATATATAGATAGAAGTGTGTCAAAAAATATATACATCGTCTTCGATCATAGGTTTAAAACACCTTATGATCGGCAAAATGATAGTACAAAAAGTCAAAAATGTCACATGTGACTACAAAAGTGACTAGTCAATCACTGGTGGTGCTCTCTGTACGACACCACTGCGCGGGCTACCTTACGCAAAAATCTCCTAAACGGTCCAGGGACCGCGACTACGAAGCGCTGAAGCCTGATAGGAATGTCGTCCATAGTAGTCTCAGGTATATCTGCCGTGAGACGCTCTAGATCATGCTCCAACTCAGCTAGTACTTCTGCTGTCGCATCCTGTGGGGCCGGTACCGGTGCAGCTGGATGTAGTCTATCATAAGGCCGGAGGTTGGCTGGACGCTGTGGACCAACATCTGCATTTTGAAAAAAGTTTACTATTAGTTTTGAGACGATATATATAAAAAAAATACAAAAAATACATAACTAGAAAACTTGTGAAAATAAAAAGTACCTCTGTCGTCCCATTGTTCTCCCTGTGGAAGAACCATGTCCGGATCACCTCTGAAATCCATTCCGGCATACGGAAAGTCCTGTATCACAAAAAGCTGGCCCTCTAACCAGTCAAAATAACTATCTGAGAATCGAACTACTGTCGCGCCCTCGTCAGGATGCCGGGCCATCACCGCAACCCATCGTATCAGCTTTGGCTGCTGGGGACCCAAGATATCAACAGTGAGTTGCTGAGGGATCAGCATTGGAATTCTCTCCAAGGCAAAGCTCACGACTATAGGCCCATATCCAAAAGTCTTTAGTCGTCCGTTCTTTGCCTTGGTCAGTTGGCTCTTCATATGAGCCGACACAGCTTCACACCAGTTGAAAATGGTGCCTTGGTAACAGTCAATTGCCATCCGCATTTGGGATCCGGAAGCAATGTGTAAAGCGGCCGCGCCGCAAATTCTGGTAACCGTGAACGCTATGACTTTGAGTTCCGGTAGAGTGATGTGTTTTATCTCTATGCCTTTTGAATGGTGAGCCCCACGTGTGCACCAATCCTCGCGGAGACTATCAAGGGATTGGCCACCCGGCCTAGTCCCCGCAAGACTGAGTTGCTCACCTCTGTTTGGCAAGCCAGTGAGAAAGTATACATCCGAGGGCTCTATCTCGAGCTGGTGCCCTCCTATGTAAAAGCATTGTTCTTGTACGTTCCATCGCTCAACCAGCCATTCCAAGAATCTTACCTGGCCCCTCATGCCCGGTATGGTCCAATATTTGTATAATCCGCATGCTCTTAGGGCATCCAGGGAAGGTTGATGATTTATTGCAGCTTCATCTTCCTCTACATGCTCTCTTTCTCTCCAGTCTAACATGATTAATGCCCTGCATATCAAAAATAGCAATTAGAAATTGATTTGGGAATTTTTGGTGGTTTTTTGAGAGAGTTGGGGTTTTGAAATGCGCGTTTCTCGGAGGACGCACCCCGGCTTTGTAGCACAGGGCGCCCGGACGCATCTGACCTGAAGGCGGGCTGCGTCTTCCGACCGTTTTCCCGTATGAGAAAAAGTCGGGGGACGCAGGTCACCCGAAGGGCACCTGCGTCCGCCGAGAGGCGCATTCCAAAACCAAAACCCTCCCAAAAAATGAAACTAAGACCTAAAAATTAATTCTAAACGGATAGAAATGCAGAGTAGGATGTGTAAAATACCTGGATGAGACGGCGTTCGATTCCGACGGTCAGATTTTCCGCAGCGACCACGGGAAGTTTCTTGTCAAAAGCTCCTTTTTCAACCTCAACAGTGAAACGGTAAAAATGATATGGTAAAAGGTCTTTTTATAGGTTTTTTGGATGAATTAGTTCATTTTTTACCATGAAAAGATGTTTTTGAATGTATTTTTGCCTATTTTAAACAGGTATGAGTAATGTGTTGCTTTTGTGCAGGACAAAGGGATTTCGAGGGAAATTGTAATTTTTCACAAACAAAAATATCAGAGTCATCTTTTAAGCCCTTTTCTGACTCCTAAAACATGAAAAGATCGCCGAGTGTTTCTTTTTCACTCGTTAAAACGGAATTAAAAGACGGTCCCCTTTTAGCTCTTTTCTGACCGCAAAATCAGGAAAAGATTGCCGGGTTTTTGTCGTTTCGAACTCGATAAGGAAATAAAACGACGTGTCCTTGATCGCTTTTTACTTTTCAGGTCAACGACACTATTATGAAAGTACTCCTTGGTCGCAAGATCAAGCGGTTCCCCCAGGTATTATTTTATACTTTTTCGGGCTTGAGGGACACAAATATACGAAAAAGTTCAACGTGGAGTCTCCTTTAGTTTTTTCAGACTCTCTAAAATTGAAAAACGCCGAGTTTCTCCTATACTGGGCTCGTTAAACTTTTACAGTAGAGGACCTGTTCAATTACAAACAGGAACGAACCACTCCTTCCTAGGGTTCGAATTTAAACTAGGTTGGACTCGTCCGAAGGATGAGCTTATAATCAAGCATATGTTATCCTCCTCAAGCTTGTTAAAAATAAAGAGGTACTTGCCAGAAATGGTGGGGGAAAAGAGAGAAGAATGAACCTGTTTGTCACCTTTTGTCTCAGAAGAAACTTTATTACCACTCTTGAACACGACACTTTTCATTCACCTGGGTTGGGAAATCTTTTACCTCACAGTTGACCAAATCACTTTGAAAGTCTTTAACCGGGTTTCGGGGATTAACTTTGAGTTATTCGTCACCAAGCCATCTGTTGTGTCGTTATGTGTTCAAGAGGTCTGCAAGCAAAACTTTCATCTGCAAAATACTTGTCATCCATTTGACCATCCCTGAGTCAGTCCTCACAGCAACATTTCTTCAACTTGAACAATGATTTCGTGTTGTGGGCTTGCCTGCAACGGGTCGCTTTCTATCGACATCGACACATTATCTAGAAAGATGACTTAGGAATCGACAGTACCTTGAAGTCTGCATGCATCAATGGCAGGTTTCTCGCCTTTGACGTCAGTTTACATCATTGACTTTCGATCAAAGGATTCCGTGAAGTGTTCGACATCAAAACATCTATTCACATTTCACGGGTTGTGCTTGGTACTTTGAGAACCATTGACATTACTGGTGGTTTCTCTCACGCTTGTTAACAGTTTACATCATTGACTGGTAATCAAGTGGTTTCTATCATGTTCGACATCGAATCATTTAATCACATGGCTAGAATCGTACCAATTCGGGAAGTAGAAGTGAAGACCCTGGATCTAGTTTCTACCATCCAGGCTGCGAGGAGTTTTGTATTCATTATCTATGTAGACTAATCATAAACAGATGGCTGCGTCCATACTGTGTCTACAAAAGTCTATTAAAATGATGTACTGCAAGATCATTCCTGTATCAGAATAGTTAGTCCATTAGTTAAAGTTTTGAATCTGAGTATGGGAATGCCTACCTCAGTGATGATATAATCTTATCCATGTATTTTGTGTTGAAAATTGCAGGTTCCAACCAGGCCATCCACAAGACAATCCTTGAAATGATAAAGCGCTTCACCCTTCCTAGAATTACAAAACCCTATTCTATTCCAGGCTTCGCACTTTAGGGGGCAATCTGTTACACTAAAAAATGTCACCTTGACTACTTACAGTTAGTATGGCTCAAATCAACAGTCATGCTACCCTCTTAGGCAAGTCTCATGCCTCTGTTATCCATCTCAAACTCAAAGAAGAGAGAAAGTCTTGTAAAAACTATGTTTATCTCTGGGGTCGCAGGTTCTCTCTAGCCTTACCTGCGGGGACGCTGACCATGTTCACAAAATCTGCGTCCATGGACGCTCTGTATGTTAAGGGACAGGTGCGTCCCTCTGTAAAAGGCAAAATGCGCGAGTTTTATCTTGAAAAAGTTACTTGTGGTTACTTCTAGAACATTCTAGAGGTCGGTTTGATGAAATGGATGCGCCTCCAGTTGGTTCATGTATCTCTATTAAGGGGGAACTTATCCCATCAATAAGGGAGCTATCCCACCCAAAGAGGGGGATGATCCCATTGATAGTGGACCTGAATAACCTCTTTACAGCACTATAAATAAAGGCATTGAGCCAGAAGGAGAAGAGGTTGGAGCTATACATTTTCTTTGGGTAAATGCTGCAGGATTTAGGTCTTCCATTAGAGCCTTTGTGAGGAGAGATTGTCTTCACTTGATTCTACTTGGGAGAGGGTGAGCTTTGTCAAAGTAGAGGAAAACCCTTGATGGACCCTGGGAGGAACTTGCACAACACCAAGGCCAGGTTGTAAGAGTTTCTTTGTTTCGTTATTAATACAAACTGGTTTATTTTTCTCAATAGCTTGTGTTAATGAGTTATTTCATGTGTTCCTTGGTCTGCATGTTGAATATATGTTTTATTATATGAAATGCAAGTGCTTGGTAATTGTTTGATTGTTTGTGGTTGCAGGAATTGACTTGAAGGAGGAGCTCATCCGGATCGTCAAGAACGGACTTCAACAACAGCGTTTTGGAATAAGGTAAGCCTAAACACTTATAGTTTTCATGTTGTAAAAGGTGTATTTAGAGAAAGATCACTCCATTTTGTCTTGTTTGTCATTAGAACGTCTTAGACTTCTAGGAAGGTCAGTCGTGTCCGCACCCTTGACAAATTCCGTGTGACAACAATATTAATCTGATGGTACCCAAAGAACCCATCAGTGAAAAAATATTCTCCCTGTCTTCCCACATTGTCGAGTACTTCATTAGTAAACAGTGTCGGAAAGAGATCATGGACACATGCATCGTTAAGCTTTCTAAGATCTACGCAAATCCTTATTTTGTCCTTCTGCTTCTTTTCCTAAACTACCATTGCACTCATCCAATCAGACTCCTCCATGGGTTCAATAAAACCTGCTTCAAGCATCTTGTCCAACTCCAAGCGGACCTTTTCTTGTATTTTGGATTAAGGTGATATGGCCTCTGCTTGACAGGCTTCGCATCCAGTTTCAGAGTTATTTTCATCACTCCCAAATTTCTTATGATTCCTTTCAGGTCTGAAAACTTTGTAGGGAACAAATCCTAATATTCACAGAGCAACTCAGCAACGTTATCTACTATGGAATCATCCCAATAATCCCTAATATTCGCAAACTTTGGCTCCACTTCTGTGCCAATGTTTACTTGCCTAGTTTTCAGTGGTGCGGTGATGTCTAGATTCTCTATTTGTGGTCCCTATACCTTGTGGTGGCCTTTTATTTCTGGAATTTTAATATTCCTTGGGTCCTCATCCTCTCCTTCAATAGTGACATTATAGCATTCCAGTATATGGCAGAGCTGGGTGCTCCAATATGGTTGAATCAATTCTAAAGGATCCTGTGGTATTCTAAAGATCATTGCCTTAACCTCCTGTAGTGCCTCATCAATGATTTCAAACCCATCTTCAAAGCTGAATGTCCTCACGAACCCTTCTCTTAAGGCATCCCATTCCATGGTGCCGTGGCGGAGCTCTGTCTACAAATACCAGTTCACAAGGATTACGTCCAGAGTGTGACAGAATAAATGCACCCATTCTGGCCATGGCTCTATTCCATATACCTTAGTCCATTTAGCCAAGTGATGGCGTGGATCATTCCTCCCATCATACTTCTCAGTTACCCGTACTTTATGCTGACCAAACTGCGTTCTCATCATTCTTCTATAATCGTGCCACTCATCAAAGCTGTCTTTGTGCCTACCCCACCACCAAGTGGGCCTAGTGCGTAGTGCCTAGTCCAATGCTTGAAAACAGTAATCCTCTGGAATTCTCTTTCAAAAGCATCCAAAAATTTATCCACATCAGTTAGACCATCATCATAAGGAAAATTTCTTACCTTCAACGACACAAGCGTAGTGATTTGGTCATCATGTTGCAGCTCAATGTGGATACTTCATGCACCCTATTTTGCCAATGTTTCAACTCTTCATCTGAATCCGAAGTACAGGAAATTTCATGGTCCCATGCAATTCATCCATTAATTGTTGGATTAACCTAGTCTTGGTCTTGCACTATTATATTATAGATTTCATCCAAATCATCATTGCTTTCATAGTCGCAGGCCGGTTTAGTATAGCGCGGTCCTTCTCCAGGGTTTAATGGGACTACAACATGAAGCATTTTTCTTTCAAATGACATTGTTCGCTTCTTCAAATTGATTACCCCATTCATGTAAATATCACAATCAACTCCTAGGAGCGCGGGGTATGGATTGTTGTCATCAATAATCTCTATCACTTCAAAATCAGTCAGCGCGCTTGCACCTTCTATATCCATGGCCACTCCATGAAATTGCCCCATAGGGATAATCTTTTGCTGGTTTTCCATGCTCAATTGAATCAGAGACCATTGCAGCGTAGGTCTCCCCATTCTTTCCCATGTTTGTTTAAGAAACACGTTCGCATCTGACCCCAAATCTAAAATAACCTGGTCCTTCTCATAGTCTCCTATTTGCGAGGTGAGCCTCATCTCGTGCCCTATTCTTGTCTTGTGTTTGCCTATATTTCTAATTGCATGGTGTCCTTCCGAAACAATATCCTTACCAACACACTTGTTTATCAGTTCTTGTAGCCCTTTCATGGCCTTGCTATTGCACAGCAGCTTCATACAAGTCTCCAAAAATTTGGTAAGCACAGAGTGGTCAACCACTACAGACAGCTTATCCTGACTTCTTAAGGTGGAGGCTTCAGAAAATCTTTTCTTTTCTTCCATGAATGTTTCCTTCGCAGCTCTGGATCAAACTCAACCTCCTTTTCTAGAGCCTTGCCGACCCACTCCATTTATTCAGGTCATTTTCCTTTATCATCACTAGTCGTCATTCTGCTTCGTAGCACAATATTAACATTGGGTTCCTCTTCACAGGGCTTGGACCTCATCATCTGTAAATTTTGGGTAGGTTTTTGAGGCTGCGCCTTCTTGTCCTACATTTTAGCTATCAATATAGGGAATTCTTATATTGTGTGGTCAAACTGAGTGCAATATCAACATGACGGGCGTGTTTGGTTTGTACACTCTCATGTGTAGTGTCTTGGCATTTTGAAATTATAGCAAATAAGTTGCCCTCAACCTCTCCTAGGTTCTCCTCCTCCTCAGCCTCATCCGCGGCCTAGATAACGTCTGCACACTCCCCCAACACCCTGATCCGGAGGTCGAATTTCTGCTTTCATTCAATATGCAGGCTTTCTATCCATCATTAATTCGTAGTTGTGGAAATGGAGCTCATCATGGCCCACTGATTTACATAAATCGCAAAATAATTTTTGTGGTGTCTACACAAATTTTTGCAGCAAGTGGCAATTGTCCATTACATGTTTTTCGGCTACCTGACAGATAGTACACCATAGCGTGGGCCTTGTACTTGTCCTTGTTTGAGCTTCCTGCCTCAAAGGCATTGGCCCTCCCCCTGTAATATAATTCGCGAAGGCAGGGCAATGATCTTTATCATGCCCTTGGCTTTTACACTTAAGGCATCAAACTTCTTCGTGCATCTCTAGCCGAGCTACTTTATCCTTTTTTAAGCTTTGCAACTATAAGAATAGGTTCTGTGTGTATCTGTTGAACCCCAAAAGAAGCATCCTAAATAAGCGTTTCATGCAATCTCATCGCAATTTCCAGGGCTTCCACTTGAGTTCCTATCTTTCGCTGTGATAAAGCAACCCTTAAGTGGGGCAAGAGCGAGGCTACAAACCATTCATGGTTCTGACTATCTGTGAGATTCATACTAGCTTCGCAGATCTAGAACTTCAATATTTGATCTAATTCGTAGGGTGTTTCTTTGAGCCTCATTGTGATTGGATTCGGACTTAGGCTTACTGAATTCTTTGTTCAGAGCAGTTTGAGTGTCTACTAATGATGTTAGTGGGCTATCGATGTAGTACTTAATGTACCATGTCAGTGCATGATCCTGTAGAGCAGTAACCAACTTCGCCTTTGTTATATTATCATCCATGATTTGTTGTGTTGTCCATCCAGTGTTTGCAACAAACCAAAACTGATCTGGGTCCTCACTTCCCAAGCCCTTGAAAAATGGTGACCTCATCATATTCAACATGCTGAATGGTGGCGGAGGTGGTGGTGGTGTGGGTGAAGGCGTACGTTGTGGAGGAGAATGTGGAGGTGGTGTGGGCGGATGGGGAATCTGTAGAAAGCCCTGCCTTATCAACTAAACAACGCTCTGTGGTGAAGCCTGCATTTCTCCCTCGTCATCATTGAAGGAGGTCCAATTAAAGGACTATATTCATTACCTATTCTCCCTTGATTTCTAAAACTCTGTCTGCTTCGCGTAGATCCAAACATCAAGGTAATGGCATAACTCACTTTTCACACAAGAGCATCTTAATCCAATTATTCAAAGATCTCAAATACTTACCTCGCAATCCTTTGAAGAAGAGTCATTTTTCTTCACTGTAGCTGACTAAGGTATCAATCGCCAATTCTGTCACAAAGCCTCCTATGACCCGATCAAGCTAGTGATCAACAATGCACGTGATCTTATCTTCAGAAGCTTCCAACCTTTGCACTAGCTCCGTGGTCAACACTATTGGACCGTCAAGCCTCCACCTTCCTTGGTCATCTGCCAATTTAGCAATCCACTCATATAGTTCAATCGGGAAGGTGCATAAGAAACTTTTTTGTATTATTATGTATAGATAGCTGTCCAACCACTATTCTTCTATCAGGCACGAATTTTTGTTTTCTTGAGCTACAAATTTGTGGATATTCCTATCCAACCACTTCTTAATTTCCTTCTTGGTTAGATTCCAGTGATGTGACATCATACATCTCTTTATGCAGATCCCAGTCCCGGAAACGGAAGAATTTGTTGGCTTAGTGTGTGCTGACCCAGGTTCAGATTTAGGCTTGCCAAACAAATCCCTACACTTCTAGCCCTTCGACATCAATCCATAGAGTGCGGACTAAAGTCTCACCCAAAGCAGTATGGTGGGATGCTGAAACCAAGTTTCTACACCTAGAGATCAACCTAATCTTGTTTTGTGACCTAAATCCGCCTTCCCGTAGATCGATAAGCCCTTATGGCTTATCGATGGAACTCTCTTTAATCAGCCTCTAAACCTTTGTGAAGGTAAACGACTGGCTTTTACAGACCCTTAATAGGTGAATTAACTACTTACATGCAACCAAGATTATTCTTAACCCAGTATTTACTCAAATCTTCTTAAGTGTTTGATAACTCTAACATACAATGATATAGTTTTCACGTAAACCCTTAGCATCAATTGCGTTCATATAACAATATAGATAAAGTAAAGTCACACATTAATACAACATTATTTCATAAACCCATCATTCCTCATAGTATAAAGTGCATTCATACATAACAAAATTAAATAGATGAAACACAAGAATTTCTGTAACAATCAACAAACTCAAGACTTCCCTACACACTCAGCTGCAGGGGTTCACGCACTGAGTTGCGGACTCTACTCTAGGCCTTTGTGTACATAGCTGTAGGGCTTTCCTTCTTACTCTCTGCACTAATTCTCTAGACTCTTTCCATAGACCAAACTCATTACTTTCCTTAGACATCCCTAAGACACACCTATTTATACAATCCCATGGTCTGCGGACCATGGGTAGATCTTCCAAAAGCCATCTCAACTTACATAAGAAAGGGTAAAACCCTTTTTGATTTTTTAGCGCTCAAATCTGCCTCAGGCTGAGGAAGGCAAAACTCGAGGCAACATCAAACCACGCTCAGCCTCGTAGCTAGCCCTACGAGGACAGGAGAGGGCTCTCTCCGGGTCGATCTCGGCAAAAGGTTTTCAAAGGGGCTGAGATGACCAATAAGGAATACTGATCTTAGGCTAGATATTAAGTGAAGAGGTTTAAAGGTGATTTTTTTGGGGATTTTTGTTGAATCAAAGGAAAAAGCAATTTTGGGTGCAGGGATGAGACAGTTTTTGCAGAGGTCTGATTGGAGCAAGGTAGGCAATTGTTTTGATGCTTTTTAAGTGACGAGATGAATAGATCAGACAGGTGAGGAGCTAAGGAGAGAAAGAAAGCACAAGGTTTCTCCTTAAACTGAAGAAAACATGGAAAATTAAACAAATTTAAAGGCAGAGCATAGCAAATTTATGGATTCTACCTTAACACTTCATTTGTTCAATTGCAAAGATGAGAGAAGGAAAATGATACACATAAAAAACTTATAAGTACTGAAAGAAATACACCATCAAGACATAAAGCCACAAGAATTCCAAATAGTGCTGCAAATCCCTGGTCTTCCCTTTACCAAAATGCTGAAGTAAAATGTACAATAAAGTCTCAAAGCCTCTTCCCAAAGAGTCCAACCCTGAAAATGACTAAGAAAATACATAATATAGGCAAGCTAACACATTCCCTTGCCTCTAGGGGTCGAGCTCATCATCCTAGGAGCTATTTCAACCAATTCTAAACAAAGCACTACAATCTAGGCAGTCAAAACAACTTGCCTCTATAAGCTAGGAAACCAATTCATTCATTAAATGTTTGCTATTTCATGAATCATCTAGAATAGGTAAATAAGTGTCAAGTCAACATAAAATTACATTAATTACATCAAGGAGGGAGAAAAATCCCATCACAAGTCAAAACTGGTCAAAACTGGGCGAATTCCTGAGCTGGAAGGTGAAAAATGTGCAAACAATTCGGATGCGTAGCGCGCCTGAGCCCTACGCGTAGTGCGCCTTTCCACCTGCTTTTGGAGCACTTACCAACATCCAAATTGAGCTCAGGTTGGCTTGTTGGAAATCCCTGGATGTCTGATTTCCAACCCAAGTGGAATTTTCCAATTTGATGTCCATTTGCCCCTCCAAAAGTGCATTCTCCCAAGGCTGCTACCTGTGTGTCCAAAAAGGGGCAGTGAGGTCATTTTTTGCATGTTTTTTGACCTTTTTGGGACCCAAACCTTGATGAAATGCCTTGGTAGTGGCTGAGCAGATGTATTTCATCATGAAAAATCCAAAAATGCAAACCTTTTGTGATTTGGACCTCCCCATCTTCAGGGTAGCGCGCGGCGCGCTACGCGTTGAGCCCAAAAACCTGTTTTTACATAAAAATTTCAAAATTGACAAAATTTTTCCCAATTTTCTTGAAATTTGGGCTGGGGATCCCCAATCAAGTATTATGCTCAGTCAAAGAGGCTTCGGCCAAAATTTGGAGTGGATCGGGCCTTTTCCGCCATTTTAGTGCCTTGCTCAATCGCCTCTTAAGGATCTTAATGTTTGCTTTGCAAACATGCATGCAGGCCCAGTAATGATTCTTCATGTGACGAAGCAAGTCTTTGTCTCTATTGGATTTCACCAACAACCCCTCCAAGTGTCGGTTGACCTTCTCAAGCACAAATTGCCGCGCCACAGGTGTCAAGTCACCCGGTCTTTTACGGGCCAACCTACGGTCTTCACGGATTCGTTGCAGCTCTATAAGTGTGTGCTCGTCCTCTAACTGTTTATTGCGCTGCTCTAGATACCTGATATATGAAGTTGTCTCATCATGACTAGTAACAAAACCTGATGGCTCACCTGAAGGCCTCTCCTCATGCTTGGGCTTCTTGCCCTTATCCTATACCTGCGGTGTTGATGTCGAAAGCAAGGCCCCTTCCACACGAGGTGGAGATAACACTTGCTGTGCTGATGAAGTCAACGAGACCCCTTCCACCCCGGGTGGAGATAGTACTCGTCGTGTAGATGCAAATAAGGCCCTATGTCCTCGCTGATATGTCACACATGCTGGAGCGCTGACATGCTCTATCTCAGGAATATCAAACTGATGTGAAGGCCCTCCCTCGTCATGAACAATCTCAGGAGGTGGCTGTGGCGCTGTGAAAAGGTCACGAGAAATAAAATCCTCCCAAGTAATGCCCTGTTGTGCCAACTGATGCATCACTATGATTTTGATCAATGCATAATGATAGATGCTTTTATGTTGATGTGCTGGGCTCTTCCTTTGTACTAAAGGCACCATCCTCTCTATGTTGCGACACATGAAAAATGGAATGTTCATCATACGTACCCTTGTAAAATGCATCAACAAACGGACATGGTACGCGTAGAGACGTGAAAATCTGCCCTCGCAACTGAAATATCGAATGATGAGTTTCATCAATGGTGCATACTCATCCCTTAGGAATTTGAAAGGAAAAACTGCAGTCAAGTGTCTTACACATCTGGACTTAATATATGGCTCATAGTGAAATCTGTCTAACTGATGGCGTTTATTCCATTCCTCCCCGACATCTGGTATCCCAGTGGCATGAGAAATAGTCTCGGGTGACAAGGTGAAATTCACTCCGGCAAGGTTTACATGACCATCCTGCAAATGTAGAACAAATAAACGGACTAGTTCCCGATGATGCTGGATTTGTGAGATCCGCTCACAGTATTCAAAACATGATAGATACCGAAAACAGTCCATTGCAAGTGGACAAGCTTGCAATTGAGCCAAAGAGGTAGGCTCCTCCCTGACATGTCGACCACCTTTGCCACCTTTGTGATACCTCCTTGGCACACTTACCTCTGGTGTAGAATCACTATCATAATCCTGCTCATAAGCTGACTCGGTCTCTGACATGTTATATATGTTGATATACAACTGTGTGCAAAATTTGACTGTAGACTTGTTCTTTTTCTCAAAATGCTGTGACCAAGGGGACACAAATATACAAGGGAAATGTTAGGAAAGGGGAAACATTAGGGAAATGGGGACAATGGAAATAAAACAAGGAATTTAGGGAAGGGGAGGGACATGAAAATCTTGAAGTTTTAGGGTTTGGGATGAGGTAGGGTAGGAAAAATATGTTTGTAGTAGAAGGGAGGGGTTAGGATTTGAGGGAAAATAGTGTAGGGTTTTAGGAGGAATTATTGGGGAAAATATTGGTAAATATAGGGGATGGGGAATCAAAAGGAAATGGGAAAATGAGAACCTTGGTTAACATTTACTTTTGAAACCCTACAACAATCTTGGAATTTAAATCTTTACAACAAATTAATGGACAAGGAGGGTTTTAATACTTGGTTTTCCATGGCACATATATCATAATCTCTTGCATAAACCGTCCAAAAACCAAGAACAAGCCGTGAATGTAAGCCTACCTGTGATTTGATGCTTGAGAAGAGGCGTTTTAGTGATGTCTGGCTAAGTTTCTGGGCATACACTTCAATGCGTAGCGCGCCTCACCCAACACGCCGCGCGCCCCTAATGCGCAGTGCCTGTGCAAAATCACACTGAAAATTTCGGCCTAATGTGTAGCGCACCACCGATGCGTAGCGCGCCCAACCAGATGTGTAGCGCGCCCTGGAAACAGCCCTATTTGCCCTCAAATTCACAAAATCGCCTTAACACAATTCTCTTTGCTTTTGGAACGTAGAATGGGTTGCAAATAAGGAGAAATATCTTCATATAGACTCCTTGTTGATTTTTGCTTAACCCAAAACCCATTTTCTTATGTTTGGCTGTTGACGCTTTTTGAAAATTAATAGGCTTTGACTTTTTTGATTTCCCCTTTAAAATTGGTTGAAATAATGTTTTTCTCTGATAATTTTTTGTAGGGATAGGTTTGATATGCTCTGGCAAAGGAGACCAAGGTTGCACTTGAACGATTGAAGAACTGAAAATTTTGACAATTTTTACAAAAATGAGATGGTGACTTATCTTCAAAACAGAGTTTTGAAGAGAAGTCCTAATTCAGCTGTACAATGATGAAAATTATTGAAGTGATGATCTATCAAAGTCATCCCTCTGGCTTGCTGGTCTTCTAATACTTTTCAAGACAAAATTGACTCAACCCTAGACCTAAGACCTAAAGATTCAAAACATGATTGTAAATGACCTTTGAAGATTTATTTTAATAAACAGGCCTGAACCAGCAGTGCCAAGCACGAGGGGAATGAATGACACAACCCACTCCATCAGAGTTATGGCATGCCTAATGAAATGCAACTGATCAAAACTGGTGGGACACCTAATCATGAAATGCAAAAGAGCTTTGATCTCTGATGGAGGGATAACTAGACCGACTCTAACATGATTCTTTAATTAACTATGTGCTCTGCGACCACAATTTGTAGAGACTTTACATTTTTATACATAAGAACTTGGACTTTTTCCCCAAAACTTGGGCTTTTGCCCCAAAATTGACCCAGGAGACCCCATCCCAGTAGGTGTTGTACCATCCAAAAGGATCTGCAAGAGTTGAAGATTCAGACTAGCAGGATCTAGGTGGGCATAGGGCAGGTAAGCTCTGCACAAACAAGCTTGGCACTAGGAACAAGTCAAGCAACAGAGATGGTTAGATCATTGGATCTCTGGGAAGTCGCATTTCCAGAAGGATCATTGAGCATGGAGGTGAACGATGACAAGGTCATTTTGAGTTCTCTAAAGAACATCAGCCTCAACCTCAACACACTCCCCAATGAGTATCTTCACATGCTACATACATGTTTTACAACAAAGTTAAGAGCACGGGAGTAGCATGCCCTTAGCCTCATAAGTAAATATCGAGTGAACAACGAGTAGATGTTCATCGAGAAGATAGAGGCCTTGAAAGCCAAAGACACCATCCAAGCGCAGAGTGCTTAGTTAGAAACCCGGTGGTAGAAGCATGCAGGACAGTGCCATAGTTGCACATACCTGAGGAAGCACCGTTGGAGTCCAAGATCAGAAAACTTGCTACGGACGTGCAGGATGCCAAGGCAGAAGTGGCCAGAGTTCAGTTTGAGACAAACATGAAGATCACTGAACTGGAGTTGACGTCACAACCTTCAACGTCGCCAAAGGTTAGGGAACAATGTGAAGCTGCTGTTAAGGATGGATTCGCTATGGTGGATGTCGCAGTTGTGGACTACACAACGTTGTTTGAGCAGGCTATGGAAGTAGTGAAGACCTTGCAGGAATATCCCACCATGTAGGTATTAAATACAGAAATCTGTAAGCTCCAAAATAAATATGACGAAGTGAGGGCGATGATGCATACTATTACTACAACACAGCACCTCTCCAAGCTATAGGAGGGTAAGCAGCTCCTTACACAAGTGGAAGCAGTGCAAAAGAAAGAGGCAGTCCTTAAGGCCAAGTTGGGACCTTGGTTAGAAGAAGCCTACATAGTCTCGGCCAACATACAAGAAAAGTTGGTGGACTTACAGAGTATGCAGCAGTAGATCAAGTGAGCCAGCGAAGGACCAGCCATAGAGCAGCTAGTATAACAAGTCAAGTAGGAAGCCATGTAGAGCATGGTTAAAGTAGCGGTTCCACAAGTGGAGCTGGGGGATCTTCACAACAATATCTCCACGCCAGGCAAGTGACTCTAGGGTGAATCATGATCTTTGTGTTGGGGGCCTATTGGGATGGGGTCCCCTTGGTTAATCGTAGGGAAAAAACCCAAGTTTTTATGTATAAAAATGTAAATTCTCCACAAATTTTGGTCTCAGAGCGCGTAGTTAACTAAAGAATCAAAAAGGGTTTTACCCTCTTTTATGTAAGTTGAGTCAGCATTTTGAAAATCCACCCATGGTCCGTGAACCATGGGATTGTATAAATAAGTATACCTTAGATAGTCTAGCGGAGGAAACAACGAGTATGAAGATGAATGTAATGGGTCAATAGAAGGAAGATCGTAGAAGTCTTAGAGGAGGCAAAGGCTCTACAGTTGAGTGCACAAAGGCCTAGAATAGAGTCTGCAGCTAAGTGCATGGACCCCTGCAGCTAAGTGTGCAGGGAAGTATTGAGTCTGTAAGGTTAACTAAATATCAATAAAGAAGATTATTCTAGAAATTCCTGTGTTTTATCTCTTTACTTTTGTTGTGAATAAATGTGCTTTATGATATGATAAACGATGATTTTATGAAATAATGATGTATTGATATGTGACTTTACTGGATCTATATTGTTATCTGAACACAATTAATGTTAAGTGCTTACGCAGAGATTATATTGTTGTATGTTAAAAGTATCGAACACTTAAGTAGATTTGAGAAAATATTTGGTTAATAATAATCATGGATGTGCATAAGTAGCTGATTATCATATTCAGGGTTTGCAAAAGCCAGTCGTAGACCTTCACAAACATTTAGAAGTTGATTAAAGGGAGTTCCATTGATAAGCCATAATGGCTTATCGATCTACACGAAGGAAGATCTAGATCACAAAAAGACATCACATTGCTCTCTGAGTGCGGAAACTTGGTTCCAACATCCCCCCATACTGCTTCGGGTGAGACTTCAGTCCGCGCTCCACAGATTGATGTTGAAAGGGCCAGTAGTGTAGGGATTTTTTTGGCGCAACTAACTCTGAACTTGGATCAAGACCCAATAATCCAACAATAACCATTGGAGTTATGTGACCATGGTAGTTTATGGCATTGTGTTCACATGGGGGGGAGGGATGGCCTACAGGTTGGCCCTCCCTTAACTGCCAACCTCCAAACCAATACAACTTAAAAAGATGTGAAGAATGTTAAGGGTAAGAACTACCCAGTAGAATAGGTGGTAAGGCATATGGTTTGCATGCGGTAGGTCGTGGGTTCGACCCTGACTTTCGTGAATAAATTTTTATCCAATGCATAGACCACTAACCCGACCTTTGGGAGGTGTCACGTGGTGGCCTCCAGGCTTTCCACGTGGAATTATTCCATTGGTCTAGAAATCCACCAATAAGAATGCACCAACTGAGCACTGTACAACGCAACCAAACGATGATACTTGTCCATCCCTGATTTGTTGTTGACCAATATTGACCATGCCTAGTCACCTGCCATGTCAGTAATACGGACTATTGACTGTGTAGTGACTGGGAATTTTTTTGCAAATTTCGCCCATTTAGAAAAGCGATCAGAACATAATAACTTTCTCATATGAAATCGGTTTTCAACGAAACAAGTTGTGTTAGGATCTTTTTCTGAGATGGATGCGGTCATTTAGGTTTAGAGGCAATCTGAGAATTTTGATTTTTGAGCTAAATACTTAGCACCCGATCATTCCTCCCTACTAGAAGCCTTTTGGACCCCAAAATATATTATCAATTGTTTAGCAGGTGAGGGTAAATCTCCCTCACCTTCTCAGTCTACAACCATTTGGATTGAGAAGGCTTTTGTCCCTTAAGCCCCACTCTAAGGTATTCGACATCCCCTCTCTTTGATGTTCTGGTTCTTTTGTCAAGTATGAGACCTTGTTGAAGCTCATCTAGATATTCTAGCGAGAAATCATCTATTGATGGCAACTAAACATGCTCTCCTTGATCATCAATCAAAGGAGGCTCAAACAATCTCAAATTCTCAACATTAACAATAAAGTATATTTGCATATAAGGAGGCAAATCAATCTTAAATGCATTGTTACCAATATTTTCTAGAATTTTAAAAGGACTATAGTGGATTGGTTTAAGCTTTTTACCTTCCCATTGAAGTCTCTCTTTGTTAATATATAACCAAACTTCATCTCCAACTTGAAATTTGTGATCAACCTGGTGTTTTTCATGCCTTGCCTTGTAGCTTCTTTGATTTTTCTCAAGTTGTTCCCACACTATATGATGTATCAACTGAATTTTCTTTATGAAATTCCTTGCCTTATCGATGTCACTGTGACCATCGATGGTGAAATATTTCTCGAAGATGAAGTCCAATGGTGATCTTGGAAAGTACCCATAACATGCCTCAAATGGTGATGTGTTTGTGGAAGAATGCTTTGCCATATTGTATGCATGTTGTATGTAATGAAACTGTTCATCCCACAACTTGGGATGTTTGCTACAATATCCTCTAAGAAGATGAATAACTATTCTATTGACCACCTCGGTTTGTCCATTTGTTTGTGGATGAAAGCTTGTACTCTTCTTCAACTTTGTTTCCATCATGTCCAACAAATTTGACCAAAAATTCCCAACCAATCGAGAATCTCGATCACTTACAATAGAAGTAGGAAGACCAAAATGAACCCAAATGTTTTGGAAGAAAATATGAGTTGTTTGTTCATCTGTAAGTTTCTTTTTACATGGTGTTAATATGCGCATCTTGTTGAACCTATCTACAACTACATACAAGTAATCATGACCGTTCCTTGACAATGGAAGACCTCCTGCAGAATCCATTGAGATACTCTCCCATGGGCGTGAAGCTACCATAAGTGGAGTGTATAAACCAAGTTTCCTATTACTAGGATTACTTGTAGCATATAAAGAAAATCCTCTTATGAAATGAGAATCATTATGCAACATGTGTGGCCAATAACAATACCTTTGAAGATTCACTATTGTCTTGCCTACACCAAAGTGTTCAACAATCAATGAAGTGTGCACCTCCCTTATGATATTGTTTCTTTCTCCCTGTGGAATACATAACTTGCCCAAGTGATACAACAAAATTTTATGTACATGATAATCCAACTCTTCAATTTGATTTCCTTGACTCAAGCTTGAATATACTTGAAAGTCACTATCATTTGCATATTTTTCTATGTAACTTTCATGTAAAACAGAATTATGCTTTAGTATAATAGATGAATTTACAATAGGTCTTGAAAGCATATCAGCTACCTTATTTTAGGTTCCCTTTTTATACCTGATAACCAAATGAAATTGTTGTAGAAAATCCATCCATTTGAAATGTCGTGACTGCTGCAACTTTGACTGTCACTGTACATACTGCAATGCTTGATGGTCGGTATGGATGATGGTCTCCTTCCCCATCAAATAGTGCTTCCATTTATTAACACTTTGTACCAATGCATAAAGTTCTTTGTCATATGTGGGATAGTTAGTTACAGCTCCATTAAATATTTCAGAATGAAATAAAATGGGCTTACCATGCTGCAATAGAACTTCTCCCATGGCATAATCTCTTGCATCCATTTGAATCTCGAATGGCTGTCTAGGATCCGTAAGTGCCAATACCGGTGCTGAACTTATCTTTTTCTTCGAAACATCAAATGCCTTACGTTGTACATCTCCCCAACGGAAGACTTTCTTGACACTTGTCAATGCATATAATGGAGCTGCAATGGAAGAAAAATTAGCAATAAACTTTCTCCAATATTGTGCTACGCCAAAAAAAACTTCTTACTTCTGTAACTATATCGGGCTTGGGTCAATTCAGAATGACCTCAACCTTAGAGGGGTCTATCTTTAGCTCACCTCCTCCAACGATGTGTCCCAGATACACTAAAGAAGTCTTTCCAAATTCACACTTTGACATATTTAAAAACAATTGTTCTTTTCTCAAGACATCAAGTACTTTGTTTACATGCATGACATGTTCATCTCTTGACTTATTGAATATGAGGATATCATCTAAACAGACAATGACAAAATCATCTAGAAATGGTATCAATACATCATTCATTACCCTCATGAAGGTAGCTGGAGCATTTGTAAGACAGAAATTCATAACAAGCCACTCAAACAATCCTTGTTAAGTTTTAATGTAGTTTTCCAAATGTCTTCTTTAGCTATCCTAACTTGATGATAACCACTTCGTAAGTCTAACTTAGTGAAATACTTTGCATACGTTTCCTTAGCAAGAAAATAATCAATTATTGGGAGTGGATAATGATTCTTTACCGTGATTTTGTTCAGTGCATGGAAATCCACACACATGTGCCAAGTTCCATCCTTCTTGGGCACCAGGACAATGGGCTAACCACATGGCGAAGTAGATGGGTGTATGATACATTTTCTCAGCAATTCTTGAATTTTATTTTTCATTTCCAAGCTCTCCATAATAGACATGTGATACATGCCAATGTTCAGAAGTGGAACATCCTGTTCCAACTGAATCTCATGTTGAATTCCCCTCTTGGGAGGTAACCCCTTTGGTTTCTGAAACATATTGCCATGCTTGCTTACCATATCAAACAAATCAGATTTCAATTTATCATCACAACCTTCAAAAGATTCTTAATCAATATCATTATTTTTCTTTATCATGAGAAGCACAAAATTTTTACTTGCATTTACTAGTCTCTTCATTTGCCTTGCATTAACCAAAGAAATGTTCAGCTTTTTGCGATGGGATCTCACTATGTACTCCACCCCATTCTTGAGAAATATGTATTTTTTGTCATGGCGATAAAATACTACTTTTCTATCATACAAATAAGGACTACCCAAAATTATTCCTGAGATTTCAAGTGGAACTACATCTAACTCAACTTCATCAGTGAACTTTTCAGTAATGGTGAACTCGAATAAACACTTCCTTGTAACCTATAAGTTTGCATTGTTAACTATCCAACCTAATGGATATGACTTATGATGAATTACAGTTTCAAGGTTTAGTTTTTAACCAAGTCTTCTGAAATCAAGTTTGATTGTGACCCACTATGAAATAATGCATCAATCTTTGTATGATTTGAAATCACTCTAACATGAAACAACTCTATTCTTGACTCTTCATTTGGAGTGTTGTTTTGACTATGTGATGAACTAGTTCTTGCAACAATTTCTTTTCATTTTGTAACCATGGTTGAAATCTTGGTTTCATCACCAGAATCTGAACCAAGGTCACATTGTGTGGTAGCAACCATCTTTTGTTTTCCCTTATTGTTTTGTTTCTTAGGCCTTAATTCGGGATGCAATTTCCAGCAGTGGTCTTCATCATGCCCCTCTTTGGAATAGTGTTTGCATGTGATTTTCTCCCCTTCTTTCTTCACACTTGCATTCTTCTTTCCCTTCCATTTTCCACCCTTCTCTTTCTTCTTACCCTTCAATGACCCTCTTCCTAAATGTTCTTTCCTCTAGATTCAAGGTGTGTGGCTTGCACACATACCTCATCTAAGTTGTTTGGATTGAACATAAGTATAGTATATTTTAGATAGGAATGTAAACCCCCAATATATTTCAGCTATGTATCTTGGGAATTCAAATTCACTCCTAATAACAAATCCCTTTTCCTAAAATCTTGTGTTGAAGTTTCATTAGCTATTTGTGCATACAATTAGGTAAATTTCCTTAAGTTTAAAAATACATTCATGAGAAAAATAACTTCAGAAACAAATACTGAACATCAAACATTCATAGTGTAGCAAACCATAAAGGAGACACATTAACACCATGTTTTGATGAAGGAGTTCACCCCTCCTGGGCTACATCTCCTTGGTCCATCTTCCATGGCTTGGGCCTATGTATTGGCTCAATGTGGAAAAATTGTATTTTACAAATCTCTATGGCTCTTGATACCTACACCAATGTGTTCAGAATGTCTAAATTAGCTAAGAACACCTCTTTCTGAGCTAAATTTGGTCGAAAATTGACATCTCTAGAGCTTAGTCAGTCTTTTCCTACATTTTCTCCTTTAATTCTGGAACATCTCCAGTTAGCGCTGATAAATTTGGTGGTAGGCCTGAATTTGGGGGCACCGCCAAATTCACCACCAGGTTAAACTAAGGGTTAATTAATATTTAAATTGTGCTTAATTGAAGTTAAACCTCTGATTAGCGCGAAAACCACAGAGTTTAATGACCCAACTATAATCTCCGTTGGAACTTGATCACATGCGATAACCATCAAATTAATGGTTAGAGTGGAATCGAAACCATCGAATGACCATTAAAGTTATGGTGATCATGTTCACATGTGGATTTGTCGCATTAACCATTGGCCAAAACCGTCAGAGCTAACAAAAACAGTTTGTGGTTTTTGTAACTGTGTTCACATGTGATCCATTGCATGCTGGTTTGGATAACCATCAGAGTTATGTGACCATGGCAGTTTATGGCATTACATTCACATGGGGGGGAGGTCTGGCCTACAAGATGGCCCTCCCCTAGCTGCCAACCTCCAAACCAATATAGCTTAAATAGATGTGAAGAACGTTAAGGGTAAGAACTACCCAGTAGCATAAGCGGTAAGACGTATGGTTTGCATGCGGTAGGTCGTGGGTTCGACACCGACTTCCGCCAATAAAATTTTCTCCAATGTGTAGACCACCAACTCGGCCTTTGGGAGGTGCCACATGGTGGCCTCTAGGCTTGCCACGTGGAATTCTTCCATTGGTATAGAAATGCACCAATAAGAACACGCCAACTCACCACTGTACAACCCAACCAAATGATGACACTTGTCCATCCCTAATTCATTGTTGACCAATATTGACCATGCCTAGTTAGTTGCCATGTCAACAGTATGGAATGTTGACTGTGTAGTGATTGGGCATTTTTTTTGCAAATTTCTCCTGTTTAGCAAAGCGATTAGAACATAATAAATTTCTCATACAAACTCAGTTTTTGATGAAACGAGTTGCACTAGGATCATTTTTTTTTAGACAGACGTGGTCATTCATGTTTCGAGCCAATTTGAGAACTTTTATTTTTGAGCTAAATACTAAGCACCTATTCACTGTAGGATCCATCTACTAACCAAATAACCCAACAAAGTTTTTTTTCATCTAAATAGCCTCACAAGTTTCTTGACTAGCATCCATGCACTCTACTTCTGCTGAACTGAGTGTAATTGATCTCTTCTTCCTATTGTACCAAGAAACTATTGTTGAAACAATACTAAAGATTCCCTCTGATGTGATCTTACTGTCGAATGGGTTCCCAACCCAATCTGCATCTGTGAAGCCTTGAAGCTTCACTCCCTCTGTCTGTTTGTACCAAATAGAAAACTGAGTGGTGCCTCTGAGGTATCCCAACACATGTTTAGCTACCTTCCAATAGCGTTTAGTTGGCTTAACCATTTGTCGACTAAGATGGTTAACTACAAAACACATGTTCAGTTGTGTGTTCACCAAATATATAAGTGAACCCACAAGTTGTCTGTAAATAGTAGCCTCCACTAATTCACCTGAACTAGAATCTTCCTTCCTCCAATTACTTGCTAGAAGAGTCTCCATAGGTTTGCTACTCTCCATGTGTAACTACTTTAGTATCTCATTGGCATACTTAGCCTGAGAGACAAACAGTTCCCCATATCCTTACCGTACTTCCATACCAAGGAAATAATGCATGAGCCCTAAGTCCTTCATCTCAAATTCTCTTGCAAGATCCTCTTTGCAATATTTTATAAGCTTTTCATCACTTGTTAGAATCAAATCATCGACATATAATACTATAATCAACAATTTACCTTCAACCACAATATGGTAAAGGTTTGCATTTGCTTCACTTTTGGTGAAGCTCGACCCAGTGAAATAACTATCAATCTTGGTGTACCAAGAACGGGGTGCATCTTTCAGTCCATACAATGCTTGCTTGAGTTTGCACACATGCGACTCTATGTTGAAGGTCTCAAATCCTTCTGAATTCTCAATAAACACCTCTTCCTCAATCACATTGTTGAGGAATGTTGTCTTCACATCCATATAATGTATCTTCCATCCCATCTGTGTGGAAAGTGCTAAAATATATATGATTGAAGAGTACCTTTCTACTGGAGAAAAGGTCTCCTCGTAATAAATTCCATCCACCTGAGAGAACTCTCTACGAACAAATTTGGCCTTGTGTTTATCCACACTGCCATATGTTGCTTTCTTTGCCTTGTAAAGCCATATATAACTCACCATTGATTTTTCTGCAAGTATTGGGACCACTTCCAAAACAATGTTTCTAATAATGGATTCATACTCCTCAACCATGACATCATCCCATACTGGTTGTTACACTTCTTCCTCGAATGAGGATGGCTCAAACTCTACACTCTCACTCATCAGAGCCATAGCTAGTGTACTGATCTGGTGACATCCTCTACCTGCATTATGATGTGGGTGCTCCCACATTCTCTCTAGCATCTTGCATCAATCTATAAACCTCTATGGTGTGCTTCCTTCCATCTATAGAAGTATCTCCATGACTAGGTTCTTCCACTCTTTGCTTTTCTGCATGTGGCTGCTCCACATCAGCTTGAGGTTCTTCCCATGGAGCTAAAACTCCTCTTCTCCATGAAACTGGAAGTCCCTCTCAATGGAACATATCATGGCCTTTTCTTCATCGAACTTCCATGTCTACGAACAACTGTCATATTGTTGGATGGAAGGTACACTCGATAGTTGTGAGGTGTATTAGTGTAGCCCATGAATTTGCCTAACTCAGCTGTTGGCTCTAGATTTTTGCATTCATCCTTGGTAACATGATAGTAAACTGATGAACCAAATATCTTGAAGTGTTTCATATCTAGTTTCTTACCTAAAAAATCTTCTTCTTGTGTACTCATTGTTGGCATTATGATGCATGTGTTGTACTTGATGGCAACCCACTTGTAGCAGAACAACTCACTTGTACATGGTAGCTAGATGAATCTACAAAAGAGATATTAGATGTGACAGAATGCATGGCAGTAGTATTTATAGATGTGATGAAATGTAGGATAGCTTCAAGGAATCAGTTCAGAAGGCAACTCACTTATATGAAAGATCATAGTATATCACGTAAACAACAAATAATTATAGATCAGTCTTCACAGAATGAAGAAAGAGGGGTATACGGAGGATCACCTTGACCAAATTGCGTATACACACAGGTTAACAGGAAAAAAGGGACATGTAGCGTACACACACACTTTCAAAGAAGGAAAAGTGTGTATACCTTGGGAAAGTAAGTTTTGGTTTGAAATATTTGGTCCATGGTATTTTGATCCATGGTATTGGTCCAAGGTATTTGGTCCGAGGAATTGACCCTTGGTATTTGATCCAAGGTATTGGTCCTAAGTGGTTTTGGTCCATGGTATTGAGAAAGGCCTAAAACTATATGAGGAGAAGATAATTAGGCCAAAGCACACATTGACAAAGTGTGAGATCCAGTATGCAGGTTATTGGTTTATGATGCTCTGCTTGATCTGAGCCAAGGAGGAACCTTAGTGGTTGATGGAGGACAAGATCTAATGATGGATTGGGATCTTAAGGCATGGAATGAATTTTCTTTATATTGTTTGGTCATGTTTATTCTAGATCTGTATATTGATGCATGTGTTGTTCTGTAAATATTATGATCTCGGTATAACTGAAGTCTGGAATAGCTGCAAAGTTATGAATGAATATTTACAGATGTATACACAGGTCGACTTTGGTAAAAGCGCATATACACATAGGTTCGACACATCGAAGTAGCATATACCTTTTGAACTATGATGTTTGAGGTTACAATTGGTTCTGGTTGTTGATGCAGAGTTCTGGGTTTTGCTTTACATTCTGGTGACTGCATTCTGGTAATAGTGTTCAGATTGATTGATTGTGATTTGCTTCAGTGATGATGGATGATATCTAATAATGGATCAGGATCATAATGACTTATCATTATGTGATTTTATGGGCTAGGTCTGGTTGCTAACACATGTATTATCCTCTATATATGATGATCTAGGTATGTCTGAAATCGGGAATAACAGCGAAGTTATAAGTAAGTATTTGCAGACATATACACTGGTTCACTTTGATGAAGTTGCGTATGCATGCTAGTTTGGATCTTCCAACTTGTGTATACACTCTGATGCGTGATTTTGAGGTTATAGCTAACTCTGAATGATGATGCAATGTTCTAGGTAGAAATCTATGTACTGACCACAGTGATCTCTCTGTTCCAGTTGATTTTTTGAAGTTGATTAAAGTATGAATGAATGCTTGACTTAGTTGTGTTAGAGGTTGTTAGTGATTGAGTGAGTTTGGTTGACTGAGTTTCAGTGATTGATTGATGCAGATGTATTTGATAGTTGTATTACAGTGGTGATTGATTTTGAGCTTCAATGTTGTTGATGCGTCGAGTATGAAAATTGGATGAAACGTGGCCTTCAAAATATGATGTTGTGTTCCAGGAGTATCCAGTCTGAAAATTTATGAAACAAGGTCCCTAGAGGAAGAGAGAAGGTTGTAGCCTTCTGTAGGTCGGTTCCTACTACTAGTAAACATATCAGCTAGTACAAGAGCTAGGGGGTTGTAGCTCCCTTCCAGTAGAAGCTGGAGAACGAGAGAAGGTTGTAGCCTTCTACAGGTAGAAGCCTATGTACTGGTATGAGTATGCACCAATACAATGTTGTAAACATATTTTCTTATTATTAAAAGAAGATAGAGACGATGACAGTAGGTGGTTTTCACCCACATTGGGTTTCCACCTTAAATCTTGGTGTTCATCTATGTTGCTTATGTGTGATGGTTCACTATGTTATTAACTGCATATGGTTAATATTTAATGCTTAATAAGTACTGATGCACAGATTAAAAGATCAACATATGATGAATTAACCAAATCATTATTTTGCTGGATATACGCTTGTTTCCTTAAACACAATTGTGTGTACATGTGGGTTACCCACATGGAAGTAGCGTATACAAATTTAAGTATGAAAAGAAAAAGATTATTGATTTGACTAATATTGATTCACCCCCCCCTCTCAGTATTATTTCCAACAATTGGTATCAGAGCAGGTCCTTTGGTAGAAGCTTGATCACTTGAAGGAGATCCATAGAACAATGGGAAAGAAGCTAAAGAAGAAAGTGCCTCAGAAGAAGAAGACATCTCAAAGGAACTATGACAGTGGGAGAATCAATTGGGGACTATGTGGTAGCAACTCTTCAGATTCAGAATCACCTCAGAATGAAGATGTACAAGCAAAAGAACTATCAGGTATGAACTTGTTATGCTCTAGTGATACATTTCTCCATCCATTTGAAGAAGATGAAAGTGATATTGAAACAACTGAATTTGCTCTTATGGGTGAGAAAGAAAGATATCAAATAGAGGCAGAATTTAAAAGGCTTAAAGACAAAATTAGAGATCAACAAGATCTATTGGACAAAATGGAATGTGCCTTCAAAGAAGAAGCTACCAATCTAAAATCTCAACTAGAGGAAGGAAACAAAGTAAGGAAACAGTAAAAAGAAAAGGAAGATCAATGTCAAGAGCTGTAGGATGAAGTGACATCATTGAGAAATGAAGTAAATAAAAGGAATACAACAATCAAGAAACTTAAAGATAGATCCAATTACTATGAAGGTCTTGAAGCCAAGGTTCTCTCTCTAAAAGAAGATCTTGAAAAGTCAAATAAGTAGAATGAAGAACTACTCCAAGCTCTTGAAGAACAAGAAAAGGAAGTTCTTGAATCAAGGAAAAAAGTGGAAGAAGGAAGAAAAGCTGAAGAAATCATGAAGAAGCATTATCTTGAAAAGGAAGAGCAATATCAGGTTGAGGTAAATATACTAAAAGGTAAATTAGAAGAAAAGTATAAGATTTTACGATTTCAAGATAGTACTAAGATTTTGGATGATATTCTTAGTAGTCAAAGGTCTCCTGCCATCAAATCTGGTCTTCATTTCCATGAATCTGTTGAAGGTGAATCTATCTCACAAGCTAAGGCAAGGAACTCTAATGTAAAACCTGAAATTCTCAACAAGGAGATTAGAGGTCAATTCCATCAACAACCAAGGAAAGGAATTCTTCAAAGAAAATCTCTTACTCCTAACCATGGAAATGATAGTCAGTTATTTCCTCAAATGAATAATGTTGAATGTTTTGTATGTCATAATCTTGGACATGTTGCAGCAAGATGCAAAAGTAGAATGGTTCAAGACTATCACACAGAAAGATCATCAACTTGCAGGTACTTTAAGGGATATTGCTTCTCTTGCAATATGTTTGGTCACAAGGCCATTGACTACTATAAAAGAAATATGAAACATGTAATATGTTATGCATGTAACAAGCTTGGACATATAGCAAAAGAATGCAGGAGAAAATTTCAGGCACCATACCAAAAGGAGACAGCATCATCACACTCGAAGATATGGAAGAAGAAGGAAGTACAGTCAGAAAAATGTGGCATGGCACAATGTACAGACATGACAGACTCAAGGGAAGCTGAAAGTTTTAAAATTAAATGTTCTAAATATCATACGCAAGTTTCATGAAGACAAGTCACATATATACGTGAGTTCAAAGCTGCACAGTCGCGTATATGTAGGTTTGAGAAAAATGCAGTAGGATAGACTCAAAAAAATAGATTTGATATGGTTCAGACAATTATTAGTTATCTTTTCTGACTTAATCATAGATGACTACAGTCTGTGGATGTTATTTAGAAGTTTTTTTGATCCTCACAAGTTGTTGATAACTTGATGTATATATGATTGATGATGATGCCTTGATACTTATTACTAATATATGCAATGATAAGATCTGACAGTGAACAGGTGGAATAGGTTCAGGGGGAGAACATGTTATGCTTCTAATAAAGCATTGTTGGCATTATGTTTAGAAGTCTTTGGTACCTAATCAATGATGATGATGCTTATATGGCCATATGATACATCTTGCTATGTTACGATTATGAGTTGTCCATGATAAAATCTCATATGATACTTGGGGTCACATAGTTGGTATTCAAATCAGATTATGGATGATTGAGGATGACTCTTTGATGATGCATATATTACATATATGTTACTTACATGGTGATATTCATAAGGACAAGGAGAAGTACAATGCTTGAGTACACAACTTCATTGTTTGATGATGAGCCACTCATTTCTTTTATGATGTTGTCATCATACCTTCAAAGATGCATAAAGAACATATGGTGGAATTATGATGCAGGATTCCTATAGTTATTGCCTCTCACATAGATGACGATTTTTGTTTTTGATGATATCAAGAAATCTTGACAACTGACCATGAGCTCATGATTTTCTAGATACTGGATACATGGATGATTACTTAAATGCATATTGTTGGTTGGCCAAGAGAATGGTGTTATTGCAGGTCGCATGAAGACATAGCTATTTGAAGACATGGATTTTCGAAGACATGGGTTACTTAACCACATAATGATGATGAGTTATTATCTTATGATGATAGGTTGATACTCACATATGTTGATTTTCATGGTTGATGCTCCCTAGTAATGATACATGGTTGATATATTGAAGGTCCTTGTGGAAAGATCATGCAATTCTTGATGATGATTTATGGTGTTTTCACATATGATATGGTGTGAATGATTTTTTTGCTGCTTGGAGATATGACATATGTTGATTTGATTCATGGAAGGAAACAAGTTGATGTTGATGAGATGAAGAGGATGAGTTGATATCTATATGCAGACATACTTTGTCACAGGTTGATGATATTTACACTGACATGGACATATATAGGTTGTTGATCTAGATGCCATTGACAGATGCTTATGGAGCAGATCATACATGGTGTATGATAGTTGCTAATGACTATCATAGTCTTGTTTAGATATTTGGTCTCTGTTATAAATTTCATGTATATCATTCAGTGTAAAGGTCATATCAAGACCCAAGATGTAATAATTTGTCTCTATCTATTGTAGTCTTTTGATGAGTCCCTTTTGGTCATATGATATAATTTGTACCCCCACTATGCATGGGAAGGATGATGTAATATTTCAGTCATGTATAAACAATTGGTATATCCCCAGTTGGTTGGGTGGATGAGTCACATTTGGTATATCTCCACTTGGTTGGGAGAATAAATGAATGTATGAGTCATTGGTGATAGGAAGAGTTATAGAGTCATGTTATTTTTCTTGAAAATATTTGCAGACTCTGCATGTGCTCAGGCGGATCATGGATGATACAGTACATCTTAGCATGAGCAAAGGGGGAGTTTCAATAAGAGACTTCAGCACGTGACTAAGGGGAGCATGATTAATACTCAGCTATTCAGATATGAAAGTCTTCATTTTGATCTGCCCTTTTCTCTTGATATCAATGGGGGAGAATATCTTAGTCCGCCCTTTGCCCTTGATGTTAAAGGGGGAGAGTGACTTGGTGTTGTTTTTGCCATGAAGTCCAAAGGGGGAGATTGTTGGCATTATGATGCATGTGTTGTACTTGATGGCAATCCACTTGTAGCAAAACAACTCACTTGTACATGGTAACTAGATGAATCTACAAAAGAGATATCAGATGTGACAGAATGCATGGAAATAGTATTTATAGATGTGATGAAATGCAGGGAAGCTTCAAGGAATCAGTTCAGAAGGAAACTCACTTAAATGAAAGATCACAGTATAACAGGTAAACAACAAAGAATTACAGATCAATCTTCACAGAATGAAGAAAGAGGGGTATACGCAGGTTCACCTTGACCAAGTTGCGTATACACGTAGGTTAACAGACAAAATGAGCGTATATTGTACATGCGCACTTTCACAGAAGGAAAAGCACGTATACCTTGGGAAACTAAGTTTTGGTTTGAAGTATTTGGTCCATCGTATTTTAATCCATGGTATTGGTCTAAGGTATTCGGTCCAAGGTATTGACCCTAGGTATTTGGTCCAAGGTATTGGTCCTAAGTGGTTTTGGTCCATCGTATTGAGAAAGGTCTAAAACCATATAAGGAGGAGAATATCATTAGGCCAAAGCACACAAGCATCAAATATTTGATAAAGTGTGAGATCCAATATGCAGGTTATGGGTTTATGATGCTCTTCTTGATCTGAGCCAAGGAGGAACCTTAGTGGTTGATGGAGGACAAGATCTAAGTTTTGGTTTGAAGTATTTGGTCCATGGTATTTTGATCCATGGTATTGGTCCAAGGTATTCGGTACAAGGTATTGACCCTAGGTATTTGATCCGAGGTATTGGTCCTAAGTGGTTTTGGTCCATGGTATTGAGAAATGCCTAAAACCATATAAGGAGGAGAAGATAATTAGGCCAAAGCACACAAGCATCGAATATTTGATAAAGTGTGAGATCCAATATGCAGGTTATGGGTTTATGATGCTCTTCTTGATCTGAGCCAAGGAGGAACCTTAGCGGTTGATGGAGGACAAGATCTAATGATGGATCAGGATCTTAAGGCTTGGAATGAATTATCTTTATATGGTTTGATCATGTTTATTCTAGATCTGTATACTGATGCATGTGTCGTTCTATAAATATTATGATCTAGGTATAACTGAAGTCTGGAATAGCTACAAAGTTATGAATGAATATTTACATATGTATACACAGGTCGACTTTGGTAAAATCACATATACACGCAGGTTCAACACATCGAAGTAGCGTATACCATGTGAACTATGATGTTTGAGGTTACAATTGGTTCTGGTTGTTGACGAAGAGTTCTGGGTTTTGCTTTATCTTTTGGTGATTGCATTCTGGTAACAATGTTCATATTGATTAATTGTGATTTGCTTCAGTGATGATGGATGAGATCTAATAATGGATCAGGATCATAATGACTTATCATTATGTGATTTGATGGGCTAGATCTAGTTGCTAACACATGTATTATCCTCTATATATGATGATATGGGTATGTCCGAAATCAGGAATAGTAGCGAAGTTATAAGTAAGTATTTGCAGACATATACGCTAGTTCTCTTTGATGAAGTTGCGTATACACTGGTTCAACTCTTCCAAGTTGCATTCTTTTGAGGTTACAACTAACTCTGAATGATGATACAGTGTTCTAGGTATAAATCTGTGTACTGACTACAATGATCTCTCTGTTCCAATTGATTTGTTGAATTTGATTAAAGTATGAATGAACGGTTGATTCAGTTGTGTCAGAGGTTATCAGTGATTGAGTGAGTTTCTATGATTGAGTTTCAGTGATTGATTGATGCAGATGTATTTGATAGTTGTATTACAATGGTGATTGATTTTGAGCTTCATTGTTGTTGATGGATCCAGTATGAAAATTGGATGAAATGTGGCCTTCAAAGTATGATGTTGTGTTTCAGGAGTATCCAGTCAAAAAATTTATGAAACGAGGTCCCTGGAGGAAGAGAGAAGGTTGTAGCCTTCTGTAGGTCGGTGCCTACATACTAGTAAACATATCGGCTAGTACAAGAGCTAGGGGTTTGTAGCTCCCTTCCAGTAGAAGCTAGAGAATGAGAGAAGGTTATAGCCTTCTACAGGTAGAAGCCTGCATACTGGTATGAGTCTGCACCAATACAATGTTGTAAATAGATTTTCTCATTATTAAAAGAAGATAGAGATGATGACAGCAGGTGGTTTTCACCCACATTGGGTTTCCACCTTAAATCTTGGTGTTCATGCGTGTTTCTTATTTGTGATGGTTCACTCTATTATTAACTGCACATGGTTATTGTTTAATTCTTAATAAAGTACTGATGCACATATTAAAAGATCAACATATGATGAATTAACTGAATCATTAGTTCGCTGGATATACACTTGTTTCCTTAAACACAGTTGCATGTACATGCGGGTTACTCACATGGAAGTAGTGTATACAAATTTAAGTATGAAAATAAAAATATTATTGACTTGACTAATACTGATTCACCCCCCTGCCACCTCTCAGTATTATTTCCAACACTCATCCCGAGAATTTGATGAGGACTTATGTTCTGAACATAAATAATTGTGTTGCATGCTTCAGCCTACAAGTGCAATGATAGGCCCTAATCATGTGACATTGCCCGTGCAACTCCCACAATACTTCTCTTCTTCCTTTCATCTACCCCATTCTACTATGGGTTATGGGGTGTTATTAACTCCCATCAAATGCCTTCTGATGCACAAACGTTCTTGAATTTATTTGACACATATTCTCCATAATTATCACTTCTGAGATCTTTAACTTTCCTACCATTATATTTCTCGACAAGTGATTTAAATTCACAAAATTTAGCGAACATTTGATCTTTCTTATGCATGAAGAAAATTTAGCACTTACGAGAAAAATCATCAACAAATATTACATAATACCCATGTTTGGCCGTGGAGGTTGTCGAGAACGGTCTGCACACATCTGAGTGAACTCTATCAATCATCAGTTCCGCTAAACTATCTTTATCATTAAAGGAATATTTGGTGTAATTCCCCAATGTACACCCTTTACATGTGTCTCTCTACTCTAGTGTACCCTTGGGAAGTCCTATAGAAATTTGTGGCATGATCCACAACCTAATGACGTATAAGCTTTTAACCTTCTCTTCTTTAGTCCTCAAAGAAACACTGTCTTCTACATCTAATTTGTAGAGTTTCTTCACCTGAACCCTAATCTGCTTAACCTGTCCTGAGGCTATGTGACAGAGGAAATCCTTTCCCTTACCAAATACCACATCACAACCACGCTCCTCCAACATGGCAACTGAAACCAAATTCTTCTTCAAACGCAGAACATATATGACATATTTTAATATGAGAGGAGAACTAGAATCCCTCTAAAAGGTAATAGTATCAATGTCGCTTGCACTATACCTCCCATCATCTCTCTTCTCGATGTGCATCTGGAGGTCCTTCTCCTCCAAGTAACTAAATAAATCTTTGTTGCTAGTCATATGGAATGAGGCTCCACTATCTAAGCACCACAAACTACCCATCATCGATGTTACCATGCAAGCGATGAGCGTGAAATCCAGCTCAAATTGTGAAGCAAGAGCTTCACCTACCACTCCTCCTAAGGGCTTCTTGCTAACCTTCTTGAGTGGACACTTTGTGGCATAGTGTTCAAGCTTATGAGAGTGAAAACATTTAATCTTCTACATGTACTTCTTCTTGCCACCCTAATTGGAATTTGATTTGGAATGGGATGAATTCCCCTTCACTTTCTTCACCTTTCTAGCTAAGGCACAATTCTCATCATCATCAAGCTTGGATGAGGATCCATCTTTGGTGTTCTGCTGAATCTCTTCTTGTACCAAGTCAGACCTTAAATTCTCCCACTCTGGTAGCTTCTCCCTCCCATTAACTGATTCTTAGCAATTGTGCCATCTCTTGGGAAGGCATATAAGTGCTAGTCTCACCAAATCATCTTCAAAAAATGTAACATCGACACTTCCAAAATAATCCTGACATTGGGTGAACTTGTTCAAGTACTTTGATATTGTGTCACCATTCTCCATCTTGATTTGTTTTATCTTTTCCTTCAGTTCCATATTCCTTTGGTCACTGCTATTTTGAAACCGGTCTATCAAGGCCTTCCACATTGCAATTGGAGTCTCCTTACCATGGAGGTTTGAGACAATATGATATCAAACTCCTTCTAGGATAATCCTTCTCACCTTGGCAACACATTTTCTCCACTCTGCCAGATGCTGAGAATTAGTTGGATTAGGAATATCTTTGTCTATGAATTCCTTAAGCTCATTGTCTTCCAACACTGCCTCCATCCCATCTTTCCAAGAAATATAGTTTGAACTACCCTGAAGGGAATATTCAAGTCTCAATATGTAGAATGAAATCTTGTTGGCTCTCAAGTATGAGACTGCAAATTTGATTGGTCCTGCAAAAGAGAAACTCAAATTCTCCTCTTCTATAGTGATTTTAGCTCTAATACCATGTAGAAATTCCTTGAAGATTCAAACTTCTAATTGTAATATGCTAAAATAATAGACTTGAATCTACTATACTCATCAGCGGAAACAATAGTTGATCAGTGAGATCATGAAGCATATAAGGGAAAGAATTCAATCACACATAACACAATTATTTTCTGGCAAAATCCACAGTTAAAAACCCCTTCAATCTATATATTGCATTAATCAGAAAATATGAGAAGATTACAATGACTTTCTAAAGCCCAAGCAACCTCTGCACTATCTTTATCTATCTCTTTGATTCCTAGACAATATCAAGCCAATACGTAGCCAATTTCTTGCTTGCCCAAGTCCCTATGTCCTTGCGTTGTTCCTAAAGGAATTAGCCCCTATTTAATTGGGAAATTCCTCAATTACGAATTGTACAATTATTATAGGCCTTCCTTTGATTGCATGCACCATCCGTTTAATTTAGATGATTTTACAAATGATAGTACACCATCCCTAAACTCCAATATTAGTTGGTTCTTTCTTTGATCTGACATGCATGAGTTAATTATGAGTGAAGCTTCAATCTACTGGTTGATCACTGTAGGCAGAACCACATTGCACTTCAGGAAGCACCACACTGTACTTTAGGCAGCACCAAACTACACTTTAGGAAGCTCCACATTGCACTTTAGGCAACACCCCACTGTACTTCAGGCAACATCACACTCTACTATAGGCAGCACCCCACTAGACTGCAGGCATCACCCCATTGCTAGACCTCCCACTAATTCATCCATCAGTTAGAACTAGTTTAATTGACTTTAACTCAGTTATACTAAATTAAATAATTACAACTAAAAATAAACTCAACTAGTGCTCCAAATTGTAGGAGAAACTCTACATGACTCTAGTTAGACCCTCAACTCGAATTAACTAAGACAACTAAGTCAAATTAACTTACTTAACTATTACACGTTGTCATGAGATGTGGAATTACAATTTTATTCCCAATTTAATTCATGGACAAAATTAAATTAGGATTTTATTGTTTCATTTTGAACACGTCCTTGGGAAATAGTTTCCATGGGAGGTTTACCAAAATCTAGGAAAGAACGTGACTAATTATTCATAGTATTTGAAAGGTTTAGTAAGATGTGAGTTCTAATTCCCTGTAAATGATGATCAATGGGCAAGAAGTAGCGAACTTTTTCTTTGGTCAGATTTGGGTGCACTTTGGGACACCAAGGAGCATCATTTCAGGTAGGGACATAACATTTGTCAGTGCATTTTGAAATATTTTGTGGGAGAAGACAAACGCAAATTTGAAGAGGACTAAAACATTCCATCCATAGATAGATGGACAAGAAAAAGTAGTCAACAAGAATTTGGCACAACTACTGAGGGGATATAATCAGAGGCACCCAAATACCTGGGATGAAAATCTAGTATATACACAACATTCCTACAACAGAGAAATCCACACTTCTACTGGTAAGTCCCTATTTGAAACTTGTTTTGGACATTTGCTACCTTCACCTTTGGATATTTCATATAAGCAATAAGGAGGAGTAGGGGAGGATCATACAGGGGACACTTTGAGGGATGAAACTTTTATAGAGAAGATCATGCATATCCATAAACAAATACTAGAGATTTATAGAAATTGTAGAAGTCATAGGAAAAATATAAGGCCATGCATGATTAACAAAAAACATAGAAGTCATTCAATGTGGGAGACAAAGTATGGCTACAGTTGAATAAGGAGAGGTTATAGGGCCCTTGTAATAAAATTAAGTCTCTACGGTATGGTCCCTTTGAGATATTAGAAAATGTGGCTGATAATTCTTTTTGACTTAGTTTACCACCATACATGTGCATTTACTTAATTATGAATGTAGAGAATCTAAAACTATGTAAGCCTTCCATGCTAGATCAGGAAAAGGATCAGGTCCTTCCTTTTGTGGAGGATTTTGTGCCAGATGCTCAGGTAAAGTTGACAGAAGATATAATTTTGTAGAAGAGTTCCAAAGATATAAGATAGGGGTAGCATGATATTTGGTAGATTGGGTTGAAAGGAAAAATTCTAGGCAAACCTAAATGGTACACTTGAGAGAAGGTGGAGGAAATATTTCCTCACCTCATTCAAAAACATATTTTTGGGAACAAAAGCCTACCAGAATGGGGAGGTGTGATCTAGATTATATCATAATATTTTTTTTCATACATCTTGATGTTTTTAGAGTTGAAAAGGTGGAGGAATAAGCTCACAAGACCATTTTTATCAATGAGACCCAATTTGGCAAAACAATGTATGAAACCTTCAGGGAGAATTTTGAGACATCAAAAACCATTCTTTATGGGTAAAAATGTGATGCTTTAGTGCCACACTTTATTTTCCTATTCTACACATGGATACCTTTCCATCGACATAAGAATCATGTCAATCGGAGTTTGTATGTGAAAATTATGCACTCAGAAGTTGACCTTCATGTTTTCACTGGCATAATTCAAGAGGATTCTATGTCAGCCCGAATTATTCATGAAAAACGTGCTAGACATGTGATTATGGTGATTAATACTCTATAAGATTCTATCTAGTAACTTTGGTTAAGAGTTCAAGTAGTCAAACGTAACGGCTAGTAGGATATCGGGCTGTGTTATAACTGGGCCACTAAGAGGAAGAGGGTTTCCATTCTTTCAAGTGCATTTTGTTCCATAAATGAGAAAAAATTATCTAATAGGGATAGGAGATGGAGCATATAAAGATTATTTGTACACTATATTAGTCCACGAGCCACAGACCATACTTCTTTCTACTCAACCATTTTCTATTTAGAGAAAGAGAGAAAAGTAGCCTCACCTTCTAGATAGATTTTTCTCCCAAAAGGGTTTCCCAAGTCATATCTCATGTCAATTTTTGTGTGCACTTTTGTTTTGTTACTCTCTATTTTCTACATAATTTTAATTCACATGCATACACTATTAACAATAATCTATAGATCTAGAAATCTAGAAATATAAAAATAAATAAAGTTGTAATAGTGTAGAATTTCATATTTTAAATATAATTTTATTAGATTTGTTGTGAAAAACTGTCTAATGGAATATCCACGACAGTTTATGGATCACATACATTAGGGATTGATAACCTACTAAGCATGCTCTATTTTTAATGTATTTTTCATGCCCGCCTTTTCTCTATAGCTAGACTACCTCAATGTGTAACAAGGCTTGCATCCTATACTCATATAATGCATTAAATTGTTGTATCCTATCATCCTATGCTTTATTCAAATCAAATTTCAAGTTAGGATTCCATCCTTAGTGTGTTGTACTAAAATTAAATTGATAATAAATCCTTATTCCCATAGATTAACTCATATATGGTGAAACTAGTGGCATTTTTCCAAGTAGTGTTGTAGGCCCAAGTGGACTCAAGAAGCCTTTTGTCCAATCATTTTTTTCATCCATTGATAACTTTGGTAATATTTCTCTCTAACTTCATATTGGTAATTTCTACTTTCCCATTTTCTCGATGGTAGTATGGATTCAAATTCTGATGGCGAATGTGGTGCTACTTCATTATCCCTAAAATTAGATTGGAGGTGAACCAGAAGCCTTGGTTTATCACCAATTCTCTTAGAAATAAAACTTGTAGAAAATATTTTCCCTTAAGAATTTAACCACTTTTACTATATTTATTCCTACATTTCCTTCACTTCATCCCATTTGGTCATGTAACCAGTGCATACAATGATGTACTTTTCTATCCATATGGGGGATCAATGGGACCAATGAATTCCATTGCCCATTTCTTAAATGGCTCAAAAGACACTTGGGGTTGAATGGGAATTTCATCCTTCAGAGTAGGCTTTGTGATCCCTTGGAACTCATCACATTATGCAGTGTATCTCTGGGTATATTAGTGAAGGGTTGGACAAAATTATCTCGCTTGCAAGATTTTATAAGTTTTCCTCTTTGCAACAAAATGACCACCATAAGGTCCATCATTCAAGCTGAGAGGATTTCATAGACTTCAACCTCCGTCACACATATTCTTAGAATATAAATAGAGCCCAACTAGAAGAGGTTTCCCCCAATCCAAGTATTGGAGGACATTTTTATGATAATCTTAATCTTCTCCTTTAAGGATAGGTGAGGAGGGAATTAGCTAGTAGCTAGATAGTTGGAAACATCTTCAAATCATGCAGAATGAAGTAATATGGAAAGGAGATGTGTATTTTGTAGCTTTTTATCTACCCCTTCTTCATATGTAAAAAAGGTTAGTCTTGATAGGAAATATGCAACACCATTCTCTTTTCCTGGTTTGTCAACAATATGCAGGTCAAATTATTGCAACAACAATAGCCACCTAATTATGTGAGAATTCGCATTTGGTTCATTCATTAAAGACTTTATTTTTGTATGGTTAGTATGCATGAAGACTTCGTAGCTAGCGATGTAATGTCTAAATATATTTAAAGAATTTACAATGGTGAGGAACTCTTTTTTAGTTACTATATAATTTAATTCATCCTTGGATATATTTTTTATAATGAAATAAATCGCATAAAGGAGCTTACCTTGAAATTGACCTAGAATTTCCCCATTTCCCTCTCTAGTGAATCTTATGAATATGAAAGGGAAAGGTCCAATTTGGACCTCTAAGGGAAGGTGCAGCCATTATTTTTTCTTGTATACTTTGGATTACTACTTGACATGGATCTATCAAACAAAAATCAACATCTTTGGTCAACAATGAAAATAAACAAGAAGAAATTTTACTGGAATCTTTTATAAATCTCTAATAATATTATGCAAATCCTAAGAAGATTCTAACATCTCTTTTCATTTGATGAACATGAAGATTTTTAATGATGGATATTTCACTTAGGGTCCATTTGGATTCATTTCGAGGAGAGGAAATTTCCTAGAACAATTCCTTTGTTTGTTAGGAATAAGCACTTCTCATGGCTCAAATAGAGGTTCATCTCCCCACACCATTGCAAGAGCTTGCTCAAATTAGAGAGAGCCTCTTGGAAATCATCTCCAAAGGGTTTAAATTAATCCATGTATATTTCTACCAAATCACACATAAGATTAGAGAATATACTAAGCACAACCTTTTGGAAAGTGGCAGGGGCATTGCAAAATCCAAATCAGAGGACTTTGTAAGAGAAATTCCACCAAGGAAATGTGAAGGTGGTCTTATAATAATGTCCAGGACTGATTTGGATTTGATTATACCCACTAATCCCATCCAAAAAGGTGAATAAATGTTTCCTTGCAAGCACATCAAGGACTTAGTTAATGAAGGGAAAGGGGAAATGATCCTTCCTTATGCCCTTGTTAAGTTCTTGATAGTCAACACCCACTTTCCATTTTTCTTGGAGAAAAATAGAAAAATAGACACCCATTCACTATCCAATATCATATAGATGAATATTGCATAAAATATTTTTCGCACCTCTTCCTTAACAATATTTTTTGATTCAAGGTTCATTCACCTTTGAGGATAGAGAATAGGGTTATGATATTTTTGATGTGTATATGGTGATTTCACATAGAAGTGTTTTCTTCTTTCATCCAAGATTCTGATAAAGAACGAGCAGTTTTAGCCAGATTTATAATATGAGTATCTTTACGCTCTGTAAAAATGTAAGGTGCCATCTTAGGGTTCCATTTCCTAGTTTTATGCCCTAAATGAACTCTTGCTTCCATCATCTCTTCCAAATCAATGTTCCAATATCTTTTTGCCATGCAAATGCAACAATGTGTTGTTTTAATACAATGAGTAGTTGTTCCTCTTGATCAACTGAAAGTTAGGAAATTATTTTTGAGGTTTTTTATGGGTTGATTTCTATTATTTTTATGTTTTTTTGCTAAGATACATTAGTAAAAAAAATTTCCATAGATCATCTTAGTAAAAAATAGACTACCCTATGTATGATACTCCTTTTATTCCATCAATATTCATGGCAACAAGATATTGGTTTTGCAAAAAAATATCAATTAAATCATATTCATCATCCTACCTACTTCCAGTGACGGTTTCTAATGTACACTTAGGGTAGGATGATGAAAAACAAGAATCATCATATTCTTCTTCCTCTACCAATGTAAGAAATTCATTATCAATAATAGGTTGAGATAGTGGTTATAATACAAGTATTTTTCAGGATTTCCCATGGGTGATGGTCATGTTTCCAACCTTGCAAGTGATATATGAATCAATAATAACTAACCATGGTCTCCCTAAGATTATTGGATAGCCATTAAACTTGAGTTTTAGATGGAGAACAAGGATTTTATAGGATACTCCCAAGAGTCAATAAATACCATTACATCCTCTATGATACCTTCTAGTTCTACTATAGATATGTCAAAAAGCTACAACACAGTAGTGGTGTTTCTTAGAGATCCTTGGAGTTTAAGTCTAGACATGGTTTCTTTAGTCATGACATTGGTTGAAGCTCACAAATAAATAAGAGTTTTTGGAGCTGGAATGCATTTTATGTGCACATCTATTACTGGGCTTGTAGGATCTCGATACTTGGGGATGATTACCCTCCCAAGAATTAGAATGGTTAGCGTCCCTATGACATTAATATAAGGGGCATCCCATTTCCTTCTTCCGTGAATTTTGAGAAATTCCTCTTTAGTGAATTTTTTATAGATAAGAACACATTTGATGGCTTGGAGGAGATGAATTTTGACATAAAGATTCTTCAATTCTCTCAGAAGTTTAGCTTCTTTTAAGTTGTGTGCTTCTTGGGTTATTAACCTTTCAGAATAGGGAGTTTCACATTGGGTGATATAAGGTACATATTCCTCCTTCTCTTCCTTATGATTTTTTGTTGGAGAAGGTGGATGGACATATGGAATGATATTCCCTAACCTAAGGTTGATCTCTTGGATTTATATGGCATAAGGTTGGTAGGAAATTGCTCCATTGTAGACTAGTTGAGTCTACTTTTTATTGGGATTTAGATTTCGTTGGGAAGGAATCTAGGGTTTATTTGGAGCAACATTCTAGGGTACTTCTTGTTGCTAAGGAGGAGGCATCAAGGAAGGTGGTTGGGCCACCTAAGGCCTCAATCCTTATGATGGATTACCCCATTAAGGAGATTGATTGGGATATGGATAAAATGGAGCACTAACCGTTTTAGGAGGATATGGACAAGGAGTGGGCATAGGCCAGGGTGAAGGGTTAGAACGACACCATGGTTTATACTAAGTATTATAACTAGTATTGAAAGGAGAAAGGAAGTTAATGCATTGTTTGAATTTCCTTGGAGCTTGTGGCCTCTTTTGGTTGACAAAGCATAACTTCTCCATGCTTATTTCTTCTCCTTGGTACACAACCTTAAAACCTAGAAAATATGGACATTTGTTAGTGGAATTTTTATCCTCGCATACACATAATACTAAAATTATATTTAAAGGACATTCATTCCTAGGATGTCATTAAGTGCACTGAAGGAAAAATATGGCTAATTCCTTTTCTACTTCCTCTTTTTTTATTTTGATTTGTAAGATGTCCATCAACATGGAAAATGTATGTAATATCTCATTCTTCATGTCCTCTAACATATGTCTTATTTCATTCTTAGTAAATAGGGAGGAGGAGGAAGGGCTTATCGTTATTTGTCTTTCTCTAACTCTCTTTCTAGTAGCTCTTTAATGATTTTTGAATACTTGTTTAATTTAATCATAAGTGAGATAATATAAGTCTCCATTGGCCATCAAGTTATGTGTTTCCATTGTATATTCCCTAACTCCATGTAGCATAAATAACTTCAAGGACTTTGGATCCAAGGTGAAATTATGCACCCTCCTATAACTTAGCTAGAAACTTTCCTCAAAGTCTTCTAGAGATTCATTTCTCCTTAGATAATTCTAAACATTTCATCTCTCGTATCCCTTTCTTTACAATAATCTCGATATTTTTTGTTGAAGGATTTTTTCATTTATTCCCATGGGTGATGCTATTTCCTTCTAGGTTTATGAACAATCAAAGGGTTTCATCCTTTATGGTAGAAGGGAAAAATTTGAGCTTTTCCTCATCAGTGGTGTAACCATAAGTTCTGTATACAAAAAAAAACTAAAACATTAAAGTGTTAGGATCCTCTTTAATAAAACCATATAAGTGTGGGAGAACAAATGAATTAACATTTTTCATTCTAGACTCTCCGTCTGTCTCTCTAATAGGAAATATACACACTTTTGGTTGTATATCTTCAGCCATAGTGTAGGTGGTGTGTGAAGGTATTTCTCCTTCTACCAAATCCGTAAATATTCTCACTTTCTCACTAAAAAGGGCATAAAAGGTCATTTTGGACATGGTAGGAGGCTCATAGCTAGCTGAAAGGGTTGGCTTTGAGGGGAAGTTGGGGATTTTGGTATAAATATTCTAGTCTTTTCCCTAATTCTTCAAGGAAGCAAAGAAAATATTTTGTTCGTTTTTCATTTTGTATTTTCTAAAAAAAGGATGCTACTATGTTCTATTTTTATTTTTGCAGGAGATGAAATGAAAGAAATAGAAAATAAAGTAAAGAAAAAGGTAGTGAATACTTTGACACCTCCTCCACAATGGTGCTAAAAGGTGATGGCCCTAAGTATTACAACAACAATGTTGCAACAACCAAGGGCCTCAACCTTAATTGTCAAATCAGGGTTTTTACAAACTTAAGAGGGTTCATCATCATATGTCTAGTAGGAAATATCTCTTTCTCTATTTATTTTTTTTATTAGGTGGAAGCATTGAAATCAAATCTAGATGTATAGAGAGTAGGTTAACTAATCTATGCTATAGGAAAAATATAATTGCAGAAAATGACTTGTTGAAAGGAAACTGGCATGCAAACCTAAGATACTTTCAATGGAATGAAGCACACTTACACACTTATACACTATCTTCAATGAATGGAAACCGTACTTTCACACTTCTAAGATATCTGCAAGGAAAGGAAAAGAACACTACTGAAATGAAAGACTGTGTAGTTAAAACCCTAATTTGCAAAAAAAAACAATTTTTTGAAGAAAATCAAGAGAAGCATATCCAAGGTTTCTGTACTTCCATATTACATTATTAGTGTTCTATGATTTTTTCATTATGTTAAAGAATTCAAAACATGAATTTATTACAAAGTCAAGTGAGAATGGAGGGTTGGTTACACATTGCTACAAGGGTCCTTGTTTTACTACAAGAGATAGGATAACAATTATGATATTAAAAAGAGTTTGGATCTGAGAAGAAAGGAAGCTATAGAAATGTTAGAAAATGATAAAATCAAATTGATCAAAGCTTCAAGGCAACTTGTTGCAAATTTACCATAGCATAAGTAATTTTTATGTGTTTCATGTAGCTACAAAACTAGTTACACAACAGAAGAAAACAATGAATAATAAATGAGAAAACAATAAATAAAAAATGTGTCACAATAAGATAAATACAATAAATAAATTTTTAAATGACATTAAATGGTGCTACTACTAAAATTAAATGCATAAATAACTTTTTGAAAAGAATTATTCATGAAAATATTCTATTTAACCATGCATGAATTCGATGAAAATGTAACTTTCATAAATGCGACAAAAATAATTAAAAGCATAACACTACCAAAAACTAAAAGAGGGATCTAAATCTCTTGGGATGGGCCCAACCTAGGGACACTCAATTTCCCTTAGAGGAAAGCCAAACTAGGAGCTGAAATATAAGACCACTTCCATTAACTAAGAAATTGTTTTCACATTACAACATTACAAAACTTGCTTGGAAATACAAATCTAGTATTTACTCCTATTCTTCACATTCTTCTCTACATGTGTATTGGGTTACTCAAGCCTCTTATTTATACAATGTGGGGAGCATCCTCCTTGAGAGGAATACTTATTTTCTATACAAAAAGCACTAAAAATGAGGGATCTTTCTCCTAGTCAACCTTACAACAATAGGAAGGGTCATTAAATTCCCTCATCCAATCAAGTTGAGGCTCTCCTGCAGAAGGGAACAAGTTCCAAGAATATCTCTAATGTTGGATCTCTTGAAATCTATGAAATATCTCTTCAAATAATGAACAATAAATATTTTAATGCACATAAAATATGAAAAATCTCAATGATTCCTCTAAGAACCCATCAAGCTAGGAAAATGTATCATTAAGTCCAAAAGGTGGTTTTAATATGTTTTATATGTTCTTACGAGTGGATTGATGGGCCTTATGGTTTATCTTTTTTTGGTGCCCATGAAATATTATTCAACTATAATGGACCACCTGTTACCTTAAGATAATTGTGGAGGAGTGTCATCATAATATAACCAATTTCTTATGTTGTTTCTTTGGATTTATAAAAGCTTCTGACACCATTCCTATGGAAAACATTTGGAAGAGGTTCAAAAAGATCAAATTCATTTTGATTTGAGGGGTTCTATGAATATTTTGTATGAGAATTCTATCACCAAGTTTAGGATAATTGAGGGAGGTTCCAAAGAAATTAACTACAATATCAGTGGAAAAGAAGTGTGTCTCTTGTCCCTTACCCTTTCAGAGGAAGCAAGTTATGTTTTCCCCATTCTGATTGGTAAAATCATCATTCTACTTCTTTATGTTTATGATATTGTTCCTTTTGGAAATAAGTCCTTACCATCTTGGAAAGCACTAATAATCCTTTCAGATTTTGTTTCCAAGATGAATTTGACTATTAACACTGACAAAATCAAAGTAATGATAATTAAATCCAAAATATCACATATGATACTCTGTGTATGATAGAAATTTATAGGAATTTCCTTCCTACAAATATCTAGGAGTCAATATCCATCGTAAGCTCAACCGAAATTACACCATTGAGAAAAGGATTAATGGATGGTGGAAAGTTTATTATGGAATTGAAAGCTATTGCAAATCAAAATATCTTTGGATATGAGATGGATTGTTTTTGCTCTTTGAGACTCTTGTTATTTTATATGGATGTGAGGTTTTAGGATGTTGTATATCTAGAGAATGATGGAGAAATATAGAACATATCCAAAAGCAATAGATAGCCTATAATATCCAAAATTGAAGGAAATAGACCTATCCTATAATCCTCATCAAAGCAAGCATTTCCACCATTGAGATTAGGGTTATTGTTGTTGGGAAAAGTATCCAATACGGAATGACCCTATCCCACTCTAAGGGTGATAGTACCTCAGCAACAATTGAAGCAAAGCTATCTAAGATTTCTTCTTTATGAAAGTAAAATAGGGGAGAAAGAGATCCACTAACCGATGTCTTTCGCTAATGGTTGATCCAATCTTCTCTCCTTGCTGCTTGCTCCCAGCTCCTTGCTCTTTCATTGGCCCAGCTACACCAAGATCCTGCAAAATGGCAAGAGAGAGAAACTACAAGAAGCATACATTCATAATTGATTCAAGGATTAGAATAAATCAAATACACAAGTACAACAATACATCATTGAGACACCTGCATATAGAAGAACCTCAAATGCTTTATTAATGGAAGAAGTAAAGTTCAGGAAGTGATACAACCATAAGAGGCCCAATCCAGCATCACCTCCCAGCAGAAAGAAACCTCCTCTTCACCTCCTTCAAAGCAAATCACCCAATAGTTCTAAACTCAAACCAACAGCACTTCCTTACATTCACAAGATTCCCGCCTCCCTAGACCTCATGAGAGAGATCTATATATAGGGTTTTGGAGAAAGGATGAGTCAGCTTGAAGCTGACTAGTGTCCTCTCCCACTTCAGTTATTCTTCAGTTCTTGAGTCCACTTGGAGGTTCTTGCGTCCACTTGGAGATCTAGACCCTCTTACTCATCACCAGTCGAATTCCCTGATCCAAGTGTCATTTTGGAAGCTTCCTGGGCATTGACACCTTGAGGAATGACTGTGCCACATGTCCAACCTCGCCCAGCGCAGGTAGCCTTCTTTGCAGTTGACATTCAGCGCAGGTAGACAGTGGAGCAGTTGACATTCAGCGCAGATGCTCAGTGGAGCAGTTGACATGATCCAGAATTAGCTTGTTTTTGAGTGTTTTCAGGTGGAGAACTGCTATTCAGTGCTGTGGTTTGCTGACCTTGTTCCTCTAGGGGTAGGAACAACATGTTTAGGGACTTTGGATCCCTCAGATTATGGACATTTCATGCTCCATGCTGTAAGGCACAAAAATGTCTATAACAGTTGCCCCCTAAAGTATGAGGTCGTTTATCGGGTGAAATGCTTTATCAGGAGGATCCGAAGTTCATTCAATCGCTGAGAGGTGACCTGTAATAAAATACAATACAATACATTATGATTCATTCTGCTTTCATGATCTAGCTGAGGCGGGCATTCCCATGCTCAGCTTTATAAATTCATTTTGGTACATATAACAGACGATCGTCTGATGGTAGACTGATAATTCTTTGCTGAAATTATCATCCTTTGAGCAGGATGATCATCTGCTGTAATGATGTACATGTCAAATGTCTTTATATTTCCTGAATATATATCGCAGCCCGGATGGATGAAACTAGATCCGGGGTCTTCAAACTCGTTCGATCTTCACTCTAAGTACAAGTCGATCCATGTGAGAATTGCGCTGAAGTCGAACATGGAAAGACATCGCTTGATTACCGGTCAATGATGTAAACCGTTAACAAGCGCGAGAGGAATCACCGATAATGATAATGACCCTCAAGGTACTGCAGTACAATTCACATGGTGTGAATAAAGGACTTGGCGTCGAACACCACGCAAAATCTTTCGGTCGAAGGTCATTGATGTATACCTGTCGCCGGAAGTGAGAAACTTGCCATTGAGGCATGCAAGCTTCAAAGTACTGAGGGGGTTGTCCCTAGATCAACTTCTTGGATAATGAGCTGAAGTCGACAAGAAGCGATCCGTCAAAGGAGGGCCTTAATGAATCCCACATCAGTGACACGGAACGGAGCTAAGGATTTTGGTGGAGGTGAAAACAATCTGTGACATATGATTCAGGGTGGCGGTCATGGATGGATGAAGGATAATGTATGGCAGTGGATGGGACATGGTTGACTCTTTCTGAACAACATCTCTTGAACATATAACGACACTGATGCGATGGATCGGTAGCATTACCCCAAATGTGGATGGTTTGGCGAGACCATGGTGATGAGACCGGTGAATGAAACAACCCAACCCGATGTGATACGGAGGAAAAGTGTCATGTTCAAGAGCGACTTGCTACCATTAAAGCTTTGAGGTTCTCCCAATTTTTCCCCAGTCATTTCTGACCAGTACCTCTTTATTTTTGTCAAGCTTGAGGAGGATAACATATGCTTGTTCTATAACCTACCCTTCGGGCAAGCCCATCACTATGTTTTAACGAGCCTAGCGATAGGGAAACTCGTTCTCGTCTAAAGACAAGTTTGTCACTATTTAATCATTTTAACGAGTCTAACGACAAGGAAAACTCGGTCCTTTTCATTTTTAGAGAGTCTGAAAAGGTACAGAAAGTTAACTCCCAAAATTCCTTTTTCGTCATCTAATCCCTTAAGTTCGAAAAAGTATAAAACAATACAGAAGGGATGAGTTTTCGATAACTTTAACGAGCCGAATAAAACAAGCGCTCGACCTTTTTGTGCAATAATCCCTCAGGTCCAAAAAGATTAAAATCTAGAGGAGGGATAGCTCTTCCGATCCTTTTAACGAGCTGGAAGGCCAAAACTTGGCAAACTTTTCATATTTTACGAGTCAGTTGAAAAGAGCTCAAAGAAGACTCGTCTTTTGAGGAACGAGTGATAAACAGGGATAGCAGCAGATTCCAGGTACAGGTTGGAATTTTCCAATCACGGCAGTGTCACAAGGATGGCTAGGTGGAATCACTCTTCGCAACTGTTCCTCAAAATGGGTAAACAATCATATGGAGGTGAACGATCGGCCAAATGACGGTGGATGTGGCAGGTGCAAACACGACCAAGGCTTTTATGGCTGATAAATTTACGATCACAGAGGTTATTTACCGGAATAGGTTCATTTTTTATTTAAAAATGAGCTTAAACTCTGGGGGAAACATTGCTCACTGCTTTTATTTATTTTTTAACGAGCATGAAGACCGCGTTAAAACTGCTCGGATCTTGCGTTTATTTTTTAACGAGCATGAACTTTATGCTAAAACTGCTCGATATACCAGTCATAAGATAAGAAATGTCTCCTGTGAGATCTCTATTTTTTAAGGAGTTTCATCTTCACTAAGCTTTACTCCATATCCTTTCTTTGTGCAAGTTCGGAAACGACTAATCCAAAAAACAGATAAATAACCGCTCTTTGCTTGCACTCCAAAAGGTTTGCATGCCCCCAGGTATAAAATACAATTTCAAGGCTGCCCCTCCTCCTTCCCACCTCTGTTTTTCTTTGGGTGTTCACAGCTACTTGTCGTCTTGCCAGTCTAATGTTAACGATACTTGTCTTCTCGTTATTTTTAACGGGTCTTATGCGATACTTGTCTTCTCGTCAGCCCAACTTTTAACAGATCTTTCGCAAGATCGCAAGAGAACAGCTACTTGCGACAAGAGAGCAGCTACTTGCGACAAGAGAAGAACACTACTCAAAGACAAAACATTGGTGTTATTGAGGGAGGCTTGCCTCTTTCTGGTTACCCAAAGATTGTTTCGTTAATCTTTCAAACAAAACATTTCCTCGGCACTGTCTACCGAAATAGACAAGGGTGAATGACTGTTGTCAAACGCGTAACCTTGACAAAAGAATCCTATTCCAGAACAACCCCTCTTCCATCCACGGACGGGGTACGGACTAGTCATACTCTCTCGCGGAAATTCTACCTTATACCCAAGGTTTTCTCTGCCCGAAGCAGACCAGGATGCATGCCCCCTGGGTTCCAGTCCCATCTTTCCGAATCACTCGCACTCATCGGGAAGGAGGACTGGGGGTGGAGACATTTCTTGATTGAATAGACCATTCAGGGTTGGTATGTGACTATTTGCGATGCGTGATCCCGGAAATGAAAGTTGGTCTACGAGCTTGACCATTCTTCCTTCGTGTGGAAAACACATTACTCTAAAGAGTGAGGAGACTATTGCTCCCATGCAATATATATAGTCTCGTCCAAGGAGTAGGTTATAATCCAAGGGTCCTTGAACGACCATCACGTTCATTTGAAAGGTCTTCCCTTTCAATGTAACAGGAACATTGGGGAGGATCCCTAATGGTCGACTGGTTCCTTTATCAAAACCCGAGAGATTTCTTATCTCAGGCAAAAGTGCCGGGGAACCCAGTGCTTTCCAAGCAATAGAGGAAAGGATACTCACAGATGCCCCTTCATCAATGATAGTGCCAGCCATTACCATTCTGTATATTTGGACCATGATTCTGAATGGTATACTGGCTGGCAACCGGGGTCTGCCTAGTTGGTTCCAATCAAAGGATACAACCAGGTTGCTTGGTGGTGGGACCGAATATACGGCCGGATATGACCCTGACGATGTTCCTTCCTGCGATAAAGGAATGGGCACATTGCCCTGATGCTCATCAGAGTCTGTGTTGATGAAAAGAATCTGGATGGTGTCATCCTTATTCTCTTCAGTGAGGGTGTCATTTGAAGATGAATCTTCAGTGACGGTGTCATTTGACGATGAAACTTCTGAAGGAAGAACCGGGTCAACTGCCGTTTCGACCTTTGGACTTTCGTCTGGTCTGGATTCAGTAGGTTCATTTTCAATGACTGACGCTTCAGCTGACCACTTGAGCGGGCCAGCTGTATTCTCAACCAACGAAGGACTTGGCACGAGTTTTTTGTATCCAGGAGGAAGTCTCAACGGTGAAACCGGACGATCTTCCAAAACTCTCTTCGCTTCGTCTAAGAAGGGACAACGGTGGATGGCGTGATCGCCTTCACACAGTCTGCAGGGGGATCTTGCTCCCCCTCTTTGTCTTGAACCTTCACTTTCGCTGGTTGATGGTAAGCATTCAACATGGCTATCAGAGGTTGATGCTCCCGAATTGTGCAAACGAGGGGACCAGTCCCTTAGTATCCAGGGAATACAGGGACAATCTCTATGGAAGTGGTCTCCTCTACATATGACACATGGCGATTTAGGCCCAGTCTGTGCTGTGTGTGGATTTTTGTCAGATGTCTTTTGCTTTCCCCCAGTCGCCTTAGGCTCCTTCTTCTTCTTCTCTCTCTTCTTCTTCTCCTTCTTCTCCATGGGAGCTTGGCTTTTGTCGGTTCTACCTTGCGAAGACGAGGGATTGGAGGAAGAGTTATAGGAAGTAGAAGGCTGGTGGGCAGCTCTAGACTGATCTAACTGTTGACTCGACTGTTCAGGAACCATGGTGTTCTGAACTACATTGGTTGAGAATAGCCAAATTGGCAGGCCAATTGTCAGTCCTGGAAGCGACAATGTGGCCATGTGGGGCGCACCAACTTCTCCCCAAGAGGAGAAAGGACTAGGATTTCCATCATGTGGAATTCCTTGGTTGGTGCGTTCCATGTTCTCAACCTACAGATCAACGCAAGAATAGGAGGTGATTATGTTCCGTTTAAAATAAATTTTATAACGACGCTTTAGACACAACTTTCTTTTTCACTTTTTAAGAGTCGAGAAAAAGCTAAAGATGACTCTAGTCTCCTTCGATGTTTTAACGAGCCCGAAGTGACAAATGCTCGGATGGAATTTTTCAGTTATAGAGTTTGAAAAAGGCCAAAAGAAACTGCTCTGGAGATCTAGGCAGAGGGTGTGCCAAACCTTTCGCAAAACCACAGAATACGTTTTACGGTACGGGTGGTCGATCTTCGTGAATGCTGTGTTCACTGCACTGCGATCAGTAGGGCGGCCGACACGGCTTCGTATGGATAAAGGCTTTGTTCCTATAGGGGTCTCCCAATATATACGCGACGGTACGTGGGAGCACAAGTCCGTATTGATACTTATCGCTTCACCGTGGAGGAATCACCCAACCACTCAATGCTAAGATATCACGTTTAACGACGCCGGAACACGTCTCTAGCTTAGACCTCTATGTGTTTGCGTTATGTTTCAATGCGTTGTTATGTAAATTCAATTTATTTTAAGTTGATCTTGTTTAGCAGTTTTCCTTTATGGATCACCACGAGATGTATAATACAACTTCCTAAATGCAGTCTAAGATGATAAGCAAGCTTTTCAATATTTCAACTTTGAAAATCTTAACTACTGAGGGAAAAGAAAGACATCATCTTTTCACACAGACCATAGAGCACACACTAATGCACTTTTCCCTAAATCAACATACAAGCTGTCAAAATGCACATGCACAATGCAGGTATTTCTTTTCTCTTTCTTAATGTTGATGTACTACAAAAAGAAAGCTGTTGTATAACTTTGAATTCAATTTCAAGTGAAAGCAAACAAGCTTTGTCCAAAATCAAAAGACACCTTAAGATTTACTTGTTTCGACACTAGAAATACATAAATTCAAACCATATGACGAAAGCAAAAGCTCAATCAGCTATGAACAGCAATCAAACTAACTCTTAAGATCAAAACGACACTTATCACAGGTCTAGATCTAAGAGGCCACAGCAAGACTAGTTCACTTTCGTTATGGGAAACTGAAAATGATATAAGAAATACAGAAAGAACAAATACAGTTTCTTTATACAACCGAGGCGGAATAGTGGCAAGGAAAGTTGGTTTCAGATAGGCACATTGACTGATAACAGGCTGCAAAAACAAGGATGAAAACATGGCAACAAACAGCAGGGAACCCCAGTAGCTCAAGGCAAAACTGGTTCAGCGCAGGTGGTACACTGTCAGTTTGACATTCAGCGCAGGTAGCCCCTTCGGGACCTGCGATGAAATGCAGATTGCCTTCACAGTGCCTGCAATGAAGAGAGAAACTCTCGTTTTTCTCAGTTTCCGGGTTACAGATTGCTCAGAAATTCACAGTTTTTGGCCAAATCAAAAGCTATCAATCAAGTGCACACTAAAGGGTAATTAGGAGGATGAAAAGCTATCACTAAGAGCTATTCAGAGTCCTTGTGGATCAGCTCTTCAAATCATAAACATGCCCAGAAACTGAGCTAGAGTAGCTGCCCTCTACTTTGCATTTGAAAGGTCCAAATGGAGTTCGATTCGGTACTCCCTGTGTTTAGGAAATGAATAGCAAAAACAAAAACAACCAACAAGATACGATCCCCAGCGGAGTCGCCAATTTTTTGTTGGGAAAAGTATCCAATACGGAATGACCCTATCCCACTCTAAGGGTGATAGTACCTCAGCAACAATCGAAGCAAAGCTATCTAAGATTTCTTCTTTATGAAAGTAAAATAGGGGAGAAAGAGATCCACTAACCGATGTCTTTCGCTAATGGTTGATCCAATCTTCTCTCCTTGCTGCTTGCTCCCAGCTCCTTGCTCTTTCACTGGCCCAGCTACACCAAGATCCTGCAAAATGGCAAGAGAGAGAAACTACAAGAAGCATACATTCATAATTGATTCAAGGATTAGAATAAATCAAATACACAAGTACAACAATACATCATTGAGACACCTGCATATAGAAGAACCTCAAATGCTTTATTAATGGAAGAAGTAAAGTTCAGGAAGTGATACAACCATAAGAGGCCCAATCCAGCATCACCTCCCAGCAGAAAGAAACCTCCTCTTCACCTCCTTCAAAGCAAATCACCCAATAGTTCTAAACTCAAACCAACAGCACTTCCTTACATTCACAAGATTCCCGCCTCCCTAGACCTCATGAGAGAGATCTATATATAGGGTTTTGGAGAAAGGATGAGTCAGCTTGAAGCTGACTAGTGTCCTCTCCCACTTCAGTTATTCTTCAGTTCTTGAGTCCACTTGGAGGTTCTTGCTTCCACTTGGAGATTTAGACCCTCTTACTCATCACCAGTCGAATTCCCTGATCCAAGTGTCATTTTGGAAGCTTCCTGGGCATTGACACCTTGAGGAATGACTGTGCCACATGTCCCAACTCGCCCAGCGCAGGTAGCCTTCTTTGCAGTTGACATTCAGCGCAGGTAGACAGTGGAGCAGTTGACATTCAGCGCAGATGCTCAGTGGAGCAGTTGACATGATCCAAAATTAGCTTGTTTTTGAGTGTTTTCAGGTGGAGAACTGCTATTCAGTGCTGTGGTTTGCTGACCTTGTTCCTCTAGGGGTAGGAACAACATGTTTAGGGACTTTGGATCCCTCAGATTATGGACATTTCATGCTCCATGCTGTAAGGCACAAAAATGTCTATAACAGTTATGGATAGGGATATAATGTTTAATAGAAGGTTAAGTAGCATGGAAGACAAGAGGTTCCCTAAAATTGCCTCAAAATATTGCCAAAACCACCTTCAACTAAAGAGGGGATGGTATAAGGATGCTAAATTTTGGCTAAACCATCAGGGGATAAAGGAAGAGATAATTTTCCAAAATAAGGATAGTATTGAAAATATTGTTACCTCAATGTTTAGAGAGACATTGTGGTGTGATAAGGATTTAGAGGGGAAAAGGTAATTGAGATATTATAAAGAGGTGATCAACCCAAATATTAAAAATCAAAAGTACCTCTCTATCTAGACTAATATAAAGAATCATAGTCAATAAGTTATTGTTATTTATTTTTCTAATCATGAATCTTCAAAAACAAAATTATTCTTGGGTTAGTTGATGAGGGATTCCTTAAGGCCCTCCTTCTAATGGTTGTTTTCCCACCAAATTCGACACATTATTTGGGATAAAATACAAGAGATCATTATTTTCATTACCTTGAGGCTTGTAGGAATTAGTGGCATGTTATCTCACAGATGAGTAGTGGAAATACATCAATGAATCCTTGTCACGAGATCTTGTAGGTGACTCAATTTCAGAACATACATTACTACCTCGCAAAATGTAATGGGGTACCTTGGCTCTCATTGACATCAAAGGTGACCAACTTCACATCAGTTAACTCTATACACTAATTATTTTTGATCCAACAATTCTTTCATATGTTTGACATCAACACCTCTATTCGCATGATGAAATATTGTACCTAAGATAAATAAGATGTAGAAGACTTGTGATTTTGTCTCTAATACAAAAAATACCAGATTCAGGACTGGTGACATGAACTACTAGAATTAATTGTAGGATCATAAACCACTCCCCTACTTGAAGGAACAATAGTCTATTGTGTAGAGAATGTAAGTAACAACCAACGAAAAGAAAAAAAGCAGAGAATCAAAGCGAAAATCCAATAAAATGTGGGAATATAATTTGGATCAAAGTTTTCTTCTATATGCACAATGGTTACTTGATGAGAGGCTCCTTTGTGACAACTCACACCTTCCAGTAACCATTTGATAGTTCGAGACCAAAAGTGACATTCTATTCTTGTAACTACCTGGCATTCACCAGATAGATGGATGGAATATCTCCTTTCATAGTAATGGATAGTAATTCATGTGAATTTAGGCATGGAATTTTGGTAAGTGTGACTTCTGTGGAAATTATGGTAAGGTGTTTTATGATTTACAATGATTTATGAAGTGTGCGATAGTTATATTAATCTTCATACTCACATTCCTCCATACTTTTTCATCGCCACCCTATCCAATCATCGCGAGTCACACATGTGTGATCCCTCCATGAAATTGTGCGATTTTAAACTATTCTAATCTATGAAATCCCTACCATATATTATCATAGAATAAATCATACCATTTTCTTTCCATTCACTACCATCCTTACTAAGCCTTTTGCAAAGACAGGGAATTGAGATTTCATTGTTCTCCTAGCACAACAAGTAGTATGTTGAAACCTCTAGTTCCTTAGTTTGAACCTAATATTTTTAAGTTACTTAACAAGTATCTACAGGGTTGTAAATGTTTTGAGGAGGCCAAATGGTTACCATTTTGTGAAAAAATTTGAAGACATAGTTTCAAGGTCACCAGGGATTTTTCAAAGAATGTCAATTGGAATATGGATTGTTTTAATCAACTAAAATTATATGTCTCTGAAGATTAAATTGCACAGTGCACAAATCTCCCTCAAGTAGAGAATCTTGGTTTAAAAATTATATAAAGGAATTCGACTATAACCAATTCTCGATACCTAAGCAGAAAAATATGAATTGGAGCAAAGTAATTCCTTATGCATTGGTGAAGGAAGAATGGAATGAAGCTATATATCTCATCCAAAACACATTACATGCAAGTGAAGGTGCATCATAACCTTCAAGTATCACATGAGGTTCTTGTCATGTTTCAAAGATAAGCAAAAGATGAACCCTTTGTTTTATTTATTGAAGAGTTTAACCAAGATGGTTAAGAATATTTAGGCTTGACATAAACATGCATAGCCCATCATGTTTCATCATGGGTTTATTACAATTTTGGTGGAGGATAAATTGAGAAAATAGGGAAAGACATGGGATGAATTTCTTTTATGGGAAGGGTTTGGTTAGATATCTCTCTCATCCCCTATAAGAAAGGGGAAACTTATGTGTATAAAAGAAAAAGGAAATTTGTAAAGGATTAGTGCTCCTATGAATATTTGATTTTGGAAGAGAACGAGAAGGGTTTTGGTGAGGCCAAAAAAAATCTTGTTTCAAAGAAAATTAAACTTTAACAGGGAGAAGAAGGGGCCCTAATTGATAATGAAAATTAACCTTCTCCTGACATGGAAAACACCTCAGTTAGTAAAGGGTATGACTTTTTGGCCAAGGAAGATTAATTGTTAGTTAGTGGAGAGGAGAAACCCTTTGCTTGCAAAGGAAGAAATTTTCATGGAGGTAGAGAAAATGCCTCAGAAAAAGGAATGTCAAAAGAAGAAAAGGAATACAACATTTGTGTCAAAGAAGAAGAATATTTGGGGACCATAGAAGAATGTTGAATCTAGGGAAGACTTAGATGAAGAAATCCTGGTGAAGAGTTTACCTCACTAACCTCATACTCCCTTTCTAGATCACCAAAGTGTAAGTTTACAAGGATCATATAAACCTACAACCACTCCCTTGAGCACCACTACAGGTCCATTTTATGTAGTAGATTTAAATTTGGAGACAGTAGTCAAATGAGAGATAACTCCTTTGACCTTATCCATGGGTCTAAATCTAATATCAAGTGTGGTGTCTCTGTTATGTAAATATCATGATCAAATTTTGTTTAATTTTCCTTATTTTGATTAAGAGATGGAATTTGTGGAATCCGAGTTTATGAATATTGTTCAACATAACATGGAAAATTATCTTGTCATGGATGTTCTGCGATGTGAAATTATTTTTGATAACCGTAAAGTTGAAGTGACTAAGGAAACCCTGGCACCAAGTGTTCCTAAGGTTGAATCAGTAAAAGAGGTATAAGTGTTAAGAGACCATGAATTGATGTGAAAATTTTTGATAACTCTAAAGATAAGAAGACTAATGGAATCGCAACACTAGCTTCAAAGTTGGATGATTTTGGGAAGGAAGTCGAGATGTTGCTTGGAGAGGCAATGCAACTATGCATACCATCGCATCTAAATCAAATGGAACCTATGAAGGAAAGAGAATCATTAACTGTTTCTAAAGGTAAGGAAGAACGGATACCATAGGACTGTAAGGTAATAATATAATTACAACAGAGAAAAAAATTATTTGAATCTAAGGTATTGGAAACTATTGGGAGCAGGATCCCCCAAGGGTAGTTTTGGGGCTAAAAGCCCATGTTAAGTCAATTTTTGTAGTACAACTGTAAAGACTTTGCATTTTGTGGTCGCGAAGCGCGAAGGTGTTATGTGTCAAAAAGGGTAGTCCGCCCTTAGCTTTGTAAATCAAAGTCGGCTGTAAGAGACCTACCCATGGTCCACGGACCATGGGATTGTATAAAAAGAGCTAAGTTCTAAGTAGTTTAGGGGAATGAATGGAACATAGAATAAGGTCATAGCTTTGAAGCAAGAAGTGTAAGTCTTGGTTTGTAGTGTAGATAGAGGCTCTAGAGCTGAGTGCATAAAGGCCTAGGGTAGAAGTTTACAGTTGAGTGTGGGGACCCCTAAAGCTGTGTGCGCAGGGTGAACAGAGTCTGTAACACTTGGAAGAAATTAATAAAAGGAGTTATTCTGCAATTTCTCTGTATTTGTTATGTTGATGGGTTTGGATATTTTGTATGAATTTCCTTTATTATGCTTATATGATGCATGAATGAATGCAATTACATTGAATAATTGAACACAAATATGAATGTCTGATTACGCGGTAATAACTTCAAGTATTGAAAAGATAAGCAACTCACTTAAGATAATTGAGGAATCTTCACGACATGCTGCCATAGTAGCATGAAAGTACCTGAGCCATAGGCTATGGCTGCATAAAGGTCGATCATATACTTTTGCGAAGGTAGTGAAGGCTAGAATAAAGGGTTTGTCTTACAAGACCTAGAGTGAGACCACCTTCGTGAAGGCAGGGATACAAGAAATCAAATGACATCACAAGCATCTCAAGGTGAAGAAACTTGGTTCCAGCATCCCCCCATACTTCTTCAGGTGAGACTTCAGTCCACACTCCATGGGCTGATGCCGAAAGGGCCAGTAGTGTAGGGATTTATTTGGCTAATAAAGACTGAACCTAGGTTAGGCCCCCTTAGGCCAACAAATGGTTTCGTTGTCGGGACCGGAATCTTCATAAGAGATGTGTGATGTCGTATCACTTAAATCCAACTAAGAAGGAGATTGGAGACTTTTTGGATAGAAAGATCCACAAATTTGCAACAGAAGATAACAAAAACCCGCAACTGACAAAAGAATAGTGGTGGGAAAGATACCTATATACAGTGATCCACGAGATATTTTTCTGCTCCTTCCCTATCGAGCAATACGAGTGGATCGCGAAGCTAGAAGATAGGCAAGGAAGGTGGAAACTTGATAGTCCTATTGTGTGGACCCCAAAGCTAGTATGGAGGCTGGAAGCACTGGAGGATAAGATCACCCGTGATGTCAATCATCGACTCGATCGTGTCATAAGAGGATTTGTGACTAAATTCATGGTCGACACCTCAGTTAGCTACAGTGAGGTGGAGCGACACTTTTTCAAAGGACCACGAGGTAAGTACGTAAAATATTTGAATACCTGGATTAAAATGCTATTGTGCAAAAAATGGGTTATGCATCTACCTTGATGTTCGGGACTACGCGAAGTTTAAAAATTTACAAGAACGAAGGAAAAAAGGGTCTTGAGTATAGTCCCCTAATTTCTCCTTGAGGTAACGAAGAAGGGATAGCGAAGGTTTCTCTGCGAAGTGCTATTCAGTTAATAAGATAAGGATTCCCGCGAATACCATCTCTACCCACACTACCTCCAACTTCACCACCCTCACCTCCAACTTCACCCATACCACCTCCACCTCCAACTTCACCCGTACCACCTCCACCTCTATCGCGGTTCAATATGGAAAATATAGTGAAGTTTCCTTTGTTCAAAGGCTTGGGAAATGAGGACCCAGACCAATTCTGGTTCATTGTGAGGGCTGTATGGGAAGCTCAAGGTGTTACACATGATAATATAAATAATGCAACACCAGTTAGTGCTCTGCTAGATTGCACACTAACCTAGTATATTAAGTACTCTAACGATAACCCGAATGCTGGAGTAGCAGACATCCAAGCAGCACTAAATAGGGAATTTAGTAGGCCCAAATCTGAGGTGTAGTCGATTGTGGGATTCAAAGAGATCGCAATGCAACCAGGAAATATGCCTTGGGAACTAGATCACAGGCTGAAATGTACAATCCATGAAGCCAACATGAATTTGACAGATGGACAACATCGCAAGTGGTTTGTGGCTTCTCTACTACCACACTTAGGGAGTGCACTGTCGCAGTAGAAGATAACAACTCAGGCATAGGCCTTAGAGATTTACATAAGACTACACAAAACTCTGATGCAAGATCTTAATCTAGGAGTTCAATAGATCCATGCATAGCTAAAGAATCTGTGCCTTGAGATGCAAAGTCTGAAGTAGGACAGGATGGTTCAACCAAAGGTGCACGAGGAGGTATGGTACTTGAAATATAAGATTCTAGGTCATGACAAAGACCATTGCCTGGTCTTTTCAAACTATATTGCAGGAGGATGATCACTGCCTTTAAGGCCAGAAGCTCAAGAAGGACCTAGTGCGGGACCTACATTATGGTGCACTATCTACCAGGTGGCCAAAAAACATGCCATGGATAACTGTCACTTGCTACAGAAGTTTGTACAGACACAGTAATAGCTATTCTGCAACTTTTGTAGGTCGGTAGGGCACGATGAGTGTACTTGCAGGAGCTATGAACTGATTATGGATAGAACTCCCGCCTATAGGGTTCAGGCTGAAACACGGCCCCTTGACTAGAGTGTAGGGGTGGCATGGATAGGATTTCAGGGGCGTGAAAGAGGCCAAGGCAGAGGAGGACCTCGTATAGGTCAAGGATAGTTGATTTGCTACAATTGCGGAGGACTAGGACAATATGCCCATGATTTCACTAATCCAATGCGTCCCTCATGCAAGTTATATTGCACACTAGTTGATCATGAAATGGAAGGCTGTCTGTTACAAATCCATTTGGGCACATCAATCCCATCATCTAGATTACTGTTTTAGGGATCATCAAACCCTAATTTTAGTTGCTACATGCCCTAAACAAGTCACCCCTTTGAATTCCTCCTTCCAAGATAGTTTAATGACTTGAAGACATCCAGAAATAGCCTCTAGAGGGACTAGCATAGGTAAGCCCTTGTAAGGGTGCACTGCAGAGCAGTTGAGTCCATGCCAGGGTGCTCTTTAGAGCACTTAGGCTTCCTTTCACCCGTGCTAGGTGAGATTGAGCAAAATTCACATAGGGTTTGGGGAATATTCTTATCTTTTGGAGTCATCTAGAAGGTTCCCTCACTTATCAACTCCTATGAGCTCGAAAATGGATGAGGAATGAGTTAAGGTGCATCCTATCCTCTCATCGCTTCCTCCATGGAACTAATTCTAATTATGGAAGCCCATTCAATGCCACTATTTATGACAAAACCTCCATCTTCCTATACATTTACCACTCATCTAAGTGATCAGGGGTTGGATTATGTTGAATTGTAAGGAGATAATGTTGCTATGAGATTTGGCTTTGAAGCAAGTATTGTAATGCTACAAGTTTGTCGTGCTTTTGATGTGATGTGGATGGCATCTAAGTTGGAGGAATGGCTTTGAATTAGACACCAAGGGTTGTAGTTCCTTCTTCTATTCAATAAAGTGTTTGAACCTTTCTCCCATATGTTTGTATTGTTTCATAATGCTTATATGTGTGAATTGTATTTGATTCCTTTCACTTATATTCAATAGATTGTTTGCTTTGATCGATTCTTTATTTTCTATTGTGTTTATAGGTAATTCTCAAGCGTATTAACTACAGGAAGGAGCGAAGGGATCGATACAAAGGAGATGAGAGGAATGCGGAACTACAAGTAGGTGTTCTCATCTTCTCATCTTATATATTGCTTATAGGAAAAGACTAAAACACTTTAAACTGTTGTTCTAGATATAGCTACTTATCTAGGGAATTAGTATTTATCCGTAGATACCAAATTCTCCAAAACAAATTGGCGACTCTACTAGGGAATATCCTCATTCCGAGTAGTTTATCCACCTCCTAGGACATCCTTGTAGGCCTTATTTGTGTTCATAGCTTGTAATTCAACTCTTTGCATTGATAAATTGGTCAAAACTCTGTCAAATTGCCTCTTGAAATGGCTCACTATCACCAACGCAGGATTGTGAGGGACACAGTGCACTGCAAAGCATCCCTAGGGTTAGTGTCCCACCTTTGGAAAGTGTTTTTGCCAAATTTTTCTCTGTTTGTTTGTTTGTTGATTGATCAATGAATGTTATGTCTCAGATAACAAGTTTCTATCTCCTTGTCTAGCCCTACTTTGATTTGATTGATTAATGTTTCTTTAATTTTTTATTTGCCATTATCAATCTATAGTCAAAGTTAGAATATAGTTGATTGATCTTCATTCGAAAGAAAGTGTTGTAAAGTCTTCTTTTCCTTCGAATCACAATTGTCATAAAAGTTTTGTTCTTATGAAAGATTGATTGATTGTATGTGCATATTTCTTTTTGTTCATCATAACATTAAGGTATTCGAAAAGAAAAACTTGCATCATTCATATTGTAGTTTGTGAATGCTTGAAAGGAATAGCTAGGGAAATTGTATTAGATGTGTCTTTTCTTTTTTTCAAAGATCTGATTGCTCTATCCCTACTAGCTAAGGTTTTCATTGTTCAATTGAATTAAAATAATTCTTATCATAATGCTTGCATTTTAGGAATTACAAATGTACATCACGTGGTTAACCTTGAAAAGAAAATTCTAAAGAAGATCAACTTAAAATTTTTCTGACTTTACCTAATGGATCATTGTCACCTAACGAAAAACATTTAGTGGTTCTAGGCTAGAGACATTTTTTGGCATCGTAAACCAAAGCAGTTGTCACTAAATTGTCTGCAGTACATCCCAAGTGTGATACGTCATTCCACGTACGTGAGTATATCGTAGCTCATCTACGTACCTTCGGGTATATAGGGTGGTGTTACAATATGTAAAGTATATGGGAATGCTCTCACTGTGTGGTTTTGCATTTGACAACGCTTATACGGATTGGGCCTCCATGTACTTTTAGGTATATATGGGAGGACAACACTAGGTTTCTATCCATCCTTAGGTAACTAAGTCGGCCACCTTGTACACTGTGATACACCAAACAAAACATTTTGGGAGATTGTCTACCCATACTTCTCGGTTCATCGGGAGGTATTCTACAGTTCAGAGTTGCTTGGTAAACCTTTTTCCTAGATTATCCTTCTTTTGTTTTGTTATGTTATTTTGATTAAAATAAAATTAATTGACTGCAGATAACATCCTCCCTGATCACTCCTTAGTTGATCTTAGGTTGAGACATATGGCAACAACTTTGGAGTCCAAAAATCAAGGAATTCCTTTTGATAGGAATCCTAGTCCTTTTCCTCCATTCAGAAATATTGGTGCTCCTTATATGGATACATTGTCCCTTCCGAGATTTACCATTGGCTTGCTAGTATGGTTTTTTTCAACCTCCTTGATTCAAAATGTCATGATTTCTCTGCAATCGAGTACTCCTCCAAATAGACAAAATCAACCTCCAATTGATCCTAAAGTTGACCCTTTGCCTTCTTCCTCGGTTGTTTCTTCCTCCCCTTCTTCCTCTTCGCCTGGTGAAAGTATTGGTACTAGTAACTAGGTGGCTAAGAAGAAGAAGAAAGGGAAGAAGAAGAAGAAGAAGCAAATTCAGAAGAGGGGCAACCAAGCAACCATTTATTTGAATGAAACATTTGATGAGAAACCATCTGTCAAGCCTCACAAAGTTCTATATCCATGCAAACTTTGTGTGGGAAACCATATTCTTCGAAATTTTCCTAATATTCCTCAGATCTTAGAAGTCTGGTCTTCTCATTCACATCATCCTATGTCATCAACTTTTGGAGATCATGTTGGTGACACACCATCAACTAGTGGTAGTAAAGTTCATGGAAAGAAGGGTAAAGTTAAGTTTCCCTATAGGTTATGTGAATGGAATCACCCCATTCACCTTTGTCCCTATTTGGATGAAGCCAAAAAAGTGTTGGATAACTGTCCTGATTTTCCACAATGACTTCCATCTAGTTGCAGGAGACTCTCCCTTAATCCTTCACTAGTTGAAGAATTGACTGACTCAAATCAACCATCAGTCAAACCGACTCTCTCTGAAAGTGAATCCTATGAGTATATACCCGACCCAAATCAACAGGTCGAGGAAATAGTTGACCCAATTTCACCTTTAGTTAATCGTACCTTTCCCAAAGAGAGTGAATATGATACCACTTAGGTTCTTTTTTTTTCTTCAAGTTATAATGAGCTTCGGGGCAATCCTCCTATTACATCAAAACAAGAGGAAACTCCTCCCACTCTCGTAACTCAAGGGGATAATTCTCCTGTTCTTATGGTACCCCCTCCATGTAATCTGGTCACTTCCTTTGATTGGAATCGACTGGCAGGATTCTGTCTTCCTTCTTATGTGCCTTTCTAGATCATAGTACAGGTTTGTAATATGACTGTATCTGGAACTATTATAGATGAAGGTGCATCTGTGAGTATCCTTTCCTCAACTTCTTGGCAAGCGCTCGGTTCGCCGCTGCTTATGCCTGTTACCCATAATCTGTTTTCTTTTAACAGAGGAACCAGTCATCCATTAGGAATCCTTCCTTAGTTACCTATTACTTTGGGAGGAAAAATCATTTATTTGAATGTGACAATAGTCCCAGGCCCTTTAGATTACAATTTACTACTTGGGCGCAACTATGTTTATGACATGGGAGTTATTGTTTCAACACTATTTCGAGTGATGTGTTTACCCCATGAAGGCATAATTGTCACCATTGTCTAACTTTCATTTCCCCATCCAAATATGGCTTCCAGTCAACCATATTCCCTAAATGGTCCTTTTGTACCAATGGTATCATCCCTGCCACAGGTTAATTATGTGGCAACCCGTTCTATGCCTACATCAACAGATGATCAATTCTGTGATGTTGTACATTATGTAATGGGGGCATTGGAACTAGATCTCTCCTTCCAAAGCATTGTTCTCCCATTTGATGAGAACCTCTTGGAATTCATGACCTCTTATGTGTCGTGAAACGAGGATATGAGGATAGTTCCTTGTCTTGTGTCAACCTCGTTAAAAAATGAAACCAATGATTTGAGGATAGTTCCTGTCTTGTGTCAACCTCATTAAAAAATGAAACAAGGAATCTAAGCATAGTTCCTTGTCTTCTGTCAAGCTCATTAAAAAATTAAACAAGGGTCTATGGCAATAGTTCCTTGTCTTGTGTCAACCTCGTTAAAAAATGAAAGCAAGGATATGATGATAGTTCCTTGTTTTGTGTCAACCTCGTTAGAAAATGAAACCAAGGAGTATGAGCATAGTTCCTTGTCTTGTGTCAAGCTTGTTAAAATATGAAACAAGGAATATGAGCAGAGTTCCTTGTCTTATGTCAAGCTCATTAAAAAATGAAATAAGGTGCCCTGGAGCAAAGTTCCAAGTCGAGTCTTTGATTAGATCTCGTAAAATCGCAGTCTAGTCTTTCACTTGATATCGTTAAAGAACCTTCATTCCATCCACCTAATAGCCACGAGTAGTCTACTTAGGTTAATGTAATGATGCTTGGGGGGCATGCACCTAGTGGTAAAGTTAAGTTTCCCTATAGTTTTTTTTGAAGGGAATCACCCCATTCACCTTTCTCTCTATCTAGACGAAGCCAAAAAAGTGTTGGATAACTGTCCTGGGTCACTGCAGAGACTTCCATATGGTTATAGGAGACTCTCCCTTTCATCATGCTGGGGGCATGTAAACAAATATCAAGCATAGTTCTTCATTTCAATCTTGTGTAAAAATGAAACTAAATCCAAGCATAGTTTTTCATTTCAAGCTTGTGTAAAAATGAAACTGAATCCAAGCATAGTTTGTCGTTTCAAGCTTGTGTAAACATGAAACTGAATCCAAGCATAGTTCCCTATGGTTCAAGGTTGTGTCAAAATGAACCCATATCCATTTTTAACCCTCGTGATTGCCATTCTATCATCCTCTTTCGTCAGATGATCCTTGGTTGTTTTCATCCCATTGCCACCATCCCTTTGGCTAATCATATGCTTTCACTTGGTTGTTTTACCCTTTTGAGGAACAGTTGCAATGAGTGGTCTTATTAGATAGCCTCTCCACATAAATCAACATGTTTTGAGAAGTTACAACATCACCAGAACTAGTTGCTATCCTAGAAACCACTCGTTCATCAAAGTGGAGTACTCTTTAAACTCTTTTCGGACTCTCTAAACATGAAAAGATTGTCGAGTGCTTGTCCTTTCCAGATCGTTAACAGATTGGAAATGATATCTCTCTTGTATTATTTTATGCCTTTTTGGGCTTGAGAGATTAATTTACGAAAAAGAACTTGTGGAGTTTTCTTTTTTCCCTTTTCAAACTCTCTAAACATGAAATGGACTGAGTTATCATTGTCATTAAACTCGTTAAAACATCAAATAGCGACAAACTTGTCCATCTAGACAAGACCTAGTTTCACCTTCGCTAGACTCATTAAAACATAAAATACCGATCGATTCACCTGAAGGGTGAAATTATACAACAAGCATACGTTATCCTCCTCAAGCTTGATAAAAATAAAGAGGTACTAGTCAGCAATGACTTGGGAAAATGGGAAAAAGGGGAAAACCACTTTATGGTAGTAGGTCACTCTTGAACATGACACTTTCACTCCATCACCGTGACTATCTGGGTTGGGTTATTAGCTTGATGGTTATCATAGCATTGGTATATCGTAACATCCATCACTTTGTTTCGGGTCAATGCTACCAATTCATTCTAGTGTTTCCGACATGTTCAAGAGAATTCATTCAGTCAAAATTCATCCTTTGCAATACCATAAACCTTCATTTTCATGACCGCCATTCCTGAACCTTGTGTCATCAGTCAAATTCTGTCTCTAAAATCACTACACTCGTTTCATGTCATTGATGTGGGATACATCAAGGCCCTCTTGCGACGAGTCACTTCTTGTCGACATCAGCTCATTATCCAAGAAGTTGACTTAGAAACACCCTTCTAGTACCTTGAGGCTTGCATACATCAATGGCAAGTTTCTCACTTTCGACGATAGGTTGACATCATTTTCCTTCGACTGAAATACTTTGTATGGTGTTCAACATCAAAACATCTATTGACACCATGCATAATGTACTACAGTACCTTGAGAATCATTATCATTATCAATGGTTTCTCTCTCATCTCTTAATAGCTTACATCATTGGCTTGTAATCAGATGGTGTCTTCCCATGTTCAACTTTAAATCACATATTCATATGGTTAGACTTATACTTGAACGAATGATTGAACAAGATAGAAGACCCCGAATCTAGTTTCATCCATCTAGGCTACGATTTCAAGAGTACTAAATCATATGTACAATGGCTTTACATTGATGGTAATTCCAATCATGGGTCTATATCTGTAGATGACTATTTATGTACATGTAATTAAAGTTTATAAGCTAAGAATGGTTATTCCTTCCCTCAACAATTCATGGAAAATCAAATATCATGATATATGTATTGTAATTGATGCAGGCCTGAAATTCCACTTTGATTCCTCCTCATCATGTTGTAAAGCATTTCATTCAACATTGGCATTTTTCCAACTGTTGGGTTGTGTTATATTCTTTCCATGACTAGCCCACGTAGTTAACCGGGGGGTTAGAAGGGGGGAGGAGCCCCCCCTTTGTTGCATCGATTGCATAGCGGGGGGGAGTCATAGGGGGTTTGAGGGGTGCAGGTAACCCCACTCTCTGGGGTCCGGGGCAGCGCCCGGGAAAATTTTGTTTTTGGACCCTATATTAGGTTGGGCTGACCTACGTATGGTTTTGTGCATGTTTTTCGCACATGGTTTTGGACGCAATGGTTTTTGGTCCATGGTTTTGGATGTGATGGTTTTCGGTCCATCATTTTGGACGCGATGGTTTTTTGGTCCATGGTATTGGATGCTTTGGCATGTATAAATATGTATTGTAACATTGAAAGGATCATAATGAAAAATCAAGTTGGTAGCCCTGATTTTGGGATACAGGGGAAAATCTTTGTGTATATATGTTTCATGTGTTATGCTCTCGCATTGTTTATTTTCTGTGTTTTTAGAATTCGTGTGCAGGTGATTTATGGATGGGATTAAAACCTACATTTGGTATTAGAGTTGTTTTGGCTTCAAGGGGACGCCTTTGTTGTTGAGGGGTTTTGCTCGGACCTGTGGTAGACCTTGTTCAGTGGGAGATCTGCGAGATCGATTGTGGTGGTGAAAGAAAATGGTGAGTAATGGAAAGATAGAGATCGAGAAATTTAATGGCCAGAGTTTTGAGTTGTGGAAACTCAAGATGGAGGATCTGTTGGTGGATAAAGATCAGTGGATCACAGTAGATCTGGGTACTAAACTAATGAGAGTGTCTGATGAAGAATGGAAGAAGTTAGATCGGAAGGCAAAGAGAAAAATATGATTGTGTGTCTCAGATTCAGTATTGCTAAATGTATCAGGGGAAGCTATGGCTAAGGCTTTGTGGGACAAGTTATGGACTTTGTACCAATCTAAGTCTCTAGTGAATAAACTGTTCCTACGGAAAAAGTTGTATAACCTGAGGATGAAAGATGGAGACTCGGTGACAGAGCATCTGAACGCATTTAATATTGTGGTAAGTCAGTTATTATCTGTTGATATTAAAATTTCAGATGAAAATAAGTACATTAGTTTGTTTTGTTCTCTACCAGATTTGTGGGATAGTATGGTTATTGCAATAGGTAGCAATACAATTGTCTTACAGTTTGATGGAATAGTCTCATCCTTGCTAACGAAGGAGATGAGATGGAAAAATATGGAGAGCCAGAATGGTGATGCCTTGTTTGTATGAGGATGGTCCCACAACAGAAACAAAAATAAGTCATCAAGTGGGAGATTTAAATCTAGAGGGAGATCTAAATCTCCAGGAAAACCTGTAAAGGTGGTGTGCTCGAAATGCGGAAAGGAAGGGCACTACAAAATGGATTATAAATCTGAAGCTCCTGATAAAGGAAAGGGATCTGATGATGCTCCTTCTGCAGAGGTGAAAATCACCTCAAATGAAGGTGGGGATGTGTACTTGGCTTATTCAAGTGCACATGTAGATCATGAGGCATGGTTGATTGACTCAGGTGCATCCTTTCACTTCACTCCCCATAGAGAGTGGTTTTACGAGTATGAGAAATATGATGGTGGTGATGTCTTCTTGGGGGATGACAGGAAGGCTAGAATCATTGGTCGTAGAAAAGTAAAGTTGAAGTTGCAAGGTTGTTGTTGGGAAAAGTATCCAATTCGGAATGCCCTTATCCCACTCTAAGGTGTGATAGTGCCTTAGCAACAAACAAGGTAAACTAATTGAGTATTCTTCTTTATGAAATGTAAATGAGGAGAAAGGATGTAACTAACCTGTGTCTTCCGCTAGTTTGTCGATCCAAATCACTCCTCTCTTTAGTAGCTCCTAGCTTCTTGCTCCTTCACCGGCCCAGCTTCACCGAATTCCTGCAAGATCACAAGAGAGAGAAACTACACAAAGATACAGATATGCATTCATAAAAAGCTCAAGATCAGATTAAGCTAAACATGTAAGCATAACAAAACATCATTGGTACACAACATGTAGGAGAAACTCAAGTAGTTTATTGATAGAATAAGAAAGTCCAAGAGGAGATACAACCAAGTGAGTTCCGATCCAGCATCTACCTCCCAGCAAAGGAATCCCTTCCTCTCCTCCAACAAAGCATAAATCACCCAATGTACTAATCTCAATCTCAAACCAACAACAATTCTCTGCAAAGTACAAAATTCCAGCCTCCTGAACCTCTGGGTGAGAGATCCATATATAGATGTAAGCAGAGAGGATGAGTCAACTTATGTTTTGACTTGTGGCTTCTCTCTGTCAGTTCTTACTTCCACTTGGAGGTTGAGAGCCTCTTACTCATCACTAGTCGAATTCATTGAGGCAAGTGTCATTGGAGAAGATTCTGGAAGCTTCCAGGGTCTTTCCACCTTGTTGAATGAGCTTGCCATTTGTCATTTCCCGCTCAGCGCACCCTGGTAGTGCTTCCACCTGCGTTGCAGTGCACCTAGCCAGTGTAGTCTCTGCATTTCAACGCAGGCAGCTAGAAGAGCTTCTGAATTGATCCTAAATTGACTGTTTTTGAGTTGTTTTTGGTGGAGAACTTCTGGGAGAAGCTGTCAATGGTTGACCTTGTTCCTTTAGGAGCTGTAACAACATCTTTAGGGACTTTGGATCCCTTGAATTATGGACATTTCATGCTTATAGTTGTAAGGCACAAAAATGTCTATAACAGTTGCCCCCTAAAGTATGAGGCTGTTTATCGGGTGAAATGCTTTATTAGGAGGATCTGAAGTTCATTCAATGCTGGGAGGAGACCTGTAATAAGATACAATACAATACATTATTTTTCATACTGTTTTCATGATCTAGCTGAGGCGGGCATTCCCATGCTCAGCTTTATAAATTCATTTTTATGTACATAGGACAGACAATCGTCTGATGATAGACTGATGATCCTGCTAAAATCATCATCCTTTGGTAGGATGATTGTCTATGCTGCAATGCTGTACATGCCAATGTCTTTATTTTTCCTGAATATATATTGCAGCCTGGATGGTTGAAACTAGATCCGGGGTCTTCAAACTCGTTCGATCTTCACTCTAAGTACAAGTCGATCCATGTGAGAAATTTTCTGAAGTCGAACATGGAAAGACATCGCTTGATTACCAGTCAATGATGTAAACTGTTAACAAGCGCGAGAGGAATCACCGATAATGATAATGACCCTCAAGGTACTGCAGTACAATTCACGTGGTGTGAATAAAGGACTTGGCATCGAACACCACGCAAAATCTTTCGGTCGAAGGTCATTGATGTATACCTGTCGCCGGAAGTGAGAAACTTGCCATTGAGGCATGCAAGCTTCAAAGTACTGAAGGGGGTGTCCCTAGATCAACTTCTTGGATAATGAGCTGATGTCGACAAGAAGTGATCCGTCAAAGGAGGGCCTTAATGTATCCCACATCAGTGACACGGAACGGAGCAAATGATTTTGATGGAGGTGAAAACGATCTGATGATATATGGTTCAGTGTGGCGGTCATGAAAGAATGAAGGATAATGTATGGTAGTGGATGGGACACGGTTGACTTCTCTGGATGACTTCTCTTGAACATATCGGCGACACTTATGTGATGGATTAGTAGCATTTACCCCAAAGATGGATGGTATGGTGAGACCATGGCGATGTGACCGGTGAATGAAACAACCCAACCCGACTCAGGCACGGAGTGGAAGTGTCATGTTCAAGAGCGACTTGCTACCAATAAAGTTCTTTGAGTTTCTTCCCAATTTTTCCCCAGTCATTGCTGACCAGTATCTCTTCATTTTTGTCAAGCTTGAGGAGGATAACATATGCTTGTTCTATAATTTGCCCTTCGGGCAAACCCATCGCTATGTTTTAACGAGCCTAGCGATAGTGAAACTCGTTCTCGTCTAAAGACAAGTTTGTCGCTATTAATGTTTTTTAATGAGTTTAACGACAAAGATAACTCGGTCCCTTTTCATTTTTAGAGAGTCTAAAAAGGTACGTAAAGATAACTCCAAAGTTCCTTTTTCGTCATCTAATCCCTTGAGTCCGAAAAAGTATAAAACAATACAGAAGGGATGAATTTTCGATAGTTTTTACGAGCCGAACAAAACAAGCGCTCGATCTTTTTGTGCAATAATCCCTCAGGTCCAAAAAGATTAAAAATCTAGAGGAGGGATAACACTTCCGGTCGCTTTAACGAGCTGGAAGGCCAAAACTCGACAATCTTTTCATATTTTACGAGTCAGATGAAAAGAGCTTAAAGAAGACTCGTCTTTTGAGGAACGAGTGATAAAACGGGTTAGCAGCTGATTCCAGGTAAGGGTTGGAATTTTCCAATCACGGCAGTGTCACAAGGATGGCTAGTGAAATCACTCTTCGCGGCTGTTCCTCAAAATGGGTAAACAATCAAATGGAGGTGAATGATCGGCCAATGGAAAAGTGGAGGTGACAGTGCAAACACGACCAAGGCTTTAATGGCTGATAATGTTACATTCACGGTGGTTATTTACCGGAGGATAGTTCATTTTTTAACGAGCTTAAACGCGGAAAAACACTGCTCGGTCTTATGTTTATTTTTTAACGAGCATGAACTATGTGCTAAAACTGCTCAATCTTATGTTTATTTTTTAACGAGCATGAACTATGTGCCAAAACTGCTCGATTAATCCAGTCATATGATAAGAATGCCTCATGTAAGATTCCATTTTTTATGGAGCTTGTGCCTGACAAAGCTATGCCCCGCATCCTTTCTTTATGCAAGTTAGGAAACGACTAATCCTACGAGTTTAAAAGTGTTAGACCTACGGGTTTAAAGGGAGGACCTAAAAATAAAAAAAAAATAAATAGCCGCCCCTTGCTTGCACTCCAAAAGGTTTGCATGCCCCCAGGTATAAAACAGAGTTTCAAGGTTACCTCTACTTCACATCCGCCAAAACAATTGTTTTACCGAGAGAGGCCTACCTCTTTCAGGTTACCCAAAGATTGTCCTGTTAATCTTTCAAACAAAACACTTCTTCGGCGATGTCTACCGAGATAAACAAAGGTGAGCGACGAGGCCCGCCAACTCACATAACTTTGACAAAAGAATCTTATTCTAGAATAACCCCTATCTCAATCACGGACGGGGTACAGACTAGTCATATTCTCCCGTAGAAACCTACCTTATACCCAAAGTTTTCCTGCCGAAGCAGACCAGGATGCATGCCTCCTGGGTTCCAGTCATATCCCTCCGAATTACTCGCGCTCATCGAGAGGACGGACCGTGGGTTGAGACATTTCTTGCGCGAAGAGACCATTTAGGGATGTTATATGACTATTTGCGATGCGTGATCCGGGAAATGAAAGCTGGTCCACAAGCTTGACCACTCTTCCTTCGTGCGAAAAACACATTACTCTAAAGAGTGAGGAGACGATGGCTCCCATGCAATATATATAGTCTCGTCCAAGGAGTAGGTTATAATCCAAGGGTCCTTGAACGACCATCACATTCATTTGAACGGTCTTCCCTTTCAATGTTATGGGCACATTGGGGAGGATCCCTAAAGGTCGACTGGTTCCTTTATCATAGCCTGTCAGATTTCTCATTTCAGGCAAAAGTGTTGGCGAACCAAGCGCTTTCCAAGCAGTAGAGGAAAGGATACTCACAGATGCCCCCTCATCAATGATGGTGCCAGCCATGACCATTCTGTATATTTGGACGATAATTCTGAATGGTATGCTTGCTGGCAAACGGGGTCTGCCTAGTTGGTTCCAGTCGAAGGAGACAACTAGGTTGCTTGGTGGTGGGACCGAGTAGACGGCCGGGTATCGCTCTGACGAACTTCCTTCCTGCGATAAAGGAATGGGGGGATTTCCCCCATGTTCGTCGGAGTCTGTGTTGATGAAGAGAATTTGGATGGTGTCATCTTTATCCTCTTCAGTGACTGTATCATTCGAAGACAAAACCTCGAAGGCAAGACCGGGTCAACTGCCGCCTCGACCTTTTGACTTTCGTCGGGTATGAATTTAGTTGGTTCATCTTCAATGACCGGTGCTTCAGCTGACCACTTGAGCGGGCCAGCTGGATTTTCAACTAACGAAGGACTCGGTAAGAGTTTTTTATATCCTGGAGGAAGTCGTAATGGTGAAACCGGACGATCATCCAAAACTCTTTTCGCTTCGTCTAAGAAGGGACAACGGTGGATGGCATGATTGCCTTCGCACAGTCTACAGGGGAATCTAGCTCTCCCTTTTTGTCCAAGGACTTCACTTTCGTTAGTTGACGGTATGCATTCAACATGGCTATCAGAGGTTGATGCCACCGGATTGTGCAAATGGGGAGACCAGTCCCTTAGTATCCGAGGGATGCAGGGACAATCTCTGTGGAAGTGGTCTCCCTTGCATATGACACATGGCGATTTAGGCCTAGTCAGTGCTGTGTGTGGATTTTTGTTAGACGACACTTGTTTGCCCCCAGTCACTTTTGGCTCCTTCTTCTTCTTCTCTTTCTTCTTCTTTTCCTTCTTCTCCTTAGGAACTTGGTTTTTTGTTTTACCAGCTCCGTCAAGCGAAGAGGAAGGAGGAGAGGAAGAATTAGAGGAAGTAGAAGGCTGGTGGGCAACTCTGGACTGGTCTAACTGTTGATTCGACTGTTCAGGAATAGTGGTGTTCTGAATGACATTGGTTGAAAAGAGCCAGACCGGCAAGCCAATTGTCAGTCCTGGAAGCGACAATGTGGCCATATGGGGCACACCAACATCTCCCCAAGAGGAGAAGGGACTAGGATTTTCACCAAGGGGAATTCCTTGGTTGGTGGGCTCCATTTTCTCAACCTAAAGATCAACGCAGGAAAAAGGGGTGATTGTTCCATTTAAAATAAATTTTAACGACGCTTTAGACACAACTTGCTTTTTCAATTTTAAAGAGTCGAGAAAAAGCAAAATATGACTCTAGTCACCTTCGATGTTTTAACGAGCCCGAAGTGACAAATGCTCGGATGGACTTTTTCCATTATAGAGTCTGAAAAAGGCCAAAAGGAACTGCTCTGGAGTTCTAGGTAGAGGGTGTGCCAAACTTTTCGCAAAACCGCAGAATACTTTTTAAGGTACGGGCGGTCAATCTTCCCGAATGCTGTGTTCAGTGCATTGCGATCAGTAGGGCGGCCGACACGGCTTCCTAAGGATAAAGGTTTTATTCCTATAGGGGTCTCCCAATATATACTCGACGGTACGTGGGATCACAATCCGTAGTGGCGCTATCGTCTCTCAGGAGGAATCACCCAACCATCAGCAAGATCGACAGTCACCAGGTTTTACGACGTCGGAACACGTCTCTAGCCTAGACTTCTATGTTGTGCGTTAAGTTACAAAGCTTTGTTAAGTTCATTCAATTTATTTTAGGTTGATCTTTCTTAGAAGTTTTCCTTTTTGGATCACCACGAGATGTATGATACAATTCCTAAATGCAGTCTAAAGATGATAAGCAAGCTTTTATATATTTTCAACAATGAAAATCCTAGCTACAAGGGGAAAAGGAAGACACAAACTTTTCTCAAAGAGCATAGAGCACACTGTAAATGCACTTTTCCTAAATCAAAGTGTGCAAACTATCAAAATGCAAATGCACAAATGCATGTATTTGTTTTCGCTTTCTTAATATTGATGCCTAAAAAGAAAGCTGTTGTACAAATTTGAATTCGATTTCAAGTGAAAACATAAACAAGCTCCTTTTTCGAAATCAAAAAGACGATTACGACACTTTATGATTTACTTGTTTAGACACTAGAAATGCATAAATTCAAACCAAAAGACAAAAGTAAAAGCTCAATCAACTGTGAACAGCAAACAAACTCACTCCTAAGATCAAAACGACACTTACGACAGGTCTAGATCTAAGGGCGACAGTATGACTAGTTTACTTTTGTAATGGGAAACTGCAAATGATGTAACAAATACACAAAGAACAAATACAGTTTCTTTATACAACTGAGGTGGAATTGAGGCAAAGAAAAGGGGTTTCAGATAGGTACACTGATTGATAACAGGTTGCAAAAAACAGAGATAAAACTAAGCAAAAGGAAGCAGGGAACCACAACTGCACAAGGCAAGGGCTGATCAGCGCACCCTCAGCACAGAGAAACTGAACTTCAGCGTAGGTATCCTTCACGGGACCTACGTTGAAATGCAGAACCTCTTCACAGAGTCTTCGCTGAAGCAGAAACGAGAATTGTCTCTGGGTTTTGGGTCACGGTTTGCAGTTTAATCTACAGTTTTTGGCCGGATAAAAGCTATCAATTAGGTACAATTAGGAGGATGAGTTAGAGGAGGACTAAGATCTATCACAAAGGGCTGTTAGAGCTTGTGGATCAGTTTGTTCAGATCATAAAAACAGGCCCAGTGAATGGACTAGAGTAACAGATCTCTACTTTGCATTTGAAAATGGAAAATGCATTTCGATTCAGCACTCCTGAGTTTATGAGAAGAACAACAATAGAAACACAAATAGACTAACGAGATACGATCCCCAGTGGAGTCGCCAATTTGTTGTTGGGAAAAGTATCCAATTCGGAATGCCCCTATCCCACTCTAAGGTGTGATAGTGCCTTAGCAACAAACAAGGTAAACTAATTGAGTATTCTTCTTTATGAAATGTAAATGAGGAGAAAGGATGTAACTAACCTGTGTCTTCCGCTAGTTTGTCGATCCAAATCACTCCTCTCTTCAGTAGCTCCCAGCTTCTTGCTCCTTCATCGGCCCAGCTTCACCGAATTCCTGCAAGATCACAAGAGAGAGAAACTACACAAAGATATAGATATACATTCATAAAAAGCTCAAGATCAGATTAAGCTAAACATGTAAGCATAACAAAACATCATTGGTACACAGCATGTAGGAGAAACTCAAGTAGTTTATTGATAGAATAAGAAAGTCCAAGAGGAGATACAACCAAGTGAGTTTCGATCTAGCATCTACCTCCCAGCAAAGGAATCCCTTCCTATCCTCCAACAAAGCATAAATCACCCAATGTACTAATCTCAATCTCAAACCAACAGCAATTCTCTGCAAAGTACAAAATTCCAGCCTCCTGAACCTCTGGGTGAGACATCCATATATAGATGTAAGCAGAGAGGATGAGTCAGCTTATGTTTTGACTTGTGGCTTCTCTCTGTCAGTTCTTGCTTCCACTTGGAGGTTGAGAGCCTCTTACTCATCACTAGTCGAATTCATTGAGGCAAGTGTCATTGGAGAAGATTCTGGAAGCTTCCAGGGTCTTTCCACCTCGTTGAATGAGCTTGCCATTTGTCATTTCCCGCTCAGCGCACCCTGGTAGTGCTTCCACCTGTGTTGCAGTGCACCTAGCCAGTGTAGTCTCTGCATTTCAACGCAGGCAGCTAGAAGAGCTTCTGAATTGATCCTGAATTGACTGTTTTTGAGTTGTTTTTGGTGGAGAACTTCTGGGAGAAGCTGTCATTGGTTGACCTTGTTCCTTTAGGAGCTGTAACAACATCTTTAGGGACTTTGGATCCCTTGAATTATGGGAATTTCATGCTTATAGATGTAAGGTGCAAAAATGTCTATAACAAAGGTGGAAGGGTTAGAACACTTTTGAGTGTTCTGCATATTCCTGCATTAGCCAGAAATCTGATTTCTATAAGCAAGAGGGATGATGTAGGTGTAAAAACAATGTTCAGGAAGGATACCTACAAGATGGTTCAGGGGGCATTGGTATTGATGTGGGGAGTTCGAATTGGAACTTTGTACAAGCTATAAGGTAGCATTATTGTTGGTGGGTGCAACAGTTCTATGGTTCCTGAAAGTGGAGCAGAAAATCTAGTGGTCTTTGGAGAGAAGACCATGTTGTGGCATCAAAGGCTTGGACATATTGGAGAGAAGGGCCTTCAAATACTTCATGGTAAAGGTATGGTAGAAGGTATGAGTAATAGCTCTCTGGATTTTGATTTCTATGAAAATTGTGTATAAGGGAAGCAGAAGCAGGTGAGTTTCCCCTCTAGTGGTAAGAGGGCGAAACATATATTAGAGCTTGTGCACAGTGATGTGTTTGGACCTGTGAAGGTTCCATCACTGGGTAAGTCTGTGTGCTATGTATCATTTATAGATTACTTCTCAAGGAATACATGGATATATTTCCTTAAGAAGAAATCTGAAGTCTTTGACACGTTTAAAGAATTTAAGGCTCTGGTGGAAAACCAAATAGAGAAGAAGATAAAGGTGTTGAGGACAGATAACGGTGGAGAGTTTTGCCGTAAGGAATTTGAATAATTCTGTAAGAAGTGTGGTATAGCACGCAGAAGACTACTCCATATACACCTCAGCAAAATGGAGTTGTAGAAAGAATGAACAAGATGTTGATTGAAAGGGGAAGAAGCATTCTCAGTGGTACCGAGTTAGGACAAGAATTTTGGGCAGAGGCGGTGGAGACAACATGTTACCTGGTTAATAGATCACCTTCATCAGCGTTGGAGGATAAGACTCCACAAGAGGTATGGACTAGTAAGAAACCCTCTCTTTCACATCTGAGGGTATTTGGATGTGATGCATATGTACATGTTCCAAAGGAGAAACGAACCAAGTTGGATATTAAATTTGAAAAGTGCATCTTTATTGGGTATATGGATGGTTTAAAGGGTTATAAGCTTTGGAACCCAGTAACAAGGAAGGTTGTGTACAACCAAGATGTGGTGTTCAGAGAGGTGAAAGATATTATTAAACATGAATTCCAACCAAACAAACTTGAGAAGATAGAGTTTGAGCTAAAGGAGGAAGAATCAGACGCTATAGCAGAGGAGGAATCAGAAGATGAAGAGCCACAAACTCCGGGTGTGAGAAGATTAGTTCGAGAAAGAAGGCAGCCAGAAAGGTATAGTCCATTTTCTTTCTGTTCAAATTTTTCTTTATCTATTACTTATGATGATCCTAGAACTGTGAAGGAAGCAGTACATTCAGAGGATGGAAAACTCTAGAAAGAGGCCACGGTTGATGAAATGGCATCTTTGCACAAAAATGAGGCTTGGAATCTAGTGGAGTTGCTAGCTGGAAGGAAACCGGTTGGTAGCAAATGGGTGTTCAAGAAGAAGACAAATGCAAAAGGAAAGGTGGAGAAATACAAAGCTTTGTTGGTAGAAAAAGGTTATTCCCAGGTGCTAGGAATTGATTTTGGTGATATTTTTTCTCCTATTGCCAAGGTAACTTCTATTAGATTACTTTTATCTATTGCTACTGATTTTGATTTTAAGGTAGAACAGATGGATGTTAAGACAACATTTCTTCACCGGAATTTGGAAGAGGATATCTACATGAAGCAACCTGAAGGCTTTGCGGTGAAGCATAAGAAAGAACTAGTATGCAAGTTAAAGAAGTCTCTGTATGGGTTAAAACAGTCACCAAGGATGTGGTATCAGAAATTTGATACATTTATATGGGGACTTGGCTTCACCAAAAGCAAAGTAGATCACTATTTATATTTTAAATTAGTTGGTGACCATGTTATTTATCTGATCTTGTATGTGGATGATATATTGCTGGTTGGAAATGACAAAGAAATTATCCAAGATTTGAAGACCCAATTGTCCTCCAAATTAGACATGAAAGATCTTGGTGCTGCAAACTATATTTTGGGCATGGAAATTAAAAGAGATTGGGAAAAGAAGAAGCTCTAGTTAAACCAGAGGAAGTATGTCGAGACAATACTATAGAGGTTTAATATACAGGATAGTAAACCGGTGAAGGTTCCTATTCCTGTAGGTGTGAGGTTATCTGTTGAATAGTGTCCCAAGACACAAGAAGAGGAAGAGGACATGTCCCGTGTTCCATATGCAAGTGCAGTCGGTAACTTAATGTATGCAATGGTCTATACTAGACCAGAAATTCCACATGAAGTGGGAGTATTGAGCAGGTTTATGTCAAAACTAGGGGAGGAGCACTGGACAATAGTGAAGCGGGTTTTCAGGTATTTGCATGGAACTAGTGATTATGGTTTGTGCTACCAAGGAAGACCAAGATTGGACATAGTGTTGGATATTCATGGCTTTGTTGATGTAGACTGGGTTGGAGATCTGGATCAGAGAATATCTACAAGCGAGTATGTGTTTAACCTATTTAGAGGTGCAGTCAGTTGGATGAGTAAGAAACAATCTGTAGTGGCATTATCAAATACATATGCAGAATACATGGTAGCCACTCATGCAAGCAAAGAAGCAGTTTGGTTGTAGAGATTGTGCTCAAGTATGGGGTTAGTACAGGGAGCTATAAAGATAGACTGTGACAGCCAAAGTGAAATTTTCTTGGCAAAGAACCCTGCATATCATTCAAAGACAAAGCACATTGATATTCAGTATCACTTTGTGAGGGATATAATAGAAGACAAAAAGGTGTTGCTGGTAAAGGTGGACATTTTGAAGAATACTGCAGATGCATTGAAAAAATTTGTGAGCTTTGAGAAGTTCTCTTGGTGTAGAGAAACAATGGGCATTATAGGGTTGGATAAATGACTAAGCTCTCTTGTGGCCCCCTGTGGAAAGAAAACAACAAGTGGGAGAATGTTGGGTTGTGTTAGATTCTTTCCACGACTAGCCCACGTAGTTAATCGAGGGCTTAGAAGGGGGGAAAAGTCCCCCCTTTGTTGTGACGATTGTGTAGCAAGGGGAGTCATAGGGGTTTGAGGGGTGCAGGTAACCCCACTCTATTGGGTTCGGGGCAGCGCCGTAGAAAATTTTGTTTTTGGACCCTACATTAGGTTGGGAGGACCTACCTATGGTTTTGTGCATGTTTTTTGCACATGGTTTTGGACGCCATGGTTTTCGGTCAATGGTTTTGGATGTGATGGTTTTCGGTCCATGGTTTTGGATGCGATGGTTTTCGGTCCATGGTTTTGGATGTGATGGTTTTTCGGTCCATGGTATTGGATGCTTCGACATGTATAAATATGTATTGTAACATTGGAAGGATCATAATGAAAAATCAAGCTGGTAGTCCTACTTTTGAGATCTAGGGGGAAATCTTTGTGTATATGTGTTTTATGTGTTATGCTCTCGCATTGTTTATTTTCTGTGTTTTTAGAATTCGTATGCAGGTAATTTATGTACGAGGTTAAAACCTAGACCGACTTCATGCTTTAGGGGGAAGCTGTTATAGATCCATTTGGGCACATCAATCCCATCATCCAGATCAATTTTTTAGGATTTATCAAACCCTAATTTCAGTTGCTACATTCCCTAAACAAGTCATCCCTTTGAATGCCTCCTTCCTAGGTAGTTTCATGACTTGAAGACATCCATAAATATCCTCTAGAGGGACCAGCGTAGGTAAGCCCTTGTAAGGGTCTGCTTCAGAGCCATTGAGTCCATGCTAGGGTGCTCTGCAGAGAACATAAGCTTCCTTTCACCTACGTTAGGCGACATTGAGTGAAATTCACATAGGGTTTGGGGAATATTCTTATATTTTGTAGTCATCTAGAAAGTTCCCTCACTTATCAACTCCTATGAGCTCGAAAATGGATGAGGAATGAGTTAAGGTGCATCCTTTCCTCTCATCCCTTCCTCCATGGAACTAATTCTAAGTATGGAAGGCCATTCAATGCCACCATTTATGACAAAACCTCCTTCATCTTCCTATAAATTGACCACTCATCTAAGTGATCAGGGGTTGGCTTATGTTGAATTGTAAGGAGATAATGTTGCTATGAGATTTGGCTTTGAAGCAAATATTGTAATGCTACAAGTTTGTCATGCTTTTGATGTGATGTGGATGAGATCCAAGCTGGAGGAATGGATTTTAATCAGACACCAATGGTTGTAATTCCTTCTTCTATTCAATAAAGTGTTTGAACCTTTCTCCCATATGTTTGTATTGTTTCATAATGCTTATATGTGTGAATTGTATCTGATTCCTTTCACTTATATTCAATAGATCGTTTTCTTTGATCGATTCTTTGTTTCCTGTTGTGTTTACAGGTAATTCTCAAGCGTATTAAGTATGGGAAGGAGTGATGGGATCGATACAAAGGAGACGAGAGGAAACTGGAACTACAAGTAGGTATTCTCATCTTCTCATCTTATCTATTGCTTATAGGAAAATACTAAAACACTTTAAACTGTTGTTCTAGATATAGCTACTTAGCGAGGGAGCGATCGTGCTAGCTAACTTTGAAGTAATAGAGATAGTGGATGAAAAAATCCCATATCATGCACTCCTGGGAATTGATTGGGCTACTAATATGAACAGGGTAATCAATCTAAAGAAACGGAAGATGATCTTTGAGTAGAAATCATTGCGTGTAATAGTACCCCCTGATCCTGCTGAAGGATCGCGCTATACTGAACCTAACCATGATTATGAGAGTGATGATTACCTAGACTATATCTAGAAGATAATAGTGCAAGACAAAGATTGTGTGAATCCCACTGTGGATGGATGAATTACATGGGATCAGAAGAGTTCCTACACTTCGAACTCCGACTAAGAAATAGAATTCTGGCGAAATCGATTACATGAAGTAACTACACTGAATTGCAACATGATGACCTGGACACTACGTTGTGTGTCATGAGAGGCAAGAAATCTACCTACTTATGATGGTCTAAATGAGGTAGATATATTTTTGGATGTATTTGAAAGGGAGGTACCAGAAAAGCAGTGCTTCTAATTAGACTAGGCACTGTGCGCTATGCCTGCAAGATGGTGGGGTATGCATAAGGGAAGCTTTGATGATTGATGCGAATGTCAGAGGATGATGAGAACATGATTTGGGAAGCCTAAGATGCGATTGAAAAACAAGTATGATCGGTAGAATAATCCAAGCACGCATATGACCAAATGGACATAGGCTGGTGGGAAGGCTTGGACCATCCTATCACGTTTGCAAGCCGTAGATTATCTAAAGCAGAGAAGAACTATTCCACCACTGAGCACGAGGGACTAGCTATGGTGTATGCACTCCAGAAGTATAGGCACTACTTGATAGTAGGCCATTTTAAGATGTATACGGATCAATCCACACTGAAGTACCTGGTCAATAAGTCTGTGTTGGGGGGGAGGCTCTTATTTTTCCAAGAGTATGATTTTGAATTTGTTGTGAAGCCTAAATGATTGAACACGAGACCTGACCATCTGTCGCGCATCGGAACAGGGGAGGAACCTACTAACTTGGATGAAGGATTGCCTAACACACAACTATTTGCAGTGCATATCGTGGATGGTCATTTTGAGGATATAATCCACTTCCTAACAATAGGAACTGCACCGGAAGGATACACTGTCCAGCAAAAGAAGGAATTAGTGGTGTGCGTGGCTGATTTCTCTGTCAATGGTGGGCATCTAAGATGGGGACTGATGAGATATTGCAACAGTATGCACCTGAGTTTGAAAGAAGTAGCATCCTCATGGATGCTCATGGGGGTGTTGCAGAGGAAATTATGTAGGGAGAGCAACTGCTTAAAGATTCTACGCGTAGGGTTGTGGTGGCCAACCCTTCATCAAGATTCAAAATCATATTGCAAGGCGTGTGACATATGTCAAAGAATTGGTAGGCCATCGTGAAGGGATGAAATTCCTTTGAATCCATAAATGAAGTTGCAACCCTTCGAGAAGTGGGAGATAGATTTTGTAGGACCTATTCAGCCACAAGGGAAGATAAGAGCAAGGTACATTATCACTATGACTAAGTATTTGACTCATTGGGTAGAAGCGCGGCTAGTAAAGGATTTCATGGGCGCAAATACCGCAAAGTTCCTATTTGAGCATGTACTGACGCGATTTGGATGTCTAAAGTTATCGATGAGTGATCGTGGTAAACACTTCCTGAATGAGACGATCAATGCATTGACGGAGGAATTTCAGGTATATCACCAGAATAGTACACTTATCACCCACAGGCTAATGAGATAGTGGAGGTGTTCAACAAAGTGCTCGAGAACATGCTAACTAAGGCTTAAAATGATCAAAGAAGTGATTGGGACCTACGCATACCTACAGTATTGTGGGCTTATCGAACGACATGCAAGAATTTGACGAGACAAACCCCTTTTAGGCTTGTCTATGGTGTGGAAGCTGTAATGCCTATGGAATACATCATGCCTAGTCTGTGCATAGTAGCGCTCATAGGTATGATGGATCGTGGAGCCCTGGAGGTGAGGCTCACGCAACTGGATGAGCTCGAAGAAGAAATATTTTTGGTTGGATTTCACCAGCAGGTCCAAAAGAAGTGTGAAAAGGCATGGAATGACCGACACATCAAGTTGCATGCATTTAAGGTAAATAACCTGGTTTTTTTATATGATAGTAAGTTTGATAAATTCTCAGGGAAATTCATGATGCACTGGTTATGGCCTTATTTTATTAAGGAGATTATCGACGGAGGAGCGGTACAGCTGGTCAAGTTAAATGGAGAACCCTTCCCAGGAAAGGTGAATGGTAATCACTTGAAGCCATACACTGGAAATCCAGCCATGTGACTAAATGAAAGTAGCATAGTCTTAGCACTCCAGGTAGCTGAAAGGATGTGCAAGACTATAAACTACATTGCCTGGGATGGGGAGCTATTTGATTAGAGAATGGTGCGAAGAATGGACGTGTCACTGGGTCTGTGGCAACACGGAGGGAGCTGCACTACCCAGGGAGAAATCACAAATGTCATCTAGAAAGTGACCGATTAAAGTCACTGTTCATGAAAAGATGGCAGAAGTGAGGCCAAATGGAGTGGATGGCTGGAATTTAAGATGAAGTTTACGGCATAGTTCCTTGAAAATCTGCCGCCAGTTAGACATTAATGAACCGATTTTGGGGGGACGGTTGGAATTGAATTCAAAATGCCCTATAAATTACAAGTGGTTGTCCAGTGAAAAACACTTTCCATTTTGAGTATTTAGTGGTTGAGCTCTCAAGCGCCTATGAATCATGAGAAATACGAGCTTCTAATAGTTTCTAGGGTATTTGCGACTTTGTCGACGGACACACAGGAATTCTTGCGGAAGATCATGTTAGCACCCCCAGAAGTTATCAATACACAGCAAGTAGTACAGGAGTCGGCACAAGAAATGGAGAGAGAGGCCGAAGTAGTTGCCCCAAAAGTGGCCGAAGTATTGGTGGAGATCCCTAAATCCCCGAGAATGCTGAGACCGAAGCCAACCAAAACCAAGGAGACCATGAAAGACAAGAAGGGTAAGTAGGCTTCCATACTGGTGTGCACGTCACCAAGACAAAACCCACCAAAGCCAACTGCCAAGGAGAAAGGAAAGGCTATAAACCTAGATGCAGAGGAGCTGGATATTGAAGACATCCCCATGGACGATGAGGATGTAGGAGTGGAAATAGAGGAGGTTGAAGCCCAGGGTGCGGACCCTATTACACAGTTGTTGGAGTATGTCCCTCCGTGCAAGCCTAAGTCCAAGGTCCTGTTATCACCCTAAGAAACTCACCTAGGTTGTATATCAGTGATGCTCGGGAACATTAAAAACTCAACAAAATGTTGGAAAAATAGATGGATGAATGAAATAAGTGCTACATATTTAAGCCAGATAACCACTTCTACTATGATTGACCCCAGACATGGGTGAACACCCCCAGACTACAAGGCTTTTAACCACCAATTACTCATAGTTTTAAGGAAAATGTGATGATGGAGAACACTGATCACACCAGTAGATGCATAAGACCCTGTGATGGCCAACTGCAACCATTTTAAAGGTTTGTAAATTTGTTTTCTAATACACAGACAGGATGACAGCTCTTTGGCATTAAAACAACAAAAACCTGCAAACAAATTCAATGATGCATGCTAGATCCTAACACAGAGGTGGGATGACAGCCCCTCTAATGCTAAAAATTAACATCACATGAAATAAATGAAAACAGGTACAACCTGGAACAAGAAGAAGAAGTGGAAAGTGAGCAATCAACAACAAAATAAGCTTGTATTAGTTGGAAATGTAGACAAAAAACTGCAGGTTACAAAGTAGTTACAGTCTCCAGAAGTTGAAGCTTGCAATAGAATAACATTCATCAATCTGATTACATCATTTTTTTGGGTATATATAGAATTTATTTACAAAATTCCTCTTCTAGGCTATGCGTGGAGGTGTCTTAATGGACCACCAACCACATTTACAGTTCGATATGGGTTTTTTGCTGCAATCTGAATGTTTTAATGAACAGAATGGCATTTTCTGTACTCTAGTGTACTCCTTGAACAGATGGAATGTTTCCTGCATAAATGTCCATAACTGCTGAATGACTTCAACTGCTGAAGGTGGTACTTTCTCATCCTTAATGATGATGTTACTTAACTATGGTAGCTAAAGAATTCATGCACTGAAGATTGGATCCTCTCTTATTTCTTCATGCGCACAAACGGGCCAAAAACACAGCAAAAGACATCAAAAATGGATGAAGAGCCGAGGATGAACGCTGGCCATTGGATGGCTCAGGCGGACGGCCAAGATCTAATAACGGGAGGTGATGGAAGACATGTAGCGTAATGGGGATCAATAACAGTTGTTGGATTAAACAAATGAGCGGCGGAGATTAACATATGGAGGTTATCAGGAGACATATGTATGAGAAAAATGTGGACCATCAGATCATGGTTGGGCTGATTCGACGGTTGATGGAGAGTGGAGATGCGAGAAAGTTAGCGGGCGGGGAGTGTAATGGATGGTGGTAAACGGTTTCCTCGCACCGCTCTTCAGGCAAAGGTGGTATACGTATGAGGTAGTGCAATGCAATAATATTAAGACACGTGATAGATGTGATGGTGGGGAAACCACTTTCCCCGTGGGCTAACGGGTGTGCAAGTTACAAGAGCGGAGACTGCGACTATAATTGGATCATCAAGCGGGAACGATCGGATGGTTGAGGTAACAAACATGTGCTCCGGGGTTGATGTGACAGGCACAGGCGGGCTCGGGCTTTATTAAAGCTTAGGGTTAATAAATTCATTATATGCACGGGGTTATGAAAACTATCGGGGCTTATCAAGGGTAATTAGGGTTTAACACAAAATGCCCAAAGCCTTTAAATAAAGTTTAAACGGGTTAATAACATTATAAGCAAAAAGCGCCCGAGAGGTTATAGGAACATGGTTTTAGGCGGGTTTTTGTTAAAACGACATATGCCCGGGAGCCAAGGGAAAAAGAATTACAACGAGTTTATAAGGATAATAGAGAAAAAGGAAACAACAGGGTTAAGGGCAAGTAGGGAAAATGAAAGGGAAGGAGGAAATGAAGGTGGCAGGAGTTATAAGGGTAAAGAAAATGGAAGGGGAAAGATTGAATGAACTGCTGCTAGTTCCTCCTTTTCAGAAAACACCATGGCCAAGCTATCCTTGACCCACAAAAATGCTTCAAACATGTAGCAGTGCTAACATTTGGCTCCTTCTGGGGATGAGATCCTCCCTGTGAGGTCTCAAGAACCTACAGATCAATGCCTTCCCAGCTGAAAACCAATTAATAAAAACTCCTAGTGTTCCATTGGGCATGGAGTCTACTTTTCCTACACAAAAATGATAAAAAAAAATATTTACAGCCTTTAACGCCAAAGACCTTAAACAACATAAAATTTCAAAAACCGCCCATTAACTGGGCCATCAAAAATTGTCTCCCCTCCCATACGTTTTAGTATGAAGGTGTTGTTCCCTTGAACCTATGAAATGATGAAAGGCCCTGTCCAGAAAGCATCAAATTTCCCATGATTTCCTTTCTTCTCCTTAAGTGCATCCCATTTCAAAACCAAGTCACCAACCTGAAAATTATTTGTTTTTTCCTTCTTATCAAAGGCTTCCTTGATATTTCTTTGATGTGTTGCAGCCTTTTCCACCAGTTGTTCTCTAATCTGATGTATTTCTGCTAGATCAGTGATCCTCTTTGCCATTTCCTCTTCCTCAACCTGCTCTATTTGAAGGAATTTTTCTACCGAGAGAGATAGCTGAATTGGAAATACAACATCAGTGCCATACACCAGATTGAATGGAGAGCTCCCTGTGGATTTCTTAATGGTCACTCTGTCAGCCCATAATGCATACTTGAGCTTTGAATCCCAATTCCTTTTATTGTCCTCTAACAGCCTTTTAATTATCTTGATCAGACTTTTATTAGAGGATTCTGCTAGACCATTTCCTTGAGGATAATAAGAGGTGGAATGAACAAGTTTAATGCCCATTGAATCACACATTTCCATCGGCTCTTTTGCCCTGAAATCTGCTACATTTTCCGTTATTAACTTATGTGAACAACCAAATCTGCTGAAGATATTTTCTGTCAAGAACTTCATGACCACATTATGATCAGCCTTCCTTGTAGGGACTGCTTCAATCCACTTAGTAAAATAATCAGTGGCTACTAATATCCACCTGTGCTGGCCACTTGAATGTGGATTGATTTCTCCAATGAAATCCAAACCCCACTACTGAAAAGGTCCTTTTGCATGTATTGGTTTTAGGGGCAGGGACTTCAACTCTTGTTTTCCTTCAAATCTTTGGCACCTGTTACAAGATTTAACAAAAACAAATACATCAGAAAATAAAGTGGGCCAATAGTACCTAGCTCTGAGAATTTTGTGGGCTGTAGTTTTCCAATAATGATGCCCTCCACACATGCTATTATGAAACTGCTGCATGACTTCTTTTGACTATTCTTTGTCCAGACACCTTAAAAATATTCCAGATGGATCCCTCCAGTAGAGCAGATTTTCCATAATGCAAAATTTTGCTGCTCTAAGTTTTAAAATTCTAGCTTGACTTTGAGTAAATTCTAAAGGGATTTCTAGCTTCAACAAGAAATTAATTATTTCAGCATACTAGTTACATGAAGCTAGATTCTTGGCCACTGACTGTTTACCCTCTTTTTGAGCTATTTATTCCTTTTCTTCTTGACCATTTTCTGCACTTGCATATAGGAAATCAATGTCTAAAGACCTACAATTTTCTTTAGCTAATAGTTTGGAAAGCCACTTACCTCTGACCAGCTTGGTGGGCTTTAGTTTTATATTGAATTCAATCAATTTTGCAATCCATTATGCCCTTCTTCCATCAACATCAGGTTGGGTCAAGACATCTTTAATTGCAGCAGAAGGCACATATGCAATTATTTTTGAATGCAAGATATAAACTCTGAAAGCCTTTAAGGATTTAATAAGAGCATATGCCTGTTTTTCTATAATATCATACCTCAGTTCAACATCCCTTAAATTCTTGCTGAAAAGTGCTACTGGACGCTCTGAAACTTCTTCATCTTGCTGCAATAAAATTGCTGCAATGGTGTCTTCAGAGGCAAAAGAAAATATGTGGAACTCCTTGCTGTAGTCAGAACTGATTAATGTGGGAGCCTCCATAATAGCTTTCTTAATTGACTCAAAATATCATCTTCCTATATCATTCCATCTTACCTCTGCTCCTTTCTTCAGCACGGAGGTCACATGCTTAACCAATTCTACAAAATTTGGAATAAACCTCCTTACAAAATTTATTTTACCCAGAAAGGACTGGATTTCCTTCTTTGATTTAGGGACAGTCAAAGTCTGTATGGATTTGACTCTTTCTGGGTCAATCTGAACACCTGCAGTAGACACAATATGTCCTAATAGCTTGCCTTCATTTAGAGCAAATTGAGACTTTTTAGGATTGACTGAAATTCCAAACCTCCTGCACTTCAAGAATACTTTTTCCAAATTTTGTAAATGATTTTGATGGCTGCTGGAATAAACAGTTATATCGTCAAGGTAGATAAGCACACATTTGTCCTTCTCTCCCACAAATGCTATATCCATAGCTCGCTGAAAGGTAGCTCCGGCATTCATCAATCCAAATGGCATTTTGACATACATGAAAGTACCCCAAGGAGTCGTAAATGCAGTCTTCTCTTGATCATCTAGGTGCACAACAATCTGATTAAAGCCTGAAAATCCATCCAAAAATGACATCACTTTGGCTCTTGAGACCTTTTGTAGCAAATGATCCATTTTTGGCAGAGGATAGTTGTCTTTCTTGGAGCATTTGTTCAAATTCCTGAAATCAACATAGAGTCTGATTTCTCCACTCTTCTTCCTCACCACCACCAAATTGGATACCCACTTTGAATATCTGAGAGGAACAATGATCTTGGTAGCCAACAATTTCTTAATTTCTTTTTCAATTAGTGGAAGAAGCATAGGATTTTGTTGAAAATAATACTGAGAGGGGGGGGGGGGTGAATCAATATTATCAAATTCTTTTTCAATTTATACAAAGATTTGCAGATCTGACTAATGAAACTTGTGTATACCTTCCAGACTTATAATTTAATTTATTCTTCAGATGTTGATCATTAGTCTATGTGTCAGAACCATATAACAGTAAGCATGAATAGAAAAGTAGAGCAGACAATCACACAAAAGAACACAAGATATAAGGTGGAAACCCAATGTGGGTGAAAACCACCTTCTGCAATATGTCTCTATCTTCTTTCAATTAGAAACTTCTTTTTACAATGATTCTGTACTGGTGCAGTCTTATACCAGCACACAGGATTCAACCTGCAGAAGGCTACAACCTTCTCTCGTTCTCCAGACTCTCCTGGAAGGGAGCTACAACCCCCTTAGCTCTTGTACTAGATGATGTACTAGTACGTAGGTGCTGACCTAGAGAAGACTTCTCTTTTCTTCCAGGGACCACGTTTCATAAATTTTCAGACTGGATCCAAGAATATCAATCAAACGTCAAATAGATCTACAATCAACCAACTTCCTTGTACAAATATTGAATCAATAACTTCTCAGAACACAGTACTAGCAACTAGACACCAATTCAAAACCCGGAGCACTGCAGTAATAAACAAAAGCAGCTAAAACATATTTCAAGAAAAGTCCGCTACTTCACCAATAGAAATCTGCATACATACACAGTATTCACTTATTTAACCTGCGGGTATCCGTGCCTCCGCTGTGTCGAACCTGTCGGTATCCGTGCTTGTGCTCTGTCAAACCCGCGTATATCTGTGCCTATGCTATGTCAATCCTACAGAATAAGCACCTGCGCTGTGTCAAACCCGCATATATCTGTGCCTTTGCTGTGTCGATCCCGCGGGTATACGCGCCTCCACTATGTCGGACCTGCGGGTATAGATCTATAAATGATAATTTATCCCTTTTCTTAATCAGACTTCAATTATACCCAGATTATCAGATCTAATCATGCGCCAAAGAGATCTCGACCTATCAGTAGATCTTAACCATCTTGTAATGCTCAAGTTCCTCCTTGATTCAGATCTAGCTATAACTCACCAACCGATCACCAATATTTCAGATCTTGCTCTTCTCAAGATATTCAACACAATAGTCTACCCAAGCCAAATGATCTCCTTTCCTTTTTAACATCTAGGCCTTACTCAAACCATGGTCCAAAACCATAGAGATCTAATACTAGGGACCCAATACCTGGGTTCAATACTTTAGATACAAATCCACGGACCAAAACCATAGGTTCAAAAGAGTCAGACTAAATACCATGGATCAACCATAAGATTTCCCACGTGTGCGCACTTTTCTCTGCATGAAAGTGCGTGTACTGTATGTACATACTTTTTGTTCGATACACTTGCGTATATATACGCACCTTTTGTTCGGTGCACCTGCGTATGTATGTGGCTTTGTGAAAAGGAACTTGTGGGTGTCTCATTTTCTATCATTCTGAGAACCTGAACTATGATCTGCTATTTGAGTGAGTTGCCATCAAGGACAACACTTATGTCATCGAGCCAAAATTGTGCCAAACCTGTGTCATAATGCCAACAGATTTATTGGTCTCAGCTTTTGTTTGAAAGGAATAGTGTCTTTTTCCAGAGGGACTTTATGCTAAATTATATTTTTTTCATATGTTTTCAGATCACTATACTCCTAGGCAAACACATCAGCAAATTGCCTCATTAAATTGTAGTACTTAGCACTTTGATTAGCAGACAAATGAGTGGACAAATTCACATACCTAGGCTGACCTGGACTTCCTATATTATGCGTACAGACTGTAGATTGGTCTTCTTTTTGGGCAACCTTATAAGGCACATCATTTTGATCAAATAGTCTTTCAAGAGGAATTAGACCCTTAGGAATATGGTTATTAGGAAGCTGGACAATGCCGTCTTTACCAATTTTATTTCTAAGCTGGGACTAGGGTTTTTCTAACAAGGCATCATTTTCTTGGTCAATTTGCATTTCAGAAAACTCATCAATGGCTTGAAGGAATCTATTCAACTCATCATCATCATCAAAAACTTTCCAATGGTGGACATTGTCAGGCAAGGATGGTCTGTATTTCACTTGGACTTCATACACTAGTCTGGGAGGCATGGGAGGTATAAACAGACTAGCAGAAATAGCAAGGGAATCAAAAAGCTGATTTTGAACTCTAGGAATATATGAAATACAAAAATAATCAAAGGACTCCATGATTCTGCATACCTCATCTCTGTACGCTTTCAACCTTGGGTGCTTTGTTTGAAATGTTTTATTTACTTGCTAAATTATTATGTTAGCATCTCCAAATACCTTTAAATTCTTGATTCCTCTGTCTTTTGCTGCGTTAAGGCCCAACAACAGTGCTTCATATTATTCTATATTGTTTGTCACTTGAAAAACCAGTTTGAAAGACAACTGAATGCTTTCTTGTTGTGGAGATACTAGCACCACCCTTGCTCCTGCAGCTTCTCTGGAAGATGCTCCATCAAATAATAACTCCCAAATCTAACTTCCTTGCTCTTTCACGGCCTGAACAATTGGTTTCCTGAGCTGCATTATGGCCTTCTGAGATTCTTCTATTTGGAGAATACATGCCCCAAAATCAGCATCCACTGCATATATAGGATGATTTGTAGGATTCTTCTCATCACTAATGATATATGCCAACTGTGCTTCTCTATACAATCTCCTGCTTTCTCCTCCAAATAGTGGGACAGTTGCATAAGAAAGATCATTCTGCAAGGTCCCACCAAGTCTCTTAATCCACCCTCTTGAAAACAGCATGCCAAACTTAGGAGGGACATCTGCTACTACAATATCCATCATCATACTCTTCATGGGCAGCTGAGTTAAGGTAATGGCCTAATCTTTAATCAATCCAAGACATTTCACCTTCCTTGAATCAAAAGAAAATAAATCATGATATGGTCTGGTGATATCAAGGCCTAACTCTTCCATGACAACTTTCGGCATTAAATTATGGCTGGCCCCTGTGTCTAGCAGACAATTGTGGAGGATTTTGTCATGAATGGTCAATGAGACATAAAATGATGGAGAATTATTATCAGTAGGTTCAACCATTGGGCTGAGCACAATGGCAGGTTTGTCATCTTGCAAATTAACAGAGTCAGTGGAGGTTTGTTTGGTTTGTAGCTCAAGGGCTTCAAGGATATGCTTCCTAAATAGTTCACTCTTCACCAACTCAACCAGAGGCACAATTTTCAATTTATGAACTTCTGACTCAAAGCTGAAAGAAGAAGGTGATTTATAAAAACTTTTTACCTCTTGAACTGGAGCTTTGAGGATGACTAGATTAATTGCTGGTCCTCTCTGCCTACCATTCTATGGTTCTGTTTGGACAACAGTGCTTTGGGCAGAATTTTCCTTGGCATTTTTTGCATTGGATCTTAGATTATATCTCTGCTACTATTCACTAGATTGTAGAACAACTCCTCTGTCCCACTCCTGACTGTTTTGTTCTTGCAGCAATGATTCTTCATACTCAGCCAATGTAAAAAATGCAGCACTGCCTTTATCTTCCATGCAGTGAATTTCATCCTCATCTTCTTCAAATTGTTCCTCCTCCATGACTACATTTTGAAAAGGAGCTTTAACTTTTTGATCTTCTTTTGATTCTTCACCCCTCTGCATAATTTGTAACTGCTCATTTTCTCTTCTGAATGGATTTTGATTTCTTGGAAAAAATGTGTTCTGCTGCCTTGTTTTCCCTGAATTCTGCTCAACCTCCAGCTTAGAGATTTTAGCGGCCAATGACTCTATCATTTTAGTCATTTTATCAAATTTGGGTTCAAAAGATGATGCAGAAGAAGTAGATGCCTGATTTATCTGTCTCCTTCTGTCAGCTTGACCTTTTAGTTTCTCTGCAACCATGATATTGGATTCTACTTCTATGGATGCATCCTACATGTCTGCCAACGTAGCACATCTCCTTTCTCTCAATAATAGGTAGAAATCAGAGTCAAAAGCATTGGCATAAGTGAGTTTGGCAGAGGTGGTAGTAGGATTTACCTCAGCTGGTATCATACTATACATTCTATTGAATCTTTTATTAAAATCAGGTATTGATTCACCATTTTCCCTCTTCGGATTACCAGACTCTGTGTGGTAATACAACAAGTCCTTTTTATCTCCCCACTACTTCAAAAATGCATCATCTAATGCTTCAATATCTATTATGGATCTCTGGGAAAAATCTCTAAACCACTTCCTAGCCTCTCCATCAAGGCTCTGGACAAAAACTCTCATCCACACATAATTTTCACTTATATCTAAATTATCAGCATAACTGTAAAAAGCTTCAAGATGTTCTTCTGCTGTTACTCCCTCTGTGCCAGTGAATTTAGGCATATATTTTTGATACCCTCCCACAGGCATAGGATTTAAAGGCACAAGAAACACCAATGGTCCATATCTGGCAGCTACAATCCTTTCTATTCTCGTAGGTGCTTGCTGTCCTGCCATGATTGAAATATTTGGAAGAATACTAGCAGGTTGACTGGTAGGGATTAATGTGATGGATGGCAGAGATAAAGGGATGTTTTGGACTGAATGGGAAGCTTTCTTTCGACTAATATTCAAAGGGGAACTAACTGCACAAGGGGCTGAACTAATCTCTGAAGATTTTTCCTTATCAAGAGTGTTGTGCTCTAAGTCTTCAAACTGTAAATCTTCAGCAATAACTTTGTCTTTCAGAGAAGAATGAGACTTCTTAGGCTTACCTACTCCTGATGCCCCTTTTTGTGAAGATTTCTTCGATTTAAAAGTCCTCTCAGGTTCAGGCACTGGTTCAGCTGGTGATTTCTGAGGATTTCGTCGAGTATGTCTCACAAACTGAGCTAGAACTTCAATGTGGAGTCACCAAAGGATGGTCTTCCTTAATGGAGTCGCCAGACAGATGATTACAACCAGAAACTGTGTTCAAACCTTGTCTGTCATCAAAGCTTGAAGTTGTGTCATTCTCCCAGGGAAGCTAAGCTTCGATTCTCCTCTCCCTGGAAACAGCGCCAATTAATGTTATCACCCCAAGAAACTCACCTAGGTTGTATATCAGTGATGCTTGGGAACATTACAAACTCAACAAAATGTTGGTAAAATAGATGGATGAATGAAAGAAGTGCTACATATTCAAGCTAGATAACCACTTCTACTATGATTGACCCCAGACATGGGTGAACACCCCCAGACTACAAGGTTTTTAACCACCAATTACTCACAATTTTAAGGAAAATGTCATGATGGAGAAGACTAATCACACCAGCAGATGCACAAGACCCTGTGATGGCCAGCTGCAACCAGTTTAAAGGTCTATAAATTTGTTTTCTAATACACAGACATGATGACAACTCTCTGGCATTAAAACAATAGAAACCTGTAAACAAATTCAATGATGCATGCTAGATCCTAACACAGAGGTGGGATGACAGACCCTCTAATGCTAAAAATTAACAGCACATGGAATAAATGCAAACAAGTACAGCCTAGAACAAGAAGAAGAAGTGGAAAGTGAGCAATCAACAACAAAATAAGCTTGTATTAGTTGGAAATGCAGACCAGAAGCTACAGGTTACAAAGTAGTTACAGTCTCTAGAAGTTGAAGCTTGCGACAGAATAACATTCATCAATCTGATTACATCGTTTTTCTGGGTATATATAGAATTTGTTTACAAAATTCCTCTGCTAGGCTATGCGTGGAGGTGTCTTAATGGACCACCAATCGCATTTATAGTTAGATATGGGTTTTCTACTACAATCTGAATTTTTTAGTGAATAGAATGGCATTTTCTGTACTCTGGTGTACTCCTTGAACAGGTGGAATGTTTCTTGCATAAATGTCCATAACTGCTGAATGAATTCAATTGCTGAAGGTGGTACTTTCTCCTCCTTGACCGTGATGTTACTTAACTATGCTAGCTGAGGAATTCATGCACTGAATATTGGATCCTCTCTTGTTTCTTCGCGTGCACAAATGGGCCAAAAACACAGCAAAATACATCAAAAATGGACGAAGAGCCGAGGATGAACACTGGACGTTGGATGGCTCAGGCAGACAACCGAGATCTAATAGCAGGAGGTGATGGAAGACATGCAGTGCAATGGGGATCAATAGCAGCCGTTGGATTAAACAAATGAGTGGCGGAGATTAACGTATGGAGGCTATCAGGAGACATATGTATGAGAAGAACATGGAATTTCGGATCATGGTTGGGCTGATTCGACGGTTGATGGAGAGCGGAGATGCGAGAAAGTTAGCAGGCGGGGACCGTATTGGATGGCAGTAAACAGTTTCCCCGCACCGCTCTTCGAGCAAAGGTGGTATACGTATGAGGCAGCGTGATGCAATAAGATTAAGGCACATGGCATATGTGATGGGGGGGAAACCACTTTCCCCACAAGATAACAGGTGTGCAAGTTACATGAGCGGGGACTGCGACTATCGTTGGATCATCAAGCGGTCGTGATCAAACGGTTGAGGTAACAAACATGTGCTCCAGGGTTGATGTGATAGGCGCAGGCGGGCTCAAGCTTTATTAAAGCTTAGGGTTAATAAATTCATTATATGCGCGGGGTTATGAAAACTATCAGGGCTTATCAAGGGTAATCAGGGTTTAACAAAAAACGCCCAAAGCCTTTAAATAAAGTTTAAATGGGTTAATAACATTATAAGCAAAAAGCGCCCGAGAGGTTATAGGAACATGGTTTTAGGCGGGTTTTTGTTAAGATGACATATTACCGGGAGCCAAGGGAAAAAGACAATGATTTTATAAGGATAATAGAGAAAAAGGCAACAACGGGGTTAAGGGAGAGTAGGGAAAATGAAAGGGAAGGAGGAAATGAAGGTGGTAGAAGTTATAAGGGTAAAGCAAATGGAAGGGGAAAGATTGAATGAATTGCTGCTAGTTCCTCCTTTTAAGAAAACACCATGGCTAAGTTGTCCTTGACCCACAAAAATGCTTCAAACATGTAGCAGTGCTAACAGGTCCTGAAGGACATTCATGAAAGTAAGACTCCCCTACAAACCCCTCTGCTACCATATGAAATCGCTTTTGACGGTTTGCGTCTGGCATGGGTGCCGATATTGAAGCTTGAATACTAGGACTTGGTAGACCATGAGAAGTTCCCGGACATAGCGACCGAACAAATGATATGCTGCATCATAGACATGAATATGGGGATGACTGTACTGGAGCCATGGAAGTGGCTCAGAGGAGTAGAGAAAGTAGGATTACTCAACCTGCTTTGGGTGCCGCACTATAACGCACCCCCATGACAGTGTTGGTCATCAAGCAGCTACTGTGCTTGGTGCATGATGGGTGCCTGTGGCTGGAGGATCCAATACCCATCACCGATATGTTGATTCACCACATAACGTGCCTGCCATATACAAGCGAAAAGCCAGAAATGATCTTTGGTAGCAAGGGTGGCGAGCAGGCACTCGTAGAATCAATGAAAGAAAAGTTCAAACTGGTAAAGAAGTCGCATGGGTATGCTATCTCCAGCATTTATGACCCCGTTGTGAAGGTGGAAACGCAAATCCTTGTAGGGAAGGTGATGTGGAAGTGTCATGCTGACGAGGTTTCGACACCTATCATCGCACTCGCATAGCAGTGCACGGAAGGAGTCCAGTTGAACTGGTCAGACTACCTTCATGGAGAGTTCCTGGCGAACTGCCGCAAAGCGCAAGAGAAAAGCAAGAACTTCCACTATGCGTGGCTCTTGCTATCGATTGTGCTGGTAGTGTGGGAGCTACCCGAGGAGAGCCAATTCCCTTTGGTCGCACCAGACCTTCCTGAAGCAGCGAAGAAAACTTTGCTGTGGGCGACCAAGGATGCGGAGCACGTTCGAGACAACAAGATCTGTTGGATCTTGATGGAAACGAATATCAGGATGGCCATCACTCGCAAGCCACGATTGTCAGCTACGATAAACACTAACCTGCAGAGCTATCCCAAATTTAAAGCTGATTTCCATTGGATATCAATCAGGGTGTGGAAGGACCCTATGTAGAAGTGGTACAATTTATCGTACCTAGCCATAGATAATGCCATCGATGCGGTGTTGGATAAATGGCTAGCAGAGTGGCGCATCACCATGGACTTGGCGGTGGGTGGAAGCAAGTCTGTTGCATAGAAGAGGAAGGCAGAGGCCAAGCTAAAGATGGCATTGCTGGTGGAAAAGATGAAAAGGGAAGCCATTAAGAAGGTCCAAGTAGAACAAGGAGGAAAGGAGGTAGGAAAAAAGACAGGTGGCACAAAGCGGGGCTATAATATAGGCGTGTCATTGCCTTCACTTGAGACCGAAGAGGAGGACACAGAGTGGCATGGTGCAGACCCTTAGGAGATTCTCACCCACATTAAGTGCCCAAGAGAGCTGGAGAAGGGAGGGTCCAGAAATAAATCCAAGCTAACCAAGACCTCACTCGACCCCATCACATTGATGAAGGGTGACTTATATAACATCGGTGACACAGTCAGAGATGTCATCGCGGAGGTCCTACAATAATTTGAGAAGTAGTAGAAGATCATTCTAGGGGCCATCTACACCGAGCTGGAGGAGTTGAAAACCCATGTGTCGCAAGCTAGTACACTATCCACCAGCTTGGCTATCGGCACATCAGAGGCTACCGATATGCTGCGCATTAAGACTTCTAGTGTGATAGCGCTGCTAGATGGAACTAACCATGGAAAATGAGGCTGATAGGCCCACCGTTAGCGCCTTAAAGTGCATTAGACTGAACTTGGCAGCACTTCTATGTGAAGCACTCAACCTCTTGCAGGATGGAGTAATTGTAGAGCTGAGGGCCTGCGAGCACCTCACCCTCCAAGTGATCAGCTAACAGAAGATAAAAAACGAGGAGATGGCCCTATAGAGCAATGATGCCATCGTTGTTGAGGTCGAAGTGACCAGCTAGAGAAAGAAGATCATACAGGTCATGAAGGAGGCCTACAGAATGGTCCCAGAGTTGGCCATTCTAGAGGAGGAGTCAGTCAAGGTCCGCATCCGCAAATTGGCCACAGGGGTGTGCGACACTTGGACATAGATGGCGTCGGTTCAGCTGGAGCTGAACCTATGGATTACAGAGCTCCAGTTGAGGGCCCAACCTTCAACACTGCCATAGGTAAAGGAACATCAGGCAACCATTGTCATAGAAGTAGTCGTGGTGGTGAAGAGTGCAGTAGCAGACTATGCATAGTTGTTCGAAAAATCATTTGAGGTCTTGACTGGCTTGCAGGAGGACCCAAACATCTAGAGGCTAGAGATGTAAGCGTGTAAACTCCAACAACACTATGATGAAGTTAAGGGCACAGTGCGAACTATCGCGCTGACATAGAGGTTAGCCAAGCTGCAGGAAGCCAAGCAACTAAAGGAACAAGTGGATGTCGTGCTGCATAAGGAAGCAGTGTTGAAGCCCTAACTAAAACCCTAGCTGGAGGAAGCTTAGGTAGTCATAAGAAACATTAAAGGCAAGCTTGCGATTCTACAAGCGTTGCAACAACAGCTTCAGGCTGACAGTGTATGGGTAGTAACTAAGAAAACAGTTGAAGATGCAAAGCAGGAAACAACTCAGTGCATATTCGAAGTTGCGGTCTTCAGGTTCAAGCTGGACGGGCTTCGTGCAAAGATCTCTGTTCCTGCCGAGTGACTCAAGGGTGAGTCATGATGTTTGTGTTGGGGACCTGTTGGGAGTGGGATCCCCCAAGGGTAGTTTTGGGGCTAAAAGCCCATGTAAAGTCATTTTTTGTAATAAAACTATAAATACTCCGCATTTCGTGGTCGCGGAGCGTGAAGGTTTTATGTGTCGAAAAGGGTAGTCCACCATTAGTTTTGTAAAGTAAAGTCAGCTATAAGAGACCTGCCCGTGGTCAGTAGACCATGGGATTATATAAAAAGTGATAAGCTCTAAGTAGTTTAGGGGAATGAATGGAGCATGGAATAAGTTCATATCTATGAAGTAAGAAGTCTAAATCTTGGGTTGTAGTGTAGGTAGAGGATCTGTAGCTAAGTGCATAAAGGCCTAGGGTAGAAGTCCACAGCTGAGTGTGTGGACCCCTGCAGCTGTGTGTGCAAGGTGAACAGAGTTTGTAACACTTGGAAGAAATTAATAAAAGGAGTTATTCTGCAATTTTTGTGTATTTGTTCTGTTGATGGGTTTGGATATTTTGTATGAATTTCCTTTATTATTCTTATATGATGCACGAATGAATGCAATTACATTGAATAATTGAAAGCAAATATGAACGTCTTCTTATGTAGTAATAACTTCAAGTATTGACAAGATAAGCAACTCCCTTAGGATAATTGAGGAATATGCACGGTACCTGAGCCACAAGTTAGGGTTGTTCAAAGGTTGATAATATACTTTCACAAAGGTAATGAAGGCTGGAATAGAGGGTTTGTCTTATAAGCCCTAGAGCAAGACCACTTGCGCGAAGGCATGGATAGAAGAAATCAGACGACATCACAACCATCTCAAGGTGTAGAAACTTGGTTCCAATGTCCCCCCATACCGTTTCGGGTGAGACTTTCATCTACTCTCTGTGGGATGATGCCAAAAGGGCAAGTAGTGTAGGGATTTGTGTGGATAATTAATGCTAAACCTCAGTAACCCCCCCTCAAGCCGACATAACTTATTGAAGAGGCAATAGATAAGCCTAGTTCCAGTAAGTAGTATAGGATAAAGAAGATTCAAAACAGGGTTAAGTAGTTTAAAAATAAGTGTAAGAAAATGAAATATGAAAATATAATTTTTGATAGAGAATAATGAGCACTTAAGGAAAATTCGAGACTATATGGTTGCTCAGAACCGAATCCTCACTAAGAAAGACTACTCTTGGCAAGATAAGATGGAGCATATGATGCAATGTTACAAACAAATGAAGCGTAGGTACTCATAGGAAAAATAAAAGGGGAGTTAGGAAAATCTTGACCTTCTTATTCAAGCTATATAAGGAGCTAAGCATAAGGATATTCAATAGTTTTGATGTAGGGGAGATGACGAGTCTCAAATTCAACCCATCCAGAGTACCTCCCAAACACACTTTATGACCCATTTACCTAAATTTCATCTTTCATTTCCATATAAATTGTTGTTTTTCCTATCAATAACACACTTTTAACAAATCCCAAGTACTAAGGTTATTATACAATATTAGTATGCATTTATTCATTAATTTGGTTTGTATTCTAAGTATGTTCATCTACTTAATTAATTTGGGACTCGGCAACTCCTTTACCCAAGTTATGTGAAGGATGATCATTGGTTATATAAATGTGATGGCCCTATGCATCAAGTTCTAGTTACCATAAATGGTTGTCCAAAAGGTTACTGAAAGAAGGAAATATCAGTTTGTCAGAGTCCAACCTATATTTTCACGCCTCCAACTAGGTCTAGCCAAAGTAAACTTAATTTTTACCATCTAGGATGTCTCTCGAGTACTAGATTATCTTCTTATTTAAGAAGATAATTTTTACATATGTATTATTAGTTGGATGGTTGCATCCTTTTGCTATACTTTTGTAATATTTGGCTACATAGTTATAACTATTAAGTTATGTTTTCTGGCTTGAATCTAAGTTATTTCAAACTATAAATCTCTCTGTAATCGACTGAATAAGGTTATCAGTGATAATAGATTTAGATTATTATTGTGGCCACTTAGCCATTCCTGAACTTTGTACTTCTTTTTTTAATGATCTAATATATACAAATACGTTGTTATTCATTTTTATCACCATGTAAAGTTCATCTCTACATGCAGTTCTCCCAGTCAGGTAGGGCTCCCGAGCTTGGATGCACTTGTAGTTTCGTAGTTGTGTTAATGCGTGAGTAGATTGAGTCTGTGATATTTGTGAATGCTTGAGTTATGAATTGATTCCCTTTGCTATATTGATCACATGACATGTGTTATTTACTCCCTTATTTTTGTTTTTGTGAATTGAACTATTTTACTAAGTGTATTGAGGGCCCTTTTGTGGAATAATCATGACTCAAGGATCTAATAGAGGTTGTGTGTGTAACTCAATACTCAGAATTGGATTCTTCAATTGATTAGATTATTTTTTAACCAGCATGGTATTTTATTTTATATATTGATGAGAGGGTTATTTCAGTTACTGGATTAATTGGATGTCCCTTTAATGCTCATGAATAGAATAAACTTTGAACTGAAATATTTAATTCTTTCATTTAGTATGTGAGGGATGAATTTATGTTTTGTAACAATATATCAATATTAGAATTTTGTTACCTTTTATTGAATGTTAACCAATTAAATCTATTTATGCATATATTTTGGAGGCACCTCTCAATTTATGATCTCCTAGTTGATAATTTAATGTACACAAATTTAAGTGACTAAATTCCCCGTCAACAAGATTTCTCAATGAATTTTGGAATAAATAGTGAGAGAATATGGACATGAAGTTGAAGAGGTATATAACATTCCATCCATAGATATATGTCTAGAAAAATGTGGTCACATGACTTTGGTTTAGCATTGGAGGGGTTACAGTTAGAAACATTCGAAGAGCTATGATGAAAATGTGGTATAGATACAACAAACTTATAACATAATAGTCCACATTTCTACTAGTAAGTCCCCATTTGAAACTTATTTTAGATATTTTCCACCTTCACCTTGGATGTTGTATATGGGTAACAAGGAGTGAGAGAGGATCTCACAAGGGATGCCTTCATGTTAATTTTTTTTTTTGAGAAGATTAGTAAGATCCATTTATAGGTATAGGAGTCACTACAAAATTCATAGGAAAAACACAAGGCTGGGCATTATCAACACAGAAGAGAGAAGTCATTCAAGGTGGAGACAAAGTGTGTTTACAAGTGAACAAGGAGAGGCTATAGGGTCTAGGTAATAAAATCAAGGCTCTATGATATGGCCCCTTTGAGATACTATAAAAGGTGGGAGATAATTCCTATAGACTTACTATATCTCCAAACTTGTGCATTTACTCAATGGTTAATGTAGATAATTTGAAACTTTATGATCCCTCCATGCTATACTAGGAAGAGGAACAGAAACTCCCATCTGTAGAGGAGTTGGCACCAGATTCTCAAGTAGATTTGTTATAATATACAATTTATAGAAGAGGTCCAAAACTACAAGATAGGGGTAGCATGACCTTTAGCATATTGGGTTGAAAGGATAGATCCTAGGTAAGGATAATTGTTACACCTAATAGAACATGGAGGAAACTTTTCCTCACATCATTCAATAGAAGTTTTTTAGGACCAAAAACCTCCCAAAATGGGTATGGTAGATCTATATTGGTCCATTATATTGTTTTTAATCCATATTGATGCTTTCAAAGTGGATAAATAGGAGGAAAAGACTCATTGGACCATATTATCAATGGGTCCCAGTTTGGAAAATTGGGGTTTGAAACCTTCTGAGAGTATGTATGGAAAGGTTATGCCACTCAGAATTTGTCCTTCCTATTTTGACCACCATAATTCGAGAGGATGCCACATCATCGCAATTATTAATGGAAAATCATATAGCCACATTTTAATGATGAATAAGAATGTTGGGTCCCTATAATACTAGTGAACAAGTGCAACAAATGTCACGCTCAGAAAAGTTAACAGATGCTAAGATAAATGGCGTGGAAGCTAAGATAAATGGCATGGAAGCTAAGATGAATGGCATGGAAGCTAAGATGGACAATTTGAAGATAGATTTGAACACAAATTTGAAGACAGGGATGGCAGATTTGAAGACAGATTTGACAAATTTCCTACAAGAAATACTTACTAATGGTGAAAAGGTAGTAAAGGAAACCCATGATGAGAACAAAAGAAATGTTAATCATGATTCCATAGATGCTAATGTTGGATCGAAGAATCACCATATTCCAAAAATCGATATGAGGAAGTTTGATGGCAAGGATCCCGCCACATGGATATTACAGATGGAGCAATTCTTCGATCTCAATAATGTGCAAAACGCACAAAAGGTACGTATGGCAACTGTATATTTGGAACCAAATCAATTTGTATGGTATCAATGGCTTTGTTCTCGTAAAAAATTTATTACTTGGGCAATTTTTACGGAAGAATTGATAGCACATTATGAGGATACAAAAAGCAACACTTTTTTTAGCCAATTGATAAGTTTGAAACAAAAGGGTTCAATAATGGAGCACATTGAGGAGTTCCAAAAATTGAACGTAAGGGTAAAAGATATTCCAGAGGAGCATAGGATTGATTTGTTCATAGGGTCTTTAAAGGATAATATCCAACATGATGTTCACCTTTGGGAACCTGATTCATTAGAGAAGGCATTTAGGTTAGCAAGAAAAATGGAAAGCAAAATTATGGAAACTAGGAAGCATACCACTCACAACTATAAAGACGGAAGTGTTGTTGCCCCTAGTCTTCCACAACCTACAAGGTTGACACCACAACAATTGGAAGAGAAAAGAGAAAAAGGGCTTTGTTACAATTGTGATAGCAAATACACAAAAGGTCATAAGTGTGCTGAGAAGAAATTATTCTACATAGATTGTGAAGAGGAAGAAGAAAAGGAGCAAGAAAGGTCAAAAGAAGAGGATATATTCCAGGAACAAAGCCTAGATGAAGAACAAATAAATCCGACCATATCTTGTAATGCATTGGCGGGAATTACCACTCCTCAAACCATCAAGATAGAAGGACAAATCAAGAAGAAAAAGGTAATAGTGTTGATTGATTCAGGAAGCACCCACAATTTTATTCATTGTAGGGTAGCAAAAGAATTGAATTTCTTCCTATATCTAGCACTAGAGTGTCAAGTGATGATTGCAAATGGAGGAATAATAAATTGCTCTGGAAAGTGCCACAATATCAAGATATCCATGGGAGAATATGTATTGACTAGCCCAATGCTTTCCATTCCAATGGGAGGTGCCGATGTTGTACTAGGAGTCCAATGGCTACAATCCTTGGGTACAATAGCTTTTAATTTTCAAGAACTTTTCATCAAATTTTCTACGGAAGGAAAGGAAGTTGAATTAAGGGGTATTGCAGGGAAACCAGGAAAGATAATTAGCTCTAATGGCATGACTAAGCTTCTAAAAAAGGAGCAAAGAGGTGTAATTGCACAATTATGTTCGCTAGATGTTTCCACATTGGAGTCATCTATTTCTCCAGATCTCCAAAAAGTCCTGGACAATCATTCCAAGGTATTTGAGACTCCCAAAGGTCTCCCACCTATGCATGATCATGATCATGCTATTCATTTGATTCTAGGAAGTGTTCCTCCAAACATCAGGCCGTACAGATATCCATATGTCCAAAAATGTGAAATTGAACGTATGGTTGCAGAAATGCTAGAGGCTGGTATAATTCAACCGAGTCAAAGTTCTTTCTCAGCTCCAGTAGTATTGGTGCACAAGAAGGATGGATCATGGCGCATGTGTCCAGATTATAGGGAGCTCAACAAGCTCAATATTAAAGATAAGTTCCCCATTCCTGTCATTGATGAATTACTGGATGAATTGCATGGATCAATTTACTTCACCAAGTTGGATCTTCGTTCAGGATATCATCAAATCAGAATGAAGATTGAAGACATTCCGAAAACGACATTTAGAACTCATGAGGGTCATTATGAATTTTTGGTCATGCCTTTTGGCCTTACCAATGCACCTTCAACATTTCAAGGTTTGATGAATTCATTTTTCAAACCATTCCTTAGAAAATTTGTGTTAGTATTTTTTGATGATATACTAATCTACAGCAAGTCTTGGAAGGATCATGTTGAACATGTTGACAGGGTGCTACAACTATTGGAGGAGAAACAATTATATGCAAAAAGATCCAAATGTTTCTTTGGAGTCCAGGAGGTGGAATATTTGGGTCATATTGTATCTCATGAAGGAGTTAAGATAGACCCTAGAAAAATTAAAGCCACTAAGGAATGGAAAATCCCCACATTTATAAAGCATCCGCGAGGATTTCTTGGGTTGACAGGGTATTATCACAAGTTTGTTAAGAATTATGGGAGAATAGCAGCACCTCTAACAACATTATTGAAGAAAGATTCATTTTCATGGACTCTGGAAGCAACAAAGGCCTTTGAACATCTTAAAGAGGCAATGTGCCAAGCACCGGTCTTAGCTACACCGGACTTCACAAAAACCTTTATTGTGGAATGTGATGCTTCAGGAAATGGAATTGGTGCTGTTCTAATGCAAGATGAAAGACCCATTGCTTTTGAAAGTCATCCAATCAAGGGAAAGTTTTTAAGCAAAGCTATTTATGAGAAGGAAATGTTGGCAATACTCCATGCACTTAAGAAATGGTGACCCTACCTAATGGGAAGACACTTCAAGGTAAAAATGGATCATGATAGCCTTAAAAACTTTTTAGAACAAATATTATCCTCTGAAGAGCAACAAAAGTGGGTCATAAAGATGTTGGGTTATGACTTTGAAATCATCTACAAAAAAGGGAAGCAAAATGTGGTGGCAGATGCACTCTCAAGAAAGGATGAGGATGTGGAAGCATTGTTGTGTGCCATTTCTATTATCCAACCAGATTGGATAAATGAAGCAAGGGAGGAATGGAAGAATGACGAAGAAGTGTGGGCACTTATTCGAAAGCTACAACAAGATTCCAGTACTTCTGATACATTTAGCTGGCAAAATGATTCGTTATGGTACAAAGATCGCTTATACCTCTGTAAGAATTCCCAGCTAAAACAAAGGATTCTTATGGAATTGCACACTTCTCCCTTAGGAGGGCACTCAGGATTTTTAAAAACTTACCACACGGTTAAGAAGGAATTTTTTTGGGATGGCCTTAAATCAAATATTCAAAAGTTTGTGGCGGAATGTTTGGTTTGCCAACAAAATAAAGTTGAAACAATTAAGACACCGGGACTATTACAACCTTTATTCATTCCAAGCCAATGTTGGGAGGAGGTTTCAATGGATTTTATCACAGGTTTACCCAAGTCTGAGGGAAAGAGTGTCATCATGGTGGTAGTTGATAGACTTACCAAGTATGCACACTTTTGTGCATTATCACACCCATTTAAAGCCAGTACAGTTTCTACTGCATTTATGGAAACAGTTCAAAAGCTACATGGAAACCCAAAGATTATTGTAAGTGACAGAGATCCCATTTTCGCTAGAAATTTTTGGACAGAATTATTTTCTTGTCTTGGTACTCAGTTAGCTCATAGCTCATCTTATCATCCTCAATCTGATGGGAAAACTGAGATAGTAAACAAATGTTTGGAAGGATATCTTCGTTGCTTTATATCTGATAAACAGAAACAATGGGTCAAATGGTTGCCTCTGGCTGAATGGTGGTATAACACTTCCTTCCATACAGCAACAAAAATGACCCCATTTATGGCACTTTATGGGTATCAACCACCATCCATCACATCATATTTAAGAGAAAATTCTAAGGTTCAGGCAGTGGAACATCACATCGAACATCAACAACAAGTCCTCCAACTCTTAAAGGATAACCTCGTGTTGGCACAAAATAGAATGAAACAACAGGCAGATCAACATCGCAGTGAAAGAAGTTTTGATGTAGGTGATTGGGTATTCCTACGGCTACAACCATATAAGCAAATGTCCCTAAAGCAAGCTAAGAAGGATAATAAACTATCACCAAAGTATTATGGTCCGTACAAGGTGTTGCAAAATATTGGTACTATGGCATACAAATTGGAGCTTCCTGCAGCTTCTCGATTGCACCCAGTTTTCCATGTTTCATGTTTAAAGAAGGTTATAGGCGACAAGCTCCCAATTCAAACAATATTGCCAGAACTTGACGAGGAAGGAAAAATTATATTGGAACCGGAAGCAGTCATAGAAACAAGAACTCGACAGCTACAAAATCGATCAATTTCAGAGTATCTTATCAAGTGGAAGAACTTATCCGCTGAAGATTCCACATGGGAGGATGAGAATTTTATGCAGAAGTATCCAGAATTACTCAAGCGTTGAGGACAACAATTTTTTGAAGGAGACGGGCATGTTGGGTCCCTATAATACTAGTGATTACCCCATTACTATTATAGTTATACCCCTTATTTATATTGTTGTGCCCCTATTACCCCCATATTGTTATTTCTGTGCCCCATAGAATCCCTCTATTGTTATTTTTGTGGCTTTATATTATTATTGTTAGGTCGGCTGGATTATATTGTGACTCCTTAGACTCCTATATATAGAAAGGAGGTTTTTTCATTTGAATCATCCAAGAATTGTTCATTTATGTAATGTAAAGGAGGTTTCCCCCTCGAAGAGGCTAAATTCTAAGGCGTTGATCTATCTTTTCTATCTTTTCTTGAGCTGGTTTCATAACAAAGAATCTATAAGATTCTAAGTTGTAACTCTAGATAATATTTGAAAGAGTCAAACTTAACCACTAGTAAGCTATCAGTTGTGTTATAACCAAGCCATTATGACAAAGAGGGGTATTATTCTACTTGAGTGTGTTTTATTACATAGAGGAGAAGAGTAGTCATTGGTGGATAGGGAGAGAGAAAATAAAGAGGATTTTTGTGTTGTATTAGCCCATGGGCCACAATCATCACTTCTTTGTACTTGCATCCATTTTCCATTCAGAGAAGGAGAACAAAGCAATCTCACCTTCTAGTTGGTTTTTATCTCAAAATAGTTTCCTAGGTTTTATCTTCTGTCAATTTTGTTGTTTGATTTTTTTTTCATCATTCTATATTTTATAAATTATTATAATTTTCATGCATATGCAATAAATAGTAATTAACAAATCTAGAAATCTAAGTAGAAATAAACCCTAAGACTGTAGATTCAAATTTTATGAAAAAAATGATCAGAGCTATTATGACAACCTATTTGGTGGAATATCCACAATCAATTATGGATCATATACTAAGGATACCTAGTATTAGGATCATTATATCTTGTATTATACATTGTATTCATTGTCAAAAGGAAGTTTCCCCCTCAAAGTGGATTGTAGTTATTGGTTTCTTATAATTTTATAGGGGAAAGTTTCATAATAGGAAATATCACCCTAAGAAAAATGAATGGGGAATGAACAGAGAGTTAAAAATCATATCAATAATATCTTTATTTAGGCATGGATTGGTAATAACATAATCAATGAACCATCCTAGTGATCATTCTATGAATATAGGAAAAGCACAAAGCAAGAAAGTATCTTACACTTTATGTCCATTTCCATGGGATTTCACATCAAATTAGGTCCTACTCCCTATTATCACACAATAGAATATGCTTGTTAAATAATCTAGGTGAGGACATGAAAGGTTATACAAAGGAAAAATTTCACATTCATCTCAAGGCATTTAAAATTTCATTAGATAAATTTATGATGTTACATCCAGTGACACTACATAAAACACCTTGGAAAAAGTGAAAGTTTTCTCTAACATCTAATGTCCCTAGAGGAGGGTTGTCCATCATCACAAGATTAGGGTAATTCATTTCATTATAAAATAAAATTGACATGTATTGGGTAATGTTTAATTTTGAAAACAAATACGTTGGACTTGATTTCATTGTTAGGGTATGGGATTATATGCAATGATGAGAAAGCAACTAGGACATCACCAATAATTATTCCCAATGGATAGCCATGTCAAATGATGGCATGCTCTGAGCCTATTAATAAATTATACTTATGTTCAAAGATACCCTTTAGGCATTTTTCATGGAATACATTCACTCACTAAAAAATCTTCTTGCTCTTTATGGTTGAATTGTTTCATGTAAACTCTTTTCTAGCAATATAATAAATTTTTTAGTTTGTGGAAGTCATTATATATATTTTGTAATATATTTACTTGAAAATCTCTCAATATCATAATTTTCAAAGGATCAATGTTTTTTGGGGTGTAGCAACACCCAATCTCAAACCACATCCTAATTACAGTTGTTATCTATCCATCAACTATCATAGATCTACTAAAATTGCAATTTAACGTAATCATGGATTGGGTACCTCAATATTCTCATTATAACTATTTTTCTAGGATCATGTAGGAATATTGAATCAATTTTATTACTTTATATTTTTATTCTAATTATTTCTCATACTTAACTTGAATGATTAGGATCCAAACCAAGAGAATAGGTGGTTGGAGTTTAGTGAGGGAAAATTGGTGGGATATTGACCTGGATTTCTATTTATACAATCATTGGATCATGCAAGAAAGTTTGAATAGAATATGGGAGATAGTTAATATGAGGCCCAAGGGCATGCACGCTAACACACAAATGAGCAATTGCCACTTAATAGAGCAAATATTTTCTAGATTTGGTTATTTTTTAGCCATTAAGGTTAGAGACATGCACAATAATTTACTTCCTATCACCAATATATATGTTTCATCAAGCCATCTAGTGTGCAATGCATTCAAGGAGGATTCAATAACAAGTGGGAAACTATTTCTACTATGAAAGACCTAGTGGAAATCGTGTAGAAATCCCATATTCCCATAAGGCCAATTACCTAATTAATTTTGATGTGAACTAATTTGACATGTTTTAAATCCATTATGTGGTAGAGGGAAATCAAATAAAACACCTTCTTATAGAATCTACACTCTTCAAATTTTGATTATTTACAAAGAATTCCATTCCACCCACTGAGTTACCTACAAATGGATCACAATGAATTAGAGATCTATTTTTCTCTTTTTGATTTAAGGATTAATGTTTACTGAATTACATTTCTTGACTCTATTTTAGAATGATGATAAATATATTTGTTGGGAGCATGGTGTTGGCATTGATGTCAACCACTACTGAAGTACTTACATGATGGGATTGTGATCAATGGTTTGTTGACGTTAAGAGGTATTACAGAGGTTGAATAGGTTCTAGAGGTGCTTGAGGATGAGATGATGAAGAATAGAAGCAAGTGGCAGAGTTTTGGTAAGAGGAAGTGAGAATTTTCTTGGTTTAGTGCAATGTTGTTGTATCTTGAAGTTCTCAAAGAGACACTGAGGCAATGCCACTCTCTGCTAATGGTAAGCGACACAATTTTTTTGCGTTGGTAGTTCAATGCTTGTGACACACTCATATAGGAGTAAATACAAAACAATTCAAGGTTAATCATTGTTTTATCCCACTATAATTTACAATGAGTATAAGTCATCTTGTATACTAACAACTTTACGATGGTTTTTGTCCATGGTAAATAAAATGTTGATGAGATTTGGACAAAATTTGTTATGTTTGGGGCTTGATGTGCTACTGATTATAGAGACTCATTGTCTTGCTTGATGTTAGTATCTTATCTCGGAGAATTGTGGCAGATTGGTCATTGATTATGTTCATAAGGGTTTGTTATTTATGAGAGTAGAGATTGGTTTTTTTGTTTACTAAATATAGTGAATTTGGTTTAGAACTAGTTATATATATTATTGATTGTTGATGTATGAGGCTATGGTTTTCCATCGGATGTATAAATTGAAGTTAGAGAGAGTTTTGTTTTTATATGTACATAGAGAGTTACTATGCCAAGAGGCGCTCTACAACCCAATGTTCAAGTGATGTTATAAAAAATTATGTAATGTAATGTAGTGTTATGTTATGTTGTCATAGTCAAATTAAAATAATATGCATAAGAATTGACTATTATGTAACGTAATATTATGTTGATTCAGTCAAATTAACATTAAAATTAAAATTGTTATTTTAATTTGATAATTATGATTATATTGGTCCACATAATTATACTTTATATGTGTCCAAGATGTTAGAGTGGTTTAGTTAAAATTGGCTTGGTTAAGTTACTGATGGTTTTTTAGATCCAAGTTTATGAGAACCCATGGTATTCATGTGGAATATAACCTATTTAAAGGACGAAATATTTAAATTAGGACAAGATTCCATGGTTTTGGTAAGTATATAATATGAGAGGACCAAAAATCATGACATAATTTGAATAAAAAAGAAGAGAATGGATTTAAAGTAGCTACCTATTTTGGTATTAAATTTAGATTATTGGACTATTTTAAATCTGTACAAATTACTAATTGATATATTTCTGAGTTGATATTTAAATTTTCAAGTTGCGATAAAATTGTGTACATTTCTCACAAAAGAGTGTCAATTGCTTTTAATTGTCTGATCAATCAAAGCTCTTTATAATTGTATGATTGAGAGGACAAACAACATCGCTAATGTAAAAACCCCACATCATTTTGCATAGAATTTGAGTCGTATAATTAAGTTGTTGGTGAAGTGATTCCTAGTTTTACCTTTGGATATAGAAGCTTTTTTAGGGTTGGATAACTTTCTTTAGTAAAGTCCTATTGCATTATAGCATGTTGATAGATTTAGAAATAACCCAACAAGTAGCAAGAATATTTTCACTTTTAGTTTATATTGTATTCACACTTGTATTGTAAGATGGAATATAGATAGAATTTCAATAATTCAAATTTTAATAATAATAAAATATTAAAATGAAACATTTGTAATGATAAATTTCACTATAGAATGTGTGGTAAGTTTTTTTTTCATAAATTTACCTTCCAACCACAATGGTGTGAGCTGAGTTTTAACATGAGCATCCATACCATAGAATTTGATCAAAATTATTGAATTTGTATGGCTTTGGTGCAGTGGATTAGACGGGAAAATAATTTACATTTAAATTTTTATTAATGATTGTGACTTAGAATTTGAATAATTCAAATTTTAATAAAAAATGTTAAAATGAAACATTCATAATAATAGATTTGGTTAATAGAATAAGTGGTAAGCTTTTTTAACCAACCTAGAGGAATAATCGGAGTTTTAATTAAAAAATATTAAAATAAAACATTTATAATAATAAATTTGGTTGCTAAAATGCATTGTAAGTTTTTCTAACCTTTCCCTTGAATCGCAATGATGTTGGCCTAGTTTCAACATTCACATCCCTAGCACAATTGTTTATCAAAATTATTGAATTCGTATGGCTTTGGTGCAGTGGTTTGGACGTGAAAATAATTCACTTTTAAACTTTCATTAATGATTATGACATAGAATTTAAATAATTCAAATTTTAACTAAAAATATTAAAATGAAATATTTGTAATAATAAATTCGGGTAACAAAATGCGTAGTAAGTATTTTTAACTTTTCCCTCCAATAACAACAATGTCAACCGAGTTTCAACATGAGCATTATTATCGCCAAAAAATGATCACCTAGCCATTTCTAACTAGGTGGATCGAAATACACCATGTGAATTTAATTTTACCATAGTAAAATCACTTTCACTGTGGAAAATAATTTAGTAAACCACTTTTATTATAAAAAATTTGATTTAAATCAGAAAATCCCATGAGAATAATTAGATAAATCATTATTTATTTAATTTTATCGAGGAATTATTATTAAATCATTATTGAATAATTATTCCTTGTCACATTTGACTAAATCCCTTAGGAATATTTAAATAAATCGTTATTTATTTGAATTTCGTTATTTCTGTTATTAGAATAATTATTAAATCACCATTTAATAATTATTTTGATTTCACACCTTTCTTGTTTCTCGTGAAATAATTAATAAATCATTTTATTTGTTAATTATTTCTAAATAAATAAATTTAACCATTTTAAATTCCTTTTCCCTCTCCAATAAATATGGTAAAGTATTCCAAGTAGTTAGATCTGAATTTGGTCAATAATATTTTATTATTCTTCATTTTCGAGATTAACTCCATACTCTGTTATATAAAGGAGGGTTTTTCATCCATTCTTCACCATGATCATTATCATCGTCAACATTATCGTCATTTTCTTAAGCTCCCAATTGAGTTCTTCACTTTGTTTGGGTTTTTCACACGATTGAGAGGGGAAATTCTATTTTTGAAGCATTAGGTATATCAAATGACTCATCATATGGAGGGGAACTTACAGACCAACCTATAGATCTCCTTCACCAGGTGACTTAAGTGAGGATTTTTGGTACACCTTCAAGCAATTTTCACACTAACAAATGGCGACTCCACTGGTTTAATAACCACATTCTTGGGTGATTGAAGTTTCAGAAATTTTAGGCTTTCTTCAGCCATTTCTCAGGCCTATCAATTTTTATTTCCATTTTTAAACCCTATTTTTTCAAAATTTCAAATTTTAACGGGTTTATGGTCTTTTTCGCAAGTCACATGTACTAGCCGAGCAGGAGACAACAAAATTTGTCTAAGATATACTAACCGAGACTCTCGGGGATAAAGATCACTTCTTTTCCCCTTTAGTGTGCTCTAGAGCGCACTTTTTGGCCCAGGAACTGTGTTGTCACTGAAAACATGTCAGTACCTGTGTTCTGTAACTTTTCTAAAAAAATTTCAATTTTTTTTACAGTTTTGCCGAGAGTGTTGTTTGTAGACTAGTTTATGTTTTTCAAATTTGTTAATCAGTCCCCCTTAGGCCTAGATCCACTTGTTTTATCTCTTTGAAGAAGGAAATAACCCCCTAGGGTTTACAATACTCCTCCACATTATTAGGAAGACATTTGCTGAGTGAGGAGTCTAGGGTTTTCAACATTTGTTTTCCTCAGATCTGATCCATTACTTTTCAGATCCATTGGATAGGTTTATTTTACCTTTTATAAATTTACGATTTGGGTTTTCCTTCCCCCTTAGGATCCCCTTAAGCATCCTAGGTCTTAGAGCTTCATAATTGTCCTTTACAATAGTTTTCACTTTTGAGTTTTGTTGTTTGTCTGCACCATTTTCAGCAACTTAGGACCTTCAGATCCTAGTCCAATGACATCAGATATCTTTGGCCTCTTTATTTGCCTTTGAGTAGTTGTTTTCCTTCTCTTGCTTAGTTGTTTAGTATCCCTTGTGGGTGGGGTTGTGTATTCTTGATTTACTATTTAATTTTCTGTCATTTTAGATTGATTTACAGTATTTCAGTATTTTACTTTCAGCAGCATATGGCATCATGAAACATCCTTAATTAACTCATCCACTTGACACATATGTTTCACACACTCACACCTTAAGCGAACAAGAGCTTGGTTAACACTACCAAGCCAAGAGTGTAAACACTACACCTTAATAAATCAACACACATAGATTAAACCCACTTGGGCATCAGGGCCAAACAATCTTTATAGTGTAGGTGTAGGGTCGGTGGGATAGGCTTCCAATAAAACCCGTCAACCAATTTTCATTGAGACATAGAAGTTGTCATATTAGGGAGCTTAAAATCCTTCACCATCCCACGGTCAAATCCAAAGTGCATTAGAAACCTGATTTACAGGGGGTTAGGTTCAGTCATCATGCGAGAAGTTCTCCTCGGGGTTGCCCAACCTATGGCAGGGAATTCCGTATAGTGCACGACTACCAAGAAGCTCAAGACTCGACCACCCTCATGGGACAAAGGTAGCCGTAGTGACCAATCTTAGGAAAACACCTTATAGGACTCGTCATGGGAAGCAATTGGTCCTCTACCCCACCTTTCTCTGGATAACTCTGCTTGCGAGGATGGGATTCAATCAAGTAAGAAGTTCTTTGGAAGGCCATTTGAAACAATAGATCTAGGATTCTTTGAGGGATTTATATCACCTATAGGCTAGAGGTTTTTATTTTTATTTTTTTTATTTAATAGGACATGTTTTCTTGCATTAGAGTAACATCATTAAAATAGTTAGTTTACACTTGGCACCATTGCACTAGGTGTTTTCTTACTATTTTTCGCTCTTTTCTTCCTATCATTATCACTTAGTCTAGACATCATAGCACCTCCAAGGCATTTGTTGTGCTTAATTCGAGGGCTTCACTCTCAGTTCCCATTAGGCCATTTCACTCCTCCCCATAGGGTGCGAGTTCATCCTCCTAGTCGTCCATCGAGTCATCATTCTGATTCTAATTCTGATTCTAATAATTCACCCCATTCATCCTTTAATTCCATGTCCCCTCATCCTCATATCACCATCATGTCAAGCACCAATGCAGGTGTAGGAACCTAGGGCGGTAATCTAGGAGCCAACTAGGGTACCCCCACTAGTGAAACTTCAACCACTGTGGTCACACCAACTCCCTTAATTCATTTTTTCGTTGGTCTAATTCTACCATATTTTAACCATCTTATCAATGATCGCCTTCTCCATGATTCCACATGGCCAACAATGCCTACAAAAATCCCTTCAGACATCCCAAATTTTGAGGGTAATCTTGGAGAATACCCAACCAATCATGTTCACTCCTTTCATATGTGGTGTTCATCCAATTCTATTACTGATGATTCCATTCATCTTTGGTTGTCCTAGTGCATCCTCACTGGAGCTTTTGTGAAGTGGTATGTAGACCAACATAGGGAAACCCATTCCACTTTAGTGACTCTTGCCACAATATTTCTTTCATACTTCTAGTTACCTCTCCGTTATGATACTGGTCCTGAGCTTTTGACTTCATTCCGTCAAACTTATGCCAATTGCCTTTCTAGCCATGTTCAAGAATGGCGTAGAAGGAGGAGCGTTTGTCTAGCTCTTCATTTTGAAGACCGAGTCTATATGGATTAGTTTCTTAAATAATTTTTGGCTGCCATTGTGAAAGATTTCACTTCTCACTTTCTTCACTCTGAGGAAGAATCTCTCTAGATAGCTCTCAAATTTGATCTGATTTACACCCAATCAGGTTACGTTTACACTTTCATCCCCGATTTGCCTCTCCCTGGTGCTACTAATGCGCAGGGGGAATCTCATGCCACGGATGGAATTGTTGGAAACCTTTCACACCCCTAACCATATGCTCCTCCTCAGATGAGTTATGGTGAGCCTCAGGTAAGGATCACTCCCATGTACAATTATTCCTCCCCCAATCCTTATCAGGGCACTCCTTATCTAGGTTCCAACACACCATATGCATATCCCCGTTTGCATCAATTAATACCAGGGCCAGCCATTGCACCACTTGATTATACCAATGTTTCCCTATCTCCATATTATTTGTACACACAGTCTAGCACTCCATCTCCTTCAGTACCAGCACCCCAGGCCCCCATGCCTTCTCCCCCTCTTCTGCAGGAAGCACCTCCTCCACAAGGATAAGTGTATGCTCAGCAGAGTGGTCCCAATCCCCCGAATCCCAAGAAAAGGAACAAGGGGAAGGGTAATAGGAACCAGCAGCAGTAAGGTAATTAAGGCAACCAGGTTCCTCCACCTAATGACCCTTAGGGTACTCGACCTAATCCTGCAACCCAGAAATAGGGCAGCCAGTGCAAGCAAAACAAAGGTCTTCGTACGAACAAACCTTTGCTTGTTGTGGATTCTATGGTCATTATAATCATGAGTGTTCCATTTTACCTCAGATGCGCCAAACATGGGAAGCTCAAGCAGATTCTCGAGGATCGCAACCCTTTTCTCCTCCCTCCCCTCCTAATTCATCTCAACCCGTTGTGCTCACCAACCCATTTCCCCACCAAGGGTATATAGTTGCCCAAACTTCAAAAGGTCAGACCACTCAACCAACTCCTCCATCTTGTCACCACAATTGTTAGATTATCATGATGAATTCCGATGAGGTAAACACCAAACAAGTCAACCTCCAAACTCGATCACATCAGTATGACAAGCCCTCTACTAATTATGTGACTAAGTCCCCAACCAAAGTGTCCCTCGAGCCTCTATCGTCACTAAACAGTACCTTACAGATCCCTCAACCTAAGGTTGAGGTCACTCCCAAGATCCCCAAATGTCTGTTATATCAAAACGATGCTTCTACCAAATTCGTCCATCCATATAGCATAGTAGATGACTTGGCACAATTTCCTGCTTCCATGTCAATGCTGGAAGTTCTCCAAACATGCCCATCACAACAAAAAACTATACCATCTACTCTTGGTACCGTGGATCCTCAAGATGATCAGATGATTTTCTTTCATGTTGAAAAGTTAGAAAATATTCCCTTACCTTCGTTTGTTTCCTTCTGAATTCCAGTCTCCATTTGAAATGTCACTGACGAGTGGTGTATCATTGACGAAGGTGCATCCATTTGTGTAATGGTCACTAGTGTTTGGAAACAACTTGGTTCCCCTAACCTAACCCCATCCACCATCACTTTGTGTGCATGGGATGGTCACCCCTCACAACCCCTTGGCTTATATCATAATTTCCCAGTCACAATTGCTAGAAAGATTATCTATATTAACATCGGAGTCATTTATTCTCCCCTTGACTATAAAATCCTTTTGGGTTGTAGTTATACTTATTCCATGTCAGTTGTCGCATTTATGGTTCACCGTAAGATGTGCTTTACCCACAATGGAAAGATCACCACCGCCGATGAGTTGGCGTATTACGATCAAAAAGCTCAGACTTTGCCTCAGACCAAAATTTCTTCCATGGCTGACAATAAGATTGTCTCTTCTTATTCTCCAGGAGTCTATAAATATTCCTTTTTACTTTATGCTTACTATGGCCCCCACCCTACTCCTTTTGAGCCTAACACATCGAGTGTTTGCATTCTCCAAGCATTGTGGGCCTCCCACAAATGGAACGCTATGTCATCACAACAGTCTGCACCTTCCCAACCTGTTATGCCTGACTGAACCATGCCTAAGAGTAAAACTAGTCAAGGACCACCTTATTTTTCTGGTGCCTCTCCTAATCTTTTTCTACCCAGATTGGTTCCCCCAGCCCTTAACCATGCGGGAGCTATTCCTCTAGGTCACTAGCCTTTTGGTTAGATACCTATCTTGTTCGCACCTCCCAAAGTTTATTATACACTTGTCACATGTGGCTACATTGATTCTACCTAATATCACCTTAGAGATCCCAATCTGGTACATTGATCCCCCCTTGCAAACACTCCACCTCATCAGTTGAAATCTTACACTTCTTTGACCCCGGTCCAATCGGTTGTTCCTACCGCTGCCTTTGCTTCAGTTCCACAACAACCTCAATAGGAGCCTACTCCTATTGTGAAAGCATTTGGTGAGGAGGGAAAATCTCAAAAGAAGGGATCCCAAGACAAGGCTCCCCCAACAACTCCAACTTCCCCTAAGCCCCCAAAGACTCTTCCTCCTTGCACTTTATGGGATGTCATTGTTCATGCCACCAATAACTGTCCTGAAGTCCCTCACATTAAAGAGGTCTTCACTGATACCTTCCTTGTTCCTAACATCCCTGAGGTCCAAGTAAACTTGATTGAATCAGCTAAGAGAATTTGATCACTAAGCACAAACCACCCTTGTGCTTTATGCGATAACTACGGCCATTATTCCCGTCACTGTCCCCGTCTTGAAGATTTTCGTGATACACTTCAAGTACTTCGCGAAAGAGAGGTTTCTTGTAATGAGTCCACTTCTCCTTTACCTACAAAGTCTCGTCCCACCCCTAATCCAGAATAGGAGTTCTCCCAACCACCCATCATGATCCCTCACCCTGATGTCGAGATGACAGACAGTTCTACTCCCATCCTCTACCTATCATCATTCATGAGATCTCTCCTTGAGAATGTTGTAGCATTTTTTGGTTTTGATGAGATAGAATAAAAAGGTAAAAAAAATAAAAAATATTTTGAAAAAATGTTAAGTTAGGATATGGAAATAACAATATTAAAAAAATGTTTTCGAAATTATCTTGATGATGATGTCCATATCAAAGAAAATTTAGGTTATATGTCCTAAAAAATCAAGACAAAAAGAAAATGTTAGGTTAGAAAGAAAAGAAAACAAATAAACTCTGAAAGTGAGAAAGTCTAAATGCCACTACTATTGTTTCTGCAAAATAATGGTTGTGTGCAGCTTGTCATAAATGCCACAACCCATGACAGTCAAATAGTTTAATCTTGACTGATTCATGCTTTAAATTTGATGTTATAACTAGAGAATAAAGATCTGGTCAAACTATTTAATCTTGGCAGATCAGTAGTTAGGTAGAGAATAATAAGGTGCTCATCAGTTTAATCTGAGCCCTTGGATGTTATAAGGTTAGAATTAGATAGTTTATTTTTTTGAAAAATAAACAGAAAGGAAAATGGTTTGCTAGCTAAATGTACCCATTAAGTGAAGAAAAAAATGATAGGATAAGAAAAGGGTAAGTAGAAGAAAGGTTGCAGAAGTATGATAATTCATTAGACAAAATGTACATTTATCATGTTTTACCATATGTTTCTATGTCCATGAGGCAATTACACAAAGCAAATGAAGGTCTACAAGATCAATTAATTAACTTCTGTCATCCTCATTCATTCCTATATTTACTAATTTCCCCTTCCCACCTTCATACAATGCATATTCATTCATTTTCCATAAAAAACCCCTTTTCCTAAGGTTAAAATCCTTTTTGCCTAGGAAAAGTGAAAACCCCATGTCAAATCCCCTTTTACCCAAAAAAACCCACAAAAAGATGTTTAGCCTAAGTATTGATGTATTTATAAAAAGAAAATAACTCATGAGAAATCATTATACTTAATGTATTTCCCCTTTCTGATCATATTTCATATTAATGCTATCTTAATGTATTAAACACCTAAAAGTCCTTTCCCATATATATTAACTCCCTTTATTAAAATATCCCGAAACCATTAGTTTTATTATAAAACTATGTATTCAATAAAATATTGCATATTGGCAGATCGCAAGCCTTTCAACATGAATGCACTCTCCTCCACATTGCAATATGTGATGTGCGATGGACCTGGACCTTACGCAAATTATTTCATAATTCATTTCCATTTCGCATCTGCCCCTCATCGCAGGTCCCGACTAAAACAATAACCCTCTGTCATTGCGATCTCCGATATGCGATAGGAACCCAGACCTGATCGCATTATTATCCATGACTTATTTCCACGTTGCATCTGGCCCCTATCGCATTCCTTTGCGATGGGCCTTCCTTCGCTAAACTATGATTGCGATAGGTGATGAACCCAGACTCGATGTCATTTATCTACCCAAATTCATATTATTTCAAGTCCACCATACCGTGTTTTGAAAAGGACTTCTTTTTTAAAAGGTTTTTATGATTTAAACGAAAAGTCAACCTAAACTTTGTTTAACCATAAAACCTCGCTAATCTCAGTCTTTAACCCATAATAAAGCCCACACCGCCATAATTGATCGCTGGGCCCCTCCACGCTGCTCTTTCACTCCACCACCATCTGATCACGTGCATTCAAATCCAGCAAGCCTCAACAATTTTAGTTGGCTCTCTATCTGAGCATTACCCGCCTGAAAAGCGGTATTCCACTGACCTCCCCTTGCTACGTGTCAGGCTCAGATTGTATTGGGTGACCCCTCCCAAAAGCACCCACGCCTCATAAGTGGCATGATGAAAACCAAAACCACCTCCCACATAATGATAAAATGACCACTGTTCACTTTGCGCCATATTTCAAGAAGAAAGTTGTTTTTCTGTTTAAACGCAAAAATCACCATTTTGGCTTTTTTTTGCCCATTTACACAGTGAAGCCTCCATAAGCCTCTGCGACCAATAAAAGCATTATTTTACCTTTCGATACACTCTGGACACCTTCCAACATCCTTTTGAGCTCAATAAAGCCATTAAGTCCTTCTCTATCACCTATGTTTTCTTAACAATTTTTGCGTTTTGCAGGTAAAAACTCTTGTTCTAGGCTTACAAAGAAAAAGCCTGCATACAGTTTGAAGAAAAATACAAAGATCTTACTGTTGAAAAACAAAGTAAAAACTTGAAATGCACAATAGAGTTAAAAAGGAACACAATAAAGGTTACTCAGCAGGTTTAAAGGATATTCACAGAGTTTAAAGAGTATCAGATGAAAGATCAAATGGAGGAATCAACCAGCGTAAAGGATATAAACAATCAAGCAGCTTAAAGGGAAAAATATCAAACAAAAAATCCAGCACAACCTGAATAAAAGGGATAGCAAGAAGTTCAATAGCTCCCCCTATCTTCTTGCATGAAGATATTTCCTTTCCTAGAATAAATCTTAATTAGTTTTAGGATATTTTCTTAATTTCATTATTGTATAAATAGCTCTCTTCTCGAGTTGTTAAGGGTTCAATGTTCAAGGTTCATTATTCATTGCTTGTTAAGTTGTGACTGTTCATTCTAGTTTGAACCTGGTTGCATCTTTGAAGGAAGCTTTTTTAGACACTTGGTGTACTCAGTATTTCTGGAAACTTAATACAAAGTAGAGGATTATGAATTTGGTTTTACACAGTTTGTGCTATCCTATAAGTTTTTCCAGTTACCAATCATTATGTTTTTCTTCATATGCTTATGACTTATAGAAATATCTAGGTAGGAATAATTGTGTCTTAGTTTATTCCTATAAGCTCCTGAAGTGATCATCTATTAAGATAATGGATTAATGAACTGACTACTTAGATAATCCCCTCTAATCAATAAATCATCAGCATATTATGTAAGCTTAAGTATATTGCCTTGAATCTTTGGAACATAGTTTAGAAGGCTTTCATACTTATGATTGTTCTGTTTTACAGTCTGGAAACTGTGATAATCATATTATTTTTTGTCTTCTTCTCACCACTATTTGATCTATATCACTGTGTAAAGTTTTATAGCAGCCGTTTGCTGAGATATTAATATTATCCAAAGGATTAAGTATTTCAATTCTAAATCTGTCTTCATTCATTTGTCTTCCAAAACTAAAACCAAAAACCCAAAAACAATTATTTTAGATGCTCTGGCATTAGTAGCTGACCTACTACTATCTTAGAGGTACAACATCAGACTAGCATTGTTGCCGGGGATTTCAATTTCTTTCAAGTTTACGTTTGGACAACGATATTCATTCATTATTTTCCTTTAAGGTGATTAAAGGGTTTAGAAAGGTTAAAATCATTCACCTAGGCGACTCCACACTCCCAAGCTAGCACCTTTTAAACATACCAGATCTTGTTCAGAAGCTGACATAGTTAGTCCTCTGTTAGATCCTAAAAGGCTTCTGAGAAAAGCCAGTTCTAAAAGGGGACAACAACCATCTTCTTCTTCCTCTTCAATCCTACAATCTGAAGAATTAGAATCATTTGACCCCTATAGTAATATCCCATCTGATCCTAATTACTCCCATTTATCACCCAGGGTTGCTAAACTTCTAGATAAAGGAGTTGATTTTAAGTCAACCTACCTTATTCATTCATTAAAATCTCATCCAATACCCACACTACCACCAGGATCACCTAAAACTGAATCTGATTTAGGTGTTAATCTACCAGAGTATAAACCCACAGAGTTCATATCCCCTACCACCTATCATTTTTCTTCCATTTTTGATCAACCTGAAACTTCTTCTTCTGAACAACCTGAGGAGACCTTATCTATATATTCCAATCCTCTCTTTGAAACAAAAGAAGGCATTCCTTTACAAGTCCCAAAGTTAGTTCTTAAGACTCCTTTGAAGTATTTCAGGAGATATACTTCTCCTTCACCTCCAACTAGTTCATCAACCCCTGAATCACCATCTTCTTCCTCTACTTCTTCTTCATCATCTACATCCACACAAACACCTCATACTCCACCTAGACAACCGCATACACCTCAAGCACCTCATACACCACCAGCTGTCATGGCTTTCCGACCTATTGTACAAGTTAGATATGCTGCCTTAGTCTTACCTAATAACCTTGATGCATTCCCAACTGGATACTTAAAATACCTTCCTAAGTAAAATGGAGAAATTGGCCCCTCAACTAAGGACCATCTTCAAGCTTTCCTAGACTTTTTCAAACAACATGAATATTGAACAAGAAAACATTTATATGAGATTGTTTGTACAGTCACTGAAGGAAATGTGAGGATTTGGTTTATACAGTTACCAGTAGCTTCCATTAGAAATTGGGAAGAGATTACAACCATATTTAAAAATCAATGGGGTGTTAAAAAGGATCCTTTTTACTTCCTCACAAAATTTGAAGATCTTAAAAGGAACTTCGGTGAACCAATATCAGATTTTATCAAAAGATTCAATAAACTCTATCACAAAATGCTTGCTGATTGTAAGTCCCCTGTAGCAGCAGTTAAGTCTATATTTTCTAAAGCTTTTGATGATGACTTTGTTGTTACGCTACGAGAGATAACTTCAAGAACTCTTGAAGATATGCAAACAAACACTATAGAAGTAGAAGCAAATAGAGCAGTCTCAACTTCTTTAAAACGTAAGGAATAAAAGGCCCAAAGAAAACTCAAATCTGTTCAAGAACCCTCTAGTTCCTCTAAGACTAAATCAAAAGAATAAAAAATATATGAAATAAAATCTCTTCTTAGAAACCTATCAAATAGGATTTCAAAGATTGAGACCCAACCTAGGACAATACAACAAATAGTTACTAGACCCCAAAACCAAAATCAAGGTCGGTATAAAAGAAATCCACCACAACAAATTCTTTAGAGACCTAGCAATGATCAACAAGATCCTACTCCTCTATTGATAGATGACCAACAACCTAATGATAATACTATGACAATTACTGAAGATATTAATAGTATGGATTCTTGTTCCCATCAAATAATCATCATTCCCCTCTCACAACAAAATCAGGTTCAACAAGATCAGGAAACTTCACAGCTCTCTAAATATCACGCTTTCTCTGAATTATGGGTCAGGTAAATAAATTTGTGGTTATTTATCTTGATGACATAACTGTTTTTTCTAAATTTGATCAGAAACATCTAAAGCACTTGATGAAGGTTTTTGATAGGTGTAGAAAATTTGGAATATCATTGGACCCTAAGAAGTCCTTATTTGCTGTCAAAGAAGGAAAACTGTTGGGCCATCTAATCTCAAAGGAGGGAGTAGTAATTGACCCCAAACGAGTATCTGCCATTGAAACATTGACCTTACCTAGAAACAAGAAGAAGATTCAAGCTTTTCTAGGAAATATTAACTTTCTAAGAAGATTTATTCCAAATTATGCAGAGATTGTAAAAGATATAATTGACATGTTCCAAAAGGACCATGAATTCAAATGAATTGCCTCTTCTAGGCATGCATTTGAACAAATAAAAAGGGTTATCTCTAAAGCTCCCACCTTAGCCAGCCCTGATTATACTAAGCCATTTAGTATTTTCTCTTTTGCCTCTGAAACAACCCTTGTTGTTGTTCTATTACAGAAAAATGAAGATTACCATGACCAACCCATAGCCTTTTTCAGCAAGGTTATGTGAGATGCTAAGCTTAAGTATGACATCATTGAGAAGCAAGCCTATGCCCTTATTCAAGCCCTGAAATCATTCAGAATGCATGTCTTACATTCACGTATTACTGCTTATGTCCCTAATACTGTTGTGAAAATTGTCCTAACCCAACCAAACACTAATGGGAAAAGAGGTACATGGATTACTCAAATTCTAGAGTTTGATCTAACTATCAAGACTACCAAGCTAGTACAAGGTTAAGGATTAGCCAAGCTTCTAGCTGAATTCAATTATAAAGTACTTGGAATCAATTCTGTTTTAGAAATACAAGGGAAGAATACACAAGAACCTTCTGTCCTTGCAGAAGGAGAGAATCCACAAGAACCTTCCCTTCATCTAAAGGGGAGAATCCACAAGAACCTCTACCTTCTGAGCAGATCAGTCCTACACACATTGATGAAAAATTCTTGTTGTCAAACTAGTATCAAGATATTGTAAATTTCTTGATCCATTTTGAGTGTCTAGCATCATTCTCCAAAACCCAGTGCAAAACCATTAAGTTAAAATCAGTCAAGTACTGCATTATAAATCAAAATTTATATTGGAAAGATCCACTGAATATTTTGTTATTATGTTTAACAGAATCAGAAACTGAAGGAATCATTGATCAGTTTCATACAGGATTTTGTGGGGGACATTATGCTTGGAGAGCAACATCGTACAAGATTCTAAAGGGAGTATTTTATTGGCCCACATTTTTCTTACAAGTAGGGGCAAAGGTCAGAGGTTGTGTTCCTTGTTAAATGTTTGTTGGTAAACAAAAATTAGCTGCTCTTCCACTCGTTCCATCAATAGTTTTAGCACCTTTTTCTCAATTTGGAGAGATTCACCCCACTTCAAGTAATCAGCATAGATGGATCCTCACTGCAACAAACTACTTTACTAAATGGGTGGAAGCAATTCCAGTCAGAAATGCTACTGATTCAGTAGTAATTAAGTTTATTGAGGAGAATATCTTATCTATATTTGGTTGCCCAACTCAAATTGTCACTGATAATGCAACAACTTTTTCTAGTGTTAAAATGATTGACTTTTTCCATAAATATTAGATTTTGTTACATCATTCAACTCCATACTACCCTCAAGGCAATGGCCTTGCAGAGTCATCAAACAAAAGTTTGGTAAAGCTAATAAAAAAGACTCTAGCTAATCATAAGAAGAGTTGGGACTCAAATTTGATTTATGCAGTATGGGAAAACATAATTACTCGAAAGAGATCAACTGGAAAATCTCCATTTCAATTAGTCTATGGGAAAGATGCAATTTTCCCTACCAATTTGCCCTTCCCTATTTTAAAATTCCGGTAGGATTCAATAGATCAACCTGATGATTTTTCTAGAATAATAAATCAGATTATTGAACTTCATGAAAACAAAGATGAAGTTCAACACAAATTGAAGAAATATTAGAATAAGATGAAGGCCCTGTTTGACAGAAGAGCCAGGGAAAGGGACTTTTAGGAAGGTGATCTAGTTCTAAGATGGGATGCTAGGAGAGAAGAGAAAGGAAAGCATGGAAAATTTGACAACCTATGGTTTGGACCTTTCATAATTGTTGAAGTGAAGGGTAACAACACTTTTGTGCTGCAGAACCTTGAGGGGTTATAGTCCACTTATCATGTAAATGGAAGGTTTCTCAAACATTACATTCAGTACTAAGAAGTTGAAATAGTTTTCATTGTAAATACTCCGGTTTTCTTTTACTTTTCAAGATGTCAGTGTGATCTTTTTTAGCAAGGAATCCATAGCCCGAGGAGAAGGCACATGGATCTGTAGGTTCTCTACATTCTACAGGAGAAAGCAGTCCCCAGATGGAGCCAATGTTGTAGAATTTTTTGTTTTGATAAGATAGAATAAAAAAGTCAAAAAAAAAAAAATTATTTTGAAAAATGGTTAAGTTAGGATATGGGCATAACAATATTAATTTTTTTTTTTTGAAAATATCTTGATGATGATGTCCATATCAAAGAAAATGTTAGGTTAGATTTCCTAAAAAATCAAGACAAAAAAGAAAATGTCAGGTTATAAAGAAAAGAAAACAAATAAACTCTGAAAGTGAGCAAGTCTAAATGCCACTACTATTGTTTATGCAAAATAATGGTTGTGTGCAGCTTGTCATAAATGCCACAACCCATGACAGTCAAATAGTTTAATATTGACTGCTTCATGCTTTAAATTTGATGCTATAATTAGAGAATAAAGATCTGGCCAAACTCTTTAATCTTGGTAGATCAGTAGTTAGGTAGAGATTAATAAGGTGCTCATCTATTTAATCTAAGCCCTTGGATATTATAAGGTTAGAATTAGATAGTTTGATTTTTTTAAAAATAAATAGAAAGGAAAAGGGTTTGCTAGCTTTAATGCACCCATTAAGTGAAGAAAAAAATGATAGGATAAGCAAAGGGTAAGTAGAAAAATAGTTGCAGAAGTATTATAATTCATTGGACAAAATGTACATTTATCATGTTTTACCATATGTTTCTATGTCCATGAGGCAATTACACAAAGCAAATGAAGGTCTACAAGATCAATTAATTAACTTCCCTCATCCTCATTCATTCCTATATTTACTAATTTCCCCTTCCCACCTTCATACAGTTCATATTCATTCATTTCCATAAAACCCCTTTTCCTAAGGTTAAAATACTTTTTTCCTAGGAAAAGTGAAAACCCCATGTTAAATCCCCTTTCACGCAAAAAACCCACAAAAATATGTTTAACCTAAGTATTGATGTATTTATAAAAAGCAAATAACTCATGAAAAAGCATTATACTTAGTGCATTTCCCCTTTCTGCTCATATTTCATATTAACACTAACTTAACATATTAAACCCCTAAAAGTCCTTTCCTATATATATTAACTCCCTTTATTAAAATATCCCAAAACCATTAGTTTTATTATAAAACTATGTATTTTCCTATATATATTAACTCCCTTTATTAAAATATCACAAAACCATTAGTTTTATTATAAAACTATGTATTCAATAAAATATCGCATATCGGCGAATCGTAAGCCTTTCAACATGAATGCACTCTCCTCCGCATTGCGATATGCAATGCGCGATGGACCCGGACCCAACACAAATTATTTCATAATTCATTGGCATTTCGCATCTGCCCCTCATCGCAAGTCCCGACTGAAACAATAACCCTCTGTCGTTGCGATCTCTGATATGCGATAGGGACCTAGACCCGATTGCATTATTATCCATGATTTATTTCCACATCGCATTCGGCCCCTATTGCATTCCTTTACGATGGGCCTTCTTTGCTAAACTGCGATTGCGATATGTGATGAACCCAGACCAGACATCATTTATCTACCAAAATTCATATTATTTCAAGTCCACCATACCATGTTTTGCAAAGGATTTCTTTGTTAAAAGGTTTTTATGATTTAAAAGAAAATTCAACCTAAACTTTTGTTTAACCTTAAAACCCCAGTAATCTTAGTATTTAACCCATAATAAAGCCCATACCACCATAATTAATTGTTGGGCCCCTCCACATTGCTCCTTCACTCCAACACCGTCTAATCACGTGCATTAAAATCCAACGACCCTCAGCAATTTCAGGTTGGCTCTCTGTCTGAGCATTACCTTCCCAAAAAGTGGTATTCCACTGACCTCCCCTTGCTACGTGTTAAGCTCAGCTTGTATCAAGTGACCCTTCCCAAAACCTCCCGAGCCTCATAGGTGGTGTGATGAAAACCAAAACCACCTCTCGCATAATGAAAAAATGACCACTGTTCACTTTGTGCCATATTTAAAAAAGAAAGTTGTTTTTTTGTTTAAACACAAAAATCACCATTTTGGCTTTATTTTACCCATTTACACAGTGAAGCCTCCATAAGCCTCTATGACTAATAAACCCATTGTTTTTCCTTCCAATACACTCTGGACTCCTTCCAATATCTTTTCGAGCTCAATAAAGCCATTGATGTCCTTCTCTATCACCTATGTTTTCTTAACAATTTGGGTGTGTTGCGGGTAAAAACTCTTGTTCCAGGCTTACAAAGAAAAAGCTTGTATACAGTTTGAACACAAATACGAAGATCTTACTATTGAAAAACATAGTAAAAACCTGAAATGCATAGTAAAAGTAAAAAGGAACACAGTAAAGGTTACTTAGCAGGGTCAAAGTATATTCACAGAGTTTAAAGAGTATCAGATGAAAGATCAAATGGAGGAATCAACCAGTGTAAAGGATACAAATAATCAAGTAGCTTAAAGGGAAAAATATCAAAGAACAAAGCCAGCACAACCTGAATAAAAGGGATAGCAAGAAGAAGTTCAATAGTTTCCCCTATCTTCTTGCATGAAGATCTTTCCCTTCCTAGAATAAATCTTAATAAGTTTTAGGATATTTTCTTAGTTTCATTATTGTATAAATAACTCTCTTCTTGAGTTGTTAAGGGTTCAATGTTCAAGGTTCATTATTCATTGCTTGTTAAGTTTTGACTGTTCATTCTACTTTGAACCTGGTTGCACCTTTGAAGGAAGCTTTTCTAGACACTTGATGTACTCAGTATTTCTGGAACCTTAATACAAAGCAGAGGATTCTGAATTTGGTTTTACACAATTTGTGTTATCTTGTAAGTTTTCCAGTTATCAATCATTATGTTTTTATTCATATGATTATGACTTATAGAGATATCTAGGTAGGAATAATTGTGTCTCAATTTATTCCTATAAGCTCCTGAAGTAATCATCTATTAAGAGAATGGATTAATGAACTGTCTATTTAGCTAATCCCCTCTAATCAATAAATCATCAACATCTTTTGTAAGCTTAAGTATATTTCCTTGAATCTTTGGAATTTAGTTTAGAAGGATTTCATGCTTATGATTGTTTTGTTTTATAGCCTGGAAACTGTGATAATCATATTAATTTTTGTCTTCTTCTCACCATTATTTGATCTATATCACTATGTAAAGTTTTATATCAGCCCTTTGTTGAGATATTAATATGATCCAAAGGATTAAGTATTTCAATTCTAAATCTGTCTTCATTCATTGGTCTTCCAAAACTAAACCCAAAAACTATTATTTTAGTTGCTCTAGCATTGGTATGACCTACTACTATCTCAGAGGTACAACAAAGAACTCCCTAGATATCTCCTCTTGTGATTCTGTTGAACCTCCTTCAACGGACACATCGGTCTAAACATTGGTAGATGTCCCCTATACTGGTCATATGTCTCCCAGTCATGGCGATGTGTATGTGAACCTCATTTCTCATGAAGATACTTTAGGTAGCTCTTCCTCATCATGTGGTTTTTCTTCCTCCAGTCGAACCATCTTCCAATCTAATGAAGACATCATGGAAGCTATTGGCTTAATGGGGTCTAACCCAGGTTCAACGTCATCTACGCCAACCAACAAAACCCTAAGTACTGGCCCTTTTGGCAACAACTTGCATAGCACAAGCTGTAGTCTCACTTGAAGCAGTGTTGGGGGATGACAGAACTAGGTTTCTGCATCCAAAGGTCAATGTGGTAGGTTCGTGTGGTTCCTAGGGCTTAGATCTATCTTCGCGAACACTTAACCGTTCTGAACAGATAATTACCATAAATGTACTTAAATAGCTTCTAGATCTTCGCGAATGATTTTAATCATTCATGACATGCATAAATAGTATTGATCTACTATTTTTGCACACCAGATAAGCATTAATTCATATAACTTATAATTCAGAGTGGAAATACAAAAACTTGCAAAAGTAAGAAAGAAGACACAGATGCATTAGAATTGGCTCAAAACTGTCATTATTAAGTATAATCAATTCAATACAAACTTCTTTTTCCCTGTGCACTCAGCTTGCGAACTTACCAAGGTCTCTGCACACTTAGCTTTAGGAGCCTTCCCCTTTGCCTAAGTATATAAAATAGACCTTTCCTGCCTTAGCTTACTTTCCCTTACACAAATTCTTCTGAATTCATTACTACTCTAGACTCACGATGACTCATCTATATATAGAATTTCGCTTACAATACCATGGTCCGTGGACCATGGGTGGGTCTCAAAACATTCCTATCGCTTACCCACCTAAGGGACTAGAGTACCTTTGACTTTTCCTATATTCATGCTCCGCTTCCATATTTTTTGGAGAATTTACATTTTATACAAAATTTATCCCAAAATTTGACCAAAAATTAACCCCAGGGACCCCATCCCAACATAAGCCATGACCACTCTTGGTTACCCTTGGGATGATATGCACCATTCTGCATATTTCCTTCCATAGTAGACCCATGACCAACATGTTGTTGGCATACCTCTTAGAGGATCTAGAATGAGAAATCCTTCCCAATCCTCGGAATGTGCTCTACCTTAAGAAATTTTATCTATAGCATTTCCCATCGAAGTGTTTGTTGGTTTGTTGGGGCCTGACCCAGGTTCGGAGTTAATTAGCCAAATAAATCCCTTTACTATTGGCCCTTTCTATAATAGTATGTGGAGCACGGACTGAGGTCTCACACAAAGTAGTATGGGATAGTGCTAGAACCAGGTTTCCGCACCCTTGAGATGTATGAGAAGTACGGTGGGTTCTCTGTCTATTCCTCTGTGCAGGTCGCTTTGTGCACTTCCCGTTCCTCGCGACTTGATACACTGCCTTCACGCTTCCCGAACCAGGGCTGTGCTGCGCTCTGCGCTATTTACCGAGATCTTACTTATCTTCCAGTGTTAATTAATTACCTTCGCCTACTTGAATGTCTTAAGTTATAATTAGCAATACAAATCTTTCATACTCGATCATGCAGTAAATAAATAGTATACTTGCAAATTATATCCAATCATGCATTAAACCAAGAAAATATACAAAGAATTATAGCAAAAATTCTCTTTATTGATTCTCCCAATGGTTATAAACTTGACTTGCCCTGCACGCTTAGTTGCAGGGGTCCACGCACTCAATTGCGGAATACTAGGCCTCTGTGCACTCAGCTGCAGAGCCTTCTCCTACTCTACGACCCACATACACACTTTACACTCTAACTCAATCACTTAGACTTCTCATGCTTCTCTTCTATTCCTCTATTTGTTCTCTTTTACACTTAGAGCCTCACTCTATTTATACAATCCCATGGTCCGCGGACCATGGGTAGGTCTATCCAGCTGACATTACATTACAAAAACCAAGGTGGACAACCCTGTGACTCTATTATACTTTCACGCCCCGCGCCCGCAATTCACAGAGCTTTTACAAAAAGATTTGGTAAAAACTTTGGCTTTAAGCCCCAAAACATGCCTTGGGGGGATTCCATGCCCAACAAGCCCCCAACACAAACATTGTGACTCACCCTCGAGTCACTCTGTCAGTGTGGAGATCTATGCATGGAGTCCCTCCAACTGTTCTCGAACTGCGGCAAGGTCAACAACGTACTAAGTTGCTGCTTGCTGGATCTGCTACATATGTTGTTTTGAGACATCTGTGTCAGAAGTGCTTCTCTACATCAGTGCGTGCATCCCCTACATGTGTGCGAGCTTGCCTTCAATTTCTGCTATGATGGTGAAGGCCTCATAAATCCAAGGCTGAACGTGCGCTTTCAGGATTGCTTCCTTGTGTTGTGTCACGTCCACTTACTCTTTCAGCACTTTAGCCTATTGCATCCACGTGAACCTTTGAGTGAGGGCCACCATCTATGCAGTTCCTTTGATGTTGTCATACTGCTGTTGGAGTTCTCATGCCTCTGTCTCTAAGCACTGGATGTGGGAGTCCTTGTGCAGATTTGTGAGGACCTCAAATGATGCTTCCAACATGCTGGTGTAGTCTCGCATTGCACTGCCAATTTTGTCTAATCCCACTATGATAGTGCTAGCGCATTGTTCTTTGACTTCTATAGGGGTGGACGGCTGCACCTTTAACTGCAGCTTGGTGATTTGAAGGTTCAGCTCCAGCTGAACCTTTGTCATTTCCTCCTGCGCCTCGCGCACCCCTACTACTAACCTATGGATGCGCACCTCTGCTAGTATGTCTGCTAGGATGGCCAACTTTGGGATGCTTTGGAAAGCTTCATCTATTACCTATACTAGTTGTTTATTTTGTGACACCACTTCATCGCGCTGCAAGCTCAATTGTTCCATATTGATTTTCTGCTCACTCAAGACTTGTAGTGCACGGTTCTCCCTAGCTTGCAACTCTGTAGTTATCCCATCCTGCAAAACATATAAGGTATCTCACATGAGTGCAGCAATATTGATACTAAGTGTTAACACCCAGGTTGTTCCCTTTGACTCCCAAGGGAATACGGTCGGGGTAACCACTAACCAAGCTTTGGATTACAGATCCTAGCCAAACTGTAATCAGAGAGGGCTCTCTCTTTAAGGTTTGTCTCTGTTTTGTAAAGATTTTAGGCTAGTTATGAGTTCAGGGTTTTGGTTTTATGTTTTGGTTGAGGGATGTCTCTCTGTACCTATGGTGGAAGTCTTCTGGCAGTATTAGTTCATTGGGCAATGGAGTCTGTGGCTACAGGTTGTCTGGAATATTGAGTTGAGTTGCTAAAACTGCAGGGCCATTTAAATACATCATGAAACAAAATTGAGATTGTGAATATGAAGTGTGTTTAACCCGTGAAAAGCAATTAAGAATTTTCCACTAAGCTGGGGTGTAAGAAAGAGATATATTGCACATGAGCAAACTTGAATTCCTGAAACAACAATCACTGTGAAAGATATATTTTGGAGATGCAACAGTTAAGAATTACACCTTATGACTATAACTGAAGAAAAACATTTATAACAACATAGATTGAGTTCAGGGTATTCTGTGAATAAATCCTGGAACTATTCTTTTTCTTTGCCATTAACTATGAAGCACAGAAACATGAATGAGCTATGAAAAGATAACAAAAACACATTACGAAGAGTTTTTTAGGATAACTTATTGTGCCATGAAGTACGCAGGAATCCTGTTATATTCAGCAAAACACCACAATGCCTCAGATAACTCAGAGCTTTGGAAATTCCATCATCTTTTGTATTAATACTCTGGAAATTTACAGCATAAGAAACTGTAGAAGAGAAATGAACAACCCCCTGCAAGCTTAAGCGAGGGGGAATATATAAAATTGGTCATACAAAATATCTGAACTGTTGAGTCATCTCAGAAATAAATACGTTCACCAACTACTACAGAACAACAGATAAGAAAGTTATTACAGCTTTGAATACAAAATAAATGCTCTTTAATTCTGTCAGAAGACTTTTTGACCTTTGGAGGCCACTGAGTCGGTTGAACGTTCTGTTATAAATGCTGAATGATGTGTCTTTATGTCCCTGTCATCCTGTAGACTTCTCGGCCCTGTCACCTGTGACTGTCCATGCTGCTTTAGTGGCCGAGTAGATTTGCTGAGTTGGCTCAGCCCATTCTTCTCCATACATGCTGAATTCATCAAATTTTTCCTGTGCATGATAACTTATGTATTTTAATGAAAAAACTTGATTACAGGCTCTTGTTTACAGTATTAACTGTATCATTTTAGTCCAAAATTCCTGTGTGGGCAATTGATGTCTCAGAATTGCCTCTAAAGTCTCATCTGCCTCTGTGTATTTGTAGAAGTTTGGAGGCACTTCAAACAAATGTTTAATTTCATTCATAATGAAAAATAAGTTCTCTACCCTGTTATAGAGACTTTGTCCAGATGCTGGCCCTGTTTCTTCTGAAGTACTGGGTCTTTCAGAGATCTGATTAGTAGCAAATGTATTGACCCTTTTGGCATAATTCTCATGTGAAAGTAGTCTCCCTGCGCTGTTTAGTAAGCTAGGAAGACCTTTGCCCTGTAGTACTGTAAACTTGTCCATGAACTTATTTACCTCTGTCTGCATGTCCTGGCTTCTTCTTTCCAGTGTTTGTACCAGGTTTCTTAGTGTAAGGACCCTCTTTATAAGCTGGATGGTTTCAGTTCTGTTTGGAATTCCCATTGCTGCCAGCTGAGCACTTGTTCTGTTATTAAGCACATTAATCATTCTATTGGCAACCTCAGGCATATTGCCTAGAGATGCCCTTGCTCTCTGGATTTCCCTATGTGCTTTCCCTATGAGCTCCATCTACTCATGAATGGTCTCAATGTATTTCCATTTATCAGTGATTGATTGGCCAATGTTGGCCCATAAAACTGTCTTAAGCTCAGCTATCACTTTGTCAAGTGTGAGCTCCTGCTCCAGCTCCTTTATCTTCTCCTTAAGGGCCTTTATTTCCCTTCCTTTTTCTGCTACAGTCTGCTTGGATTTGTCATATCTTTCATTGAGCTTAGCTAGACTCTCCCTGGCCTCATTTAGCTCTGCCATTTGGGCCTCTAAGGCCTGAATTTCATTCTTGAGCTTCTGCATATCCAGGCTTGGAGCCTGCTCTGTTGTTGGTGTTGGTGCTGATGTAGATGGTGCTGCCTGTTCTGTCTATTCAGTGGGAGGAGCAGTAGCTTGAGGAGGTTCCTCAAGGTTAATTATCTCTGGAGGAGGCTGAGATGTTTGGCCCCCTTCCTTCTGTTGTAGGGTTGCTTGCAATGCTGCCTCTAATTCTCCCAATTTTTCTTGTGTCTGGATCAGCTGTTTGTATAATGCTACCAGCATAGCTGCTGCATCTTGGTCATGTCTCAGCTGGGCAACTTCTTCAGTTTGTGGGTGAATGGCTGCTGGGATCTTAATCATTTTCTTCAATGCTGCCATATCTGCATCCCTCAATTTCAACAGTGCTTTTATAGCCTTGATGTCCTTGGGATCATGCCCAAGTTCTATGATTATATCCTCTAAAGCTTTGATTCGGTTGTCCTTTGCTTGAGAGGATGCTCTCTCCAACTCAAGTTGGGTAGTTGTGTTGTTTAGGATATTTTCCAGCCTTTAGTTCACTAATGTTTTGTCTGCCAAGGAGGCATACACCATCTCACCCGTTTGCTTATGCAAGTCAATCTGATCCATCGGGTGGATGTCCTTGGCAAGGACCTCAAGATTGGTCCTTAGGTAGTCTGCAGGTGACTGTGGCTGCAACGCGGTTGGCATAAAGTGGCTCATGATCATTTTGCCCTCCTGGACATCATATGCAGACATTAATCTCTGCTAGTTAGTGGGAGCCATCTTTAACAAATGATTGTACAGCTGTATTCTTATTGGCTCATTCCTCTTCTTTATATCAATGAACTGTTGTTTGATGCCTAGTTCACCTCCCCTTTGCTGGCTTGAGGAGCTGACTTCTCCTCCCACTGTCCTTTCTGGTTCCTGCTGGAAGGAACTTGCCGAGGCTTCCATGCTTGGTGGGCCCATGCCCAAAGATTGCCCTATAGGCATTTCTTCTTCTGAGAGGGGATTCATTCTGTGCCTCTTCTCTCCTTGATTTGTGGATGTTGTGAGGGGAGTCTCTCTATCCCTCTTCCTATTTCTGTCCTCATTTTGTGGAGTTTGGAGGACCGAGGCTTCCACTTTAGTCTCCTGCCTAGGAGGCAGAGTGTCCTGAGCTTGCTGCCCTGTGGATATTGGGGCTTCTAATGTTTGTTCATGCTGCTTTGATTGCTCTTTTTCTTGCTGCCCCTCTTGTTGTTGTTTCTTTTGCTGCACTTCCTGCTGCTGTACTGTTTCTTGCTGTTGTACCTCCTCATGAGGTGGCTGTTCTGGCTCCATCTCTTTCTCTTTGCCTTTGCCAGAAGCTTGATCAGTAGTTTTGGCTGCTTGCTGATGCGCTGTAGACGATGAGGCAACTGCTCCCACTAGAGTGCCTGGAAGAGAAAATACCTGTGAACAAAGATCTAAGTCAGCCAACTTTTGGAGATGTTTTACTGCTCTTTGACTTAGTTCTTCTTGTGTGGCAGCCTCCTCTAAGGTGCCTTTCCTCCACTTTATTTGATTTGCATATTTTTCTATGTGATTCAACCTTAAGTGGTCATAACTGGCCAGCCTATATCTGACCCTTCTTAAACTTATGAAATGATTGGGGTCGTATGGTTTCCAAAGGAAGCTGGTCTGTAAGCCAAGGGCTTCTAGCATGCTATCTGCCTCTTGCCAACCTTCCTCCCTTTTATTGTAAATGAAGTGGCCTAATTGGTTTCTGACTTTGAGCTGTGCTTTCTTGCCTTTGCCTGAAAAATGGAGTACATCAGCATTCCCAAATTGCCTGAAGTATTCAAGGGAAAACAATCTCATAGGCACATATTTGGGTAATCTGTATGGGGGCAACTGACACCCATATATTCTGATAACTGTGTGGTTTTGGTAATAATACCAATCCCCAATGCTGTATACCTTAGACAGCTGAAGAATCCTTTGCATCTCACCAGTTAGTCTAGGAGGATGTGAGCTCAGAAGCAGAGACATGGCTGGGTGGATGAAAAGGTCTATAAACTCACAATAAGTGTATGGAGAACAAGATCTGCAGTGGAAAGCAGAGGACCAATAGACTACTGACCTTGGATTGCCTTGTGCATCCACTCTTTTCACAGCAAAAGGAAATTTCTCATGTTGATAATATAAGATTAAGTGGTAGATATAGGAGGTGTATCTGAACACCCTTTCTCTTGACAAGTTCATCAATTGCTCATGTATTTTATCGGATATGTAAGTGGCATAGTCATAACAGATTGGGGACTTGCCAGGGGAAAACATGAGCATCATCACCAGCACAGTTTCATCAACAAACTCAATTGAATTATAGCCCAATATGGGACTAATCATGTCTACAAGGTCTCTGCCCAATCGGTTGACGTATACATGAGAAATGGGAGGATACTTCACGATGTCAGAGTCAATGTACAATTGATTCAACTTGGTGACCTAAGCATCTGTCAGTTTAGCTCCTTGCTTTATCAGATCTACCAGTGATAAAGGAACTAGTTTCTTATCAGTATTGAAGTGCAGCATTTCTCTGATGGCTTCAGGGGTGATATAAAAGACAACTGAACCTGAAGGGTCCAGCACAGCCCTCTGAGTGGGGTCATAGCAGTCAGCACATCGGTGGATTAGGTCAGGAAACTGGTTGAACTGAGGGAGCTTGAAGATAGGGAGGAAAGAGTCCCAAATTCCCAATACATCCATTCCACTCTCATGCTTAATCTTCAATTCATTTAGCAAGTGGATGTGGTACTTGCTATGCATTAGCATTTCCTTTGATATTTGATAATCTAGGTCTGCTAATGCTTTCCACTCCAACTCTCTTTGAGGGGCATTTAATGGAGCAATATTCAAGGCCACAGGTGCTACCGGTGCATCCATGATTACTTTAGGACTCTGTTTGTATGTGAACTGGTGTTACTGAACAGAGCGACACAGAGGAGTATTTCTTGGACCAGAGAAGTGACTTACTGAGGAACAGAGGGTAGAATGGCAGTGGCAGCAATTGAAACAGTGCCCAAAGCATTGCTAAAGTAAATGCTTGGCCTTAAAAACTCTCTTCACAGTGAATTATAGCAGCTTGGGTTTTAAGTCCACGAATGCGCGGACAGATTGCAGGTTTGGTAAAAACTTGGATAAACAAGGCTCTGCAGGTGAATTTCGATTCAACAGTTGAAAATGGAGGCTAAACACCGGGATTTGCTGGTAAATGCTGTGTTTTTTCACTCTTTTAAACTATCTTTGGAGATTTATGGACAAAACCAGGCGCAGGAGGAATAATTCGGATAAATACCTCGTGAATTGCTGGCAATGGTGACAAATGCAGGTGGATTTGGCACGCCAACGGTCTTCAGGTCGATTCTTGCAGGTTGGCGACAGATTGGTTGTAAAATACATGCAGAGGTGAGCAACAGTCGTTTTTTGCAAAAGTGATAAAAACGACATTTTTGGGCAAAAATATGGACTTTTGGGTTATTTGGCGCTTTTTTTGGATGACGTCAGCATGACGTCATCAGGTGGGGTCAAGGTCGGATGACGTCAGCATGATGTCATTGGCTGGCGTGGCAGCCTGTGAGTGGTCCACGGGGGTGGTGAGGTGGCGGGCAGGTTGGAGCAGTGGCGGACAGGGGCGCTGCCGCGGAGGTGATGTAGCAATGACGTGGGCCTGACGTGGTAGTGACGTTGGCATGGCGAGTTCACACAAAACCAGAAACGGTAAGCGGTATGATATCGCACCGCTCTTTATATGGAAGCGGGATTGTCAGAGGGCGGCTCGATACAATTTGGGGGTGACGCGTGGCAGAGGCCTGACGTCACCCTCTGACAAATTTCGGAAGCTAACTTACGGACGTCGGGCCCGACCCGATATGCATGTGGACCATCCGCTGAAAAGAGCCAGATCTGACGGTCGACGCATCGCCAAGGTGCCAGGACAATACGGAAGGGGGCAGGGAATAAAATAATATTTTCTTTGGAAGACGTGCCCGGCGGGGACTTTTGAATTTTGGCGAATTTGTATGGTTTTCAATGTATTTTAATGCAAATATGTATTGCGCCAATACTTTGGGTAGAACGGGAAAGTGGGTTTTTTTATGTAGTTTTGCAAATAAAGCGGGTTAGGGGTGAAAATGGGTTTTTTACAAGGTTCTTTTGCAAATGAAGGGTTAAATGGTTTAAATGACTTCTGAAGGGGAAAGAGGGGCAGGGTTTGGGTTCTTAAACTGACTAGATGTCACTTTAATCCCTGACTGTGCACATATGGCTATAATGCCAAAGGGGAAGGGATATTTATAGAATGCTTGGGGTTTATACACCATAGTGTTTATAATAGTAGGGAAAAGGGGAACATAGGGGATTTTAGATAATAAGAAGTTAGGGGTTAATATGAGTGGAAAAAGGTGAATGAGGTGTGATATCACTAAGTTTATATGAAAACAACTTAGCTTAGTGAGTAGATCAAAATGAAAAGAATTTTAGACAAGAAATGTGGCTTTTAAAGGAATAAGAACCAACATAATACCTTGAATTCTTTCATGAACACAACTGGTGAAGGGATGTTAGTAATGAATGTGAAGGGGGGGAAACAGGAAGTTAGACATGCTCCTTTGCTTTGCTGCAACATGATGGAGAAGAGAAGCTTCTCTATGCCTTGATGTTTCTTTCATGTTAGACCAGCAAAACTCAGTTTGAAAGGAATGATATTTCTGCAACCCCAACTGCCTACCCATCTACTTGCCTAGCATTTTTTTTTTTTTGTTTCTTCATGGAGGGTGCACTTAGACTTGCAGACCCTTATGTGCCCTTTCTTTCTTTTGGCTTTTTCTTTTGATTTTCTATCTAGAACTACCCTTATTGCTTCCAAGGTCCCAGATTAAGCAGTTGGGAACCTTACTTCTCTACCTAGCTACTGGTCTGCCAAGATTAAACAGTTTGGACAGACTTCTTTCTCTATTCTACAACAGAAAATTGAAACATGGCATGATCCAGATTAGGCTGTTGGACCATCCATCCAAAATTGAGTCAACATCAAGCTTATGTATACACCTTGTCTTCTCATGGAAATATGGGATCTTTGAATCACCAAAGCAGAGCATATTTGGAACTTTTATTTGCCAATCATGAAATATGAAACCTATTGGTATAGGTAGCTAACAGTGGCTCCACATGGGGATGGTTTTTCCATTTGAAAGACAAAGAACAGCAGGTCAGAATGCCTTGGTCCATGAGTTCTCTTACCAAACTTGGAGTACTTCTCTTTGAAATCTCAAAATTGTGCTCTTCCCCTCTTGGTGCATCTCTAAACTTATTTGCCTTTTGCTGATAATTCACAAAACTCGAAAAACTGCATTCTTTTACATGTTAACAGAAAGTAATATATACACCTGAAAGAAAGTAATATATACACCTGAGTATGTACAAGGGAGAATTAGGCTACACTCATGGATTGTAGTCAAAATAGTGCTTCAACATCCTGCCATTCACAGGACCTTCATCCAAATCAGTTTCATCAAGATTCCTAAGGAAGTAAGTATTATTTCCTTGCACTGCTTGAACAACAAATGGTCCTCTCCAAAGGGAATCAAATTTTCCATGTTTTCCTTTATCTTCCCTTCTTGAATCCCACTTGAGGACTTTATCACCAATGTTGAAATCTTCAGCCTTAGTCCTTCTATCAAAAGCTTTCTTTAACTTTTCTTGTAAAACTTGAACTCTGTGATAAACTTGATCTCTAGTTTGCTGCAAACATATAATTTGATTTACCCTTCTTTGCACATCATTTGGTTCAGCCTGGATTTCTTGAAGAAGTTTCATGACAGGGATCCCTAGTGATGAAGGAAATTTGGCTTCTAATCCATAAACTAACTCATATGGGCTAACCCCAATTGATCTCTTGGTTGTTAGTCTATCTGCCCATAGGGCATTGACAAGCTTCTTATGCCAATTCTTCTTATTTTCTTCCAACACCTTCTTTATGATGTTCACAAGGCTTTTATTTGATGATTCAGCTAGGCCATTTCCTTGGGGATAGTATGCAGTAGAATGGCCCAAGGTAATGCGAAATTTGTGGCAGAAATTCACCATCTTCTTAGATCTGAAAGCAGCAGCATTGTCTGTTATTATCTTATCAGGACAACCAAATCTAGAAAGGATATTGGTCTCAAGGAACTGAATGATAGTGGAATCATTTGCTTGTCTACATGGGATGGCCTGAATCCATTTGGTGAAGTAGTCTGTGGCTGTGAGGATCCATCTATGTTGGCCTGAAGATGAGGGATGAATTTCCCCAATGAAATCCAAGCCCCATTGTTGAAAAGGTCTCTCTGTAGCAATAGGCCTCAGGGGAAGTGGCAGTAACTTTCTCTTTCCCTCAAACACTTGGCATTTATGACATGAGGTAGTAAATTTCTTGAAATCAGAGAAAACAGTGGGCCAATAGTAACCAGCCCTCAGTATCTTATCCACAGTGGACTTCCAATACAAGTGTCCACCACAATCACCTGCATGAAATTCCTTCATAACATTGTTAGTCTCATTCTCAATCAAGCAGTTTAACAATATTCCCTCATGGTTTTTCCAAAGTAAATTGCAATCCATGACACAAAATCTTGAAGCTTTCATTTTTAAGAACCTACCTTTATTTCTGGAAAATCCTGGGGGAGCACACAGGTTTTGCAATATATAACAGATGTCGGAATACCAGGGAGATTGTTCAAAGGCTACATTGATCTTTGGAGTCGCCAGCTCCGGTTCACTGTCTAGTTGGTTGATGTCTAAAGCTTGAAAGTTTGCCTCTGTCATTAATTTGGCCAAACCTTGCCCTTTTATCAGTTTTGTAGGTTTTATTTCAATATCAAATTCCAAGATGTTGGCAATCCATTTGCCTCTTCTGCCCTCTAGGTTTTCTTGGGTGAGTATGTCTTTCAAAATGGGACTTGGCACATAAGCTATAACATGGGAGTACAGGATGTAAATCCTAAAGTCTTTAATGGCCTTGACCAAAGCATAAGCTTGTTTCTCCATGATTTGATATTTCAGAGGTGCATCTCTAAGAGCTCTACTAAAGAAAGCAATGGGTTTTTCATTTCCTTGGTCATCTTTCTGTAATAAGACAGCAGCAATGGTATGCTGGGAGGCAAAGGAGAAAATGATAAATTCTCTGTCAAATTGAGGATTTGTTAAGACTGGTGTTTGGGTAAGGGCCAACTTTATGCCTTCAAAAGCTTGATTTGCTTCTACTGTCCATTTCACTTTTGAATCCTTATTTAGCATGTTATTTAGTAATCTGATCAATTCTGCTAAGTTTGGGATAAACCTCCTTAAAAAGTTAATCTTACCTAAGAAGGCTTGCAATTCTTTGATGTTTCTAGGGTGGGGCATTTGTAAGATAGCTTGTATCCTGTCTGGGTCAATTCTAATGCCATCCTTTGAAATGATGTGACCTAACAGCTTACCTTCTTCCAAGCCAAATAGAGACTTTTTGGGATTTAAGGAAATGCCATATTTCCTACAGGTTATGAATATTTGTCTCAATTGCCTCAAGTGTTCTTGGTCAGATTTTGAGAATGGTGTGAGGTCATCTAAATAAATGACAAGGAAGTCATGAATCTCTTTGGCAAAAGCAATATCCATTGCTCTTTGAAATGTAGCCCCTGCATTTTTTAACCCAAAAGGCATTTTGACATATTTGAAGGTTCCCCATGGGGTTGTAAATGCTGTTTTGTCCTGATCATCAGGGTGAACTAGGATCTGGTTGAAACCTGAGAATCCATCAAGTAAAGAAATTCTTGAGGCCCCCACTACTCTTTGCAAGATGTGATCCATCTTGGGTAAGGGGTAATTATCTTTCAAGGACACTTGATTCAAGTTCCTTAGATCAACACAAAGTCTTATCTCACCAGTTTTCTTTCTTGTGGGCACCAAATTTGAAATCCAACCTGAAAACCTGATAGGTGCTATGATACCCGCTTTAAACATTTTTTGCAGCTCTTTTTCGATTGAAGGGAGAAGCATGGGATTGATCCTTCTCAATTTCTGCTTAAATGGCTTTTGATTAGGCTTGAGAGGGATAGTATGTTGGATAACAGAGGTGTCATAGGATTTTAAATCCTCATAACCCCATGCAAAGACATCTTGAAACTCTTTGAAGAGGTCAATGTATTTAGGTTTTTGATCAGGAGGTAAGGATGCAGATAATTTTATTATCTTGGGCTTTTCAACAGTTCCAATGTTGCATTCTGCAATGGCAGCATTAAGGGGCTGCATTTTTGGTTTTCTAGGGATATCATTTGAATCAAAATTGTCCTCTAATGGAGTTAGGCCTGTTGGAAGAAAACTGTCTTTCAGCTCTATGATTTCAGCCTCTGTATCAGCTATTTCTTCACAACTGAGTTGTTGAATTTCTTGTATGTTGTCTTTGTTAAAAATTGTTGGATGTAGCATTTGGTTAGCTGTTTTGGGTGATATTGCCCTGTGGTTCTGTTCACTAAGTATTTGTGATTGACTTGCTCCCTCAGTGTCAATGTTTAGTCCCGCAAATTCTTGTTGCAAGGTTAAGAAATTATTTATTTGTGTATCATCTTCAAACACTTGCCAGTCTTTAACATTGTTTGGGACAGAAGGTCTGTGTTTAATCTCCACTGTAAAGTAGTGCTTGGGTTCAAAAGGTAGTTTGCAGGTGCTTGCAAATGTGGCCAAACTATGAGCATGCAGGTTATGGGTTCTAGGAATTTTGGTAATTTGAAATTCAGTGAAGGACTGTAGTAGTTCAGCAGCAACAGATCTATAAGATCTCAGTCTTTTGTCATTAGTGACAAAATTACCCTTTACTTGTTGGACAACTAGGTCTGAGTCTCCTAGTATTGAAACTTTTATGGCTTGTAAGGATTTTACTAGTTTGAGGCCTAGTAAGAGAGCTTCGTATTCTGCCATATTGTTGGTGCACCTGAAGTTTAACCTATAGGCTCGGCCTTCTGCATGACTGTTTTGTTTATTATGTATCCAAACCCCTGCTCTTGCCCCTAATTTGTTGACTGACCCATCGAATTCAAGAAACCAGAGGACTTCTTGGTTAAGGGAAGAATTGTCAACTGTTGTGGGAGTTAGCATCAACAACTTGGGATCTTGGGTTACATTTGGTTTTCCTTCTTGAACAGTTTTGTTTATTGATTTCTCAATCATTATTTCTTGAACAGCAGCTTCTTCATTCATATGCTGATCTTGTTTGAGTGTCTGGTTTTCTTCATCATTTGTGGGACCTGCATTATCATTGAAGAGAATATAGGAGTCTATGTCAGAATGGACAGCATATATGGGAAAGTTTTGAGGTTTTTCTTCACTGCTGACCATGTATTTCATAAGTGACTCTCTATATAACCTCTTGAGTTGACCAAAGACTGAGATGGTGGCATATGACATGTCTAATTGTAGGGAACCTTGGAGTTTAGCCCCCCATGATCTTGATAACAGCATCCCATATTTGGGTGGGATATCAGCAACTACAACGTCCATTAGAATTGTTTTGTTTGGGTACTGAACAAGGGACACACATAAGTCTTTTATTAAGCCTAAACACTTAACTTGGCTGGATTCAAATGAGAATAGGTCCTTATATGGTCTTGTAATATCTAGATTCAATCTTTCCATGACTGATTTAGGCATCAAGTTGTGAGAGGCACTTGAGTCAAACATTGCATTGTGTAGTATCTTATCATGAACATGCAGGCTGACATAGAAAGGTAAGATCCCTGTAACTGCTGTCTTTCCATCAACCTCTGGACCGAAAAGCAATTCTGGGGTGTCATCCAACACATTGACATTATCTTTATTACGAGTAAGTTGAAGGGACTTCTTGATTTGTTGTCTATAAATGTCATGCTTGGCTAGTTCTGAAAGAGGAATAGCTACCTTCAATTTGCCAATTTCAGCTTCTAAGTCAAAGGGTCTTTCAGATGGGGTCTTGGTGTTGTGGGTGACAACCTTTTCCTTGTTCACTAGGTTTTCTTCTTGATTCTTATCTTGATCTTGAGGCTTGTCCTTCTTACTCATATCTTGAGGAGTGTTACTTGGATTAGGGTGCAAGGGTGATGTAGCCATAGGCTGTTGTTTTGAGGGTAATGGTTCAGTGATTTCTTGAACGGTTACTTCATTTGTAACTGAATCAGTTGTGTCATTTGGCTCTGTGACTATGGCTCTTTTGGGCTGCTGGCTATCCTTTGTTTTTTCAGGCTGTGTTACATTTATAGTTCTGCTTCTTAGCTTGTATTGCTTATGAACTTCATAAACAGTTGTGTCATATCCTTGTTTAAAGTCAAATGACTCACCTGACCTGCTTTGGAATTGCTGAATGTCATCATCCTTATGATCTTCTTGACTCAGAAAAACTTGCTGCTCATCATTCAGGCCCATCAGGTTAATGTGGGTGTCATCTGTTTGCTCATTCGAAGTGGATGCCTCAGTATAGTTTTCCTGGAAAGGAGGTCTTATGTCTGGATCAGAACTGGCCTTGCCAACGTTTGGGTTTTGATTTCTCCTAAAATTGGGATTCCTGATAGGGTTATTTTGTGGTGCTTCCCATGATGACTTTCTCTCAACTGATTCTACTCTATCACCCAATCTCTTCATACCAGTGAGTATTGCATCCAGTTTTTGATCAAAGGCTGAGGGTTCTTCTTTGAAGGTGGTTCTCTTTTCCAATCTTGCCCTGTTTCTTTTGGCAATCAGGTTAGCCTCTACTGTGACAGCAACCTTTTGGGCATCTTCAAGGGTTTTAGGGGCTCTTACCTTCAACTGATATGCCATATCAGGGTCAAAACCATTAGGAAATTTGTACAAGGCTAAATCAGGAGGAGGTCTTAAATTCTGTGGTATTGCGTTATATACGTTGTTGAATCTTGCACAATAACCCAAAATGGTCTCTTGAGGACCTCGTTTGATTGTATCATATTCACCAAGTATGTGCAGGGGATCTTTCTTTTTCTCCCATCTGTTAGTAAAGGCTTGATAAAGCTCATCAGGAGTTGTGATGGTATTTACAGCTAGTGATCTAAACCAAGTTCTTACATCCCCTGTCAGGCTCTAAACAAAGATTCTCATTCTCACACTGTCATCATCTATTTCATAATTCTCAAAATGCTCTTGCATCCTTCTGGCATGCTGAATTGCCGTGAAAAGGCCAGTGGAGTCAAAATATGAAATTTTGGATTGGTAATCCTGAGGTAGAGCTGCAGCATTAGCAGGCAACTGCAGGGGTGCATATCTATTAGCCATATTTGCAGGATTTATAGGATTGACAAGGACAACTGGGATAACATGAACGACTGGTACAACAGGGGTAATGGGAACAGTAGAAACTAGAGTGTTGGTCAAGGGAATATGTGTAGTGGATGGAGGTGTGAAAGGAGGGCTTTGAGATGTGGATGGTGAACTGGGGGAATCAAGGGTAGACCGAAATAGAACCTTGATTGGAGTTGGAACAGGGTTTGGATAAGCTGTCTCAGGACTTAAATCAGCAAGAGTTTCCTGTCCTTGCTGCTTCCTAATGATTTTAGGGATTGTATTAGGATTTTCAAAAACAGTTGGAGGATTGGGGTCAGGATTTGACCTTGTATATCGCGGATTCTTCTTGGGAGCCAGCTTCTGAACTTGTTTTTTGAGTATGTTTTTGGAATATTTTTGTGTCTACAAGGGCCAGACAAGATTTTGGAGTGACTGTGTATATCTTAAAGCTAGCATGAAAATTGACTGAAGCAGCTTTAAGAAATATACAGAAATTAGAAAATCCTGAGGAACTCCCCAGTGGAGTCGCCAATTATGTTAACACCCAGGTTGTTCCCTTTGACTCCCAAGGGAATACGGCCAGGGTAACCACTAACCAAGCTTTGGATTACAAATCCTAGCCAAACTGTAATCAGAGAGGGCTCTCTCTTTAAGGTTTGTCTCTGTTTTGTGAAGATTTTAGGCTAGTTATGAGTTTAGGGATTTGGTTTTATGTTTTGGTTGAGGGATGTCTCTCTGTACCTATGGTGGAAGTCTTCTGGCAGTATTAGTTCATTGGGCAATGGAGTCTGTGGCTATAGGTTGTCTGGAATATTGAGTTGAGTTGCTGAAACTGCAGGGCCATTTAAATACATCATGAAACAAAATTGAGATTGTGAATATGAAGTGTGTTTAACCCGTGAAAAGCAATTAAGAATTTTCCACTAAGATGGGGTGTAAGAAAGAGATATATTGCACAGGAGCAAACTTGAATTCCTGAAACAACAATCACTGTGAAAGATATAGTTTGGAGATGCAACAGTTAAGAATTACACCTTATGACTATAACTGAAGAAAAACATTTATAACAGCATAGATTGAGTTCAGGGTATTCTGTGAATAAATCCTGGAACTATTCTTTTTCTTTGCCATTAACTATGAAGCACAGAAACATGAATGAGCTATGAAAAGATAACAAAAACACATTACGAAGAGTTTTTTAGGATAACTTATTGTGCCATGAAGTACGCAGGAATCCTGTAATATTCAGCAAAACACCACAATGCCTCAGATAACTCAGAGCTTTGGAAATTCCATCATCTTTTGTATTAATACTCTGGAAATTTACAGCATAAGAAACTCTAGAAGAGAAATGAACAACCCCCTGCAAGCTTATGCGAGGGGGAATATATACAATTGGTCATACAAAATATCTGAACTGTTGAGTCATCTCAGAAATAAATACGTTCACCAACTACTACAGAACAACAGATAAGAAAGTTATTACAGCTTTGAATACAAAATAAATGCTCTTTAATTCTGTCAGAAGACTTTTTGACCTTTGGAGGCCACTGAGTCGGTTGAACGTTCTGTTATAAATGCTGAATGATGTGTCTTTATGTCCCTGTCATCCTGTAGACTTCTCGGCCCTGTCACCTGTGACTGTCCATGCTGCTTTAGTGGCCGAGTAGATTTGCTGAGTTGGCTCAGCCCATTCTTCTCCATAGATGCTGAATTCATCAAATTTTTCCTGTGTATGATAACTTATGTATTTTAATGAAAAAACTTGATTACAGGCTCTTGTTTACAGTGTTAACTGTATCATTTTAGTCCAAAATTCCTGTGTGGGCAATTGATGTCTCAGAGTTGCCTCTAAGGTCTCATCTTCCTCTGTGTATTTGTAGAAGTTTGGAGGCACTTCAAACAAATGTTTAATTTCATTCATAATGAAAAATAAGTTCTCTACCCTGTTATAGAGACTTTGTCCAGATGCTGGCCCTGTTTCTTCTGAAGTACTGGGTCTTTCAGAGATCTGATTAGTAGCAAATGTATTGACCCTTTTGGCATAATTCTCATGTGAAAGTAGTCTCCCTGCGTTGTTCAGTAAGCTAGGAAGACCTTTGCCCTGTAGTACTGTAAACTTGTCCATGAACTTATTTACCTCTGTCTGCATGTCCTGGCTTCTTCTTTCCAGTGTTTGTACCAGGTTTCTTAGTGTAAGGACCCTCTTTATAAGCTGGATGGTTTCAGTTCTGTTTGGAACTCCCATTGCTGCCAGCTGAGCACTTGTTCTGTTATTAAGCACATTAATCATTCTATTGGCAACCTCAGGCATATTGCCTAGAGATGCCCTTGCTCTCTGGATTTCCCTATGTGCTTTCCCTATGAGCTCCATCTGCTCATGAATGGTCTCAATGTATTGCCATTGATCAGTGATTGATTGGCCAATGTTGGCCCATAAAACTGTCTTAAGCTCAGCTATCACTTTGTCAAGTGTGAGCTCCTACTCCAGCTCCTTTATCTTCTCCTTAAGGGCCTTTATTTCCCTTCCTTTTTCTGCTACAGTCTGCTTGGATTTGTCATATCTTTCATTGAGTTTAGCTAGAATCTCCCTGGCCTCATTTAGCTCTGCCATTTGGGCCTCTAAGGCCTGAATTTCATTCTTGAGCTTCTGCATATCCAGGCTTGGAGCCTGCTCTGTTGTTGGTGCTGGTGCTGATGTAGATGGTGTTGCCTGTTCTGTCTGTTCAATGTGAGGAGCAGTAGTTTGAGGAGGTTCCTCAAGGTTAATTATCTCTGGAGGAGGCTGAGATGTTTGGCCCCCTTCCTTCTGTTGTAGGGCTGCTTGCAATGCTGCCTCTGATTCTCCCAATTTTTCTTGTGTCTGGATCAGCTGTTTGTATAATGCTACCATCATAGCTGCTGCATCTTGGTCATGTCTCAGCTGGGAAACTTCTTCAGTTTGTGGGTGAATGGTTGCTGGGATCTTAATCATTTTCTTGAATGCTGCCATATCTGCATCCCTCAATTTCAACAGTGCTTGTACAGCCTTGATGTCCTTGGGATCATGCCCAAGTTCTATGATTATATCCTCTAAAGCTTTGATTCGGCTGTCCTTTGCTTGAGAGGATGCTCTCTCCAACTCAAGTTGGGCAGTTGTGTTGTTTAGGCTATTTTCCAGCATGTAGTTCACTAATGTTTTGTCTGCCAAGGAGGCATACACCATCTCACCCATTTGCTTATGCAATTCAATCTGATCCATCGGGTGGATGTCCTTGGCAAGGACCTCAAGATTGGTCCTTAGGTAGTCTGCAGGTGACTGTGGCTGCAACGCGGTTGGCATAAAGTGGCTCATGATCATTTTGCCCTCCTGGACATCATATGCAGACATTAATCTCTACTAGTTAGTGGGAGCCATCTTTAACAAATGATTGTACAGCTGTATTCTTATTGGCTCATTCCTCTTCTTTATATCAATGAACTGTTGTTTGACACCTAGTTCACCTCCCCTTTGCTCACTTGAGGAGCTAACTTCTTCTCCCACTGTCCTTTCTGGTTCCTGCTGGAAGGAACTTGCCGAGGCTTCCATGCTTGGTGGGCCCATGCCCAAAGATTTCCCTATAGGCATTTCTTCTTCTGAGAGGGGATTCATTCTGTGCCTCTTCTCTCCTTGATTTGTGGATGTTGTGAGGGGAGTCTCTCTATCCCTCTTCCTATTTCTGTCCTCATTTTGTGGAGTTTGGAGGACCGAGGCTTCCACTGTAGTCTCCTGCCTAGGAGGCAGAGTGTCCTGAGCTTGCTGCCCTGTGGATATTGGGGCTTCTAATGTTTGTTCCTGCTGCTCTGATTGCTCTTTTTCTTGCTGCCCCTCTTGTTGCTGTTCCTTTTGCTGCACTTCCTGCTGCTGTACTGTTTCTTGCTGTTGTACCTCCTCATGAGGTGGCTGTTCTGGCTCCATCTCTTTCTCTTTGCCTTTGCCGGAAGCTTGATCAGTAGTTTTGGCTGCTTGCTGATGCGCTGTAGACGATGAGGCAGCTGCTCCCACTTGAGTGCCTGGAAGAGCAAATACCTGTGAACAAAGCTCTAAGTCAGCCAACTTTTGGAGATTTTTTACTGCTCTTTGACTTAGTTCTTCTTGTGTGGCAGCCTCCTCTAAGGTGCCTTTCCTCCACTTTATTTGATTTGCATATTTTTCTATGTGAGGCAACCTTAAGTGGTCATGATTGGCCAGCCTATATCTGACCCTTCTTAAACTTATGAAATGATTGGGGTCGTATGGTTTCCAAAGGAAGCTGGTCTGTAAGCCAAGGGCTTCTAGCATGCTATCTGCCTCTTGCCAACCTTCCTCCCTTTTATTGTAAATGAAGTGGCCTAATTGGTTTCTGACTTTGAGCTGTGCTTTCTTGCCTTTGCCTGAAAAATGGAGTACATCAGCATTCCCAAATTGCCTGAAGTATTCAAGGGAAAACAATCTCATAGGCACATATTTGGGTAATCTGTATGGGGGAAACTCACACCCATATATTCTGATAACTGTGTGGTTTTGGTAATAATACCAATCCCTAATGCTGTATACCTTAGACAACTGAAGAATCCTCTGCATCTCATCAGTTAGTCTAGGAGGAGGTGAGCTCAGAAGCAGAGACATGGCTGGGTGGATGAAAAGGTCTATAAACTCACAATAAGTGTATGGAGAACAAGATCTGCAGTGGAAAGCAGAGGACCAATAGACTACTGACCTTGGATTGCCTTGTGCATCCACTCTTTTCACAGCAAAAGGAAATTTCTCATGTTGATAATATAAGATTAAGTGGTAGATATAGGAGGTGTATCTGAACACCCTTTCTCTTGACAAGTTCATCAATTGCTCATGTATTTTATCGGATATGTAAGTGGCATAGTCATAACAGATTGGGGACTTGCAAGGGGAAAACATGAGCATCATCACCAGCACAGTTTCATCAACAAACTCAATTGAATTATAGCCCAATATGGGACTAATCATGTCTACAAGGTCTCTGCCCAATTGGTTGAGGTATACATGAGAAATGGGAGGATACTTCACGGTGTCAGAGTCAATGCACAATTGATTCAACTTGGTGACCTGAGCATCTGTCAGTTTAGCTCCTTGCTTTATCAGATCTACCAGTGATAAAGGAACTAGTTTCTTATCAGTATTGAAGTGCAGCATTTCTCTTATGGCTTCAGGGGTGATATAAAAGACAACTGAACCTGAAGGGTCCAGCACAGCCCTCTAAGTGGGGTCATAGCAGTCAGCACATCGGTGGATTAGGTCAGGAAACTGGTTGACCTGAGGGAGCTTGAAGATAGGGAGGAAAGAGTCCCAAATGCCCAATACATCCATTCCACTCTCATGCTTAATCTTCAATTCATTTAGCAAGTGGATGTGGTACTTGCTATGCATTAGCATTTCCTCTGATATTTGATAATCTAGGTCTGCTAATGCTTTCCACTCCAACTCTCTCTGAGGGGCATTTAATGGAGCAATATTCAAGGCCACAGGTGCTACCGGTGCATCCATGATTACTTTAGGACTCTGTTTGTATGTGAACTGGTGTTACTGAACAGAGCGACACAGAGGAGTATTTCTTGGACCAGAGAAGTGACTTACTGAGGAACAGAGGGTAGAATGGCAGTGGCAGCAATTGAAACAGTGCCCAAAGCACTGCTAAAGTAAATGCTTTGCCTTAAAAACTCTCTTCACGGTGAATTATAGCGGCTTGGGTTTTAAGTCCACGAATGCGCGGACAGATTGCAGGTTTGGTAAAAACTTGGATAAACAAGGCTCTGCAGGTGAATTTCGATTCAACAGTTGAAAATGGAGGCTAAACACCGGGATTTGCTGGTAAATGCTGTGTTTCTTCACTCTTTTAAACTATCTTTGGAGATTTATGGACAAAACTAGGCGCAGGAGGAATAATTCGGATAAATACCTCGTGAATTGCCGGCAATGGTGACAAATGCAGGTGGATTTGGCGCGCCAATGGTCTTCAGGTCGATTCTTACAGGTTGGCGACAGATTGGTCGTAAAATACATGCAGAGGTGAGCAACAATCGTTTTTTGCAAAAGTGATAAAAACGACATTTTTGGGCAAAAATATGGACTTTTGGGTTATTTGGCGCTTTTTTTGGATGACGTCAGCATGACGTCATCAGGTGGGGTCAAGGTCGGATGACATCAGCATGACATCATTGGCTGGCGTGGTGGCCTGTGAGTGGTCCACGGGGGTGGTGAGGTGGCGGGCAGGTTGGAACAGTGGCGGACAGGGGCACTGCCGCGGAGGTGATGTAGCAATGACGTGGGCCTGACGTGGTAGTGACGTTGGCATGGCAGGTTCACACAAAACCAGAAACGGTAAGCGGTATGATATCGCACCGCTCTTTATACAGAAGCGGGATTGTCAGAGGGCAGCCCGATATAATTTGGGGGTGACGCGTGGCAGAGGCCTGACGTCACCCTCTGACAAATTTCGAAAGCTAACTTACGGACGTCGGGCCCGACCCGATATGCATGTGGACCGTCCGATGAAAAGAGCCAGATCTGACGGTCGACGGATCGCCAAGGTGCCAGGACAATACGGAAGGGGGCGGGGAATAAAATAATATTTTCTTTGGAAGACGCGCCCGGCGGGGACTTTTGAATTTTGGCGAATTTGTATGGTTTTCAATGTATTTTTAATGCAAATATGTATTGCGCCAATACTTTGGGTAGAACGGGAAAGTGGGTTTTTTATGTATTTTTGCAAATAAAGCGGGTTAGGGGTGAAAATGGGTTTTTTACAAGGTTCTTTTGCAAATGAAGGGTTAAATGGTTTAAATGACTTCTGAAGGGGAAAGAGGGGTAGGGTTTGGGTTCTTAAACTGACCAGATGTCACTTTAATCCCTGACTGTGCACATATGGCTATAATGCCAAAGGGGAAGGGATATTTATAGAATGCTTGGGGTTTATACACCATAGTGTTTATAATAGTAGGGAAAAGGGGAACATAGGGGATTTAGATAATAAGAAGTTAGGGGTTAATATGAGTGGAAAAAGGTGAATGAGGTGTGATACCACTAAGTTTATATGAAAACAACTTAGCTTAGGGAGTAGATCAAAATGAAAAGAATTTTAGACAAGAAATGTGGCTTTTAAAGGAATAAGAACCAACATAATACCTTGAATTCTTTCATGAACACAACTGGTGAAGGGATGTTAGTAATGAATGTGAAGGGGGGGAAACAGAAAATTAGACATGCTCCTTTGCTTTGCTGCAGCATGATGGAGAAGAGAAGCTTCTCTATGCCTTGATGTTTCTTTCATGTTAGACCAGCAAAACTCAGTTTGAAAGGAATGATATTTCTGCAACCCCAACTGCCTACCCATCTACTTGCCTAGCATTTTTTTTTTTTTTTGTTTCTTTATGGAGGGTGCACTTAGAATTGCAGACCCTTATGTGCCCTTTCTTTCTTTTGGCTTTTTCTTTTGATTTTCTATCTAGAACTACCCTTATTGCTTCCAAGGTCCCAGATTAAGCAGTTGGGAACCTTACTTCTCTACCTAGCTACTGGTCTGCCAAGATTAAACAGTTTGGACAAACTTCTTTCTCTATTCTACAACAGAAAATTGAAACATGGCATGATCCAAATTAGGCTGTTGGACCATCCATCCAAAATTGAGTCAACATCAAGCTTATGTATACACCTTGTCTTCTCATGGAAATATGGGATCTTTGAATCATCAAAGCAGAGCATATTTGGAACTTTTATTTACTAATCATGAAATATGAAACCTATTGGTATAGGTAGCTAACACTAAGAACCTTCAACATGCTAACCGTATTCCTGTCAGCCTCATTTGTTATCACTAGTGCCCCTTCCGACAACACTATGGTATTCATCATCCGCGTGCGCAACATCTATTCTACTGTTATTGTTCTGACTGTGAGGTTGGTTGAAAGGGTACCAGCCTGAGGAGGGCACACATGTAACTTTAGCTGTGCTTTGAGGGCCCCTAACACAATCTGGTTCTCGTACATGAAATTTTGGAGGGCCTTAGCAGTGACATCATGCACTATCTCGCCAATGTCGTGCAGATCACCCTCGGTTACGGTGATCGGGTCAATAGACAACTTCGATGCCTTAACCTTCTTGCGTGGCCATCTCTGCTTGGCTGGGTGCTGGCACTTCAATTGTGTGGACACGGTTTGTGGGTCTACACCTCCCTCTTCTTCCTCTGCCGCCTGTCTATACGAAGGTGACGTTTGGCCCTCGCTCACCTTCGTGGCTGCCTCTTGTGCTACTACTGCGCCTTTTCCTGCTTAGTCGTTGTCTGCGTAGCATCCCGCATTGCCCACACTTTTGTTGTCGCTGCCTCCTTCCTTCTCCTTTCTACCAACTATGTGATGTGCAGCTTGGCCTTGTCTTTCTTCATTTGTGCCGCTGAGTTCTCTATCTTCGCGATGTCTGGAATGTGCCACTCCGATGGTCTCCAGGATGTTGAAGGTGGTATCGTCTGGGGCTACAAAGGGTAGTTGCCTCCATTGTTTTGCCGGGTCCTTGCACGCTCTAATGTAAATGCTATGGATGTCTGCTTTAAATTCCAAAAAACTTTGAAGACTATTGTAGACAGTGGGCGACAACCACAACTTGCAGTTGATCCCCATTCTGAGGTTCATCTCCATGAACACCCCGAATATTTTATTGTTGCGGATCCTAGTGGCATCCTTTGTGGCCCAAAGTGAAGTGTACTTTGCAGCCTTTGGCAGATACCTGTCAATTGTGGGGAATTGACTATCCTCCGGTAATTCCCCTGCCATGAGCACTATGGATAACAGAAGCCATGCACAGTGGAATGTTTTTCCCTATTCCTCAGCTTCATGAAAATTATCTAAAAACTCCTTGCATAGGAACTCAGACCAGTTAAATTGGACCCCCTCTGCACACAGCTCAGCCAGTGATACCATAGGCACGGGTACCTCGTCTACATGGAACTTGCGCATAACCTTACCAGCTAGTATTTGGGTTTCCACTTTCACTGCTTTATCACTGATGTTGGATATGGTGTAGCCCCTTTTCTTCTTTGCTAGCTTGTATTTTTTCTTCATGGCCTCTGTGATGGCAAAGTCACTGCTCTTCCCATCTAAGATGTCCGTGGGGTCCTCTCCCTTGCATGGAAGACAAGAATGTGGTGAATCAAGTGTACCGTGATGGGGATGGGCTCCTCCAGCCACAAAAAACCATCATGCACCAGGCAGAGCAGCTGCTTGATGACGAAAATGGGTATTGGGGCACGGTGGAAATGCGACACCCAGAGCAGGTTTAGTAGCTCAGCCTTTTCCACTCTGCAGAACCACTTTCATGGCTCTAATTCTATTACCCCTGCCACAGTGTTCTTCTTGGGCTTCATGAGGTGTGAGGTCTCGACGTGAGGGAAGTTCTCGTGGTCAGTGAGGTCCCAATATTCGAATTTTAGGCTCAGCACCCATCCCAGGTGCTCGCCTTCAAAAATAATGTTGTCTGGGAGGAGCGGGGTCTCGAGCGAGCTCTTGGTCTCGTCAAGGTCCCTGGGCACTCTAGCCTTTCCTTTCCGCTGGGGGACATAGGCGAGTAGCTCCGTCAAGGGGTGTGCAGGCTCAGTTTCCTCCTCCATGTCTTCATCCTCGTCTTTTGCAATGATTAGGTCCTCGAGGTCTTCTTCTTCTTGATCAGTCTCTATGGTGACGGTTTTCCCCTTCTCCTCCATTGACATCTTGGTGCGCAGCGGGTTCCACGGGGACACACATATGGGAACCATCGCTTGTTTGTCCTTCTTGGGTCTTGGCATGCGCGGTGATTTCGAGATTTCTGCCACAATCCCAGCACCTTCTAGAGCATCCCCCTCAGTCAGGGTCTGTGCAGGTTCTTCAGTGGTCAGTTCTGTTATCTCCAGAACGTCCTCAGTTGTAGCCATCGTGTCCGTCCAGAAATCTAGCACTCACAAACTTAGGGGCTCAATCAACTCTCGACACACAACAATTAAGGCTCTGCTCAATAGCTCAATTCATGAATGACCAAATGTTGTTTGCTGGGAAACCCTTTTAATTTATAGTTCTTTTTGAATTTGAATTTGACTGTTCCCCCAAAATCCGATTCATTAATGCTCCCTTGGCGGTAGATTTTCCCAAATCTTTCCCAAAAATCGCGTCTTAAATGCCTGTCGCCTGCTTCATTTGGTCTTAAGTCGAGCATCCCATCATGAATAATGACTTTAATGGTCACTTTCTGGCCAACCCTCATGGCAGCGCATCCCCCTATGCACAGTTGCGGACCTTGTGACTCTTTGCTTCTACACACAGCTCCTAGGAAGAATAGTTTATAGTCCCAATCTCCCTTTCAACTGCCTGGGGTGCTAAGACTTTTCTTCCTTTGGCTAGTTAGGTGGTCACACCACCCATGTAAAGTTTCATCCTGTCATTCATCCTGTTTTCTAGAGAATACCCACCTTTTATTGTTACTATCAGCATCGCGCACTTTACCATCTGCAACGCACTACCATGGTCAATACACTTAGAAATGTGCGGTCCATGTCAAGGCATCAGACTAATCAATTCATGGCGATAGGCCTTAAAATTATCATCACGATTGTACATATCCTGCCTTATCACCTTAATCTTTTTTCCGAGAAAATATTCCTTTATCTCATCTTCCAGCTTCTTAACTTCCTCATCCACAAGAGCACTTTTCTTCCTTAATCATACCCTTTCTTCTTCAAGTTCTTGGAGTCTAAAATTTCCTTGTTGGATTTCTGCTTCCAAGGTTCTGCAAACCGTCATATCTACTGTTGCTGTCACACACAGTCTAAGCTCTCCAACTACTATAGGGCTACTACGGTTGCTTCATACTCCAGCCTTGACAGTGCCTATGTGGTCAGGTTTTTACACATGATCCTATAATTCTAGAGAACCGCTGGTACACACAGGTCCCAGTCAGTCTGTTTCACATTGTGGACCTTGTTCAGCACTTTGCGTACTTTGTTAAAAGCTTCTGCATGGATATTCTTCTACGTACTTCGTGGTTCCAGCCGAAGGGGTCATTCGCGCCATTGCCTTCCCTGCACCTACTTACTGATCATGTCTCCTACCGCGAGGATGGTGGGTAGTCATACAGGTTTCGCACCATATGCCTGTATCCACCTAAATAGGTGGGTGCACAAGCCGGTTTGTTCGACAACTTTGTCTGTTAATCGCATCAGAGGCTTCCCAAACTACATGCGCATCATCCTTCTGCATTCGTGGTAGTACTCAATACTTCGTTGGTGCGTACCCCACCATATTGCGGGCATAGCTCGCAGTACCCATTTTAGAGGGTCAAAACACTGCTATTTTGGTACTTCTCTTTCAAATTTGTTTAGGAAGTCATCCACCTCGCTTAACCCATCATACTTAGGAAAATATCTTACCTCTGTTTCTACACAGCGCAGCGACCTTTTCATCATGTTACAGTTGAGCGTGGTTACCTCATGTAACCGGTTCTGCCATCGTTCTATCTCCTCGGCAGAATCTGAGGTGTAGGAGCTTTCGCGCTCCCATGAGATTCAACCATCCGCGGTTGGATTTACCTAGTCTTGCTCCCGTGAAGTTATCTTGTAGACGCAGTCCAGATCATCGTCGTTGTTGTAGTCGCGCACTAGCTCCATGTAGCACGGTCCTTCTGCAGGGTATAAAGGTACCAATATGCGCAAAGACTTCTTCTCAAAGATCATCTTGCACTTCTTTAGATTTATCACTCCATTCATGTTAGTGGCCCAATCTATCCCCAATAGTGCGGGGTAGTGATTGTTGTCATCAACAATATCTATCAATTAGAAATCTACTAGCGTGCTTGCTCCTTCGATATCTACTGTGATTCCCTGCAATGTCCCCATAGGTAGGATCTTTTGTTGGTTCACCATCTGCAGTTGGATAGGAGACCATTGCAATGCAGGCCTACCCATGTGCTCCCATGTCTGCTTTGGCAAGACATTCACGTCCAATCCTAGATCCAAAATCACTTGGTCCATCTCATATTCCCCGATCTGCGTGGTCAATCTCATCTCCCTTCCCATTTGCGTCATGTGTTTCCTGGGCTTCCAGACCATGCACGGTTCTCCTGATGTGGTCCCAATGCATCTAGTTATGAGTTCTTGTAGCCCCTTTACAGCCTTGCTGTCGTGCAGCAGCTTCATGCATGTCTCCAAGAATGTAGTGAGCATCGATGGGTCCATTTCCAGCTCCAGTCTGTCTTTACTTCCTAAAGTGGAGGCATCAGCGAAGCTCCTCTTCACTTCCATGAAGGTTTCCTTAGCGCACTCCAAATCAAATTTTGGTTCCTTCGTTGGAGCCTTGTGAAGCCAGGTGCTTTCTTCAGATTGCTTGCCTTTGTAATCCCCTGTTGTAATACCACTTCGGAGCACAATATTTACATTAGGGTCTTCCTCACATGGCTCAGACCTCATCATTTTTAGGTTTTGAGTTGGAGGAGGCTGGAGTGCTCCTTTATCACACAACCTCACTATCAGTGTGGGACAGTCCTCCGTCTCATGGTCAAACAACATAAAAAACAAGCATGATGGTCGCATTAGATTCGTACAATCACGGGTATAATGCCTTGGCCTTCCGCAATTGTAACATATCTATTGTCCACGACCTCTTCCTAGTCCCCCTACACCTTGGCCTTGTCCGCACCCCTAAAATCCGGTCCACGGAATCCTTGTGTTCTGGTCAAGGGGCCGCATTTGGGCCTGAACTCTGTAGGTAGGAGTTTTATCCGTTATCAGTTCATAACTTCGGTAGGTGCACTCATCATAGCATACTTATCTACATAAATTATATAACAACTGCTCTGAATTCTTCATACTTTTGCAATAAATGGCATTTATCTGTAGCATGCTTTCCTCCTATCTGACAAATCACGCACCATAGTGTAGGTGTCGCGCTTGGTCCTGCTTGTGCCTTCGGTCTTAGTGGAATTGGCCCTCCTCCTGCAAGGTAATTCATGAACACCAGGTAGTGATCTTTATCATGCCCTTGGCCCTTGCATTTTATGCACCATACCTCATCACGCATCTTTGGTTAGGCTATCCTGTCTTGTTTCAAACTTTGCATCTCCAAGCAAAATTTTTTCAACTGCATGTGAATTTGATAAACTCCTAGGTTAGGAACTTGTATCAGTGTTGGCTTGTTGGGGCCTGACCTAGGTTCAGAGTTAATTAGCCAAAAAAATCTCGGTACTACTGGCCCTTTCGGAAACAGTCTGTGGAGCATGGACTGAGGTCTCACCCAAAGTAGTATGGGAGGGTGCTAGAACCAGGTTTCTGCACCCTGGAGGTGTCTAATGAGTTCGACTAGTCTGCGGTTTGTCCCTGGGTGCAGGTTGCTTCACGTACTTTCCCATTCCTCGCGGCCTGAAAGACTGCCTTCACGCAGCCCTACCCAAGGGTTGAGCACCACGCTTTGCGTTATTACCCAAGACCTTTCTTATATTCCAATGTTAGTTAATTATCTTTTCCTACTAGAGTGCTTTAAGTTATACTTAACAACATAAACCATTCATACAAGTGTGCACAGTAAATAAAAAATATATTTGCAAATGATATCAATCATGCACTAGCCCAAGAACAGATACACATAATTATAACCAAACTTCTCTTTATTGATTCTTTCCATGGTTATAGACTCGACTCACCCTGCGCACTCAGCTGCAGGGGTCTGCGCACTCAGCTGCGGACTACTAGGCCTATGTGCACTCAGCTGTAGAGCCTTCTCCTACTCTATGACCCAAAGACACACTTCACATTGTGACTCAATCACCCAAACTTCTCATGCTTCTATTCTATTTCTATTGTCTCTCTCCTTTTTTACACTTAGAGCCTCGCTCTATTTATACAATCCCATGGTCCTCAGACCATGGGTCGGTCTATCCAGTTGACATTTCATTACAAAACTAGGGTGGACAACCCTATGACTCTATCATACTTTCATTCCCCACGCTCGCAATTCGCAGAGCTTTACAACAAGATTTGGTCAAAACTTGGGCTTTGAGCCCCAAAAAATGCCTTAGGGGGATTCCATGCCCAACAGGCCCCCAACACAAACAACGTGACTCGCCCTCGAGTCACTCTGTTAGCGCAACGATCTTTTCGCAGAGTCCCTCCAACTGTTCTTGAATTGCGTAGAGGTCAACAGCGCACTGAGCCACTGCTTGCTAGATCTACTGCATACGCTATTCCGAGACCTCTGTGTCGGGAGTGCTTCTCTACATCAATGTGTGCATCCCTTGCATGCGTGTGAGCTTGCCTTAGATTTCTGTGTGATGGTGATGGGCTCCTCCAGCCACAAACACCCACCATGTACCAGGCAGAGCAGCTACTTAATGACGAAAATGGTTATTGGTGCAAAATGGAAGTGCAACACCCAAAGCAGATTTAGTAGCCCAAATTTTTCCACTTCGTACAACCACTTACGTGGCTCTAGTTCTGTAACCCCCATCACGGTGTTCTGTTTGGGGTTCATAAGGTTCCCGGTCTCAAGCTGAGGGAACTTCTGGTGGTTAGCAAGGTCCCAATCTTCGAATTTTAGGCTCGACACGTGTGCCAGGTGCATGCCTTCAAACATAATGTTGTCCAGGAGGAGCGGGGTCTGGAGCGAGCTCTTGGTGTCGTCCAGGTCCTTGGGCACTTGCACCTTCCCTTTTCGTGGGGGGACATAGGTGGGCAATTTTGTCGTGTGGTGCATAGGCTAAGTGTCCTCCTCCATGCCTTCATCCCCGTCCTCCGTGATGATAAGATCCTCCATATCTTCTTCTTCTTCATCCATCTCTATGGTGAAGGATCTCCCCTTCTCCTCCACTGATAGTTTTCTGCGCAATGGGTTCCACGGCAACACATGTATGAGAACCACTGCTTGTTTGTCCTTCTTAGTTCTTCGCGTGCACGGTGATTTTGGGATTTCTGCCACAATCCCAGTTCCTTCCAAAGCATCTCCCACAGCCAGGGCCTACACGGCCTCTCTAGTGGTTATTTCGGCTATTTCTATAATGTCTTGAGTAGTTTCCATCGTATTCGTTCGGAAATCAAGCACTCGCGAACTCAGGGGCTCAATCAACGCTTGGCACTCAGCAATAAGGGCTCTTCTCAATAGCTCAATTTGCAAATGACCAAGTGTTATTTGTTGGGCATCCCTTTGTAATTTATAGCGCTTTTTGAATTTAAATTCAACCACTCCCACCAAATCTAGTACATTAATGCTCCCTTGGTGGCAGATTTTCCCAAATCTTGCCCATATATCGCATCTTAAATGCCTATCACCTGCTCCATTTGGCCTCAAGTCGAGCATCCCATCGTGAATAGTGACTTCAATAGTCACTTTCTAGTCAACCTCCGTGGCAGCGCAGGCCCTCGTGCGCGGTCATGAACCTTGTGATTCTCTGCTTTTGCACGCATCTCCAATATCGCGCAACTCTTAGGCAAAATAGTTTATAGTCCCACGCTCCCTTTCAACTACCTTGAGCACTAAGACTGTTCCTTCCTTGGCTATTTAGGTGGTTGCGCCACATGTGCAGTTTCCTCCGATCATCCAGCATTCTTTCTGGGAAATACCTACCTTTTTCCATTATTGGTTGCATCGCATACTTTATCCTCTGCAGCACATCACCCTGGTTAATTCTCTGAGTAATATGCGATCCAAGCCAAGGCATCAAACTGATCAATTCGTGACGATAGTCCTCAAGCTCGTCAGCATGATCGTGCACACCCTGTTTTATCACCGTGGTCTTCTTATAGAGAAAATCATTCATTATCTCGTCTTCCAGCTTCTTGACTTCCGCTTCTACCAAAGTGCTTTTCCTCCTTAATCACACCCTTTCTTTTTCAAGTTCTTGGAGCCTAAAATTTTCCTGTTGGATTTCTACTTCCAAGGTTTTGCGAACCGTCACATCTATTGGTGTGATCATGCATGACCTAAGTTTTCCAAGTATTATAGGGCTTACTTTAGTTTCTTCATACTCTAGCCTGGGCGATGGCAATGCAGTTAGGGTTTTTCACACAGTCCTATATGCCCAGAGAACCGCTGGTACGCGCAGGTCCCGGTCAACCTGCTTCCTATGGTGGACTGTGTTCAGTGCTTCACGTACTTTGTCAAAAGATTCTATGTGAATATGATTCTACATGCTTGGCCTTACCATACTTCCTAGTCCCAAATGGAGGGGTTGTTCATGCCATTGTCTTACCTGCCCCTACTTACTGATCGTGTTTCCTACCACGAGGACGGTGTACCTTCATGCAGGTTGCACACCATATCACTGTATCCATCTAGAAAGGTGGGCACTCGAACCGTTTCACCCGTCAAACTTGGCTTTTATCTTCATTTGAGGCTTCCCAAATCATAAGCACATCATCCTTCTAAATTCGCGCCAGTCCTCAAAACCCTTCTGGTGCGTACACCACCACCTTGCAGGCATAGCATGCAGTACCCATTTCAGAGCATCCAAACGCTATTGTTCTGGAACTTCTTTTTCAAATTTGTTCAGGAACTCCTCCACTTCACCTAACCCATCATGCGTAGGTAGATCACTTACCTCTATTGCTACGTAGCGCATTGACCTTGTCATCATGTTACAGTTGAGTGTGGTTACCTTGTGTAACCAGTTCTACCATCGTTCTATCTCTTTGTCAAAATCTGATGTGTAGGAGCTTTCATGCTCCCAAGATATTCGATGATACGCGGTTTCATTTACCCAATCTTTCTCCCGTGCGGTTATCTTGTAGATGTAGTCTAGATCATCGTCGTTGTCATAGTCACGCACTGGATCTATGTAGCACGATCCATCCGTAGGGTCAAAAGGTACCACTGCAAGTAGTGACTTTTTCTCAAAAATCATCTTACACTTCTTTAGATTTATCACTCTATTCATGTTAGTGACCCAATCTATTCCTAGTAACATGGGCTAGGGATTGTTGTCATCAACAATCTCTATTACTTCAAAATCTGCTATCACGTTGGCACCTTCGATATCTACTGTGATTCCCTACAATCTTCCCATAGGTAGGATCTTTTGCTGGTTCGCCATTCGTAGTTGGCTAGGAGACCATTGTAGTGCAGTCCTACCCATGCACTCCCATGTTTGCTTTGGTAGGATGTTCGCATCTGATCCTAGATCCAAAATCACTTGATCCATTTCATATTCCCCAAGCTGCGCGGTCAATCTCATCTCCCTTCCTGTTCACGTCGTGTGCTTACCGAGCTTCTGGACTATGCACATTTCTCTTGGCACAGTCCCAGCTCATTTAGTGATGAGTTCTTGCAGCCCCTTCATAGATTTTCTATCATGTAGCAGCTTCATGCATGTCTCCAAGAATTTAGTGAGCATCGATGGGTCCATTTCCGGCTCGAGTTTGTATTTACTTCCTAAAGTGGAGGCGTTCATGAAACTCCTCTTAGCTTCCATGAATGTACTCTCTTTGGGCTACTTGCCTTTGTCATCCCATGTCGTGATACCAGTCCGGAGCACGATATTTACATTCATTTCTTCCTCGCGTAGCTCAAACCTCATCATTTGCAAGTTCTAAGTCAGGGGAGGTTGGAGTGCTCCTTTATCACGCAACCTTGCTATCAGTGTGGGACAGTCCTCCATCTCATGATCAAACTGCATACAATATAAGCATGATGGTCTTGTTGGATTTGTACAATCGCAGGCATAATGCCCCAATCCTCCACAATTGTAACATATCAACTGTCCTCGACCTCTTCCTGGTCCCATTCCACCTCGACTTCATCCGCGCCCCTAAAATCCAGTTCGCGCCATCCCTGCGTTTTGGTCAAGGGGTCGTGTTTCGGCCTGAACACTGTAGGTAGCAGTCTGATCCATCATCAGTTCATAACTTCTACAGGTGTGCTCATCATGGCCTACTAACCTATAGAAATTATAGAACAATTGCTAGGAATTCTACATATACTTCTATAATAGATGGAAATTATCTGTAGCATGCTTCCCTCCTATCTGAGAAATTTCACACCACACTTGGTCCTACTTGTGCCTCCAGTCTCAATGGCATTGGTCCTCCTACCACGAGGTAATTCATGAACACAGGGTAGTGGTCCTTGTCATGCCCCTGGCCCTTACACTTTACACACCATACCTCATCGTGCACTTCTGGATGAGCCGTCCTGTCTTATTTCAAACTATGCATCTCAAGGCACAAGTTCTTCAATTGCACATGAATCTGCTGGACTCCTAGGTTAGGATCGTGTATCGGAGTCTCGTGCAATCTTATTGCGACCTCCAAAGCTTCAGCCTGAGTGTTTAGCCTTTGTTGCGATAGTGCGTTCCATAGATGCGGCGTTAGCGAGGCTACAAACCATTTTCAGTGTTGCCCATCTATTAAGGTCATGTTCGCTTCATGAATTGTGCACTACAGTCTTTGATCCAGCTCCCACGGGGTTTCGCCTGGTAGGACTATGATTTCCTTGAATCCAATGATTGATTGTGCCTCCAATTTTGGTCTGCTAAATTCCTTGTTTAGCGCAGCTTGGATATCCACTATCCCCATATTCCGATTGTCACTGGAATGCTTAATGTACTAGGTCAACGCGCAATCCTGCAGAGCGCTGACCAACGTTGCCTTCTTTATATTGTCTTCCATGACACCCTGTGCTACCCATACAGCTTTTATCACGAACCAAAATTGGTCCGGATTTTCATTCCCTACTCCCTTGAACACTGGTAGCTTTATCGCGCTAGCCATACTACTTCACACTAGTGGTGGAGGTGGTATGGTTGAAGTCGGGGGTGAAGATGGTGAAACTAGTGGTGGTGAGGGTGGGGGTGGTATGCACAGAATTCTCTACTTTATCATATTGATTGCACTTCTTGGTTAAACCTTTGCAAGCTCTTCTTAGCTTCCCCGTGGAGGTGAAATCAAGGGGCTAGTTTCTAGTTCTGTGCTGCCTTCATTTCTATATATCCTTCCACTTCGTGTAGCCACAAACATCAATTTATTCGCATAACCCGCTTTTCACACAGTAGCATTTTAATCCAAGTGTTCAAATATTTAACGTACTTACCTCGTGGTCCCTTGAGGAATCGTCATTCTGCCTCGCTATAGCTAACTGAAGTATCTACTATGAAATTAGTGATGAATCCTCCTATGATTCGATCCAGCCAGTGATCGACAGTGCGTGCGATCTTATATTCCAATGATTCCAGTCTGTGCACCAATTCTGGAGTCCACACAATAGGTTTGGCGAGTTTACACCTTCCTTGGCTATCTACTAGCCTTGCGATCCACTCGTACAACTCAGTTGGAAAGGATGCAAAGAAAATTTCATGAATTTTTGTATATAAGTAGCAATATAACCACTCTTCCTTTTACAGTTGCGGATTCCTATTTTCCTGCGCCGTGAACTCATGAATTCTTATATCCAACCACTCTTCAATTTCTTTCTTTATTGAATTCTAGTGATACGACATCAGATATCTCTATGCAGATCCCGGTACCAGCAATGGAACCATTTGTTGGCTTGTTGGGGCCCGACCGAGGTTCGGAGTTAATTAGCCAAACAAATCCTGGTACTACTGGCCCTTTTGGCAACAGTTCATGGAGCGCGGACTGAGGTCTCACCCGAAGTAGTATGGGAGGGTGCTAGAACCAGGTTTCCACACCTTGGAGATGTCCGATGAGTTCGAATGGTCTGCAGTTTGTCCCTGTGCAGGTTGCTTCGTGCATGTTCCTGCTCCTTGCAGCCTGATAGACTGCCTTTGTGCAGCCCTACCTAGGGGCTGAGCACCACGCTCTGTGTTACTACCCAAGAACTTGCTTATATTCCAATGTTAGTTAATTATCTTTGCCTACTGGAGTGCTTTAAGTTATACTTAGCAACATAAAACATTCATACAGGTGCACACAGTAAATAAACAATATATTTGCAAATATCAATCATGCACTAGCCCAAGAACAGATACACAGAATTGTAACCAAACTTCTCTTTATTAATTCTTTCCACAATTATAGACTCGACTCGCACTACACACTCAGCTGCAGGGGTCTGTGCACTCAGCTGTGGACTACTAGGCCTCTACGCACTCAACTGTAGAGCCTTCTCCTACTCTACGACCCAAAGGCACACTTCACACTGTGACTCAATCACTTAAACTTCTCATGCTTCTATTCTATTTCTATTGTCTCTCTCCTTTTTTACACTTAGAGCCTTGCTCTACTTATACGATCCCATGGTCTGCGGACCATGGGTAGGTCTATCCAGCCGACATTACATTACAAAACTAAGGTGGACAACCCTGTGACTCTATCATACTTTTGCACCCTGTTCCCAGAATTCGCAGATCTTTACAACAAGATTCGGTCAAAACTTGGGCTTTGAGCCCCAAAACATTCCATGGGGGGATTCCATGCCCAACAATCAGAGTCTCATGCAATCTCATCGCGGCCTCCAAAGCCTCAGCCTGAGTGGTTAACCTTTGTTGTGACAATGCATTTCATAGATGTGGTGTTAACAATGCCACAAACCATTCGTGGTGTTGCCCATCTGTTAACATCATGTTCACTTCACAAATTGTGCACTTCAGTCTTTGATCTAATTCCCACGGGGTTTCGCCTAGCAGCATTATGATTTCGTTAAACCCAATGATTGACTACACCCCTGACTTTGGCCTACTAAATTCTTTGTTTAGCACAACTTGGATATCTTTAATCCTTGCATTCAGATTGCCATTGGAATGCTTAATGTACCAGGTTAGTGTGCGATCTTGCAGAGCACTGAAAAACCTTTCCTTCTTTATATTATCGTCTGTGACACCCTGTGCTTCCCATACAACTTTTATTAGGAACCAAAACTAGTCCGAATCTCCATTCCCTACTTCCTTGAGCATTGTTAGCTTTATCGTGCTTGCCATACTACTTTGCAGTGGTGGCGGTGGTGGTATGGGTGAAGACAGGGGTGAAGAGGGTGAAACTAGTGGTGGTGTGGGTGGGGGTGGTATGCGTGGAATTCTCTGTCTTATCAGATTGATTGTACTTCTTAGCAAGACCTTCACAAGCTCTTCCTCGCCCCCTCATTGATGTGAAATCAAGGGGCTAGTCTCTAGTTCTGTGCTACCTTCATTTCTGTAGATTTTCCCACTTTGCATAGCCCTAAACATCAATTTATTCACATAACCCACTTTTCACACAGTAGCATTTTAATCCAAGTGTTCAAAGATTTAATGTACTTACCTTGTGGTCCTTTGAGGAAGCATCGTTCTACCTTGCTATAGCTGACTGAAGTATCTACCATGAATTCGGTGATGAATCCTCCTATGACTCAATCGAGCCAGTGATAGAAAATGCGCATGATCTTATCTTCCAATGCTTCCAATCTATGCACCAATTCTGGAGTCCACACAATAGGTTTGTCGTGTTTACACCTTCCTTGGCTATCTGCTAGCTTTGTGATCCACTCGTACAACTCAATGGGGAAGGATGCAAAGAAAATTTCATGGATTTCCATATATAAGTAGCAGTCTAACCACTCTTCCTTTGATAGGCACGGATTCCTATTTTCCTGTGTCATGAACTCATGACTCTTTTTGTCCAACCAATCTTCAATTCCTTTCTCTGTCAGATTCAAGTGATATGACACCAGACATCGCTATGCAAATCCCGGTCCCAGTAACAGAACCATTTGTTGGCTTGTTGGGGTCTAACCCAGGTTCAGAGTTAATTAGCCAAACAAATCCCTGTACTACTAGCCCTTTTGGCAATAGTTTACGAAGCGTGGACTGAGGTCTCACCCAAAGTAGTATGGGAGGGTGCTAGAACCAGGTTTGCACACCCTTGAGATGTCTGAAGAGTACGACTTGTTCTTTGTCTATTCTTGCGTGCACTTCACGTTTCTCGCAGCTTGATACACTACCTTCACACTACCCTAACCAAGGGATGTGTTGCGATCTACACTATTTCCTGAGATCTTACTTATCTTCCAGTGTTAATTAATTACCTTTGCCTACTTGAGTGTCTTAAGTTATAATTAGCAATACAAAGCATTCATACACGATCGCGCAATAAATAAAAGGTATACTTGCAAAGTATATCCAATCATGCATTAAACCAGGAAAATATACACAGAATTAGATCAAAACTTCTCTTTATTGATTTTCCCAATGGTTACAGACTCGACCTACCCTGCGCACTCAGTTGTAGAGCCTTCTCCTACTCTACAACCCACAAACACACTTTACACTCTGACTCAATCACTTAGAATTCTTGTGCTTCTCTTCTATTCCTCTATTTTTTATATTTTACACTTAGAGCCTCACTCTATTTATATAATCTCATGGTTCGCAGACCATGGGTAGGTCTATCCAATCGACATTACATTACAAAAACTAGGGTGGACAAACTTGTGACTCTATTATACTTTCGTGCCCTTCACCCGTAATTCGTGGAGATTTTACAAAAAGATTCGGTCAAAACTTGGGCTTTAAGACCCAAAACATGCCTTGGGGCGATTCCATGCCCAACAATGTGGGTATCTCTGTCTTTCTTCTTGCATTTAGGTAGTTTGCATGCCCCACTTTCTTACACATTGTCTTCTTGCATCTTTCAGATGGATCCATCATCCACACCTTATATCGGTTTTGCCGATGGTACGAGTCACTTCACCAGGAATCTTGCCTTGGCCGCTTCGACCATTTTCACCCCCATGTATTCGTTAGTCCACTCCAACGGAATTCGCAATAGACCTGCCACCAATAACCAAACCAAATATGATGTAGTGATAGGTTTATTAGTCGATGCCCTTGATCATTCACATCCATCACCTTTATGTTTGTCTAGATTCCTTTCTACTTGTCATGCAATTGAATGGTGTTTATAGTGTGCATAATCCCATCCTATTTAGAAAATATCTACAAGTTAAGCTTCAGATGCTTGAATTTGAATCCATTTCATTCAATCATGTACCTAGAGCCCAAAATCACTATGTAGATACCATTTCTAATAACATTCTAAATTGCCATTTATCACATGCAAGAAGACATCCATAAAATAAATGGCGACCACAATCGTCACAAAAAGATGCATAATCATATATATATATATATATATATATATATATATATATATATATATATATATATATATATATATATATATATATATATATATATATATATATATATCTGTATATATGTATATATGTATGTATGTATGTATGTATCCTCATACAATTTTTTGAATCCACTACTCTAAATACATCCAACATGCCCACTCGCATGTTATCAAAAAGCAAAAATGGGGACCCACATGTCCCTATGCACCGCATGATCCCTCACCATTCCAAGGGTAGACCCGTACACTCATCTGTGTAGCAATCTTCGAGCTCATGCCATCTGTGATTTTTCAACCCGGATAGTATTACATCAAATCTACAATGGATATCCTCCAGTAGAGCCCTATCATCTAGTCTCTGTCATGATGAGGTTTCACCCTGATCTATAGCCCAAGGCACTACAACTCGTCCTACATATCTTGCCAAACTCACTGGTGCTATATCTGCATACCACAAAGTTTAGAAATTAGTACCACATACATATATTTCTTAAACTATAAATGCATCAAACATATAGCAAATTTCACTTACCATCTAGGCCCCATGCTCTTCCTGGTGGAAGTGGTAAGTTAGGATCCCCCTGATAATTCATGCCGACGTATGGATAGTCGTCTATATATAGATGCATCAGGTCCCAATGAGCAAGGTTTGAACACACGTCATACTCCCCTGCTACCTCCTCGTCTTAGTAGTTTCCCCCAGTGGCGCATCGATGGCTCCTGCGGGCCCCCATCCCAGATCTGTACATGAGGTCATATGGGGATCTTCTCAAAGAAGAACAAATACAAAACTATCCCAAATGAATAGTTATCATTGGTTCTCCATCTACAAAATGTCAACTATTGTTTCAATGATGAGAGCATCATCTGGGTCTACCCATAGTAGGTCCCTCGCAAAACACTCTCCACCCGCATCATCTGCCCTCGAGTGATATGGTGGAAGGCATGTATACCAGAAATTTGCAAGACCGTTGTAGCTATAGCTTTTGTCTCTAATCTCTTAAAGTCATCAATTTAGATAGTTTTTCCCATCGCATTACTACCCCATATACAATGACACTTATAAAACTCCTCAATATGCCTCCCAGGAGGCAGCATTGGATGTATCTCCCCCACCACCCCCAAAGGGGGAAGTCTTGTCAAAAAGTATATTTCCTAGATTGTGAGCTCGATCTAGTGCTCTTGCACTACAAAGGCCTCATGATACGGAGCCAAATAGGTCACTATCCTCAATAGCAAGGGATCACCAACCCTCATCAGTGTGTTCTCCAAGAACTTTAGTGTTGACACCTAATCATCAAGATTGGGTGAATAAGTGAAATTAATGTAAATAAATAATAGAGAATAGGAATAGTCACTAGGAGATGAAATGAATAGTCTCTCCGTCATGTATATAGTAAATACCAACCTGAATGAATATCAACGAATTGTTTTTGAGGAGTTACTACTTGGTCTGACATGGTACCAGAGCCAGCGCCATTTTTGGTTTCTAACTTCCATTATAACTCCCTTCTGCCATTTTTCAATAATCTGGGTCTTCCCTTTGCTTGGTAATCAGGGTCTGACCTCTACCTGATAATCTCAGTAATGCTTGAGATTTTTCTGCTCTCTCCACGCTGGTGTAATAGCGCTCCATTGCCAGACCTTCTCCATCTGCGATTTACCATTATTTTCTGACATGGTATTATTCTTTGCTCCATTGAGTTTGTTTTTACATAACGCTCACCAAAAGATGGTTAGGTTTGGGTAATCGTATTCATTCTTTGTTCACTCGAATAGTCACTTTGGGTGAAAGCTTACCAAAACGGTGAAACCCTTCATCTTCCTGAGCCTTGGCATGCATGACTGAAACTGTATATTCATGCTATGTCTGTCATTCAAACCTTGGTTCTCTAGGTTCTACGTTTCTTGCGCTATTGAATACACCCTAAGCGCTGTCTCACCATCTCAGTCTCCACGCAAATGCTGATGGCCAGCGTTCCATTGATATACAGTTCTGCTCCATTGATATACAGTTCTGGTATATATATGCGTTCCATTGATATATTAGTTCTACTCCATGATATACAGTTCTGGTATATATATGTGTTCCATTAATATATTAGTTATGCTCCATTAATACTACTCTAGGCATGCAGTTCTGCTAACTGTGCTTAATTCCACGTTGCTCGGTGTGCTAATAAACTAAGAGTGATGGCTCATTATGTTCAATACTATGTTGACTGGTATGTTGCAGCCTAACGATGCTCCCTTATGACCGTGTGCCCCTGCTCTACTGCCCATATACTACCATCCTCTAGCAACATCACACCTATCCACTACGATGTCCCAAAATACTATGTTGTTGGAATACTACGTTGTCTCATTCCAAAAAAAAGAACACCAATGTATTAAAATGGATGTGGACAGAGGATAGCGTTGTTGGTCTCATAACAGCTGTGGAGATGAACTCATATGGCCTACAATGTTGAAATGGTGTGCCACTCTGAACTCTGTCTACTCACGTGAAGCAGCAGAATTTTTTGAAGGGATTCATTTGGTAAACTCAAATACGTTGGATATTTTTAATGATTGGTCTAGAATATTACTAGGCTACGAATGATTTTTTAATATAACTGTGGTGTAATATTACACATACCACCAGTTACCTGTCATGGTTTTTATGGCAACGTTTTTATGACATGGTATGACAGTACTATATTGAAATAGAATATTATAATGAAACGCAATGGGTATTCAAACACACTTTGATATCCACTCTAATACCTCTATCAGAATCTTTTTTTTTAGCAGCATAAGTTTTTTTACAGTATGCATTCAATCATATATGTTGTGGGAATAGTTCTCATTGGAAAGGAGAACTATCTTGAGTGGTCCCAGATGATAAGACACACCCTCATTTTCAATGAGTTGTGGAAAGGAGTTTGTATTGGAGACGGAGACAGAGCCAGAACAGCCTACCTTAGACAAAGAGCTCACCATTTGGGAAAATAAGAACAACAAAGCCTATGCATTAATTGCAGCATCTGTAAGTGAAGAGGTGAGCTGCCATATTTCGCCATTTTCAACTACTTTCGAAGCCTTACAAAAGCTGAAAGAGATCTATGAATCACATTCTACACTTGAAGTTGTTCAACTCATGATTAAAATCTTTACTCTTGAATTGCAAAATAATGATCCTCTTGCTCTTGCATCTGAAATACAATCTATAATGCATGATATCAAAGCCACTAAGGTTGAATTGGATATTCCTCTTATCACTTTTCTCAAGGAACGTTATCCTACTTACTCCAATTATCTTGAGTCATTGCAAGCAAATGGAAATCTCAAAGATATTACCTTTGACTCTCTTGTGAAAAAATTTGTTGAAAGAGAGAAAGATTTTGGAAAGAAGACAACCCCTGAATCTTCTGAAGAGGTTGTGTGCCTTGTTCATAAAGAAAATAATCCTGCTCAAGATTCTTCCAGAGGAAGAGGTGGTCGAGGAGGAAGAGGAAGATATTTCAGAGGCAGGGGGGGCAAACAATCTTAAGGAGAAAAGTTAGATTTTCACTGCATATGCTGCAAAAGAAATGGATCACATAATGCCTCGACATGCAAGTTACCTTGGGACAAAATTGAGCAGCAAAGAAATCAACCCAAAGGTAAAACTAATGATACAGAAAAAGGTAAAGCACCTGAATCCGCTCATTATGTTGTGGCACAATGTAATATCGGAGTAAATGAAGATTTATTTAATGCTTCACTTGCTTCTTGGAAAAATGATTGGTTTCTTGATTTAGGAGAAACTTGCCACATGACTCATTGAAAAGATTTTTTTGAAGAATTTATGGACAATGTTGATGGAGCAGTATACTTTGCAGAACAATAAAAAATCAAGCCATCAGGGCTTGGCACAATCAGGCTTGAATTTCCTGGTCTTCCAGACATCCTTCTGCATCATGTTCTATATCTCCCACAGCGGAAGAGAAACTTGTTGTACTTGGTCCACATCCACTAGCAAGGTCACTCCATTCATATGTTTGATGGCAAGCTTGAGGTGAGAAAAGCATCTGACCACTCACTTGTCATGAGGGGAATAGAAGAAGAAAGGCTTCTCAAGCTGTAAGGTACCTCTGATCGTGCACAACATTTCTCATACAATTCTCATTATGAAGAAGGTACACTTCCATCAAGTTTATTATGGCATGCTACATTTGGACATTTGAACTATGACAACCTCCGCTTGTTGAAGAAAAATGGTGTTGCTGGTTTGCCTACAATTCCTAGGAAACTTAAGCAATGTGATGCCTGCATTCTAGGAAAGCATAGAAAATAGTCTTTTCATGATTCACATTCAAGAGCTCATAGAAAACTTGAACTCATTCATTCAGATTTATATGGTCCAAAGCCTATTCCTTCTGCAAATGGAAATAAATATATGATGACTACACCAGAATGTGTTGGGTTTATTTATTGAAGAACAAATCTGATGCTTTTCAAACATTCAAGAACTTTCATACATGGATTGAAAATGATGCACAATCTCATATTGGCTCTATTCACACTGATAATGGAAAAGAATACACTTCAAATGAATTTGAAAACTATCTTCGCCAACATGGGATCAAACATCAAACAATTGTGCCTTATAATCATCAACAGAATGGTGTAGCTGAAAGAATGAATACAACAATCTTAAATATGGTACGCTGAATGATGTTTTTAAAAAATGTAAAGCTGATGTTTTAGGCTGATGCAGTTCTATGTGCTGTATATATAAAGAATAGATGTCCATCTAATTCTATTAGAAAGAAGACTCCATATGAAATGTGGTATGGGCACATTCCTTTGGTAAAGAATCTCAGGGTCTTTGGTTCCACCTATTATGCCTTGATACCAAAAGTACATAGAAAAAAACTTGGTGCAAGAAGTCGTAAGTGTATCTTCCTGGGGTATTCAAACACCTCCAAAGCATATCGTGTCTATGATGAAGTCAATAAAAAGTTTGTTGTGTCTATAGATGTAATCTTTCTTGAATCATCCAAAACTGACAATTTTGTTGAGTGGAAACTTGATCTCTTGGATATATTCGCAAATGCAAAATCATTTCAAGAATTTGATAATCAGATTCCACATCTTGAAGGGGGGATTCCTATACTAGATCAACATTTGGAATCTTCTTTTGAAGAACTCTCTCCCCCGCATGAAATTCCAACAACGGATGATGCTTTAAGTGATGTGATTGATAGAATTGGGAGACTCAATCTTGATTCAGTCCCAACTCAATCAACGGAGCAACCTGGACCATCTGAGAAAGGTCCCCCAAAGTGGCTGATAAAGACACTTGAAAGTGTTCATCCTGATGAGGTTGGAAAGACAGGAACTAGAAATTCAAACCAGCAAAATGGAGGTGATGTAGATGACTCTAATTCACCTGTTGATATGGATGTTTCTTATGATTGTGAATTGAATTTGTCTATAGATTTTGAACCAACTTCCTTCAAAGAAGCTGCTTCTGATGATGAATGGAAAGAAGCGATGCAAAAGGAGTATGATGCCCTGATAAATAATGGCACTTGGAAGCTTGTTGATCCTCCATTAGGAACTAAACCAATTGGCTACAAGTGGCTCTACAAGAACAAGTATAAAGCAGATGGCTCACTTGAAAAGCACAAAGCCAGGCTTGTGGCAAAAGGTTTTGCATAGAAGGAAGGGGTCAATTATGAGGAGACTTTTTCCCCACAGCAAGATGGGCTACCATCCAGACACTCTTTGCCCTAGCAGCTCAGAACAGTTGGAAAGTCCATCAAATGGATGTAAAAACTGCTTTCTTGAATGGAGATCTAAAAGAGAATGTTTTTATGTCCTAGCCAAAAGGATTTGTTGTGAAAGGACATGAACATAAAGTATGCAAACTTGTGAAATCCTTGTATGGCCTCAAAAAATCACCTCGAGCCTGGTATGAAAAACTAACTGAGCATCTTCTGAAACTCAATTTCAAACATTATGATCTTGATGATGCAACTTTATTTGTCAAGAAAGTTGGCAAAACATCTGCATATCTTGTGGTATATGTAGATGATCTTTTGATGACAGGGAACAATGAAAGCTACATTGCATCCATAAAGAAGGAATTGAGGAAAGGTTTTGAAATGACTAATTTGGGCTATGTTCATTACTATCTTGGTATTGAAGTAACTCAACATCTGAAGTCCATATTTCTTTCTCAAAAGAAGTTCATTTGAGATCTGTTGAACAGGTTTGACATGACAGAATGCAATCCTCTTACTACTCCAATGGAACAAAACTTAAAGCTCACATCCATTAAAGGAAAAGAATTTGAGGATGCAAAAAAGTATAGACAGCTTGTAGGAAGTCTCAACTACCTAACTACTATCAGGCCAGACATTTTGTTTGCTGTTGGAATCCTCTCCAAGTTTATGCAAAAGCCTTGTGAGGGACATTGGTCTGCTGCAAAAATAGTTCTAAGGTACTTGAAGGGAACTCAAGGCTTTGGAATAAAATATACACAGGTGGACGACTTCAGCTTGATTGGATACTCTAATTCAAACTTCAATGGAGACAAAGACACTAGGTTATCTACTTCAGGTTATGTTATGAGTCTTAGATTAGGATCTTTCTCCTAGAGATCACGCAAACAATCAGTTCCAGCAGATTCCACAATAGAAGCAGAATACGTGGCAGCAGCTGAGGAAACAAAAGAAATTGTGTGATTCAGAAAATTCTTAAAGATTTGCAGGTAAAACAAGTACAACCAACTCCACTCATGATTAAAAATACCTCGACAATAAAATTGGCCAAGAATCCAAAGTTCCATGATCGAACGAAGCACATCAATACTAAATATCATCTGATTCGACATCATGTTGAGGCAAAAACAATCCATCTCCGCCATTGTTCCACTAATGATAAAATAGCAGGCATCTTCACCAAAGCACTTGGAAGAGAAAAGCTTGAAAGATTCAGAATGATGCTTGGACTTACCATCATCCCTTCAGATTAAGGGGGGAGTGTTGACACCTAATCATCAGGATTGGGTGAATAAGTGAAATTAATGTAAATAAATAATAGAGAATAGGAATAGTCACTGGGAGATGAAATGAATAGTCTCTCCCTCATGTATATAATAAAGACCAACCTTAATGAATATCAACGAATTGTTTTTGAGGAGTTACTACCTGGTCTGACATTTAGCATGTCACATCGTGCTGGTATCTCTCTCACTACTTGATTCCCCTAAATCTCAACATGGAGGGTATCGAACTCTCGTTCTTGCCATGATATCTTTAACTACTCCATACCTACAAGACAACACTAAGTTTTGTCAGTTTAGAGTATAAAAGACAGTCATTGATGCACTTAACCTTAGTTACCAACAGACCATAGTCCTGCCCACCCCCTTAGTTCAAAGTGCATTTTTTTCCTCAAAATATGACCTAAACACACTTGTGAGCCCCATTTCTATGCTCTAGAGCACAGATCTAGCCCCAAATAGTGCGTTATGACTGTAAGGGAAGGTGGGGGTCTCCCAGCAAAAATTCAGGACCTAATCTGAAAATCTAAACCACTAAAATTGATGAGTATGGTTAGGCCACCTACCTCGAACTCATAGATCCTCATTCCGACAGTCAGTTTGCTCGCTACAATCTCCACAACATTGAGGGCCTTCTCCTCCTCTCCTAATTCTCTACAACTCACTATGCAAATGAATTGGATTTGGAGGCAAAAATCCCTTTTATAGGAAAAACCCTAGTTTTTTCCATTGCCCATTGCGACCAAATGGTAGCTCCGCTTGACGAACTATCAACATCATTAGAAAGCTCTCACTGAGTTCTATAATGGGTCTCTCTTTATTTTTTGTAATTTGACACTTCACCTAGACACCATTTTTTCTATGAAGTTTCCCTTTGCCACCCTTTAAAATCAAATCTCTTCATTTGAGCCACTTGTTCTCTGGTACCATTTTACCTTTTCACTAGTTGACTCTCATGTCAATTTTTATTATGAGTAACCATCATTTACTCATGTTTTCATGGTCCCCACCGGGCCTCTCCCGTATGGAAGCATCCTCATGTCACCCTTATTCAGAGCATATGATATGTTTCACTCTTGTACTTATGGAGTCTATTATGAGTCCACATTGTATCTTGTTATATTGTTTCATTCATTGTCATGCCACATTTCTTCCATCATACTTATATTTTGACTCCAGTCCTTCTGCTCCATCTTTTCCAAACCCTAGTTTGAGTCATTGACTATCCCCTGTTTATTTGAGTCAGTGGTTGCGAGGTCAACCATTTCTATTATGCTCTTACAAGGGAAGTCATCATTCCACCATCCATCATGTTTTCTTCCATCATCGTCCCTGGTGGCAATCCATCAGTTACTCTATTATATTCCCTTGTTCCTTTGCTAAGGATTCCTCATTGCCTTAACTCTGATGGGCTCTCTTCTATAGACCTCAGTACATTTATCCCAGAGAGTAGTCTAGAGGGAGGTGTACCTTGGTTCTAGCTTCCATCTTTGTTCGGTGCCTCAGATTAGGAAAAGGGACTCATTATTTCCCTTTGACTTGGCTATTTCTCACATGGTCGACATCAACTCCTTATCGCATGATTGAGATTCATACACTTGACGATTTGGTGATCCAGGCAATTTTCCCAGTGATTCCCGGGTGTGTCTGATATGTTTCAGACCTCATGAGGGGGTGGCGCTTCAAGTAGCCCCCTACATGCCTGGATGACCACAGATGTTGATCTAGCCTCTGATGCAGTTTCGTAGATTTGATGGGTTTAGTGTCCGCTACTTGCAGTGCCCATATCATACATGTCTCCTCCAGATGATCCATTCAGATTTTCTGAGCACTTTCCTATTCAACAGGGTTTACTTGGTTGTGATCCCCCCCTCCCCATGTCAGTTTGAGGGGAATTATATCTCATGTACTCAGATATTATTGTATTCAATCCTGACCTATGTTTTTTCTAGGTGCATTACGTATATGGGATTTGTTGTATTATTTTCTAGCCCATTGATGCCACTGTATCATGTACTTTATAGTTTAGTCCCACGTTGTTTGGCTTACCATTATTTTTTGTACTCAGTTATCTTAGTGTGTATGGGTATGCCTCCCCTACATCATTTGAGATCATGTACTACCACATAAGAGACTTCTATCAGTATTGTAGGTCTCGGCCCCTCTATTATTTGTCCATCCTTGACTTGCTTCAAATCTCTCTCTCTCCCTCTCTCTCTCTCTGAATCCCCTTTTAGTGTCTTATGGAAGTGTAATCTAAAATGTCTTTTGGTCATACGATTTGCTTCTAACACTCATATGTGTGGGGCCAATCTGTTATCACCAAAAAATGATCACCTGTCCATTTCTAAGTAGGTGGATTGAAATATACCATGTGGATTTAATTTTACGATAGTAAAATCACTTTCAGTGTGAAAAATAATTTAGTAAACCACTTTTATTAAATTATTTTCTGATTTAAATAAAAAAACCCCATGAGAATGATTAGATAAATCATTATTTGTTTAATTTTCTCTCGGAATTATTATTAAATCATTATTCAATAATTATTCCTTTTCACATTTGACTAAATCCCTTAGGATTATTTAAATAATTCATTATTTATCTAAATTTCCTTATTTATGTTATTAGAATAATTATTAAATCACTATTTAATAATTATTTTGATTTCACACCTTTTTTGTTTCTCGCGAAATAATTAATAAATCATTTTACTTGTTAATTATTTATAGATAAATGAATTTAACCATTTTAAATTCCTTTCCCCTCTCCAATAAATATAATAAAGTATTCCATTTAGTTAGATCTGAATTTGGTCAATAATATTTTATTATTCCCTATTTTCTAGATTAACTCTATACTTTGTTATATAGATGAGGGTTTTTCATCCACTCTTCACCATGATCATTATGATTGTCAACATTATCATCATTTCTTGAGCTCCCATTTGAGTTCTTCACTTTGTTTTATTTTTTCAGACAATTGAGAGGGGGAATTCTCTTTCTGAAGCGTTGATGACATCAAAGGACCCATTCCACGAAGGGGCACTTACAAACTAATCTGTAGATCTCCTTCGCCAAGCATTATCAATAAATATTTATTCATTTAAAATTGTCCTTCCAATTGGGTTATTATTTTGGATACATTATTTTACTGCTATTTGTTTTAGATTTTGTTTTCTTTTACTGCATATTTTCCATTTGTATTGCAGATCTAGAACGACAACAACCATCAAATTGTTGTTAGGGTCACTTATCACCTAGTGACGTAAGTGAGGATTTTTGGAAAACCTTCCAGGAATTTTCACACTAACAAATGGGGACATTTGTTAGTGTGAAAATTCTTGGAAGGTATACCAAAAATCCTCACTTAATTCATTAGGTGACAAGTGACCCTAACAACAATTTGATGGTTGTTGTCATTCTTGATCTGCAATACGAATGGAAAATCTATAGTAAAAGAAAACAAGATCTAAAACAAACAACAGAAAAATAATGTATCCATAATAATAACCCAATTGGAAAGACCATTTTAAATGACTAAATCTTCATTGATAACACCTGGTGAAAGAGATTTACAGATTAGTCTGTAAGTCCCCCTCCATGGGATGGGTCCTTTGATATCCTTGATACTTCAGAAATAGAGTTCCCCCTCTCAATCATGTGAAAAACCCAAACAAAGTTAAAAACTCAAATGGGAGCTCAAGAAAATGATGATAATGTTGACAATGATAATGATCATGGTGAAGAATGAATGAAAACCCCTCCTTTATATAGAAAAGTATGGATTTAATCTTGAAAATGGAGAATAATAAAATATTATTGATCAAATTTAGATCTAACTACTTGGAATACTTTATTATATTTATAAGAGAGGCAAAATGATTTAAGATGTTTAAATTCCTTTATTTAGAAGTAATTAAAAAATAAAATGATTTATTAATTATTTCGCAAGAAAAGAGAAACGTGTGGAATCAAAATAATTATTAAATAGTGATTTAATAATTATTCTAATAACAAAAATAAGGAAATTCAAATAAATAATGAATTACTTAAATATTCCTAAGGGATTTAGTCAAATGTAACAAGGAATAATTATTAAATAATGATTTAATAATAATTCCTAGAGAAAATTAAACAAATAATGATTTATCTAATTATTCTCATGGTGTTTTTTATTTAAATCACAAAATAATTTAATAGAATTGGTTTACTAAATTATTTTCCATAGTGAAAGTGATTTTACTATGGTAAAATTAAATCCACATGGTGTATTTCGATCCACCTACTTAGAAATGAATAGGTGATCATTTTTTGGTGATAACAAGCATCCGTGACATAATTTTTTTATCTAAATTATCCAATTTGTATGCCTCTGGTGTAGTGGTTTGGATGGGAAAACAATTTACATTTAAATTTTCATTAACGATTGTGTCATAGAATTTGAATACTTCAAATTTTAATAAAAAAATATTAAAACAAAACATCTGCAATAATATTTGGTAAACATAAAGAGTGGTAAGTCTTTTTAAATTTTCTCTCTAATCACAACATGTCAACCTAATGTCAAAATGAGCATCCCTAGCATAATTTTTTAACATTTTTTTTGAATTTGTATGGATTTAGTGCAGTGGTTTGGATGGGCAAACAATTTACATTTAAATTGTCATTAATGCTTATGACATAGAATTTGAATAATTTTAATTTTCATCAAAAAATATTAAAAGCCAATAAATCCATATTGACTCCAAATCTATCAAGCATAGAGAGGGATTAAATCTTTCAAGGTGAAAACTCATTTTTTCAGAGAAAAACTTGAGGAAACATTTGCACCTTGAAAGTTTTGATCCCTCTTTGATCCGAACTTAAACAAGAATTGTTAGGTCCCTATACTACTAGTGTAACCCATTATTGTTATTATTGCAACCCCCTTATTATATTTTTGTGCCCATGTAGTCCCCATATTGTTATTATTGTGCCCCATAGAAGCCTACTTTGTTACTGGTGTGCCCTTACATTATTATTGTTATGTCGTCTCTAATTATATTATGACCCCTTAGACTCCTATATATAGAAAGGAGTTCTTGTAATTTGTATCATCCAAGAATTGTTCATTTGTGTAATGTAAAGGAGGTTTCCCCCTCGAAGAGGCTTATTTCTCAGGCATTGATCTATCTTCTCTATCTTTTTGTGAGCTGGTTTCATAATATTTGGTATCAAAGCTTTGGATTCTAGGGTTTCACTGCTCCAAACAGGTCATCATGGAATTTTCGCTATAACATTTGTTTTGAAATGTTTTAGAAGCCAAAAAATCAACCCATTTGAGATGACGTCTCGCTGAACCTCGGCTCTAAATTTCAGATGCTGTCTCGCTATATTTTCGGAGATATAATCTGAGGAAATTAGGGTTTTTGCAAACTCCATAATTCCATCTCAAACAGGTCATCGTGTCATTTTCTCTATAATTGTGTTTCTAAAAATTTTCCGACTCTGAAGTTAAAACCCATTGGGTTGAAAACGTGGTGAAGCTCGAGCCCAAATTTCAGATCTTGTTTTGTTATATTTTTGGAGATACAGCTCAAGACATTTAGGGTTTCTACAGGCTCCCAAATTACATCCCAAATACGTGACATTAGAAAAATCATCATCACTTTCTCTTTGAACATCATATTGAAATGTCATAAGAAGTTACAAGAATAGGACAGACTGCATTTTTTTATGTACCGTTTCAGGTACTAAGGTTGAAACAGTGACATGGGGCACTTCATAGAAGTTCACTCTATTGAACTCGTCTATAATCAGGTAATCGTGGGAGATTTGACATAACTCTTCCTTGAAGAATCCCATCTTGATTACACTTGTGGGGTTAGAAATAGAACTCAGAGGGCTATTGCAGAACATAATTTCAAAACTTGGAGGTCTGAAATTACAAAGTTACAGTCGTTTCAAGATCGACCTCCTAAAATCAAGAAAAGGTGATATGAGGAAGTTTGATGGCAAGGATCTGTTAAATTGGATACTAAATATGGAGCAATGTTTTGATCTACATGAGGTGAAACTATTACAAAAGGTATGTATTGCATCTTTATATTTAGAACAAAATCAATTTTTATGGTATGAAGGGCTTTGTTGTCTAAACCAATTGTCACATGGTCAATTTTCACGGAGGAAACGATAGCACATTATGAGGATACAAAGAGACAAACCTTCTTTAGCCAATTGATAAATCTCAAACAAAAGGGTTCAATGGCAAAGCCAATTGAGGACTTTCAAAAACTAAATATAAGGGTAAATGATATTCCAAAGAAGCAAAGGATTGATGTCTTCATAGGGACTTTAAAGGATAACATTCAACATGGGGTTTGTCTTTGGGAACCTGATTCATTAGAGAAGACATTCAGGTTGGCAAGAAAAATTGAAAGAAAAATTATTGAAACAAGGAATCCCACTACTCATGACTAAAATTATAGAATGTTTTTTCTCCTAGCCTTCAATAACCTACAAGGTTTACACCACAAAAATTGGAAGAAAAAAGAGAAAAAGGTCTTTGTTAAAATTGTGATAGCAAATACACTAAAGGTCATAAGTGTGCTAAGAAGAAATTATTTTACATAGATTATGAATAGGAGGAAGAAAAGGATCAAGAAACATCAAAAGAAGAGGATATACACTAGGAACCAACCCCAGAGAAAGAAGAAATGAATCTAACCATATCTTGTAAAGCGTTGGAAAGAATTACCACTACTCAAACTATTAAGATAGAAGGACATGTCAAGAAGAAAAATGTTCAAGAAGTGAAAGATCAAATCGAGAATCAAGGAATGAATCTAACCATATCTTGTAATTCATTGGGAAAAATTACCACTCAAACTCTCAAGATAGAAGGACATATCAAGAAAAAAAATATTCAAGCAGTGAAAGATCACATCGAGCATCAACAACAAGTTCTCCAACTTTTAAAGGATAACACCACTTTGGTGCAGAATCGAATGAAACAACGGGCAGATCAATATCGCAGTGAAAGAAGTTTTGATGTAGGTGATTGGGTATTTTTACAGCTACAACTCAAAGCAAGATATTTATGAGAAGGAAATGTTAGCAATACTACATGCACTTAAGAAATGGAGACCTTACCTAATGGGAAGACACTTCAAGGTAAAAATGGATCATGATAGTCTTAAATACTTTTTAGAACAAAGATTATCTTTAGAAGAATAGAAAAAATGGGTCACAAATATGTTGGGTTATGACTTTGAAATCATCTACAAAAAAGGGAAGGAAAATGTTGTTGCAGATGCACTCTCATGAAAGGATGAGGATGTGGAAGCATTGTTTTGTGCTATTTCTATTATCCAACCAGGTTGGATAAATGAAGCAAGGGATGAATGGAAGAATGACGAAAAAGTGTGGCCAGTCATTCAAAAGTTGCAGAAGATCCCAGTTCAAATAATATTTCCAGAACTTGATGAGGAAGGAAAAATCATATTGGAACCTTAAGCAGTCATAGAAATAAGAATTTGACAGCTACGAAATTGATCAATTTCAGAGTATCTCATCAAATAGAAGAACTTACCTACTGAATATTCCACATGGGAGGATGACAATTTTATACGGAAGCATCCAGAACTACTCAAGCATTGAGGACAACACTTTCTGAAGGAGAGGGGCATGTTAGGTCACTATACTACTAGTGTAACCCGTTATTGTTATTAGTGCAACCCCCTTAGTATACTGTTGTGCCCATGTAGTCCCCATATTGTTATTATTGTGGCCCACAAAAGCCCACTATTATTATTGGTGTGCCCTTACATTATTAGTGTTATGTCGGCTCTGATTATATTATGAACCCTTAGACCCCTATATATAGAAAGGAGGTCTTGTCATTTGTATCATCCAAGAATTGTTCATTTGTGTAATGTAAAGGAGGTTGCCCCCTCGAAGAGGCTTATTTCTCAGGTGTTGATCTATCTTCTCTATCTTTTTATGAGCTGGTTTCATAATAGGAATGCAACAAATTATAGATATAATAATAAATACAGAGATGCATGAGAAATACCACTTCATTTCATTAATATCATAATACTGAAATATGCTTACAAATAGAATGGGAATAAACTAGCTTGGGCGATGGTAGCTTATCTTTGAGAAGAGATGTGGCGGTTACATGCCTCTAAACCATGTTAAAATTAGGCTCAAGGACCCTTTTATTATTGAAAAGCAAGGGAAAACCATAAAAAATCAAAACCATAACCCGAGGAGATGGAATTCCAAGATTTTGTGGGACTTGTTGGGGTTAGTTGGGCAGCTAACTTCCCAGGGTTGTAACTTAGTAATATTATCTCCATTTGGCGCGTATGATACCTTGTTTGAAAGCTATGTTTGAGTACTATAGTATTTGTGGCAGACCCTTTCCAATGGAAACGAGCCTGTTACGGACCTCAAAAAAACGTCGTTTAGGAGGTCAAAATTGCTCCGAAAGTTCGAGACCCGAAAAACTACTAAAAATAGTAAATATTGAAATAAGCAAGGAAATAGATGAAACTGACTGGAGGTATAGGTGGAATAGGTGGGCTTCCACCAATATCCACCTGGATCAGTCCTCCCTCCTTAGGAAGAAATGGTCCCCATTGCGTGCAGAGCCTCCATGAGGTCAGGAAATTTCTGTTGAACCTGGTCCTTGTGAACCACTTGCCCTGGTGAAGGAGTGGGCCTGCTTTGACAACTCGATATAGATGCCTCCTCTATTGGCGAGTGTTCTTGATTAGCGTGTCCATGAGCTGATCAATTGTGGCATGTCTCTGTTGGTGTGAGTTGTTTTGTAATGTCAGATGTATTCCAAGAATGGTGGAAAGTATGGCTGAAGGTGGTCTACATTATACACTCGGTGCAGACCAAGGAATGGTGGGATGTTGAGCTCGAAGGAATTGTCCCCTACAACCTTGGTGATGGTGTATGAGCCATATCAGAGCAGGAAAAGATTGCAGTGGGATCCAGCGAGGCAATCTTTCTGCAAATGTAGCCAAACTTTGTCACCCACCTAGAACTTGTGCAACACTCGATGCTAATCATGGCACTTCTTGCACTTAGCATTGGATTTTTCCAATATATCATGGACCTGCTGGAAAATGTGTTCAATGCATTCAATGAAGTTGTCAGCCCTAGCGGCTTTGGAATAGACATGAGTCAAATCTTATGGAGTAGCTACAAATGGTATGGCAACATCAATGGGACATAATGACTGAAATCCCATCCTTACCTGAAAGGGGCTATGGCCCATTGAGCTATGGAGAGCTCTGTTGTAGCTTTTCTAGACAAAGGGGAGGCTTTCATTCCATGTGTGTGGATGCTTTGAGTTGTACATGCATAGAATGTGTATAATCATCTTATTGATGAGCTTTTTTTGGCCATCAATTTGGGGGTGGAACGTCATGGACTTAGTGAGTTTGGTATCCAACATCGACCAAAGACTTGACAAAAATGCACTTAGAAATATGTTGTCCCGATCTGAGATAATGGAATTTGGGATCCTAAAGTGTACCCACACTCACTCAAAGAAGATCTTAGCAGTGACCTCTGCTATGATACTCTTCTTGTAAGCCACCATGATGTCCATCTTAGAGAATCTGTCAATGACCAAGAAACTGCAGTCATTGTCATGCTTAGTAGAAGGAAGGACTAACATGTAATCCATGGAGAAGGATTCCCAAGGTCAAATAGGATTAGGTAGAGGAGTATATAGGCCTTGTTTCTTAATGTTTGGTTTGGCAATGACATAGGTGGTGCAATATCTAATGTACTTCCCAACACCTTGGCAAAGTTTTTGACAATAAAAATACTTTTGTGTTACTGCCACTATTTTCTCTACTCTGAAATGTCCAACGAACTGACTGTAGGACGACTCCCAAATCATCTTGGCATGCTCACTTAAAGGAACACATATGTGTCCCAAGTGGCATAATAGTGCATTCTGGAGGTGAAAATTTGGTACTTTCTTCCCTTGTAGGACCGTCTGGTATGTGCTACTGAATTGTAGATCACTCTTTTAAAGATGTCGCTTCCTCGAAGTCTCATGCCCACCCGAGTCGAGCATAGTTATCAGTGCCATGACTGGTGGTCAGCTTAGGCAGTCTGCAACATTATTGGTGTTTCCCTTCTTATACTTAATGTTCAAATGGAACCATTGTAGGTATGTGGACCATTTCTGATGGAAAGTGTTCTGCAACTTCCCTTGTGTCTGTATGAAATGCATGAGTTTGTGCTCTATGTCGATGACCATTTCCTTCCCCACAATTTAATGCTTCCACTAATGGCAAGCCTACATAATGAAATACATTTCTTTGTCATAAATGTGATACTCTAAGACTATGTTTGAAAGTGTCTCACTATGGTAAGCCCTTGGATGCCCTTGCTGAGTAAGAACTATACCAATAGCATAGTCAGAGGCCTCTATCTCAATCTAAAATGGATGTTGCAGGTCTGGTAATGTGAGCACTGGTGCAGAGAAGAAGCGATGCTTCAACTCGAAAAATGCATTTTTTTGGGTTTCAGACCAAAAAAAAATTATTTCGCTCCACCCTTGGTGAATTCACTTAAAGGCCAAGTGATATGAGAGAACCCCAACATGAACCTGTAGTAGAAATTGGCAAGACCCAAAAAGAGGTGGAGTTCTTTTAGAGTGATTAGGGTTGGCTAATCCCGTATGACTTGTATCTTGTCTAGGTCCACATGCACACCCTTATCATCAATGATGCACCCTGATATTGAATCCGGGTCATGTCAAAAGTGCATTTCTCCAAATTGTCCAAATATGGTGGAGGTGCTCTTCCCAACTCTGGCTGAAGATCAAGATTTCAACTAAATACACTACCATGAATGCATTGCTAAAGGGTTGCAAGATGTCATCCATTAATCTCATGAAGGTTGTGGGCACATTCGTCAACCTGAAAGGCATGGCCAACCATTCAAAAAGGCCCTCCTTGGATTTGAAGGCGGTCTTCCACACATCAGAGGGTTCAATAGGCACCTAGTTATAGTTGGATGTCAAGTCAATCTTACTGAAATATTATCCCCCCTTGAGCTAGTCTAGAAGGTTATCAATCCATGGGATTGGGTACCTATTCTGAAAAATGAACTTATTCAGCATCTGATAGTCAATACTGAGTCTCTAGGTTCAATCCTTCTACCGTACCAATACAATTGGGCTCCCTATTCAAATAATGAAATTGCCCCCAACAAAGATTGGATTCCCTTCTTACAGAAAAAGATTGGATTCCTCATCTATAGGTTTATGGATGTCAAGCTCCTGCTCATGCACTTCCCACGTATGTTCTTAATAAGCTAATCCTCGAGGAAATTTCCTATCATACAGTTGGCACATGAAATACTAAATATTTATCATCCAGTTCTAAGAAGTTATGGCCTTCATTACTAATAAAACTAAGAATCTATGCTTTAGATAACCCTAAACATGCTAAGGTAGAAGCAACAACATTGGAATATATAAAGTTGTCTATATAGATTTCAAAAAGCATGATTCAGATAACATTGTCTAGGAGCATTACAAACTCAAAAAGGTTTCAAAGTATATGTACATGAAGGTTTAACTTTTGATAACGTTTTTTAAGGGCCCAAAATATATCAAGAATTTCTTGAAATAATTCAAGAGATCCTAGAAGGACCTGTTGGAATTGATTTTTTAGCATTTCAAAGAAGTATACAAATTTCCTTGGGTGGTAATTTCATGTTAGAGGTCCAATCCTCATAAACTCAAGTTCAACCAATATCTCATGTAAACGAAGTTCAAACAAAAAGATTGTAGATAGAATAGGTTTAGAAAGAGAAATTTCAATTATAGACAAAATCTCAATTAGATTTCCAATCAAAGAATGTATTTTCTCAACAATCTCAAATAAAGAAAATGTATATAGAGGAAATTCAGTCTCAATAGACTCCAATAGAGGAAGCCCAACCATAGTTTTTATACAAAGAAATGCAAATTGAATTAGAGTTGCAATAGAGTCAAGATCATGTGATAAAGAACCCTATATCAAAAAATGTTCAACATGATCAACCAAAAGAAAGAGCATGAATCATTACATTTATAATTTCTAAAACACCTTTATCTTCCTATTTAGGAACATTCTGCGAGGGTTATGTATGTAGATTCTATTGAGCCAACTAAAGAAGAATAATTTCCCCTTAGTAAAAACTTCTTCAGTAGTGGTAAAAAGGCTATCATTAAAGGAAGACCAAATAGGAAAAAATAAAACAAAAAGAAGCATCCCAACAAAGTGGGTAATAATTTGGGATGCTTTAAAGCTTAATAAAGAAGTACTTTCTAATGTGGTTCCTCATTTTATCGGTGCACTTAATCATGCAAATAAATGAATAAATGGTCTCTAATGGAAGTTGAATATCAAAAGAAAATGTTTTTCTTTTATAATAACATCAAGATCAATTAAAAAACTATTGAATAACAAATAAAACAATAATTTAAATAGTTATAAAGAACTTCTACAAATTCAGTGCTATCAACTAGTTGCATAGATTAAAGGCTTAAAGGACAAACAATTTAAGAATCGAAATCAAATCTAAACTTACCATAAAGAATTGAATAAATTCTCTAATCCTAATAAAGGAAAATTTTATGAACAGAATCATGCATGAAATGTATTCAGTAAATGGATGGATTGGAAAACAAAGTACAATATGGAACCATAAAATATTTCAAGGACCTATGAGGTAGAGAAACAAAAAGCTCATATTTCCCTAGAAAATTGGGCTCAAAACCTCAATGCTTGTCTAAATCAAGCTTTTGATGTAAGAAAATATTGTTCCACTCTCATTGATAACACATTCAATATCCTTATGGGCTTCAACATGCAAAATGTCCAATTCTCATAGGAGACCATTATAGTGGGTCCCTGCATCACAAATATCCAACACCAAAGAAGGGAAATAGAAAATTCAATTCAAAATTTAGGCACATAGTTCATGTAGTCCATCAATCAGTTATTGGTAAACCCTCTTATCACTTACACAAAAGTGGCCAATAATGCATGCTCTAAACTCATATGGGAATATTTATTATTTTACTATGTGACATTAATTTGGACAATTCAACTCCAGTATTAATTTCATAAGAGTATTTTTTTTTTTTTAATTTGGAAAATGTATTTATGGGACTTGGAAATAAGAGTAAAGGGTTTGCAATTATGAGGAAAATTACTTGTACACGATTGTCAAACCAATGTTGAAGAATCAAGAGCCTTGAAGTGATTTGGTTGCTTGTTGAAATTTTGTATGATATTGTTATTCATACATTTTTTACAAGTTTATTGAAATATATTTATTTATGTTTCATCCCTTTTTTGAATGCATATAAGAAAATCTAAAATATGAACTATTGTTAGATATTAAACTCTGTTGTATTGTGAATGCATATAAACAAATCTAAAATATGAACTATTGTCAGATATTAAACTCTGTTGTATTGGGTTGATCATTGCTCAATAGATTTATGACTTTTGAAGTATGAAATATTTGGTAAATTTGTTATTCATTTAAATATTTATTTAAAGGATAAATTGAATATTGTTTCCTTGATTAATGTTTGAACCTAATGAATTATTTCTTGGTGTAAGGAGTATATTCTTCATATTTCATACTTTATTAAATTATGCCCATGGAATAGTTAGATTTATAATAAATTGGCATAGAATAGAATAGCCAATTAATTTTATTTTGCAAATAAATTAGAATTGCATTTAGGATTTAGATAAACCTTAACAAATTCTCCTCTCAAGGAGTAATCCCTTTAGTGACCCCACATACTAGTGAGAATTGATATCTTAAATAAGTATAGGTTGGGTGATTTCTCCAATTGTTTTTTAGGATATTTTTATGCATCAACACCCACCTAAAGGTTCTAGGAATTACCTTGGGTACCATTCTCAAAGTCAAGAGAAGTACTTGGGTTTTCCCTTAGTGTATGTATCTTATAAAAAAGTATTAATCACCTAATTTTAATGAAAAGTGAGTTACAACTCAAAAGCTTTTAACATTTCATAATTTTTTAAATAAAAAATATAGTCACATTATGGTAAACTTCCATGGGTCAAATCTCCACCAATTTGATTCTCAACTTACAACATGTCTTAAATGATATCCACACAACTTGGTGTGTATAATTAGATTGTTCCAAAGTAAAAACAAACTTTCACATTAAAGAAAAATGAATTACAAACAATATTGTGTAATATTTATTTGTTATTTATCAAATACAATACCTTAGTTTTTCAAATTTAAATTGAAACATGAGAAAAAAAATTAATAAATTTTTATTGATCCACTAATTTTTGGTTTTTTTGAATTAAGTTAAAAATATTATGTTTTTCTACATTAAATTAAAAAGATTATACACTTTTGAAAAAATAATTATATAATAACAAAAATAATTATATAATAACAAAACTCTTCATGTAACAAAATTTTGATATATTAATGTTTACTCAATTTAAATCAAAATAATTTAAAATTTAAAATTAATAAAAAAAAATAATACAAATACATATTACCCTATTTTTAAATATTATAATAATGAAAACCATATAAATATTAAAAGTATGTCTTATTAATAAGAAAATCTCATGTATTAAAATATTATCCCTATACATTACATCCAATCATATAGTTAATTTCCTTAACATCCAAGTTATGCTCTCCTTGGAAGGCTTCAAACCATAATTTTGTAGAAAAGGAAAGGAATTAATGACATCCACATGGCTGCGTTAAAGACTTTTAGTTGGGAAATAAATGCCCCAACTTTTCTAATGGATTTGACAATGAATTAAATTAATTTGTCAATAGAATTATGGTTTTTGAAAGTCCATGAAGAGTGACCCACAAGCATTTGGTCTGTTCTTCTGTGTTGAAAAAGTGAGAAAAGTTAACTTGTACCAGCTTAATTTTAGGGATATGTAGTGTTGACATGATGCAATACTACACTTCCAACCCTCTATATATATATATTTTATATATATATATATATATCTTTCTTTATTTATGGATTGGGATGTTGTTTATTTATTTAATTTACATTATTCAAAATGGTATTATGTTTATAATGAAATTACAAAATATTCAAAATGGTTGAAGTACCTTGGTTGACTGGTATATATATATATATTTATTTTATAATATATATATATATATATATATATAATTTTTTAATTAAGATTTTTAATAATTATTTTTCCCGTGATAATCACATAAATGATAAGAGAATGATATATACATATATTGTTTTCTAATGAACATATATTTTAAAATGATTTTAAAATAATTCAAGATTAAAATATAATTATTAATTATTAATATTTGTCTTTTGCTTTGTGAGCACGTTTGTGTTTTGCAAGATTATTTTGTGGTTTAAGAAATTATAATTTATATTGTTATTTTATTTAGATTATACCAATCTTTAACTTAATTGAATTTTAGGTGTTTTAGATGATAATTATACATAATGAAGCTCTTAGAAACCAATCACACCAATGAGATTATACTTTGACCAAGGAATAGGGTTTCATTTATTTATAGGAATCATATGTTATAATTTTTTAAGTGTAAATATACATTCAACCATTACTTTAAAATCAAACATGATTCTAATTTAAATTTTCATAAAAATAAATTTTTATCTAATATTAAAAACTTCTCATTTTACACAATTAAATTCAACCATAAAATTCATTTAATTAAATTAATTTATATTTATAAATGAATCAGTAATTCTACAATAACATTAATTAATTAATTAATTAATTATATATTTATATATATAGATAAAACCATTCACTTGACATAACTATCAGACCTAAGTTGTTATCCCAAATGATTTCTCATGTGTTAATTTTTATTGACTATGATTCCAACCCTACTTCGTAATCCAAAAAAAAAATAATACAATTTTTACAATCAAATAAATTCTTTAAATAATTTCCACTGGGCAATGATTCAAACCAAGTCCAAGGAATCTTTTCTCATATAAATAATATTTCATTTAAAGCGTTAGCAAATTAGATAAATCAAGCTCCGGGAATCTCATAAGTAAACTCGGTGTTATTATTATATGTTGTCTATTCTATGGTTATGTGGAACTTAAGAAACTATGATGCCAAAAAAGCATGAAAACTTTACGTAAAAGAAATGGATATAAAGATTACGGGAATTATTTTAATATAGTGAAAGGGAATTTATTTATTTTATTTTATTTGTTGTTAGTGGAAATAATGTATTATTTTTTATTATTTTTTTACTAAAAAAATTAAATCTATCCAAAGTTTAATATTATGAATTTAAATTTATTATTTATAAATAAAATTTATTTCTATTTATCTCTAATATGATTGGTTGAAATGTATTCTATCATTAATTACTATGTACAATAAATATAAATAATTTGAAAAATAACATTATATATTAATTACTATGTACCATAAACACAAATGGTTTGTAATCACTTTACACTCAAACTTTTTGTTTTATAAAAATATTTCAAAAGTTTTATAAAGTTTCTAAAAAAAAATCATATTAAATTGATTTTTCCCAAAATTAAAATTATAGAATTTTTTAAATTCAAAAATTATATTTTCTCATTGGTGTAAAGTATTGAATAGACAATTTTTATGGGGTTTATTTTTTAATTGTCAAACAAACAAATAATTTAAAAAATATAAATTTGAAAAAAATATGTAAAAATGACATGTATACAATTTGTACAACTCTCATTATATCAATAATCTAATGACATGACATGTACTATACTTATTATAATGTACCACCATTATTTACAAAATATTTGTATTTATTTACTTGTTTTTTATTTAATATTATTTCAGTATTATTTTATTTTAATATTAATAAAAGATTAAAAAAAAAAAATTGATAAAACCAATGCACTTATCCTCAAGGTCTATAGTAAATACCTTGATCATATCACTTAGTGTCAACTCATAAGAACCATAGCTCACATTATCAAACACAATTGTATTACTTAATATTATTAATAGTTGTCAAAAAAAACTTGGATAGATCTTTCTAATACAACCATACAATTAAATAAAAATAACTCAGAGTTGTATATATACATGGGTGGTAGTTATTCCAAAAACCAAAGAGAAACTTGGTAGATTTTTTTTTGAATTGTTTTTAGTAAGAACAGAACACTAAGACATAAATTTTTATCTTTTACTTGATATAATATTTTCATTATTCTTACATAAAAAAGTGTCAACTTAATATAACCAATTTCTAATAATGTTTTAAATTTTTTATAATTTCTTCAAGTTAATTTCTTTGGTGTACATGTTGCTTGTCAATTTAATATAACCAATTTTTAGTAATGTCTTAACATTTTCGAGTTAATGTCTTTGGTGTACGTGTACTAAGTACGATGAGATGAATAATGATAATTTAGTAATACAAATTTAAATAATGCAATTTTATATAAAATAAATTTGATTTTAATGATAAGTATGAGTTAAATAATAATAAAAATATACAATTAATAGAAATATACAATTTTATATGTGAATTAGGGATGGATTTATATTTTTATATCTCCTTACAATTTTAATATATACAATTCTATATGTGAATTAGGGATAAATTTATATTTTTATATCTGCTTATAGTTTATTTTAGTTAGGCAAAGTAAGGGTAGTATAAAAAATTTTAAATATATAAAAGTTTATTATAGTTATAAATAAATAATTTTGAATTAAATAGGTATAAAAGTATTTTCCAATTTAGAAACTTTACGACTTTGGTAATAAAAATGACATCTTTTGCTAAAGGTAGGAGTTATTATCCCTATGGCGGTAGTGGATATACACATTCGAAAAATGCGTTGACATCCAATTAGTTCTAGCGCTGACCATAAATTAAACCCCATGTTATAATGTTAACATTATAGAAAAAAATATATATTTTTTTTATTATTTTAATTTTTGTTTTTTAAATTTTTGATTGGTTAATTGGGTTGAAGCATTATTCTGTAATCATAGTTCCACCGCAGATTGGGGTTGACAGACCTGCAATTCAATGCGATTTGTCACATCTCCATTCAATGCGATTTGTCACATCTCCTCAAACCTGCAATTCAATGCAATTTGTCACATCTCCTCGCCCTTGTTGCTCACATATTGTGCACACAAACCGAAAAATCCTTGTTGATTGCATATTGCGCAAAAAAACAAAAAATCAAAATGTTTTTAAAATATGCTTCAATATAACTGCTCCTGCATATGATGACTTCAACTGGAAGCTGCCGATTGTTTGCGTGTCTCCATTGGTCTCTTCCCTTCTACACATTCAGAATCATCAACATGTTGACATTTCAAATTTCTACTTTCAACTAAACGTGGGTTGTATGTTATTATATTCCAACTCCCTTTGTACGCTCTCTGGATTCAGTGAAATATGTAACGTATGTATCTTCCAAAGTAACGTATGAATTGAGGGGAATATCAGAGGAAAATTCCTTAGCGTGTTTAGTTGGTCATCATTTTATATTTAATAAGTTAAAAAAAAATGATTTGATTATTCTTTTCATTTCTTAATTATGCATTAAATTTATAAAATTCTAAAATTTTAATACATTTACATTAACCATTTTGAGTAAATCATGAAATTACGAGAAAGAAAATTTTTGTCCGTGAGATTTGTGAAGCTCGAAAGGTATTCTAAATATATTGTGCAAAATATTTGCTATAGGGAAAAGGGGTATTTTAAATATTATGTGCAAAGGCATACTTAACAAAAATGCCAATCAAATTAAACCCCGATGTTATAATGTATAAGGTCGACTTTGTTCCTCCATTCATATATGTCTTCATTGTTTTTTTACTCTAACTTAATTATAATTAAACCAAGCAAGAGTATCTAGAATGCAACCTTTGTTTAAATGTGGCAATTAGTTCATACTTTTCAAAATTCAATAATTAAATTAAGCCGCAGGGAATGCTATCTGCCTTGTTATATTAAAATATAAAAAGATCAATGGGTGAGATTTAATTAGATATATAAAATGTTTTCATTCAAAATTTTATTTTCATTGTATTAAATAATTAATTTAGATTTTTTTAACTCTAGATCTATTGAACTAATAGGGAACAAATTTTTTAAGTTGTAAATTTTTTTAATTTTATTTTAATTTTATTTTTATTTATTTATTTATTATTATTTTTTTTTTCTTTCAGAATGAAAAAAGAATTGTTCTCTTTGGAGAGTGGATAAATTCGAAGTTAAGATAGATTTAGGCTAGTATTATATAAATTTCACATTTCTATATACTAGATACATCTTAGCTCTGAATTTACAAAGTGCAAAAAGGAATCAAATATCTTTTCACTCTAAAAGAGGTTCACATCTAAAGAGATTTGATGTCTCTCAGAGCTTAGTAGATCTGAGTTGAAATATTTTATTAATAATTCACGTTCTCACACTACATTTTTTTTATTATCATTATTAATATTTTCTAAATATTACATATCAAATCCATATCAAGCAATGAAAGAATTACAAATATCCCTCATACATTGAATTAGAAAGCAACTATTAATGGAATAATAATTCTCTCAATCTTTCTCTCTGGTTTCATCTTAAAATCTTTTACTCAACATAGGTATTGAAATATTTTAATTATAATCTACATTAAACTTTTCTTTATTATTGATGTTTTTAAAATCTTATATATCAATTCCATATTATAAATAAATAAAATTACGCATCTTCCTAGCTATAGAAAGTGAAAATATAAGAAATTTTGTCATTTAAATTAATTTATTTTTTCTATATAAAGTAGATATAAAATTATGTTATTTAATATTGACATTGAAATATTTTACAAAATATTTTTATTATTATATTTTTGTTTCAAATATGACATGTAAAGTACACATCATGTAATATTAATAATACTATTTAGTATCATCTCCATATTAATATTTTTACTCATCTCCATATTAAATGGTGTTTTTCTTCATACTAAAAGTAAATTATTATTTTTTTACTTTCCCTTATTTTATATCTCTATATACAGTTATGTAAAATTAAGGTGCAAATTGATGTATTTTAATTATGGCCAACATTAATCCCTCTTGTTATTACTATTTTTAAATTTGTTAATTTAAATTATATTTTTAAAATTTTTAATTATATCTATGGTAAATTAGAGGTGAATATCCATGGTTAAGAATCTTGTTATATTGTAAGTTTATCATAAGTATTAAGTTTTCATGTGCTTATCAAATGTGGTTGCAAAATCATTATTAGTCTAGCAATATTAGTTTAGCATTGACCAATAACTTATAATGTTTAAATTTAAATAAAAAAAATTATTTTTCAATATTATTAAAAAAACTAATTTTCAAACATGTGATTGCACCATAACTTGAAGGTCTTACTGTAGTCTTTTGTTTTTTTAATAAAAAAATAAAATCCTTAAGGTTATATTCAAGTAAATAACATATTTACCATTACTTCCTAAAACAATTCTTTACATAAAAAAATAGATAGAAATAACATGTAAATAAATAAAAATTAAGCAAGTCTTTATATAAAAAATAGATAGAAATAACATGTAAATAAATATAAATTCAACATATTGAGCCGACATAAAAAGTGTTGACATACTATCTTTCTTACATTACATATACCAGCAACACATCTCCCCTTATACTAGGCTATTAGCTTCTCGGTGCAATAGATATTTGTTGAGCATAATGTTGGCATTGATGTCAAATAGGCAAGGATGGGAGATGTTTGGGGTGTCAAGTTCAGGGGGAGTCCTATGGTTGTTGTAGTCTTTAGTAGAGAACCATCATGGTAGGAAGTCAGTTAAAATAGCTATAAAATCTTATAACTATGGTGGTTGGGAGTCCCAAAATTTGAATGTAATTTTGCCTTAGGAGATCAACTTAGATGCTCTTTGGAATAGTTTAGTTTGACAATGTTCACAAAGAGGTTTAAAACAATATCTTGAAGTCTAAAAAGGGCCTTCTTGATCAAAAGTTATGGTTAATCAAAGTTATGAAGGTCAAAAGCCAAACTCACTGATTTGGCTATGGATCCCACAATCGAGTCAGCATACAATGAAATAGGAGGTACAAGTGGCAGAGTGACATTGGTGATATTGAAGCTTAGGAGGTATAGCGCAAGGTCTCGCCCAGCACATGTAATCCCAAGACATCGACCCCAGATATTTTAAAGGATGGAGCAAAGGAAAAGAGTGAGGTTGATGAGGATTTGGGCTTTGCTACCGACAAAATGGAAAAAGGAACCAATTAGAGAAAGGTGTAGTGGAAGCGAAGAGACCCCACAGAAAACTCCTCCCAAGAGGCCTTTCTTAGAAGAACCAAAGTTGTGCGCAAAGGTAAGAGTCGAGATGATGTATACCTGAGAGGGCATGACAAAGATTGAAGTGCAGAAGACCCTACATATATCTCACCTTGTGAAGATTATGATTGGTACGAGTGCATGGCACAGGTCCCACCGCGACACATCATCCCAGAGGAGCCACCTCGAAAGAAAATAAAAGGTGCATGGGAGGTAGATTCAGGATGGCTTGACGTCGAGCTAACGTGGCACAAATAGTGACCCAAGTGCACAAACGCTCAGAGGATTTGTAGCAGGCCCCTATGTTACATGTTGTCCTGATTGTCTTGTAATTGGTCCATGTGAGCGACTAGCGATCCCACATGACAAATCATCCCAGAGAATTGTCCTCAGATGAATCTTAAAAGAGGCATCTTATGAACAATTCTAGGTAAATAGATCTAGAGGACAACTTTTTTGTTGACATTTGATGGTTTTGTCAATAAAAAAGGCACACCCAAGTCCTGACTATGTGATGCTTTTGTATGTTTTGTGACCGAGGGACTTCGAGCTTATTATAATGAAAAATTTCATGGAGAGTGTATAAAGGGGCTTAATGCTCGTGAACATGGATGAGTCGAAAAATTTGCTAAGGGTCCCCCTATATTTGGAAATCATGTCAAATTTGGCTATTCGCCATAATTAGATCAATCAAAATTAAACAGGTTGAAAACATTTAATGAGTTCACTAGGTGTATCAATGCAACAAAGACATTACCAAAGTTAGTAGTAGATAAAGAGAACACTTTTATAAGAAAAAATTTCGGTGATAATCACATCAAAATTCATTTGTCGACGCATTTCGAACGAGCAAGTGTGGTTCATCGTGAGGACAAGATCAACAACAATCTCAATAGGGATGATGGCTAGAAGATTAGCAGCTATTGGATCCCTGCCCTCTCGTCCTAGCCCCCGCCTCGCCACCCTCCCCCCTCGCCCCCCTCTCCCTTTTTGTCCCTTCTTCGTTCTTGTTGTTTCCTTTCTTGTTCTATTCCCTCAGGTGATGTATTATTTGAATTCCCCTTTGTTCCCTTCTCTTTTGATTTATTATCTCTTTTTTCTTAGGTTAGGTTCTTTATAAATATTTCTTTTTAATTCAAAATATTTTTATTAAAATTAATAAGTTTATTTATAAACATAAAGAGTTATAAAGAGGTATATTTAAACTATATAAACTTATTAAAAATATTAACTATTTAATTGATTTCTGTATTCAAGGTTCTGTGATCCATAATGAATTAAACAAAGTCTTTCGGTAGAAAACACATGAGAGAATTTTTTGGCTGACGCGTTTCGAACCAACAAGTGTGGTTCATCATCAGGACCAGATGAAGAGGCAAACCATGGCAAAGGCTTAAATAGACAGCAATGTAGAGACATAATTTCAAGTAACGGCTATATTTGAACAATAATGTTTAAATTATAATATTAATTTATTAATATATTAAAAATAAATATTATTAAGTAATGGCTATATTAAACGGCTAGTTTTTGAAGAAAATATTTAAATAATGATATTATTTCATTAATTTATTAAAAATATTAATAGGCAACGGCTATATTAAACTGCTAGTTTTTGAAAAATAATATTCAAATTAATTTATTAAAACCAAATATTACTAGTTCTTGAAAAATAATATTTAAATAATGATATTAGTTTATTAGTTTATTAAAATATTAATATGTAATGGCTATATTAAACAACTAGTTTTTGAAAAAATATTTAAATAATGATACTATTTCATTAATTTATTAAAAATATTAATAGGTAATGGCTATATTAAACGGCTAGTTTTTGAAAAATAATATTTAAATTAATTTATTAAAACCCATTATTACTAGTTCTTGAAACATAATATTTAAATTAATTTATTAATACCAAATATTACTAGTTTTTGAAAAATAATATTTAAACTGTGATATTAATTTATTAATTTATTAAAAACAAATATTAATAAATCACTGCTATATTAAACAACTAATTTTTAAAATAAATAAATAAATAATCAAAGTCAAACTTTAAAGGAGGGGAGTCAAAAATTATAAAAACGAGTGAAGACCCTAATCGAGACAAGATCATTTGATAAATAAAATAACTAATGGAAATAAAATAAAATAAAACAAAATATACACAAGCCAAAATAAATATATAAATAAATAAATAAAAACAGATATATGTATATATATATATATATATATATATATATATATATATATCCAATGAAAAATAATCAATAAATAAAACGGGGTCAACAATAAAATATGGGGCTCAGCCCATTAAACAAATAACAAAAATACTAAAAGGAGTTAAGAACGAATAGGATGATAAAATACATAAAAAACACGAACGATCAAGAAAATAAACTCTAATGAGGAATAAATCAACAATACTATAAAAAGGATGCCAATACCTACATAGATGAAAAAAAAAACTAGGAGGATAAGACATGGACCCAACTTCTACTAATATTCCAACCATTATCTCTATTCAAATTATTGGGTCTTTTTTCAATTTTTAGGGCCTCCCTCAATTTACGACCATGAAAATGACTAACCTTAGCAATGACTTGGACCTCCTCAATGCAGATGTGATGCTTAGATTTATCTGCATGCTCCGCCAAAGCAAAGGAGCAGGTCCTGCCATGCTTTATGTCAGCATCATGCTCATGAATCCTTTGATTAATCGAGCGATCACTTTCACCAATGTAGGGAGTCCCACAAGAGCATGGGATAACGTAAACACCCTTCATATTTTTGGGGTCCACGGGTCTTTTACAGATCTAAGGGAGCTCCATATGGTATTTAATTGATTGTTTGATACACATTTAATCTATAATAGTTTTGGTAACTCATTCATTTAAATAAAATCAAAATATAATTAATAAACAAATAATCTATTTAATTAGTCATTTAATAAACATTTATATATGTTTTCATAACTTATCCCATAATCCTTCATTTATGTGAATTAAAAGATGACAATGCATATCAATTTAAATAAATATACATGGGAAACAAGTTAACCATTAAATTAAACTAACTAATTATTTAATCTATAAACTTCAATTTTACCTCAATTTATCCCATAACAAAAGTTTTCACATATAATTATTTTAGTTTGAAATTGAAAAGAGAAAAAAAAAAAAATTAGTAACATATATATTGAGTTACATATAAAATTAAATCTAACAAATTAACTAATTAATTAATTAACTAAATAATTATTAAACTTCCCCAACCATTGATAAGAAGATAATGCATATTAATTTAAATTAATATACATGGGAAACAAGTTAATCAATTAAATTAAACTAACTAATTGTATAATTAATCAATATACTTTGATTTTACCTTAATTTATCCCATAACAAAAGTTTTCACATATAATTTATTTAGTTTGAAATTGTTTTTTTTTTAATAACTATTAACACATATATTGAGTTACATATGAAATTTAATCAAAATAATTAAATCTACCAAATTAACTAATTATATAATTAACAAACTAATTAATAAACTTCACCAACCCTTGATCCAGTCAAATTTAGCTATAGTACAGTCAATTATAGTCGCTTCCTGTGCTCAAAATTAGTTGCTTCTTTCTAGCCATTCGAATGAGGGGTCTCTCTATTTAATTTGTTGCTATGATGTGGTTATTTATCTTGTCCTGATGATGAACCACACTTGCTCGTTCGAAACGTGTCAACAAATGAATTTTGATGTGATTATCACCAAAATATTTTCTTATAAACTTGTTATGGATCACATAAGCCTCAATTCAATAAAAAGAACACTTTTTCAAGGAAACAAGGACCACAAAACTCAAAGTGTTAATGGATCTCTTTGAAATTGGTTTGTGCAAGTAATAAACGGGTGATGGTTGCTTGATGTGCATAATGTGAATGCACAAGTTTATGTTATTAGTGGAGATAAGACCAAGAGATATGTATCCCATATAGAAGTACATATTGAGTATTGGAGAGAAATTTGATTTAAACAAGAAAAAATTAATGGTGGAGAACTCTCATAGTGTAGGAGGATTGAGAATTAATTCTAAGCATGGAAAAACCTCTAGAAAATGTTCTCAAATCTATTATGGCTACAACTACTGAGTAATTAAGTCTCTGATAACATGTAATCAGATTTTTAATGCCTTACATAACTGCAATGGAGACCATACCATTGTGAGTTGGTTGAGTAAACTGAGTTCATACATACATTCTTAATTTAAGACTAGTGTGCCATATTGTATGTTGAATGTGGCAGTTAATGAGTTGATTGATTATTCTCTATGTTGATGGTTAACAAAAATATAAGGAAACACTCATTCAAGTGGGGAAGCATTCTTGTATGTTGAGTGTGAGAGTGTGTGGAGCTACAAGAGACTAGGTGTGCATAAGGAGAATTGTGGTTGAGAGTTGATATTTGTTCAGACTAATTGAGGGTTGATAGTAGAGCGAATGGAGCAGTGAAGTGTGCAGTCCAGGCTATAAGGAAGAGAGGAAGGAGTTGTGTGTGATAGCAGATTAGGTTCTTTATATTTTCTATGTAATTGTAGTAGGTCTCTATACTGAGTTTGAAAATTGTATGAAAAGTAGAACAGCTGGTTGAAGCAGTTTGTGGCCTATATTTATAAAAGGTTGGTGCCTCTTGGCAAGATGTGGCTTTCTAATTCTTTAAAGGGGGTTAGGGCCTCTTATTAGTGGGTTCTTACAAATAACAATAAAAAACAGATTGGTGGCTTTCCCACTTGGGTTTCCATATTAAATTCTTGTGCCCATGTGTGTATGCTTCTCATGAGGTGTGGTCATATGACTTTCTTACTCTATTTCTTATGTAATTAATGGTGAATTTTCTAATCATATTAAAAAAAATATTGTTTCAGCCCAGAGCCCCCCTTCAATAATTCCTTATTCCAACACCATTTATTTTATTTTTCAATATTATTAAAAAATTATTTTTCAAACATTTGATTGGACCATAACTTGAAGGTCATCTCATATTCACATAAGTAATAGGTCATATTCACATAAATAATATATTTACCATGAGTTACTTCCTACCATAATTTAAGAAAGTTTTTAGATAAAAAATGGATGGAAATAACATTTAAATAAATATAAATTCAACATATTGAGCTCACATAAAACAAATGTTGACATTCTATCTTTCTTACATTATATCTAATGCCTACATATCTCCCGTGAGTTGTAGAGTGCCTTTTTCTCCAATAATAGTGCAATAATTATACTAAGTAATCTATTTTAGTAAAAACAATAAGATTCACTTATCAACTTATTCTCATGCATCATGAATATACAACCCACATATAATAACATTACATTAAGTAATCTCTTTTAGTAATAACACTAATGTTGGATTGTCAACTTATTCTCATGTCTGATGCATATACAACCCACATATAATATTTGAGTATATGATTGTATTTTTAATTAACATGAAAGTGATGCCACAATTAGGTCAGCTTTGGACAATGGGGCAAATGTTGATTTAGAACTTCTTCAACCATTATATTAATTTAGGAGATCTATTGTTTTAAGGTGTGTAGCTATTGCCCAATGCTTCTATTTTGAACACTCATTGGTAATGCTTCGATTTTGAAGGTGAGGAGGTTGCAAATATTGTGAATGTTTGTTCTCAATTTTGGTAGGTATTAGAGTTCATATATTGAAAATTGATGCAGATAATGGGAGGGAAATAATGTAATAATTATATGTGTTTATTTAATAAAATGTTAATTCTATTTCATTTAAATTAATTTTTCCATTAATGAGTAAAGTTGTTTAGGAGTTTGAATGGTAAGAATGATTATTGGAAAATTTCACTTAATTTTTTTTGCTTACCTTTTGATTGATTGAATATACTAGTGAGCAAGTTCAATGTATGTCATAATCTAAGAGAATGACCATAGAAAATGCTCTTGAAGTATATGATCATGAAATCTTTTATATGGTTCACCAGTTATAGAATGCTTAAGATCAAAACTTCAACTATAGACATATGCAACCATTCATTGTAACATTGTGATAGACTGGACCTCAAAATGCAAAATATGATTCATATTACTCGTGGAACATGCGATGTTTATGAGTATGGGCATACCGTACTCATAAACATGACAAGGTGTTGCACAAATAGTTGAGTGGGTACCAAACCAATGAAAGGTCATGAAAGTGTGTGCAAGTGAATGTGAAAGAGGAACCTTCAAAATTGAGAAAACACCATCTTCTTAAGGATGAGCGTGACCTACTAACTCAACAATGAATTTCCTAGTAATTACTCCTTAGGCATCTTCTACATACAACTTGTTAGTGAGAAGAGTGTAATCTTTCAATGATAAATTGATTTGGAACATAGATATATGTTTATATTTTTTGTCCTAACACTAAAGACATTATTTCCCTGATTGAAGAGTAAAAAGAGAATCTAATGAAGTGTCAACAACAATGATTTTGGCTAAGTTACCACTATGACATTACATCCATACCCATTTGCTACTAAAAAAGGTGTGAGGTTAACAAAAGAAAGTCTTAGGGTGATAAATATAATAAATAGATTTATCAATTAGCACACCTAATTACAATAACATAAGTTCTAATGGATGCAGAGCCAATGAAACTATGGTTTAACTTACTTTATTACATAAATTTATATGACAATATCATCACTATTATAAAATTATACACGAAAACTTGTAACTACTTACCATAATAGTTATTATTGTGAAATATTATAATTAATTCCTCCAAATCAGTTTAAGTGTGACTTTATAGTGGTAAGTTAAATCCAACCCTCAATAGACAAACACACCTAGTTGACTTCAATTGGCTCATGGTGAAGTAGGTGCTTAAGAGATCAAGGCTCTTGTCAAGATTTTGAACTGTTAAGAAATTACCATAATAAATAGTGTTGTGGAAGATCATAACAAAATTCACTCACAAATCACTTTAAAAGTGGCTCTATGATGACAATCTAAGTCCCAAATGTAAAAGGCATAGGCTCCTTTTGGGCTAATGCTATATATGACACTTAGGAGGTGAAAGTTCTTGCCATAGTTTTGAAATTGTAACCAATTACCATAACTCTTGGCTAAGTTTGAAATTTATACCTCTCACACAAACTATACTAGCTATTCTAAGTAATGTACCATGTACGTAAAGATAAAACACATCCCGTTAGACAAGAGATTAAATTGCAAACCAGGGTGGTATTTGGTCTCATGTATGGTACTAAGACTAAATGCTACTTAAAAATTACATGACTTTAGTGAAGTTCAACCAAGGAGACTAGATTTTTTGCAAATACTATATGGGTAGCTTGCTTCTACTTTTTGGTAGTGGAATAAGAGCTAAACTTACTTCTAAAATTGGTTAATAACCCCTCCAAGTGAAACCTTGCCTCTTGACTAACTATCAATAAAGTGGTGTAGATTTTCTTAAATAATAGTGATAAGTCACTCACATTTTTGGGCTATGGAAGAGATGTGTAGGTGCTAGGTGTAAGATAAGAAAGATTGTATGTCAACATATTTTAAATATTTTATAAATGTTTTATTTTAATTTAATTTTATAACATTTTAAAACTTAAATCTAATATCAAAAAGGTATGGGGAGATGTAATGGTGTAAAATAATAATTTTGTAACCATGTTTGAATTTAGTTAATAAACATATAAAAACTTAATACTTATAATAAATTTAATATTAATCCCCACTTTAAAAGTGCAAAACCTAGGGCTCTAACAAAACCATGGGCAAAAACTAATAGATTAAATAAATATAAAGTACAAAACCATAGGCTATAACCAAACCATGGGTGATAACACTTTTCTCAAAAGCTATTTTAACACAATTAAATCCAACGACTAAAAATGAATGGTTAAGTAACTTATAGAATCAAGTGATATTTGAATATGATATTTAATTTAATAGAAATTAAAAAAATCATAATTTAATAATATTTTTAAAATCAATTAATATTAATAAAAAATAACTAATATTAATGTAGGGTAGTTAAATTTGACCATCAAAATTTACATAATAATAAATTTACTATACAAAATATGTGTCTCCTTCATTAAACTAATTAATGTAATTATATATATATATATATATATATAAGAAAGAAGGCAAGTTACTTGTTTTTTCTAGTACATAATCTATTTATGTATTCAAAAGTGTATTTGACACTATCAGAAATCACAATGTTGTTAGAGCCAAAAAGCAATTCCAGCCATTAATAATTTAAAATATAATAAATAAATATTGACTAATCGAAATGTCTTTTTCAGAACATGTTTTCAGGTTAATTTTAATCAAAATCGGCTATAAATTTTTAAAAAATTGAGTTTAAGTTGTTTAATTTTAGAATTCTAGTGCCCTATAGATTTTTAGGTGGCTGAAATCATTTATGTATTCAAAAATACATTCTAAACAACAAAAATCATGTTCTTATTGAAATTGTTTTGAAAAAATCTATTTCCTTAAAATGAGCCATAAATATTTATTAATAGATTCTAATTTATAAAATTAATATTTAGCCAACAAAACGCTAATGCTTAACTATATTTCAAACCTGAAACAAAAATTAAAATTAAAATGGATTTAGATTAATATAGATAATATAAATTACGATAAAACTTAAAAAATAAACATGAAATAAAAATTAAAGAATTAAAATAGATATAAAAAAATTATAAGTTACCATAAAACTTAAAGAATAAAATACGTAACTTCAGATATTTAATTAGAAATTTCAGAGAGCTCTTTCAGGCCGAGCATGAAAAGATAAAACACTGCCGCATGAAAGCTACTCAAGTCAGAAAATTCAGATGGTCGACTGAGACAACAGATTAACACCATTCACCGATCCCCAGCTTTTTATCAGACCACCCAGAGTCGATAATGAGGGGAGAAATCTAGTATAATATCTACCTCCAGAGATTCATTTTCTCTCTGTTACAAAACTGCAGATTCGTGTTCAGTCATTTATCAACTCTCTGTCAATAAATTACAGTAAATGGACTGTTGTTTAATTTTCATTCATCTTCATTTAAAGCCAAGGCCACTCTCGGGCCTTGGCTTTAAATTTCAACATCGTACCATGTACAGAATTATATATATATATTCCGAAACTTGAGAACATACGATACACATATGATAAATTTAAGAATATCAATTATACAGCCATGGTTGTCACTCGTAGTATTGAAATTGTTTTGAGAATGGGTGAATGGCATGTGCATGCCATCCACATATTATAAGAGAGGACCCACTTTATAATTGAGAAAAAAGATAGCAGGTCGTACTTTAAAGTGGTGGGGGAAAGAGTATGTCATGTCTGTTGGAGGAGAGGAATACTGTATGTCATATGATTGCAGGTGGTATTGTTTTCTGTACAAGTTGAATTGTTATTTATAATGTTGTCTGCACAAGTTGAGTTGTACAAATAGGGTTTATTAACAGTAACAAGTATGAATTATTAATAATTATTAAAAATTAGTCAGATGATTATAGTGTGATTTAAAACAGTAATGTGATTTAAAACAGTAGTTTAGGTTTTAGTTTTAATATATTTTTTTATTAGTTTTTTATTGATTTTGTTTTAAATTTAATAAGAAATTGTTATTTGACCAATGAACTGTTATAAATATCATTGTTTTACTATCTAAAATATAATGAATTGTTATTCATATCTTTGCCCCAACATCTTAATATATGGTAAATATCTGTCATGTTTATTGTATTTAAAATTTCTAACACCCTATAGCAACAATTTCTTAAAAACAATATTTATGTTAAGTTATATAATCATTGTCTTACTATGAATATATGGTGCCCACATAGATTTATATATCTTCAACATATATCAAATGTCTTTTCTCCTAGTTACCAATTTATTGGTGAAAAAGTAGTTTACAAAGTTTGAGGTCTCACTCTAATCACAACCTTTGCCTTAGCATCCAAGATATGGTACACTAAATGTTTTTTATCTTTGTCACAAACATTTCTCCTCATTACCAAATTATTGGTGAAGAAATAGTTTATAAAGTTTGAAGTCTCATTCTGGTCACAATCTTTACCTTGGCATCCAAGATATGGTACACTACTCTTCATGTCCTTGCCTTATCATTCAAGATATAGTACACTGCCCTTCATGCTTTTGCCTTACAATCCAAAATATGGTAAGCTGCAAATCCTTATAATAACCTCCTTTTTAAAAGCAACTTTTATCTTAATAGAGTTATGGTATCATTGTCCTAATGTGGGTCAAGTGTGACCCACATAGATTTATAGTTATCATTATCTTACTATGGATCTATATGGTGACTCAATTATGGAATCTATATGAATATTTTATTTTATATATTTTAAATAGAAAAAAAATAAAAAAATAAAGATTTATTTTTCATGATATATTTTTGTAATATTTAAATCATGTTTTATGGTGTAGATATCTAGAAAGGATTTTGGTTCTTTATTTAAAGTTTCATTCTTGTCAATAAAGTTAATAGGATCATTGTATTACTATAGGTATAGGGTGACTCACATAAATTTATAGCTATGATTGTCTTACTATGGATATATGGTGGCCCACAATGGAATTTTATGTTGATATTTTATTTTGTATTTTTGGTAAAAGAAAGAATTAAAAATAAAGATTTATTTTAATTTATTTTTTTTGCAATATTGAAATTATGTTGTATGGTTTATTAATATTTAGAGAAATTTTTGGTCAGCTAACTAAGGTTTCATTCTTGTGAAGATATTTTAAGATGGACTTGTCCTATGATTTAACCTCGACCCTGAGATGATGTTCACTTTTGGTGAGTCTCCTTTGACTCTTTATCATTAGGAGGTCACTCTCAATTTTTTTCTTTTTGTAATAATTAGTTTACATTTTGAAGAAAAATTTACCACCATTTAAAAAATAAAATTATTATTAAAAGTGCTAGAAGCTCCACCATTGAGTGTAAAGTATAAGTTCCTTTTTATGATGATAATATCCTATGCTTCTGCAAGAAATTGAAACAAAAAGAGTCATCAAGAATCTTTTGTTAAATATAGCTTGAGGGTTGCCATCATGGAAAAACAATTTTGGATACTTTTTCTATTCATAAGTATTTAGAAGACATAAAAAAAATGTTGATAGTAATAATTGACAAAGTATGGAGGTGAGTGACTTATTGTCAAGGTATATAGTCAATGATTTTACAAAGTAGTCTATCTACATGCATTGTAGCTCATAAGTAGATTACACCATTTAGAACTTCATTGCATAGTCAACTTTACATTGATTATAAAATGGTCTCTCTATATACATTGCAAGTCATTGGTGGATTACACCATTTACAACTTGGTTTTACAATCTTGGTTATCTTAATTGTCCACATGGATACTATTATACACCACGAAGGATGAAATTGTGAAAGATAGAGATAAAAAAGCACAACTTCACATTGTGCTTTATGATATTAACCTCACTATGTGTGTGTGGGGAAATACTTGTCATAAGATAACCCAAATTTAACTCTTAATAAAAAATGTCTAATAAAAATAAGTAAACTAAGCCTCTTGGCCATCTACATTGATCATAAGCATGTCATCCATTTTTTCCCCTCTATGGTCATCTCCAATCGTCATGAGCACATATCCTTTTTTGGAAACAATATTTTCCATTCTATATATTTATATGTAAAGAAAAATTGAAACACCTTTATATCAAGCTATGCCCTTACCAAACATCTCATACGAAAAGATACAAATAGGACTTAAAGGACAATAAAAATACCATTTAGATCAAACTCTACGTCTACCAAACAACTTATTGCTTCTATTTAAAGGAAACTGCTTTTGCTATGAACTTGACATCTAACTCATCAAGAAAGGAACTTTATAAAAGGAGATATGGAGAACAAATTACCACTAAAATAAATTTCATAGTGAAGCACATATAAGATGTACAAATTGACAACTTAAATAAATGCTAAGAAGCTCTAAGTTTTAAGGACTAACAGAATCATCACCACCTAGAAAAACAATGTCCCATGAAAATCATACTCTAGAAGAGGTAATGTTAATTACTCCATACAAAGCCCTAGCATTTAGAGGAATACATGCAACTTTAGAAATATGGTCAATGGTTTTAACCTCTGCAATGTGAAAATAATAATCATCCATAAAGAACTTTTAAGATATGCACTGCTTAAGGGAAAAAGTCCAAGTAAATCAATAACCATGCAAATAACCTCAACCTGAAGGAGTAATTGAAGCACGACACAATATGGAGGAAATTCACCCACTCTTTAATATTTGATAGATACCAAAATTTATTTAGTGCAATCAAGGAAGAATGTAGTGTGAGAAGGAGTTGGTACAATTATTTATGTTTTCAAATCAAAATAGGATTATCATGCTACACTTCTAATTCCACAAAATGGACAGTAAATAATAAATATCGATATTATATATCTCCTAAAATGTAATCCTTTTTCCAAGTTACTGAATATAAAAATGATCATATTCTAATATTCCAAACTCTCATGAGAGACTAGATGAAGTATCCTTGTCTTGGTATTCACATCTTAAAGGTTTCTCTAATGAAGAATCCCTTTTCCGCACTATACTCTTAGGAAGACATATTTCGACGTGAGATAAAGAGGAATATTGTGTTCGATAGGACTTAATAGAGTGACATAAAACATTGTCAAATCATCTTCAAAATCCATCACATTAACAGGAAAACGCTAGAGAGTTTTTTTCCACACTTCTCAAAATCTTTACAAAATCAGTGAACCAAATTAAAATACCTAGGGTAGCAATCACATCATTGAGTAGGAAGTGCTTCTTCATCCTCATTTTATAGTATATCATGACCATGTCAGAATGACACGGTTTCTTTGAAAAGGGGCAAGATGGATGCATTGAGTTGTAGTGGACATATGTTGTAAATATGAAATATGTCTTGTACTATTCCTAGCATGAAGTTCAAGGTAAAAACCCAACTAAGGCATGGTTACAAGTCTAAGTGATGGGATATAATTACGGTGTGCATTTATTATGTTATTAAAGTAGCATTTTGTTGAAATAGTACCACAATATAGTTCAATTGTGTAAAAGAATGTAAGAAAAATTCTAATGGTATAATATCCACCAAAAATTTATTGAGGAGAAATGAATTATGATGCCATGAGAGGTGAAGAAAGCAGGAAGATCACTGGAAATAAAATCATTGAGCTCTAGGTTGTTATGTGTCTCATTCCACTTTTCCAACCCTTAGACTTATGTGTCTATATAAAATATATGAGATTCTCCTAGGAAGGCATCCATGCCTCATACAAAGAAAGCTATACTATATGGAAATTGATTTCAAATCATTCATTCCTTACACATCATCACAGTATAATTTTTCTTTGCCTAGTAAGGATTTAACATATATGCATCCATGGGTGTCATGCCTACAACTTGCATAAGAATCCCATGAGAATGAAGTTACTGAAATCTTGTCATAGGTTAGGGGATTTGTTGTTGTTAGGGGTTTTGAAGGGAATAATTCCACAAAGATTAGTGAGAAATATACAAACCCAAAAACCTAAAAACAATTCAACAATGGACCAGGTTTTTGCTCTTAGGATAATTGCAAAGGAATGTAACAATAATAAAACTCATATTTTCCATTCATTTTTTATTTTAGAAAATATTTTGACACCTTTCCTAGAACAAAGCTATGGAAGAGGCTAGAAGAGATAATGGTTCATGTCGAGTTGAAATTTGTTTAAAAATGGCTATTATTTTCAAGCTTAAGACCACTTAGGGTTTGTCAAAGGAATTTAAATGCAATATTGGAGTCAATCAAGGGTGTCCCTTATCCCCTACCCTTTTTGGCATATACATTGATAACCAAGAATATTTTTTGGAGGACGCAAGTTGTGCTGACCCCCCACTCATTGGTATGATCATAATTCTTCTCCTTTATGCTGATGTTATTGTTCTTTTGTCAAGGAACCATTACGATCTTGGCAATAAACTCATAATCCTCTAAGATTTCTCCTCCAAAATGGATATGGTTGTAGATACTTTCAAAATTAAATTCATGATAATTAAATCCATAAAGATCACCTATGATACTTTCATTTATGACAAAAACTCATTGGGCAAAGTTTATTCATACAAATATTTTGGAATTCACATCCATCATAAGCTCAATTATAATTACTATATTGAGAAAATGATAAATGGAGGTTGAAAATCTTATTGTGGGATTGAAAACAATTGTAAGCCTGAATATATTTAGATTTGGGATAAAAAGAAGCTCCTCTTTGAAATTCTTGTCACTCCTATTATTTGATATGGGTGTAGGGTTTGGGGTTGCAATATATCCAAAGATTCATTGAGGATGGTTGAAAAAATCCAAAAATGTTTTATAACCTACAACCTCAAGATTAAAGGAAATACTCCTTACCCTATCCCCCTTATTCAAGGAAGTGTTTCTCCCATTGAAAGCATGGATATGAATAGGTATCTTGAATATAAGAATAAGTTATTGTGTTAGTTAGATAAATTCCTCTTGCTAACAAGAAAAATCTCTCTACATCCTAAAACGAAACTAGAAACAAACATACAATCAAGATAATTCCTTCCCTAAATCTATCTTTCCTTGAACCATAAGCTAACAAGGTGACAAATGGAAATTCATACCTTATTATGACATGCTTGATGAATATCCCTCTTTGTGATTCAGTGCAGCTTCTCCATGCTTGAATCTAGACTTGCACACCTAGAATCAATAAAGGATCAAAGGCATATGCAGCACAAATGATTTAATAATTCAAACTAGTGATCAAGGAAACTAGTAACAAGCATCATTCCAATGGACAAACATAAATAACATCATTCCAAGGGACAAATATTAATAACATAAACCACCCATGAAATTGATCAATTAATCCATTAAACAATGAAGTGAGAAGAAATGCTTTCTTGTATTAATTTCATAAACATAAAGGAGCTACAAAACCTGTGCCTTGATGTTGTGAAGCTCCTCCCATTGATCTCAATCCTCTCCAAGAATGTTAAGCTCTCCAACTTAATTACTCCAGCATAAACTTACTCTCACCAGCCTCCCTCAATCCTCCACCTATGGCTTGATTAATAGGCCAAAAGGAAGTAGTTTGAGATCCTTAGTCCAAGGATGAGATCCATTGAAAGAGGGATGAGGGCTCCTTGAAGAATGGGAATTAGTTCCATAAAAAATGAGGTTAGGCTTGAATAAACACGAGTTCGAGGCTTTCTGTTGGGAATGACTCGCTCAACAATGCTTCTAGATCTCACTTTTGATTTTCATCTTTTATTGATTGACCTGCGCAATTTTTTTTCAGAAACAAAGCACAGATCTACAGAGTTTTACAGTGCAAGAAACTGCACATGTGTAGTTTTTGTTTAGAGAAACCACATAGATTCTCAAAAGCAAGGATTTGTACCAAGAGATCAAGGAATTCCACTTTATTCAAGGTATATAAGTTGTTGACTTGCAAGGGAGTTCTTAATGACACTTGGATGGATGGTGAGAGATCTAATTTTGATGATTGTTTGTCATGGTGACAAAATGAAGTGTAACAGATTGCCCCCTAAAGTGCGAAGTCACAAAGGTTTGAGGACTGAAGTACTTTACCATATCAAAGATTGGATGAGAGATCATGATTGGAAACCTGCAACAATCAATCAAGGATTACAATGCAATATAATAATCATCATTGAGGTAGGCATTCCCATACTCAGAACATAAAAGTCTTAAAGCATAGTATGGGTAGATATAGGATGGACATAGCCATCAAACATAAAAATTTCTATATAATTATGAGCATAAAACTCCTCACAACTTGGATGGATGAAACTAGATCCATGGTCTTGATATCCATCTCTCGATCCATAGTATAAATATAACCATGTGAGTAAATGTCTTGAAGTCGAACATGGCATAAACCACTTGATTACCGTTCAATGATGTGAACTTTAACAAGTGCGAGAGAAACCACCAATAATGACAATGGCTCTCGAGGTACTCCCAAGACAACCTATGAAGTGTGAATAAGTGTTCTGAAGTTGAACACTCATAGAATCGTTTGATCAAAGGCCAATGACAAGAACCTGTCGTCGAATGCGAGAAACCTGCCATTAAGGCATGCAAGTCTCAAGGTACTGAAGGTTTCTAGATCAACTTACTAGATAATGAGCTAAAGTCGATAGGAAGCGACCCGTTGTAGGAAAGCCTATGACACAAAACACAACGTTAATTTTGAAAATAGTTTGCAAGGATTGACTCAAGGATGGTCAATGTGATTGAAGGCTACAAATTGTAAGGTAATTTGAACTGAGGTTTAGACTTCTCTTGAACATATTGGCTACACGAAAAAATTACTTGGCAACATTTGACTCAACAATAATACCAAAAACCAACTCAAGACTTTCAATAAGGTTCAATTAACTGCGAGACAAATGGATTCCCCAACCTGAACATATATGTGATGAATTGTCATATTAAAGAGCGACATATTGCCTAAAATACAAGAAATGAACTTTTCTTCTCAAATTTTCCCCACCATTACTGGCAAGTACATCTTTATTTTTTACAATCTTGAGGAGGATAACATATGCTTGGACTGTAAACTCATCCTTTGGATGAGTCCATCTTAGTATTTTTAATGAACGTTAAGAATGAATGGTTTGGTCTCGTTATGCTTGACGATTCCTATACTTTTTTTCTTATAAGTAGAACTTCGGCGTAAATCACATAAAGGGAGACATTTGTCAACGCATTTCGAACCAACCAGTGATTTACGCCGAAGTTCTACTTATAAATAATATGGATCACAGAAGCCTCAATTCAACAATTGATTCCTATACTGTTTAGTTTTTACGAGTCCATCAAAGGGGTAACTTGATGTCATTTTATTTTAAATATTTTGAAAAGGACACAAAAGGGAAACTCATTCAGTTCTTTTACCGTAAAATTTTAGAGAGTTCGAAGAAAGTAAAGCTCGACATTTTTCACTTTTACGGAGTCAAAATAAGAACATAAGTAAACTCCATCAGGTTCTTTTTCGTAAGTTTTAGTCCCTCAAGTCAGAAAAAGGATAAAATATACAAGGGAGAACTCTATTGACCATGTTTGACCAACATATACCTTTTTTGTAAACAGTCCTGACTCAGTTCATAGAAGGGATAAACTTATAGTGAGTGGACGGTTGTTCATTTACTTTGACGAGTTCGAACAAACAAGTACTCGACAATATTTTCATGTTTTAAGAGACTGAAAAGGGCTTAAAAGAAGACTACGATTTTTATTTTTTTGTAAGTTTTAACGAGTTCGAAAAAGTCATAAAAATATACTCATCTTACTGACTTTCAATTTAATTAACTAGCAGGAAATGACAAAAAGAACTCGACATTTTCATATATGTTTCACGAGCATGAAAAGATAGCAAAAGGAGCTCGATATTTTCAAGAGTTTAACAAGTCTTGAAATTAATAACCGAAATGGACTCGAGATAGGTTTTACTTTTACACAAGCTTGAAACATAGGAAAATTTTTCTTGAGACTTGTTTCATTTTTACACAAGCTTGAAACATAGCTAAAATTGTGCTTGAGATAGGTTTTCATGCCCCCAACATAATGAATGCAAGGGAACATGTCCCCCAAACTTCATTTAATTCACCTGAGTAGACTGCAAGTTACTAATAGGCAGGTGAAACGAAGTCTTGTTTACAAGATCAGAAAGACTCGACTTAACATTTATGACATCTAGTTAAAGACTCAACTCAAATAGGGGAGGATTTGTTTTATTTTTTGACGAGATTGACACATAAAAAGAACTATTTTCATATAACATGTTTTGTTTTTTAATGAGGTTGACACGCGAAAACACCCATCTTTAATGAAGAGTTGTTTCATTTTTTAACGAGGTTGGCATAGTAAGAGAACTATCCTCATGAAAGTTTGTTTCATTTTTTAACGAGGTTGACACAATAAAAGAACTATCCTCATAAGGATATATTTCATTTTTTACTGAGGTTGACACAGTAAAAGAACCATCCTCATATGGATCTGTTTCATTTTCTATCGAGGTTGACACAGTGGAACCATTCTCATGAGACCCTATTTCATTTTTTAACAAGGTAAACACAATAAAATAACTATCCTCAAGAGACCCTGTTTCATCTTTTAACGAGGTTGACATAGTAAAAGGATTGTCCTCAAGAGACCTTGTTTCATTTTTTAACAAGATTGACACAGTAAAAGAATTGTCCTCAATATCTTTGATCATGGCTTCCATATGGAAGGAACACATGCCAAGGGACACACCTTAATCATGGATTCCAAGAGATCTTCATAATATGGAAGAATAGTTCTGTGGAAGGAACACATGTCAAGGGGATCAATAGGGATAAGAAAATCATATTCAAATTCCTCCATTGATGCTTTGACCATGCCAGTTACTGGATCTAGGTCAAAAGAAGTCGAGAAGACAATGAGAGGCTCGCTGGCATCGGTAACTGAAAACATGGGACAAGATGCCACATAATTAACCCATGGCAGGGTAGGTACCACTTCCATATAAGGAAAATTCAGGGGTGTCAGATGACTGGTAGTCAAAGCAAGATCAATGTATGAAATGTGATCAACCGTCACAATGTTTCCATTGTGAGGGAAGGACATCACATGAAGGATTGTTGATACGACAACTTTCATGTCATAGACATAGTCTCACCCAAGGAGAAAAATAAAATCTAAGGGGCCCTGGACTACCATAAGATAAATACAAATAGTTTTACCTTCTAGAGTAATAGGTAGCTTAGGAAGGATCCCTAAAGGTTCACTAACGGTTCTGTTAAAATCTGACAGATTATGTGTAACAAGCACAAGCTGAGGGGAGCCCAAAGCTTGCCAAGAAGACAAGGATAAAATACTAACAGAAGCACCTTCATCTACATTGGTGCATCGCACATTCTTACCATAAGCCTTCACAATGATTTGGAAAGGGGTGGAAGAAGGAAGACGAGGTTCTGTCAGATGACTCCAATCAAAATAAATAGCATCATTACTTGGATGGGGTTCAAAAGGAACATATGAAATGCCCCCATGTGTATAATAATCTGAGGTAACATGAAGAACATGAGCAGTATGAAGTTCACTCTCTAAAGGGAGAATGGGATCAACCGAAGATGGAATCGATTTGACCACTTGATCAACAAATAGTCCATCAACCTAAGTGACACATGTTTCACCCTCTAATGGAAGAGTGAGATTGATTGTACTTGGATTTAGATCAATCATTTCGTCAACTGACGGTATATGGGGAGAAATTTTATAGTAATTAGTTGGAAGTTGTTGCTGTGAAATAGTAATTTTTTCTCGCAATTATGAGGCTTCATCCATGTGAGGGCAAAGGTGACTATGATGAGTCCCTTTACATAACCTACAGGGAAACTTAAGTTTAACCTTTTTCCTTGAAATTTGAGAATCATGAGTTGATGGATTAACAATAAGCTGATAGTAATATTCGACCATACTTCCAAAACCTTAGGAATACCAGGACAAATGATAAGGAAGTGATCACCCTTGCAAAGCCTACAAGGGTATTTTGGATTATGATGCATTGTAGAAGTTCCCTCAACATTACCAATACTTACGACCATGGTTGGTTGGTTGACTACTTTCTTATCTTGCTTCTTATTCTTCTTCCCTTTCTTCTTCTTCTTAGTCACTTGGTTACTAGCATCAAGCATTTTATGAAGCGAAGAAGAAGAAAGGGAGGAGGACATGTTGGATGAAGAAGGTAAGGGGTCAAGAGTAGGTTGGTGATGTTGAGATGGAGAACTCGGTTGAGGTGAAAAACTTGGCTGAGATGGTACAATTGGAGTATTTTGAATTAAAGAAGTTGAGAACATCCATATAGGTAAACCTATCATGAATACAGGAAGTGATAATGTAGCCATATAAGGAGGACTGACATTTCCAATATTGGGAAAAGGACTAGGATTCTTGTTAATGGAATTTCCTTGGTTAGTAACTTATGGATGGGTAGCCATTAGATTCAATACAAATAAGTTTTTATTATTAAAATTAAATAATATTCACAATCCACACCTTAGGTCTTGTAAAATGTAAAAACAAACAAAGTGATGCACGCTAAAAAATATAGGGATTCAAACCATAAAAACTCACCTTTCACAGAGATCAATATTTACTAGTTGGTGATAAAATCCAACGTCGCAGAGATAAAAGTGAATTTTTGTATAGATATGAGCATTTGGAACCAGTTACCTTGAAAACCTGCTTAATGAAATAGTCTGGTGCAAGTAACTTTTCTTATGCCATCTTGAGAAAAGATTACCAACTAAAACAATTTTACCTGGGGGGATAGTCGTAGATCGGATTACACGCAAGGGAAGAGTAACAAGATCAATCCCCTTGAAGGCTCCTCCACATGATCAATTTGAGTTTTACTTTTCAGTGACCCCAAGTACCTTTTGGTACCGTTGTAATACGTGCCAATAACTATATCTAGGCTGATGAAGTGGGTACGATCACTTCACCATATTCGACACAATCTCAAGCTTAACTCATGTACAAGAAGAGCTTGCAAGAGCAAAACTGAAATAATTGGATTTTCTCTCCCTAACTCAAGATTCTATTGTTTGTCTATAGCTTTGGAAACTTTACTTCCTTTCCTATTCCAAAACCCTACAACCTAATCCATTATAGGTGGAAAGAGCCCTCAAAACAATAAAAATTCTAGATGAATTGTATTTAATATTGTGCTATTAAGGTGTTATTTACTTAAAGGGTAAATGGACGTGAAACTGATGGTATTATGACTCGAGTCAAAACTCTAATGCATCAAATATGAAATTTGTAATCTCTTCATTTCAATGAAATCTAGCTAGAGTAATCAAAGAGGTTCTTCTTTAAAATATTAACTCCAAAATGTACCACTTCTAAATTTTAATGCAATTCAAATCCCTAAGTTGCAAACCACACAATGTAATCTATGCATAATTTGCCTGAAAACTATTTAAATGTAATCTATGCACAATTTCCATGAACACTATGCAAATGTGATCTATGTGCAATTCCTTTGAACACTATGCAAATGTAATCTATGCACAATTTTCGTGAACACTATGCAAATGTAATCTATGCACAATTCTCATTCATGAAATGAGAATTCTAACCATGCAAATGTAATCTATGCAAGATAATTCTTTGAAACAAACACAAGATGATTCCAAAGTAGCGAAAAAACAACAAGGCTACTTCTCTTCACTAATGCAACTAAAGAACCAATCGAGTGCATGTAAAGGAAATCAGGTGAAAATTCCAAAGATAAAACATAATAACACTCAAAGGCAATTAACATTCAAACACAAATGTTTTTACAAAAATGAAAGAAAAAACATGCAAACATTGTCAAGAAACTAAGACAAATATTTGAGAAATGACCAAAGGAAATTAAATTCAAAACACCCAAAGAAATCATTAAAATGAAAATGCTTGAATGAATGTTATGAAATCAATGCTTAAAGTGTAATTTTGATTAAACTTCAATACTGGAATAAAAATGACTTGTTTTTTCAATGCATCACAAGAAGCACATCTCATCAAAACACTAATTCTTGGGAAACCCCACCTTTCAATCCTTGAAAATAGACAAGTCTCAAGAAAACTCCTTCACAACACTCGATCAAACACAAGGAGACTGACTCGAGTCATAGACAAATGTAATGAAATCGTAGAAAACAAAAAAATAGATTTTAGTGAGAGGAAAAACTATTTTTTCAAAAAATTCTCAGAGTATGCACAGGTAGACATTATAGTACAGTGTGCATGCGTACTGTTACTAAAGGCAATCTATGCAAATATGCACTCTATTTCTAAACAGAAACCACTCTGGTAGACAAACATAAAGAAAAGATAAAAAAGTAACTAAACAAATCACAAAATCTGAAAGATCATTAACTTTTCAAGACTCAGATAAATCTATCAAAACAAATTCAAGGATAAAAAACAAGGAGGTGGAAAAGAACAGGACGTTCCCTAGCGGAGTTGCCAATTTGTTGGTTGGATAAATTCCTCTTTCTGACAAGGGCAATCTCCCTATATCCTAAAAGAAAACTAGAAACAAACAAACAATCAAGCTAATTCCTTCCTGAATCTATCTTTCCTTGAATCATAAGCTAACAAGGTCAGAAATGGAAATTCATACCTTATTACGACATGCTTGATGAAGATCCATATTTTTGCTTTAGTGCAGCTTCTCCATGCTTGAATCTAGACCTGCACACATGGAAACAACAAAGGATCAAAGGAATATGTAGCACACATGATTCAATAATTCAAACCAGTGATCAAGGAGACTAGTAACAAGCATCATTCCAATGGAAAAACATAAATAACATCATTCCAATGGACAAATATTAATAACATAATCCATCCATGAAATTGATCAATTAATCCATTAAACAATGGAGTGAGAAGAAATGCTTGTTTGTATTAATTTCAAAAACATAAAGGAGCTACAAAACCTGTGCCTTGATGTTGTCAAGCTCTTCCCATTGATCTCAATCCTCTCTAAGAATGATAAGCTCTCCCACCTGATTACTCCATCATAAACTTACTCTCAGCAGCCTCCCTCAATCCCCCCACCTATGGCTTGATTAATAGGCCAAAAGGAAGTAGTTTGAGATCCTTAGTCTAAGGATGAGATCCACTAAAAGAGGGATGAGGGATCCTTGAAGAATGAGAAATAGTTCCATCAAAAATGAGGTTAAGCTCAAATAAACATGAGTTTGAGGCTTTCTGTTGGGAATGATTCACCCAACAATGCTTCTAGATCTCACTTTTTATTTTTACTTTTTATTGATTGATCTGCGCAACTTTTTTTTCAAAAATAGAGTGTAGATATGCGCATTTTTACAATGGTAGAAAATTCACAAGTGCAATTTTTGTTCAGAAAAACTACGCAGATGCTCAAAAGTAGGGTTTTGTACCAAGAGATCCATAAATTCCACTTTATTCAAGGTATATTAGTTGTTGACTTGCGAAGGAATGCTTCATGACACTTGGATGGATGCTGAGAGATCCAATTTTGATGATTATGTGTCATGGTGACAAAATGAAGTGTAACATATACAACATCAATGTGAATAGGCTTCCTAAAATCTCCTCTAACTATAGCAAAAACCCCCACTTTTGAATTAAGCAAGGGTGGCATAAGAATGCCCGATCTTGGCTAGACCATTATGGAATAAAGGAGGAGATCATCTTACGGAATTCAGATAATATTTAAAATATTATTACTTCCAAATTTAACGAGAAATTGTGGAGAAATAAGGAGTTGGAGGGAAAAAGGAAACTATGATATTATAAGGAGGTGATAAACCCCAATCTTGAAAACCAAATCTATCTTTATGCCTTGACTAGTGTTAAGAATAAAAGGAATGTTTCTAAGATTATAATTAATTCTCATGAGCTTCATAGTGAAACTGGGCATTGGTCGGAGGCGAGAAGAGAGCGGAAGAGAGGAAAACCAGGGTTGAGGGTTTATGCGCGGGATTTTCTCCATGGACAAGTGCAGAGGAGGGAGCTCCACTCCCTCCTATAGTGAGGTAGTGGTTAACAAGAGCAAGACACCTCTAGATTCAGGAAAAGGTAACACGATGGAAGGAGGAAAAAATTGGGAAGAGGAAACAGTAAGTAACAAGGAGAAGGAGAAGGATGGAACAAAGGACAAAGAGGAAAATGACAAAAAATAGGGAACAAAAGACAGGAAACAACAGGGACCATGCAAGCCCAAAGATGAAGTCACTCCCAGAATAATCTTAAATAACCCTGAGCTGCAGGCCCACAGGGAGCACATGCAGACTTATGCAATCATATGAAAATTCATGTGACTATGGCCCACCGAAAAGGCTTTACAAACATGGATCAGATACCACTGGAAACCTAAAGGAAGCATTGATCTTCATCTAGGATCCAAGGGCTTTTTCACTATGGTGTTTTCGAACATTGAGGACAAAGACAGAGTGTTTGAAGGTGGGCCCTACTTCTATGCAGTAGCAGGGCTCTACATGTGGCTATGGATGATGAACTTCATGCCGGAGCAGGAAACCTTTACCTCAATCCCGGTTTGGGTAAGACTCTATTCGCTACCTCTGGATTATTGGCAAATAGAATCACTAACAGCCATAGGAAATAAATTAGGGAGGTATGTCAAAACTTCTAAAGCCACAAGAAGGGGAAAATATACCTCCTTTGCCAGGATTTGTGTAGAGATGGACCTATCTGGAGCACTTCCAGACAAGGTCATATTGGAGGTTTATGATGAGGAATGGGTGCAGACGGTTGACTACGAGCATATTCCATTTAGATGTTGAAAATGTCATGAACACGGGCACCTTCTTAGAGATTGTCCTCTCAGTAAGGCAGATAACAAAAGAAAAAATAACACAATGAAAGAAACAGATGGCTTTCGCAAAGTAGCTCACAAAGGTAAAAATGGAAAAAAAGGGCCAAAACATCACCAAAGTGGAGACCAAAAAGTGAGGCCAAATCAGTTCCATGTTCTTGAAGGGGAGGAAGATGCAGTAGTTGAAAATAAAGTTATGAAGGATGGAGATGATAAGCAGGAAAAGGAAGAAGAACAAGATCAGGAACAGGTAAATGAAAAATAGAAAGGGATCATGATGAGTGAATCATAGATGGATATGGATCACGAAATGACCCAATGTGAGATGGAAATGGAAGACAATGAGTTACAAGAGATTCTCGACAGAGAAGACCTAGATCTAGAATTGTTCTTGAGTAAGGGATCAACAGGTGGAGTAGAATCTCTACCACAAGAGGAATGCAATCGAATAAAGCAGTTATTCTTATGAAAAACTTAGAAAAAGGGCTTGGGAGAAGATAACAACATTGAAAGGCAGGAAACGCACGGAATGAAAGTGGTAAAATCAACTCTAGAATTGGCTCCAAGAAACCCAGGGAAAAAAAGGGGCAGAAAAAAGCAAAATGAGCTATTAATGGAATGCGGAAAGCTCATGATAGACTCATGTAAGATGAAAGACCTAACCAGTTACTCCTTTACCAGTTAGTAATTATGAAGTTTATAACTTAGAACATCAGAGGTCTAGGAAGCAAAAGAAAATAGAGAATGTTGAATAATAGAATGAAGCAAGTAGCCCTGGATATAATTTTTGTCCAAGAAACAAAATGCTTTGTTGAAAAGATAATAAAAATCCATAGTAAGTGGCTCAGCGGATATGAGTTTATAGAAGTCAAAGCAGAAAATACAGCAGGGGGTATCCTCATCCTTTGGAATCCCCTAAAAAATAGGTATTATTGATGCAGAGGCATCAAGGAATTATTTATCAATTGTTATACACCCAGTAGGAGACAAGGACACTTATCTTGTAATAAATGTTTATGGCCCTCAAAGGTTAGATGACAAAATCAAGTTTATTGAGTCCTTAGTGGACCTTCAAAACAAATTTGTAGGGCTACCGTGGGTTATAGGAGGAGATTTCAACATGATTAGATCTCTCTCGGAGAAAAAAGGGGGCACAAGAGCACTAAACAAATATTCCTCAACTTTCCAATGTTTTTCAGAAACCATGAAGCTGGTAGACATTGAGACAAATAATGGTCTTTGCACTTGGAACAATAAAAGAGGAGGGGATTCCCAGGTAGCTTCCAAGCTAGACAGATTCATGATCTTTGAAGAGCTCATGCTTCTAGACAAGGAAATAATAGTAGATATTCTTCCTTTTGGAGGCTCAGATCACTGGCCGATTCAAATGGAGATCAAGGGCATTGGCACCCCAAGAAACAAACTGTTTAGGTTTGAAAATATTTGGCTTTCACACCCAAATTTCATCAGCAACATTGGAAAATGGTGGGCTAAAGACCTATAGATTCAAGGATCATCCATGTTCCTACTACATAAGAGATTAAAACACATCAAGCAAAAGCTAAAGGAATGGAACCAGAAGGAATTTGGCAATATTTTCACAAGTAAAAAAATTGTGGAAAACAAAATCCTAGAGCTCAACCAAGCTCTGATCAAGAATGGCTTTGATAAAGACAAAAATGATCAAGCAAAGAAATATCACCAAGAATGGGAAATGCTATGTAAACAAGAAGAAATTTTTTGGAAACAAAAATCCAGGGTTCTATGGCTAAAAGAAGGAGAACGAAATACTAATTTTTTCCACAGATCTACCATTGCAAACAAAACTCACAACAGAATCTCTTCGATCAAGGACCAGAATGGCCGAATTCTTCAATCCCATGAGGAGATAGGTGCAGTGTTAGTAAAGCATTTTCGGGACATTGACAAGGAAACTTTTCAGGAAGAGAACCTTTCATTAAGAACTTAATTAAACATATACCTAAACTGGTATCCAGAGAGGATAATTGTAATCTCAACAGACTTGTGACTAAACAGGAGATTAGTGAGGTCCTCAAGGAAATGCAAAATGGCAAGGCACCAGGTCCGGATGGATTTAATGTGGATTTCTTCAAAGCCTGCTGGAATATTGTTAAAAGGGATATTGTCGAGATTGTCGAAGACTCCAGGCGGAACAAGACCATTTTGAAAGCTCTCAACACCTCCTTTATTGCCCTCATTAAAAAATAGGAGAATGCTCAAACACCAGAGAGATATAGGCCCATCGCCTTATGCAATGTTGTCTACAAGATAATTTTCAAGGTTGTGGCTAATATACTCAAACCCCTGCTACCCATGCTCATCTCTGGGGAACAAACAGGGTACGTAGAAGGAAGACAAATTCTGGACAACATAATTCAAGCTCACGAGGTGGTTCACTCGTTAACTTGCAACAAGAGAGTGGGCATGATCATGCAACTGGACATAGCCAAAGCATATGACAAAGTAAATTGGATGTACATCAAAAAAGTGCTCACAACGTTTGGTTTCGATCATAATTGGGTCAGATGGGTCATGGCCCTTGTGACTTCTTCCAGCTTTTCAATTTTAGTGAATGGCTCTCCTTCTGAACTTTTTCTCCCTTCCAGGGGTCTTAGACAGGGAGATCCACTTTCTCCTTTTCTCTTCATCCTCATGATGGAAGGGCTGGGGCAGTCCATCAAGCATGCAAGAGTAATGGGAAAAATTCAAGGACTCCAACTTTTGGAGAATGGGCAAGTTCTAACTCATCAACAGTTTGTAGATGATACCATGTTACAGGGAATTCCCACAGTTAAAGAAGCACCTACTTACAAACAAATTTTGAATGACTTCATGAAGGCTACATGTATGGAAGTAAACCTTTCCAAATCAAAAGTCTTTTTATTTAACACTCATATTGCCTTCCAGAGAAATGTCTCTAGAATTTTAGGCTTTCAAAGATAATCCCTTCCCTCTAAGTATTTGGGAGTTCCTCTTATAGCTAAACCCCAACACAAGAGTATATTGGATCCTCTAGTAACTAAAATGCAAGACAAAATCAGGAAATGGACAAATAGATCTTTAAATTTAGCTGGTAGATTGGTTCTTACTAAAGCAGTTCTCCAAGCGATCCCAATCTTTATGCTATCAGCCCTCCCAGCTCCAATAGGAGTTTTACAGCAATTTCTGAATATTCAACGATATTTTCTTTGGGGCAAAGAGGAAACAAGGAAAAAATGGGCTTTAGTCTCGTGGGAAAAGATCTGCAAACCCAAGAACCAAGGTGGCCTGGGTTTGGACAATCCTGAGATTCTCAACAAGGCTCTTGGAGCCAAACTTTGGTGGAGGTAGGTTAAGGATCCTAAAGCTCAATGGGAAAGCATCTGGAAGGAAAAATATGCCAATGCCTGGCTGGCTTCTGAAATCATACATATGACTGGAATAGTCAAAGGCTCCCCCATATGGAACAAGGCCTGGGAGAATAGAGAAGTGGTTCAAAAAAATAGTTTCTAGGAAATCAGAGAGGGAGATCTGGCACTTTTCTGTGAGGGAAAATGGCATCAAGAACATATTCTACTGAAGGAAGAATTTTTAGGCCTCAAGCATGAGACTGACAATCAAGGTTTAGTAAAGGTGAAAGACTTTTGGGAGAATCCACATAATGTTGGAAAATGGAGAGAATCAGAGAATAATTTTAGTAATGGAAGGGCAGGACCAACTGAGATGGGGTAACAACAAAGAGGGCAATTTTAATATTAAGGAAGCTAAAGGTTTTCTCCTTGATCACGAACCCCGAGCTCCAAATAAAACTTGGTAGAAGCTTTGGAGACACAAAGGTTGGATGAAAATCAAACTTTTCATGTGGTTAGTTCACCACAGGAAAATTTTAACCTGGGACAACCTTAAAAAAAGGGGCATGCTGGGACCCTCCAGATTTCATCTCTGTGAGACCCATGAGGAGACTATCGAGCATCTTCTCCACAGCTGTATCTTCACTGACAGGATATGAGATTTTTTTACCAACATCTTCAAACAATCTGATAGAGACAAAGAAAGTATTGCTAACACTCTTAACAGTTGGAGGAATAATTTTTCTGATAGTGATGTACTCAATACAGCCTGGGATCTCTTGCCGAGATTCATTATTTGGAATGTTTGGAAGAAAGGAACAAAAGAATATTCAAAGAGGTAAAGACTGACTCACTTAGCCTGGTGAAACTAATCGTAAAACAACTTAAGGAGATAGTTGGCACCACGGTTAGGAATCTCCCCAAAAATCCTCCCTCAGTAGAAGATTTAGGAATCCTCTAGCTGTTAGACATGCAAGGGCTTATTCCTCAAGGTCTAGAAAAGAAAGAAAGCATGAGAGATAAGGTGGAGGAATTCTGGCATCCTCCCCCTGAAGGTTTTTTAAAGTACAACATTGATTGAGCTCCTAAAGGAAACCCAGGGGTGGCTAGCTTTGGTGGAGTTCTAAGGGATGATACAGGTAGCATAATCTCCCTCTTCCATGGAAACTTAGGAAAAGCCACTAACAACATGGCAGAACTAATGGCCTTGGAACAATGCTTAGAATTTTTGATACAGAACAATTGTGAAAATGTCATAATAGAAGTGGATTTAGAGTTAGTCATAAATGCAGCCCAGAGAATTAGTAATGGAACAGGGCCGGACAAGGTCACAAAACATTGGAGGTTAACTCAGGTTCTACATAGGATTCAAGTACATCTACAGGAACTTCATACTCTCAGATTTATTCATGTGACGAGAAAGGCCAATAAATTGGCAGACATTCTAGCTAATCAAGGTGTCAGCTGCAAGGACAACACAATTTTAAGGAAGTGGAGCACAATGGTGCAGAGCAATCTAAAAAAACTTTGTCATAACCAGGTGGAGGAGTACAAAGAAGAGTATAGAAGAAAAAATATAGAATCCAACTAGTTTTGGACAGCGGTTAGAGGGCGTCACAAGGTTGGACTGAAAGGTACAGGATGGGAGGTAAGACAAAGTTGGTGACATTGTTGACCATGATCAGGAATATTCTCCGCAACTATCAACAAAGTTTCCCTGAACGAATAAAGCAGCATCTAAACTTCTGAATCACCCAATTTTTTCATTGGCTAATGTCAATATTGCCCAGGGAGCGGTTTTGTAGCAATTGCACCGCTTTTATGTCAAACGTGGTTTTAATTTTTTGGCAGCGATGCCATAGAGAGCAGGACACGCGGTGGAGGGCCTGATCTAAAAACCACTCTCCCCACTCCCTAAAGGGCGATGACTTTGGGCGGCAATTTTCAGCTCAGCTATCCAATGGAGTGAGGGAATCAACAGGCGGGATCGAAAGAGCAGTTTGGTGGGGCCCCATCGCACGCTAATGTTCGGCATTCTTGGTGGGTGTGATATGTCCCTTGACCATTAGATCCAATTTTAAAAATCAACAATGGTGATAGGTCGAGAAGGTTGGAGGCGATGCCAGTTAAGTGGCATGCTTCTCTCCTTTGCAATTTTGTTTAGAGCCGTTGGATAGGGCCCGATGGTTCTTCACTGTAGATTCTAATGAAAGATTTGTTTTTTGGCAGGTTTAGCATGGGCCCCTCTTCGTTGTAAGGTTTCTGTGGGGCTCGATTCTCTCTAGGTCTTGGAAGGTCTGTGGGGCCCTTTTTTCTTTCGCTCTGGTCTGTCCTCTACTTAGGTTCATTTTTGGCTTTTTCCTGTTTAGCTTTAATATGTTGAAAGGTAAGTTTTTTGTGCCGAGTCTTCTGCCTAGGCCCGTTCTCAGTTCCTTTGGGAGGTTGATCTCCTTCGCCACTTTTCAGAGTGGCTTTTTGTAAAGTTTTTATATTATTAATGGTAAAGAAGTTCCTACTCTTGCTTCAAAAAAAAAAGAAACTAGGCATGGGTCAATTCCTAAAATGGCATAGGATGAAAGAGTTTGTCATCGATGCAATCCTAGGTGGGTTGCAGAAAGAATTTTCTCTTAGTTTTTCTATTGTACGCTCACATTTGATCTAATTTTCTAAATATCTATCACATTACCAACCTTATTGACCTTTTAACTCAACAAAACTATGGTGATCTGTGAGTGCTTCACTCACTTCTTTTTAGCATAAAAATAAAAAGTTAAAGAATTGTATTTAATTTCTTACCTTCTTAAGAACCAATACACCATATAGGTCTTGGCGGACATTAATCATCATGATCATGATCATCATCCTCATCACTAAGAATTATATTGGATTCGAAATTTTTTATACCACTCTAGGTTCCAAGAGGACAATGAGTGGATCAAAGTTTTCCTACCTTCATTACAGCACCAAGGGAAAGATTTTTTGAGGGATTGTATAGAAGAGAACATAAAATCATGACCTTGTATTCTATTCTTCTAAGAGAAAGAAGATCCAAGATGATTGAGGAATGAGTGAAATTCCCACAAGAGTTTAATTTTGTAAACAACATGTGGTACTTAGCCTGAAACTTTAATTACAATATTCTCCACGTAGAACTCCAAAAACTCTTCAACATATGGTTAGTTTCAAGTTGTATTCGAAATATTTAGCACCATCTAAGTGAAGTAAGAAAATATTTTTTTGAAGTCTTTCTTCATTTTGGTGATAACATATTCTAACTTAGAAGAGGAATCTACAACAAATTCTTACAATTTGGTAATGAATTTCTACTTGATAACCAATTTGGTGCAAACGTTCATAAGAAAGATACATGTTTGTGCTTATATATGTATGGAATAACTCTTATTTATTTTCTTTTTACATTTCCTTGAATTCTATTAAGGGAATTTTTATATCATTGAATTTTTTTTTAATACATTGTTTGATTATTAAAAGAATGACTTTTTATTTATTTCTATATATGTGTCATCAATTCCTTGTTGATGGGAAATTTATTAATGTAAGGGGTGAGTAATATCAATTCCTTTAACAAGTACGTTTTTGAATTTGATTGGAATTTCATTTTGTGATTTATGTTTATATCATGTTAACTTTACATTTATGTGAAACTCATTATGTTGTTTTTATAGATAGAAGTGATTCCTAAGTTGAACAAGCTTTTATTTTAAATGTAGTGATGGGAAATGATAATATGACATGAATTAGATCATCACATGGTGAAACTTTAAATAGAGTTAGCGACATAATTTAGTACAATAATACAATATTATGTTATGAAAATACTTTAAAATTTACAATGGGATTAATTTATCTTATATAGATCTTGAGAGATGATAGTTGTCCAATAATACAATATTATATCATGAAAATACTTCAAAAATTACAAAGGGATTAATTTATCTTATATAGAGCTTGAGAGATGATATTTGTCCAAAGCCTTATGTGTTAATCCTGAATGCAAACCCCATTTTTTTACCCTAAATCACTCAAGTGAGTTTGTTAATATGTAATCCTTATAGTTTAACACTTTCTCGTAAAATTTACAATACTAGAAATAGAAATCATTGAAGGTAAACAAACTCTTACTATAAATACATTTACTCAAAACTAGAAACAATAGAATCCTAGTTGTGATCCTACCACCCAACATCTTTAGATATATTTACACATGAAATGTTTCATAACCCTCATAAAGTTATAATACGAAACATCCAAATCTAGAATCCCACATTAACTATAGAACAACATTTTCCACACATTTGTCTCATAATCTCAATGAGATATAGATCTTTGTTCCATGAGCATCCTAAACCATGAATAATTATCTATCATCCCCGCCATTATTTCCTATCCTCATAGTGTGGACCTTTTAACAACAAATAGTGCTAGTTCTTCAACAAGTTTAACATTGTTGTTAGTGTTCAATGGATCTTCAATAATGACTAGATTTATTATTTCTTTAAGCTTTCTTTTGAAAATATCACATGCATGGATTCCATAATTAATTGCTATATGATTTCTTTTTCTTTTCATTTCCATGGGTTTCATAATTAATCCTTATATAACCTATTTTTCCATAGCAATAGCACATAATCTCACTCTTACTATTGTTCTCTTTCGTATCCTTTTCTTTGATTATAAACTAAGATTTTCCTTTTAAATCTTTTACAATTGCTCTTATGTCTTAAGACAAGAGAGATAAATTCATGTCTTTTAGAGTTTGTGAAGACATATGGGGGAGAACAAAATTGACTATTGTATTTAGAAGGTAGACTATCTAACAAAATGGATTTGACCTCTTCATCTACATTAGCTTTGAATTTGGCTAGCTTTCTAATGAAAGATCTCATATTTCTTATGTCGCTAGGCAGTGTGACTTTGTTAGACATCTTGAATTTGAACAAATGTGTATAAATTATCACTATAGGTCACCTGATAATGCAATGTAACTAAAGCAAAATACTTGATCTACTTCTACTATCAAACTTGTGGAGGCTTAATCGATTTTGAGAAAGATCAAACAAAACACATATAACAGAGAAGAAGAATCGATCACACATGAAACACAGAAAATACTCAGGGGAAAGCCTCAGCTAAAAACCCCAATACAAGGTGGAAATACATCAGAATTATACAAAGCCTTAGCTCTCACAGCTAGCCAGCTCTCAGTACAATCCTCCTGGATGCTCACAAGCAATCAAAACTTCTCACAAGCCTTCTCCTCTACCCTCCAAGCCTCCTATTTCCTTGCACAGTTTCTCCTGGGTGATCCTACTGTTACCAAGTGTAACATTGATCACTCACACTGATCTCACACCCCGTAAAATTGCCCAATCCTCAAGGAACCTTATTCCTTCTGCATGGATGAGTTTCCTTTATAGGAAAATTCCTCCAACTTATAGTACAATGTCCCTTCCTTAAATCTCAACTGAGTCTTTCTCTGAACTAACATGCATGAGTTATTTATGAGAGAATATTCAGTTATCTAGAGAACACTAGTTGCATGCATGCATGCATTAACTGACTGAACTCACAATTAGTTCCTCCAACTATTTGGAACTAATTTAACTGGACTTAACTCAATTAACTGAGCTAACTAATTACAACTCAAATACAGCTCATCCTTATCTCCTTAATTAAGGGATAATCTACTTAATTTAAGGGATAACTGTTGCATGACTTCAAAAAGACTTCTAGCTTGAATTTATCCAACTAGTTAATTCATAATGAATTAATTAATTATTTTTCAAGTAGCTGGTGAGACTAAATTCGAATTTTAATTCAAGGACAAATTTAAATTGGAATATTCTGAATGCTATTTTTAGCATTTCTTGTTGCTATTTTCAACACTCACTCTCAACAAGAAATGAATTCAACTCGATCCTGATCTTGAACCTTTGGAATGTTCTACATGCAACTATTCTCTCTAGTGTTGTTGCTCCAACAACTCCAGAAACAAAAGAATATCCAACCTGAATCAGAATGATGCCTCGGTCATCAAGGTCTCTGACTGCTATTTCCTCTATCGACTAAAAACTCTGCACCTCTATGCTCTTCCATATCTGACTGCTCTAGCCTCTGTCACTTTGATCTCTGACTACATCAACCACACTGATTCCTCCTACTGCATCCGTGCTACTATTGGTCCTATCTCCTAGCACTGCATCCGCACTGCACCTCCTCTCATCATGTTGCATCGTGTTGCCCACTGTTGCACTGTAACTCAGTTACTGAGAAGTAAGTAACTGATCTCCCAACTCACCTCCATGTTGGGATAGAAGCACACTCTGATGTTGAAGCTCCCTCTGCCACTCCATCTGCATCTGTCTCTACCCACTCAGCCAGTCCTGCTACTCCTCGTCGGGGCTCCCATAGCAAGGTATAATCAAAGAGGCTGGGTACCTCAAGGATCCTACCCCTATTTCAGCCTTCTTGGGACTATCACTCCACATCGCCCCACCTCCCACCTAGAGGTATTGATGCATGTGATCCCTCTGCCCACTTGGCTCGAAATTTCCCCCTACTGGAGGTCTTTGCATGAGTGGATGCCTCCACTTGATCTCCTCTCGGTTTCTCTAGATGTGGCTACTCCACAACCTCCTGAAGCTGCTTCACCAATTGTTTCTCCTCCACAATTGTCTGAGACTTCTTCTAGCACTGCATGTTGAGAGGTAATGTACACTCCCTCTCAACCACCAAGTCTCCAACAGTTTCCTTGCTCCTCAAAGCTTTGCACGCATCTTGAACCTCAAGAGCATACAGGTTCTCGACTTGTGAACAGATCCGCTTCACCTGTCTTGTGGTGATGTGTCTAAGGAAAACATTTCCCTTACTGAAGACTACATCATAGCCTTTGTCCTCCAGCATCACGAGTGATACCAAATTCTTCTTCAATCCTGGCACATACTTCACATATGTCAAGGTAATGTGAGCTCCATGCTCCCTCTAAAAAGAAATCATGCCCACACCTGAAACACTATACTTTTCATCATTACCCATCGCTATGAGTATCTGAAGGTCTTTCTCCTCCAAGGTACTGAACAAACTCTTATCGTCGGTCATGTGGAATGAGGCTCCACTGTCAAGAAACCAACAACAACCCATCATTGATGAAACCATGCATGTGATGAGGGTAAAATCTAATTCGAACTGAGAGGCCAGTGCCTCACCTCAGACCCTTCCCTGGATCCCTTCTTGGATTTCTTCAATGGACAATTAGTTGAATAATGGCTCACCTCATGACAATTAAAGCATCACACTTTAGATTTGTCAATCTTCTTCCCACCATGAGAAGAACTTGATTTGGGATGAGAATCCTTCTCCTCCCATTTCTTTGCCTTACTCGCTAAGGCGCAATTTTCTTCATCCTCCTTGGATGAAGAACCATCTCTATGTTAGAAAATTATATGTTATCTAGCAAACTAAAGAGATAAAACCTACAGTAGATCCGTTGTAACACCCTCTTCGCTCTCAATCTCCTCTCTCTTCCTCACTCAGAATACAGATATACATAGATGCAATACAATTCCCTCATATATAGTGAGGGGTTGCCTTCTAGGGAAAAAATCCCTAAATTAAACATAAATTCTACCATCAGATCATCCACCTAATGAACGGCCTAGATTGACTAGAAATTACTAGACTTTTACAAGGTAATTTTACATCTATTTTTAGCTTCAGGGGCATTGCCTCCGAACCCCTGCCGGGGCGCGCTGGCCCCCAGACCCCCGCGGGGGGGTCAAGTCCCCCCCGCGTGGAGGGGTGTACAGTATTCCTGGGGTATACATCCAGCTGAAACCTTTGAATATAGAAGATAAGCAGGCTCCACACCCAACACTCTGGTGCTTCTCCTGATCTCCTCTTGCATCAGATCTGACCACAGTCGTTCCCAATCTGGCAGTTTCTCTCTTCCATTTACTAAGTCTTGGTAGCTATGCCAGCTCTTAGGAAGATCAAGGAGAGCAAGAATCACCATGTCATCATCGGCTCTCGTGATTCCTACACTTCCAAGCTCATCCTTGTAGGTGGTGATCTTGTTCAGATATGTAAAGATTGTGTCTCCCTTTTCACACTTGATTTTCTGAAGCTTGTCTTTCTGTTGGGTAGCAGATCCCCCCACCGCATGTTTTTGGGGCTTAAAGCTTGAGTTTTGGTCAATGTAATGTAAAGACTCCACGAACTATAGGTGCGAAGCACAAAAGTCTAGGATGAGTCATAGGGTTGTCCGCCCTAAGAATTGTAAAATAATGTAAAGATGTGTCGGCCTACGCATGGTCCGCGGACCATGGGATTGTATAAATAGAGTGAGGCTCTAAGTGTAAAGGTATTTTTTGGAAAAAAGAAATTAATAGATAGATGCGAAGGCATGGTTAGAGGATAGAAGTGGATCTGAGGTGTATTGGGTCATAGTAGTAGGAAGAGGCTCTGCAGCTGAGTGCGCAGAGGCCTGGTAGAGTCTACAATTGAGTGCGTGGAACCCTACAACTCAGTGCGTAGGGTGGAGTCGGGTCTGTAATTGAATTGAACTTGAAAAGGGTTATTAATAAAGATAAGTTTGATTCGAAATACTGTGCATATATGGTTCTGTTTATCTTTATGCATTTATATTGTTTTTGATTGCGCACACTTACTTGAAAGTTGAATAAGTAATAAGAACATTGGGCCTACACAAGCTAAGTCAAAGCAATAATATAATAGTGCAGTAAGGATCGAGACCTAGATAGTAGTGTATTCACGCCCCTTACAGTGGTATGCACAGGCTGTTGCACAGAGCAGCGCAAGCATGCAGGTTCAGACCGTGAACCTCTAGGACCTTCATCAAGACATCCCTAGGGTGCAGAAACCTAGTTCTAGCACCCTCCCTTACTACTTTGGGTGAGACCTCAGACCGCGCTCTGCGGACTGTTGCCGAAAGGGACCAAGATCTACCTAAGGGATGCCTGATGTTGTGCCACTGGAACCGAACAAAGAAGAAAATTCAAGAGTGGTTGGACAAGAATATTCACGAGTTTGCAACACAAGAAAACAGAACTCTACAAGTATCTGAGAAAAAGTGGTTGGATCACTACATGTATACAGAAATCCATGAGATTTTCTTTGCATCAATTCCTTCTGATTTTTATAAGTGGATCGAAAGGTTAGCTGATAAGCAGGGAAGGTGTAGGCTTGACCAACCGATAGTGTGGACTCTGGAATTAGTACGCAGACTAGAGGCATCAGAAGATAAGATCGCACGAGCTGTGGACCATTGGCTTGACTGGATAATAGGGGGATTTATCACTGAGTTTGCGGTAGACACAATTGTGAGTTACAATGTAGTAGAATGACGCTTCCTAAAAGGACCGCTAGGTAAGTATATTAAGTCTTTAAATACTAGGATTAAGATGCTATTGTGTGAAAAGAGGGTCATGCGAATACATTAATGTTTGGGACAATGCAGAGTAGAAATATCTACAAAAGCACCGAAGAATTAGGAAACAATCCATTAATTTCACCTTCACGAGAGAGCAAAGAAGCGCTTGCTAAGGACTCTCCTAGAAGCGTGGCCAGTTTGATAAGGCAGCGTATTCTGCAATTACCACCTCCACCCATGCCACAACTTGCTTCACCTCCCTCACCTCCATCTCCACCCACTCCACTTCCACCACCTCCATAGTTTAGTATGGCGAGCGCGATCAAACTACCAGTATTCATAGGGGTAGGGAATGAAGATCTGGATCAATTTTGGTTTGTGGTAAGAGCAGTATGGGAAGCGCAAGGTGTCACGGATGAAAATATTAAGAAGGCTACATTGGTGAGAGTGTGTTTCTGGGAAAACTAGTGTCTTTTTGATCGACTAGCCCTCTAGGATTGGCAACTACCCTAGAAACAAACAATTTAAAGCAATTTGTGATTTCCTCTATGTATAATAGATAAGAGAGAGGCAAAAGAACCAACCTAGATCTTCCGATTAACTCCTTTCTTGATCTCTCTCTCCCTTGACAGAGCTTGCACCTCTTCTCCTACTTATCCCACTTATAGAATACCTATAGAAACAATGTAGCAAAACACCATCAAAGCATCTTGATCTATTACATCATAAGCATTGCAGGATCAAAAATACAATGAACATACAATGGCATTCACAAATACACAATTGTATGCAGGAAAACTCAAAGAAATTTATTAAAATAGAAGGGAGAATTACAACCCAGCTCTTTGATCTAGTATCATCCTCCCAGCATAATATCCCTCTTCACCTCATGAAAAGCAAGATCGCCCAACAATACAATGCTCTTTCTCAGATACAAACTATCAGCACTTCCTTACAAATTACAAAATTCCAACGTCTAGATCTCTTAGATGAGGGATCCATTTATAGATGTATGCAAGGGTGTGAGTCATCTCTGGGTTTTTTATTAGTGTCATTCCACTTGTTGCTTTTGGTTCCACTTGGAGATTTCTTGGATCTCTTACTCATCCCTGGGTGAATTCAAAGAAGCAAGTGTCATAGGAGAAGTTTCTAGAAGATTCTATGAGCATCCACTTAGCAAACTGTCTCGGAAATTTGTCCATTCTCACTCATCACACCCCACATAAGGCCTCTTCAGTATGCATTGCACCTGGCTAGTGTAGAAGTCAGTATGCATAGCACCCTGACAGTGGAGCTTTCAGTATGGTCCAATTTAGGCCAGTTCTGGATGGTTTTTCAGGTGGAACTTTTTGGGAATGATGTAATTAGTTGACCATGATCATTTAGGGTATGAAACAACATTTTTAGGGGTTAAAGAGCCCTATTTTATCGACATATAAGATTTGGGTTGAAGTGCCCAAATATGTCTATAACAGTTGCCGCCTAAATCATGAAGTCATAAATCTTTGATGTCGGGTGAAATGCTTTAACATGAGGATCCAAGGTTTCGAAACTGGAAGGTGACCTGTATAAGATACATTAGAATACATTATCATAATATAATTTTTCATGATCTAGCTAAGGCAGGCATTCCCATGCTCAGCTTTATAAATTCATTTCATGTACATAGAACAAATAATCGCCTGCAGTTGCAGACTGTTGATTCTTCATATGTAGGGTCATCGTCCTTGGCTTGGATGACCATCTGTGCAGCTTTTGTGTACATTTGATGTCTTTATATTCTTGAATATATCATAGCCCGGATGGATGAAAGTAGATCTAGGGTCTTCAAGCTCGTTCAATCTTCGCTCGATGTACAAGTCGATCCATGTGAAAAGATGTTCTGAAGTTGAACATGGAAAGACATCGCCTGATTACCAGCCAGTAATGTGAGTTGTTAACAGACACGAGCGGAATCACCGATAATGATAATGACCCTCGAGGTACTACAGTACAATTTATGTGGTGTGAATATATGATCCAATGTCGAACACCATGCAAAATCTTTCAGTCGAAGGCCATTGATGTTGACCTGTCGCCGGAAGTGAGAAACTTGCCATTAAGGCATGCAATCTTCAAAGTATTGAAAGGGTTGTTTCTAAGTCAACTTCTTGGATAATGATCTGATGTCGACAAGAAGTGACCCATCATAGGAGGGCCTTAATGTATCCCACATCTACGACATGAAACGAAGCAAATGATTTTTTGGAGGTAAAAATGATCGCCGACACAAGGTTCAGGAATGGCGGTCATGAAAAATGGAGGTTGAAGGTATTGCAGTGGATGAGGCGTTAACTGGATGGTGAATTATCAACTGATTGACTTCTCTTGAACATATCGGTGACACTGAGAGGATTGGTAGCATTAACCCCAAAAATGGATGTTGTGAAAGACCAATGGTGAAATGACTGGTGAACGAAATAACCCAACCCAACTCAATCATGGTGATGGAGTGAAAGTGTCATGTTCAAGAGCAGCCTGCTACCATAAAATTATTCAGGTTTTCTTCCCTTTTTCCCCGGTCATTGCTGACCAGTACCTCTTTATTTTTGTCAAGCTTGAGGAGGATAACATATGCTTGTTCTATAATTTTCCCTTCGAGCAAACCTGTCACTATGTTCTTAGCGAGTCTAGCGACAGTGAAACTCGTTCTTATCTTGGTGGACAATTTTGTCGCTATTGTTTTAACAAGTTTAACGACAAGGATAACTCAATCCTTTTCATGTTTAGAGAGCTTGAAAAGGGACGAAAAGGAAACTCCAAAAGTTCTTTTTCATAGCATAATCCCTTAGGTCTGAAAAATATTAAAATAATACAAAAGGGATGACTTTTCGATCACTTTAGCGAGCCAAAAAAGACAAGCGCTCGAACTTTTTCCTAATATAATCCCTCAGGTCCGAAAAAGATTAAAATCTACATGAGGGATGGCATTTCCCATCACTTTAATGAGCTGGAAAGGCCAATTTCTCGACAATATTTTCATATTTAACGAGTCTAAAAATGGTTTAAAGAGAGCTCATTTTTTAGGAACGAGTGGTGTCTAGGGTAGAAACTGGTTCCGGGTATGTTTGGAACTTCTCAAAACATGGTGATGTGAAGAGGGTGGCTAATAGAACCACTCGTCGCAACTATTCCTCAAAAAGGTAAACAATCAAGTGGAAGTGTATGATCGCCAAAAGAATGGAGGTGATGGCAGGGACACAACCAAGGTTCAAAAGGCTGATGTAATGGCAATCACGAAGGTTATTTACCAAAGGTAGGTTCATTTTTTAACAATTTTGAACTCTAGGGGAACATATGCTTTGTGTGGGCGCGGGTTCATTTTTTAACGAGCTTGAACTTTGCGGAAACTATGCTCAGGGGTAGGTTTATTTTTTAACGATCTTGAACCACACGACAACATATGCTCAGGGGTAGGTTTATTTTTTTAACGAGCTTGAACCATGTGACAACATATGCTCATTTTTTAGTTTTTCTTTTTACGCAAGATAGAAATGACAAAACTAAAAAGCTAAGGAACTACTGAGGCTAGGTAGGATGGTTTCATCAGCATTTAGACAAAACATTTACTTTGCCTCATACGCAACGCAGACAAAGGTGAATGGTGTGTTGGACCAATCACCTAACCTAAGGAGTTAAAAAGATAAAAAACTAAAAAGCTAAAAAGCTAAGACGCTATCAAAACTAGGAAATGAAATTGGTCATTTTTAGCTTGCATAAAAAGGTTTGCATGCCCCCAGCATGATGAAAAGGAGAGTCTCTAGTAACCATATGGAAATTATTGTGGTTAAGTAGGATTGTTTCGTCTACAAAGCAAACAAAACATTTCCTTGGCTTTGTCCGCCAAATGGACAAAGGTGGATGGTGTGTTAGACCAATCACATAACCTACAGGGAGACCTATTTTTTCAGCTGGGTTCATCCGCCAAATAGACAAGGGTGCATGCCCCCTAAGATTTGTTACATTCATCAGACTACTCCTGGTAATTAGGTGGATGAAATGAAGGTTGAAGATACACCATTGATATACAAAGACCATTTGGGGATGATGATCGACTTGGAGCTATGCTTGAACCAGGAAATGAAAGCTGGTCAAAGGTGACAATTTTGCCTTCATGCGGGAAACACATCACTCGAAAGAGTGTTGAAACCATAGCTTCTATGTTATAAACATAGTCACATCCAAGGAGTAGATTGTAATCTAACCGTCCTGGGACTACCATCACATTCAAGTGAACGGTTTTCCATTCCAAAGTTATCGGTAACTTAGGAAGGATCCTTAATGGTCGACTAGTTCCTTTATTAAAACCTGACGAATTCTATGTAACAAGCATAAGCGATGGCGAACCAAGCGCTTTCCAAGTAGTTGAGGAAAGGATACTCACTGACGCACCATCATGTATGATAGTGCCTGACATGATCATTTTGTAAACTTGTACTATGATTCAGAAAGGTACATAAGAAGGAAGGCGAAATCTTGTTGGTTGATTCCAATCAAAGGAAGTGACTAGACTACTTGGAGGGGGTATGGAATAAATGGTTTAAATAACCTCTTGAGTAGCGGGAATTGGGGTATTCTCTTCCTATTGTGAAGGAACGGGCGAATTTCCCCCAAGTTCATCAGACTCTGAAGTAACAAAAAGAATTTGAACAGTATTGTTCTCACTCTTTTCGGGAAGGATATGATCTTCTGAAGGTAAAACTGGGTCAAATGCCATCTTGACCTGTTGACTTTGGTTTGGTATGGACTCAAAAAATTCACTTTCAATGATAGGTGTTTCGACCAACGGTTCAATTAAGTCAGTCGGATTTTCAACTAGTAAAGGACTTGGGGAGAGTTTCCTGTATCCAGGTTGAAGTCACTGCAATGAAGCAGGACGATTATGCAAGACTCTTTTGGATTCATCCAAAAAAGTGAAACGAGGAGGGGTATGGTCCCCTTCACATAACCTACATGGAATTTTTACCTTTCCTTTCTGTCCATGGACTTCATTATCACTAGTTGATGGTGTGTTTTCAACATGATCACTAGAGGTTGATGACACTGGTTGGTGCGAACGGGGGGGCCATTCTCTCAAGATCCGAGGGATGTATGGACATTCTCGATGAAAATGGTCTCCTCTACAAATTATTCATGGAGATTTGGGTTTAGGAGCTCTAATGTGTGGATTTTCACCATCTGAATTGGTTGCCCCCTTGCTGAATTGGCTTCTTCTTCTTCTCCTTACCTTTCTTCTTCTTCGTAGCCACCTGGTTATTAGAATCACTACTTTCACCAAGTGAAGAGGAAGAAGGGGAGGGAGAAACAAATGAAGAAGATGCTGAAGGGTCAACTTTAGTATCAACTGGATGTTGATTCAATTGCTGAGGAATCATGCTATTTTGAACCACAGAGGTTGAGAACAGCCATACTGGCAGGCCAATAGTAAGTCCCAGAAGGGACAATGTGGCCATATGAGGAGCACCAATATTTCCCCAAGAAGTAAAAGGACTAGGATTCCCCTCCAAAGGGATTCCTTGATTGGTGGACTCCATTATCTCAAACTAAGATCAACTAAGGAATAGGGATGTTATTCCGAATTAAATAAATTTTAATGACGCTTTGACACAACTTTGCTTTTTCAAATTTTAAGAGTCGAGAAGAAGCTAAAGATGACTCTAGTCCCCTTTAATTTTTAATGAGCCTAAAGTGACAAGTGCTCAGATGGACCTTTTCTTTTAAGGAGTCGGAAAGGAACGAAAGTGACTACTTTGGAAATCTAGACAGAGGGATTACCAAACCAATCGCAAAACTACAAAATACACCTTGGTGATAAATTAAAGAGAAATTACCAAGGACTTATGTACGACATTTAATCTTCCCGAATGTTGTGTTCAGTGCATTGCGATCGATAGGGTGGTAGACACGGCTTCCTATGGATAAAGGATATAAGCCTATTGTGGTCTCCCAATATATACTCGACGATATGGGGAGCACAAGTTCGTGCTAGCACTTGTCATATCAAAGAGGAGGAATCACCCAACCTTCGATGAAAACGATAGTTACTAGTTTTTACGATGTTGGAACATGTCTCTAGCCTAGACCTCTAGATGTGTTGCATTAGGTTCCAAAGCATTGTTAAGTTCATTGAAATTTATTTTAGAGTTGATCTTGTTTAAAAGTTTTCCTTTCAATGGTTCACCACGTGATGTAGATTTAAAATTCCTAAATATGCAATCTACAATGATAAACAAACGTTGTTTATTTTGAGCAATGAAAATCCTAGCTACTAAGGAAAGAAGATTACGATTCTTTCAAACAAAGAGAAAAGAGCACACACTAAATGCACTTTTCCTAAATCATTTTTTGAACACATTCTAAATTCAAATGAAAATGCATGTATTTGTTTTTCGTTCCCCTTAATGTGAGAAATTCCAAAAAACGAAAACTAAGTAGAGCAAAGATCTGAAATATTTTTACTCAAAGTGACATTTCGACAATTTATTTTTCAAAATAGAAAGGAAGACTAAACGACACTTTTAGGTTTCGAATAGAAAATGCTTTCGAAACTTCAAATATCAACAAATCAAATCAAGTACATGACAAAAAGTTCAATTGACTATCCAGGGAAGGAAGACTCAACAACACTTCTCTTTTTGACACAAAACGATAGTTGCAACACTTTGTACAACAACGACACTTCGATTTAAGCAAATTTTCGACAAAGGATCGTAAATGATGGAAAAATACATAAATTTTTTTACTAATCCTAATTAGTGGAGGCTGATCTATCTAATGTAAGGAGGCTTCAGTAATGAGGTACTATTCATATGCAGCAAAACAACTAAACAGATCTGAAAACAAGGACAAAAACCCCAAATTTTAAGAAGGGAAATAGGCTCAGTCAGTCATCGCACCTAGGCTTCACAGAAACAAGGATGCATTGCACTTTTCAGACTTGGGAGGTGCGATGCATACTGGTAGACAGTGACAGATAGTGCGATGGGCCAGGGAGTGCAATTGAGATGGGTTTTGGCTCAAATTTGCAGCTGATTTCAGTGAGTTAAGATGACCTATGATGGACAGTAAAGAGAAAAGTACAGAGGTATGATCTTGAGAGGTTACTGAGCTACCAAAAGGGCATCTAGAATGCTTGTAAGTGAAATTTTCAGTTCATAAACTAAACCGGAGATTGACTGAAGCAACATTCATCTACTATGCAATTACAGAGCAAGAGTAGTTTGAAGGCTATCTGAATAACTTCAGGCTCTATCTATAGTTTATAAAACAAACAACAATAACAAACAAACATCTATTCGATCCCTAGTGGATTCGCCATTTTGTTTCTGGGAAAACTAGTGTCTTTTCGATCGACTAGCCCTCTAGGATTGGAAACAACCCTAGAAACAAATAGTTTAACGAAATTTGTGATTTCCTCTATGTATAATAGATAAGAGAGAGGCAAAGGAACCAACTTGGATCTTCCGCTTAACTCCTTGCTTGATCTCTCTCTCCCTTGGCAGAGCTTGCACCTCCTCTCCTACTTATCCCGCTTATAGAATACCTGTAGAAACAAAGTAACAAAACACCATCAAAGCATCTTGATCTATTATATCATAAGAATTGCAGAATCAAAAATACAATGAACATACAATGGTATTCACAAATAACAACATTCAGAAATACACAATTGTATGGAGGAAAACTCAAAGAACTGTATTAAAATAGAAGGGAGAATTACAACCCAGCTATTTGATCCAGCATCATCCTCCCAGCATCAAAGCCCTCTTCACCTCATGAAAAGCAAGATCACCCAACAATACAATGCTCTTTCTCAGATACAAACTATCAGCACTTCCTTACAAATTACAAAATTCCAGTCTCTATATCTCTCAGATGAGGGATCCATTTATAGATGTATGCAAGGGTGTGAGTAATCTCTGGGTTTTTGCTTATTGTCATTCCACTTGTTGTTTTTGGTTCCACTTGGAGATTTCTTGGATCTCTTACTCATCCCTGGGTGAATTCAGAGAAGCAAGTGTCATAGGAGAAGTTTCTAGAAGATTCTATGAGCATCCACTTAGCAAACTCTCGGACATTTTTTCATTCTCGCTCATCGCACCCCATAGAAGGCCTCTTCAGTATACATTGCACCTGGCTAGTGTAGAAGTCAGTATGCATTGCACCCTGATAGTGGAGCTTTCAGTATGGTCCAGTTTAGGCCAATTTTGGATGGTTTTTCAGGTGGAACTTTTGGGGAATGATGTAATCAGTTGACCATGATCTTTTACGGTATGAAACAACACTTTTAGGGGTTAAAGAGCCCTAGTTTATCGACATATAAGATTGGGGTTGAAGTGCCCAAATATGTCTATAACAGTGTGTTGCAGGATCGCGCATTGACATAGTATATTAAGCACTCTAACGAACACCCAAACGCAAGGATATCAGAGATCCAAAATGCGTTGAACAGAGAATTTAGCTGGCCAAAACCAGAGACACGGCCAATCATTGGGTTTAAAGAGATCATGATGCTTCCAGGCGAGACCTCGTGGGATCTAGACCAAATACTGAAGAGTATGATCCGTGAGGCCAATATGACGCTAACGGATGCATAGCATCATGCATGGTTTGTGGAAACTCTGACACCACACTTGAGGATGATGCTGTCACAACAAAAACTTTCCACCTAGGCTGAAGCATTGAAAATGGCAATGAGGTTGCATGAGACCCCAATACAAGACCCTGGGTTGGAAGTTCAATAAATCCACGTGCAACTATAGAATATATGCCTGGAAATGTAATGTTTGAAGCAAGATAGGGCACCGCGGCCAGAGGTGTGCGAGGAAGTATGGTGCATAAAATGCAAAGGCCGGGGCCATGACAAGGATCATTGTCCAGTGTTTGCAAACTACTTGGCAGGAGGGGGGCCAATGTCGTTGAGACCAGAGGCACATGCAGGGCCGAGTGCGACACCCGTGTTATGGTGCGTGATGCAGGAGAATTCAACCCAAGAGAAAATCATTGTAATTAAGTAGACATAGGGGGTCATGTAGCTTTAGAGAAGTAGTTTCCTAAGTCTCAAGTTAATGCAATATTTAGGCCTTTAAGTGATTTAATTAGATAATGGAGGAAGTTGTAAATGCTCTCAAATAAATGAGAACATGAGTGGTGAATAAATGACAAGAGTCATAAGTCAATTAGGACTCTTAGAACAGTTCATGATTTGAGGGACGAGAGAGAGCTTTTAGGAATTAAATAGAGATTGGAAGTGGACATAGAGGATAGAGAGGATTTAGGAGTCAGTTCAATAGATTTAGGAATCGAACCAGGACAAGTTCAACAAAACTTCTTGGCATATATGTAAGCCTGTGGGTAGAACTAGAGGGAGGCCACTGATAGTAGAATATCAGGTCACGAGACAGAGAGTCCCGTTATGTAGTCAACTGTTTATATGTTATATATAGAGGAATTCGATTTTGAGTGTGCAAATGTGTGAATCGATTGTTTTGTGATTTTTTATTGTGTGAATTCGTAGGTTCTGTAACAGAGGTTGCAGGAAGAGTCAAGGCAAAGTGCAGAGGAGAAGACTAATTTGAAGGAGTCGTAATGGATCATTGAATCCACTTGAAGGATGAGGAAATGCTCTGAAGCGGCATTTATCAAGGGAGCATGCAGAGTTAAGATCAAGCGGGAATACATTGAGTAGCTGAAGAGCGTAAGGCAGAACCTTTGAAGAAACCCAGAAACCATAGAAACTTGAAGAAATGGTGTAAAACTTAAGTGAAGAAGAAGAGCGGAGAAGTGAAGTGTTAGCACACAGCAACCGTTGGATCTTATAGATCAACGGTCTAGATCATATCGTATGAGGCAGTGTTGAGATATTGTATCAGTGATCCTTAATGGAGAAAGGCGAGTTTATAACCTAAAGTGGTATTTCAGGTGGCAAAGAAGTGGTAAATATTATCAAAGGATAGCCTTCCGATTCCATTCATAATGCAACACATGCAGAGAAGTGGAGAGGGAAAACTGCTTTATCGGGCGGTTAAACCCCATGTGAGTTGTCTATCCAAAACCATCGTGGACCGTTGGATCTACTAAGTGTAGATCAACAGTGGAGGACCATCAAGTGACTTTTGAATTGGGAAGAGATCTCGACCATTGGATCAAGCACCAGATCAATGGTAAAGAGTTAATCGCAATCACCTTGGATAGAGGTCAAGGGACATGGAATTTTGAAATGCCAACTTGTGATATTGCGATGAAGAAATGTGCCGATAGCCAATAAACAGAGATCAGAGATCAGGCTTATCGGAGTTCGGAGGAGAGTGTTGTGGAAAGGAAAGCGGAAGATGGACCCGACGATAACTATAGACGTGGGCTTATGATATTTGAAGTCTGGCTCTGTGTTCCAGCGGGATTTCCCTTTGTTTCGGTATGTTTCCTTTGTAAACGAGATAGTAAGAATTAAGCACCAATAGTGTATTTTGGGAAGTAATATAATCGCATATCGATAAAGCAGAAGGATGGGTATTAAGGTGAACCACGGAGGAGCCAATTGCGATCAGTGATAAAGGTGGAACCTCAGGAAGTGTGCAGAGACTGTACTAAAGGTGAAAAGGTATGTTTTGTGAGCATTTTCCTTTATAAATGGTTTTATAAGGAAAATGTGGTCAATAAAGGTTTTATGTGTAAATATATATATATATTAACCAATGTTTAAGAGGGAAAGGTTGATATATATGTGGCTTATGGGTTTTATAAAGGACAGAAGAGGGTTTTAATTCCCAATAGAAGGAATTAGAAGGAAGGCTTTAATAAAGTCTTATATGAAGGTTACGAAGGGTTAAATAGTCCCGATAGGAGATTTAAGCCGGGTGATTGAGTTCTGATACAAAGGAACCAATGATAAATAGGCCTTAATCATTTATGGTTTGAAGATTTGACTCCTTTGAGAGTCAAAGACTTGGGACAGATGTATTTGTGCGTTGTTATGCATATTGTGGGTATGTGCGGGGGTAACCCTGCATCATTAGTGGTATCAAAGCATATTTGTAATAAGAGCAGAATTGAAGTTGAAACAATTGGTTAAAACAGAACAAAGAAGTTCTATGAGAAAGAATTGAGAACAGAATATGTGTTAAGGTGTTTATGTAGGCAAGAGGAAGGATCAAATTATAATCTGACAGAAGCAAGGCACACTGAGGTGATGTGTAGCAGAAACTACAGATGCAAGAGACAGAGGAAATCCATTTGAAGTAAAGGTGGAATGGTGAAACAAGATCATGCTGAGATCTTGAAAGTGAGGTAATATGTTCTGTTTTAAAATGAGAATGTGTGTTTTTACACTAATGCACAAGTGACAGCAAGAGAAGCTATGAGAGGAGAACCAGATGTGTTTTTGAAGATAGAGTAAAGAAAACACTCTGATAGAGAAGTGGTAGTGAACCTGAAGAATCCAACAAGAGATTGGATAAAGAGGACAACTGAAGTGTTCTTAAGAGAGAGTGAGAGATTGAAGAAGCCTAGAAGGAGCAAAGGTGTTGCTCAAGAGGAGGTTCCAGATAGAGGACCCGTGCTTACCAAAAGATTGAGTGAGGAGAGCTTAGTGAGGTAAGATTGGAGCGAGGAGGACTAGCTGTTGCAGAGGCTTATTGCAGATGAGTGAGGAGCTCATGAAGAAAGAGGAGAAGAAGATGACTATTGATAGTCATAGCAAAGGTTTAGAGAGAAGCCACAGCAGAGGATATGGGAAGAAGAATTCCAAAGCAGATGGCAAGAGACTGAGTCAAGAGGAAATTGACAAAGAGATTGCAGAGTTAAAAGAACAACTCGGTGCATTAAGGAGAATATTAGAGGAAAGCCAGAGACAAGGTTGGATATTAAGGAAGAATCCAGTAGAGTGGCATGAGATGCAGAGAAGGCTACAAAAAAAGCAAGCAAAGTGGCTGAAGGAAAAACTCAAGGAAGTTAAGTTGGAAATGGAAGAGTCCATTGTGAACCAAAACAGGGAGAAATTCTAGGAGAAAGTGAAGGCTACACTGAAGCTAAAGAATGGAGATCAAGTGAAGATCTCATGGATTGTTAGGATAGTTCAAAATAGCCTGAGGAGATGCTAACTGAAGATGAAGTTTTGACTAAAGATGAAGACTTGAAGACTGAAACTTCAAGTGAGACTAAAGGGTCACATGGTTTTAAATTTGACAATTTGTGTATGTTTGCAGGTGAAACATGTAAAGAAGGAAAATTTGCTGATATTGTCATAAAGGAGAAAGAAGAAAACCAGAATCTAAATTCTATTTTGGAAGAAGATGAGGTAGATAGGTCTCATATGCAGTTGGGGAAATATATCAAGAAACCAAGTGAAGGGCTTGAGGAGATTGAAGAGGAGAGTATCGAAGAATTTTTGAATCATATGAAGGATTTAGAACAGGAAGGAGATATGATGGCTAAACCATCAAGTGGGACCATAGAGTCTTATGTTTTTAAGACTGATAGTTTGTCTGTGGATGCAGAACAAACGCAAGAGAATTTTAATGTAGATGGTGAGACAAAGATAGCTCTTGGAGAAGATAAACAACAAGAGATTAAAGGCAAGACTATATTAGCTGAAAACATAGTAAAGGATCATCAATTCACCATGATGATAGGCACAATGGAAATAGCCATGGAAGCTGTTGAGGAAGAAGGAAATATACTGAAAGATGTTAAGAAGGAAGAAGTATCTGCAAAAGACTTAGCAAAGGGAGAAAGAACACTAATAAACGAGTGTTTTGCAAAGGATAAAAAATATTTTGAAATCGTGAGAATTATGGAGAAGTATCTTTTAGAAGATAACAACTCTGAAGTAAAGGAGGATGAAGAATGTCTCTTAAATGAGAGAAACAATGATTTATTGCAGTAGAAGGAACTTAACAATGCATGGATGTGTGAAGATGTGACAACACAGGAACAAGTTCTTGTGGAAGAAGGAGATGAAGTTCAGTTTGAAGAGCTGATATGTGAAGCAATAGTTGAGACTATTGAACCTTATGATTTTCAAACTAATAATTTGTGTATAAATGCAGGAAACATAAGTGATGATGAAATACTTATGAAGTGTCACAAAGAAATTGCGTTGCTGGAATATTTGCTAAGAAATTCAGAGTATGACAGTGTGAATACAAAGGAAGGAGTTCACTACAGTGAACAAGAGAAGGAAGACATCATTAGGACAGATGGTGTGGAAGAGAGACTAATGGACAGTCTCATGAATTCTTATGAGAGTTCAAATCAGCATACTGATGTGCTAACAAAGGAGGAAGAAACAGACCAACAAACTGAATTGTTGCCAAAGGAAGATAAGGCACAGAAGCCTTATGTTTGTGATTTTAACAAGTGTGTTGTGAATGCAGGTTTAGTTGCAAATGCTGGAGGAGATTTGGAACAGATGAGTAGCCAAATAAATATGAGAGAAGAAAATTCTGTGGAAGAATTCAATCCATGGAACAAAGATGCTGAATTGCTGGAGAGAGTGCTGGACAGTCATGATTCAATACAGAAAGAAGTAATCATGAAAGAGGGTAAGGATGATAGGGAGGTATTCAGCATAGGAGTCACAAAAAAAGTTTCAGTCAGCATAAGAGTCAACATAGAAGCCAGCATAGCAAGCAAAGCAAAAGTTGGAGTAAGTAAAGAAAAAGTTGGAGCAAGAGCAAAAGTAGAAGAAAAAGTAAACTAGCAGCTACAAAGTGAAAGAAACCAACAACATTCTAAGGAATTAGTGGACAACAATAGTAACTTGAAACAAAGAGAATGAGGCAGAAGTAAGAAGCAGAAAATGGACCAGCCCAAAGATGTGCTGGAAAAAGAAATTGAAGAGATGTGGTAGCTGATGATGAAGCAGTCCAAATGGAAGAAAAAGGTAGCAACAGGAAGAAAGATCAACCAAAACTTGAACTTGATTGACAAAGAGAATAAAATGGAGAAGAAGACAACAAAAGTATAGCAGCAATAAAGGAACAAGGCATTTGGGCAATTACAGAACAAAGTGTGGGATCGAGGAAGACCAAGATCAAAGACACATGATTAGGAGATCATGAATATTTTCTACTTTGGGAGTCTGATGCAGGAGCATTCAACCCAAGAGAAAATCATTGTAACTAAGTAGACATATGGGGTCATGTAGCTTTAGAGAAGTAGTTTCCTAAGTCTCAAGTTAATGCAATATTTAGGCCTTTAAGTGATTTAATTAGATAATGAAGGAAGTTGTAAATGCTCTCAAATAAATGATAACATGAGTGGTGAATAAATGACAAGATTCGTAAGTTAATTAGGACTCTTAGAATAGTTCATGATTCGAGGGACGAGAGAGAGATTTTAGGAATTAAATAGAGATTGGAAGTGGACATAGTGGAAAAAGATGATTTAGGAGTCAGTTCAATAGATTTAGGAGTCGAACCAGGACGAGTTCAACAAAACTTCCTGGCATATATGTAAGCCTATGGGAAGAGCTAAAGGGAGGCCACTAATAGCAGAAGATCAGGCCATGAGACAAAGAGTCTCGTTATGTAATCAACTGTTTATATGTTATATATAGAGGAATTCGATTTTGAGTATGCAAATGTGTGAATCGAGTGTTTTGTGATTGATTATTGTGTGAATTCATAGGTTCAGTAACAAAGGTTGCAGGCAAAGTCAAGGCGGAGTGCAGACGAGAAAAGTGATTCGAAGGAGTCGTAATGGATCATTGAATCCACTTGAAGGATGAGGAAATGCTCTGAAGTGGCATTGATCAAGGGAGCATGCAGAGTTAAGCTCAAGCGGGAATAAATTGAGTAGCTGAAGAGCGTAAGGCAGAACCTTTGAAGAAACCCGGAAACCATAGAAACTTGAAGAAATGGCGTAAAACTTAAGTGAAGAAGAAGAGCGGAGAAGTGAAGTGTTAGCACACAGCAACCGTTGGATCTTATAGATCAACGGTCCAGATCATATCGTATGAGGCAGTGTTGAAATATTGCATCAGCGATCCTTAATGGAGAAAGGCGGGTTTATAACCTAAAGTGGTATTTCGGGTGGCAAAGAAGTGGTAAATGGTATCAAAGGATAGCCTTCTGATTCCATTCATAATGCAACACATGCAGAGAAGTGGAGAGGGAAAACTGCTTTATCGGGCGGTTAAACCCATGTGAGTTGTCTATCCAAAACCATCGTGGACCGTTGGATCTACTAAGTGTAGATCAATGGTGGAGGACCATCAAGTGACTTTTGAATTGGGGAGAGATCTCGACCGTTGGATCAAGCGCCAGATCAACGGTCAAGAGTTAATCGCAAATCACCTTGGATAGAGGTCAAGGGACGTGGAATGTTGAAACGCCGACTTGTGATATTGCGATGAAGAAATGCGCCGATAGCCGATAAGCAGAGATCAGAGATCAGGCTTATCGGAGTTCGGAGGAGAGTGTTGTGGAAAGGAAAGCGGAAGATGGACCCGACGATAACTATAGATGTGGGCTTATGATATTTGAAGTCTGGCTCTGTGTTCCGGCGGGCTTTCCCTTTGTTTGGGTATGTTTCCTTTGTAAACGGGATAGTAAGAATTAAGCACCGATAGTGTATTCTGGGAAGTAATATAATCGCATATCGGTAAAGCAGAAGGATGGGTATTAAGGTGAACCGCGGAGGAGCCGATTGCGATCAGCGATAAAGGTGGAACCTCAGGAAGTGTGTAGAGACCGTACTAAAGGTGGAAAGGTATGTTTTGTGAGCATTTTCCTTTGTAAATGGTTTTATAAGGAAAAAGTGCTGAATAAAGGTTTTATGTGTAAATATATATATTAACCAATGTTTAAGAGGGAAAGGTTGATATATATGTGGCTTATGGGTTTTATAAAGGACTGAAGAGGGTTTTAATTCCCGATAGAAGGAATTAGAAGGAAGGCTTTAATAAAGTCTTATATGAAGGTTACGAAGGGTTAAATAGTCCGATAGGAGATTTAAGCGGGGTGATTGAGTTCTGATACAAAGGAACCGATGATAAAGAGGCCTTAATCATTTATGGTTTGAAGATTTGACTCCTTTGAGAGTCAAATACCTGGGACAGATGTATTTATGCATTTTTATGCATATTGTGGGTATGTGCGGGGGTAACCCTGCATCATTAGTGGTATCAAAGCAGATTTGTAATCAGAGCAGAATTGAAGTTGAAACAATTGGTTAAAACAGAACAAAGAAATTCTATGAGAAAGAATTGAGAACAGAATATGTGTTAAGGTGTTTATGCAGGCAAGAGGAAGGATCAAATTCTAATCTGACAGAAGGAAGGCACACTGAGGTGATGTGTAGCAGAAAACTACAGATGCAAGAGACAGAGGAAATCCATTTAAAGTATAGGTGGAATGGTGAAACAAGATCATGCTGAGATCTTGAAAGTGAGGTAATATGTTCTGTTTTAAATTGAGAATGTGTGTTTTTACACTAATGCACAAGTGACAGCAAGAGAAGCTATGAGAGGAGAACCAGATGTGTTCTTGAAGATAGAGTAAGGAAAACACCTGATAGAGAAGTGGTAGTGAACCTGAAGAATCCAACAAGAGATTGGATAAAGAGGACAACTGAAGTGTTCTCAAGAGAGAGTGAGAGATTGCAGAAGCCTAGAAGGAGCAAAGGTGTTGCTCAAGAGGAGGTTCCAGATAGAGGACCCGTGCTTACCAAAAGATTGAGTGAGGAGAGCTTAGTGAGGTAAGATTGCAGCGAGGAGGACTAGCTGTTGCAGAGGCTTATTGCAGATGAGTGAGGAGCTCATGAAGAAAGAGGAGAAGAAGATGACTATTGATAGTCATAGCAAAGGTTTAGAGAGAAGCCACAGCAGAGGATATGAGAAGAAGAATTCCAAAGCAGATGGCAAGAGACTGAGTCAAGAGGAAATTGACAAAGAGATTGCAGAGTTAAAAGAACAACTCGATGCATTAAGGAGAATACTAGAGGAAAGCCAGAGACAAGGTTGGATATTAAGGAAGAATCCAGTAGAGTGGCATGAGATGCAGAGAAGGCTACAAAAAAGCAAGCAAAGTGGCTGAAGGAAAAACTCAAGGAAGTTAAGTTGGAAATGGAAGAGTCCATTGTGAACCAAAACAGGGAGAAATTCTAGGAGAAAGTGAAGGCTACACTGAAGCTAAAGAATGGAGATCAAGTGAAGATCTCATGGACTGTTAGGATAGTTCAAAATAGCCTGAGGAGATGCTAACTGAAGAATGAAGTTTTGACTAAAGATGAAGACTTGAAGACTGAAACTTCAAGTGAGACTAAAGGGTCACATGGTTTTAAATTTGACAATTTGTGTATGTTTGCAGGTGAAACATGTAAAGAAGGAAAATTTGCTGATATTGTCATAAAGGAGAAAGAAGAAAACCAGAATCTAAATTCTATTTTGGAAGAAGATGAGGTAGATAGGTCTCATATGCAGTTGGGGAAATATATCAAGAAACCAAGTGAAGGGCTTGAGGAGATTGAAGAGGAGATTATCGAAGAATTTTTGAATCATATGAAGGATTTAGAACAGGAAGGAGATATGATGGCTGAACCATCAAGTGGGACCATAGAGTCTTATGTTTTTAAGACTGATAGTTTGTCTGTGGATGCAGAACAAACGCAAGAGAATTTTAATGTAGATGGTGAGACAAAGATAGCTCTTGGAGAAGATAAACAACAAGAGATTAAAGGCAAGACTATGTTAGCTGAAAACATAGTAAAGGATCATCAATTCACCATGATGATAGGCACAATGGAAATAGCCATGGAAGCTGTTGAGGAAGAAGGAAATCTACTGAAAGATGTTAAGAAGGAAGAAGTCTATGCAAAAGACTTAGCAAAGGGAGAAAGAACACTAATAAACGAGTGTTTTGCAAAGGATAAAAAATATTTTGAAATCGTGAGAATTATGGAGAAGTATCTTTTAGAAGATAAAAACTCTGAAGTAAAGGAGGATGAAGAATGTCTCTTAAATGAGAGAAACAATGATTTATTGCAGCAGAAAGAACTTAACAATGCATGGATGTGTGAAGATGTGACAACACAGGAACAAGTTCTTGTGGAAGAAGGAGATGAAGTTCAGTTTGAAGAGCTGATATGTGAAGCAATAGTTGAGACTATTGAACCTTATGATTTCCAAACTAATAATTTGTGTATAAATGCAGGAAACATAAGTGATGATGAAATACTTATGAAGTGTCACAAAGAAATTGCATTGCTGGATATTTGCTAAGAAATTCAGAGAGTATGACAGTGTGAATACAAAGGAAGGAGTTCACTACAGTGAACAAGAGAAGGAAGACATCATTAGGACAGATGGTGTGGAAGAGAGACTAATGGACAGTCTCATGAATTCTTATGAGAGTTCAAATCAGCATACTGATGTGCTGACAAAGGAGGAAGAAACAGAGCAACAAACTGAATTGTTGCCAAAGGAAGATAAGGCACAGAAGCCTTATGTTTTTTATTTTAACAAGTGTGTTGTGAATGCAGGTTTAGTTGCAAATGCTGGAGGAGATTTGGCACAGATGAGCAGCCAAATAAAGATGAGAGAAGAAAATTCTGTGGAAGAATTCAATCCATGGAACAAAGATGTTGAATTGCTGGAGAGAGTGTTGGACAGTCATGATTCAATACAGAAAGAAGTAATCATGAAAGAGGGTAAGGATGATAGGGAGGTAGTCAGCATAGGAGTCACAAAAAAGTTTGCAGTCAGCATAAGAGTCAACATAGAAGCCAGCATAGCAAGCAAAGCAAAAGTTGGAGTAAGAAAAGAAAAAGTTGGAGCAAGAGCAAAAGTAGAAGAAAAAGTAAACTAGCAGCTACAAAGTGAAAGAAACCAGCAGCAATCTAAAGAATTAGTGGACAACAATAGTAACCTGAAACAAAGAGAAGGAGGCAGAAGTAAGAAGCAGAAAATGGACCAGCCCAAAGATGTGCTGGAAAAAGAAATTGAAGAGATGTGGTAGCTGATGATGAAGCAGTCCAAATGGAAGAAAATGGTAGCAACAGGAGAAAGATCACCAAAACTTGAACTTGATTGACAAAGAGAATAAAATGGAGAAGAAGACAACAAAAGTATAGCAGCAATAAAGGAACAAGGCATTTGGGCAATTACAGAACAAAGTGTGAGATCAAGGAAGACCAAGATCAAAGACACATGATTAGGAGATCATGAATATTTTCTACTTTGGAAGTCTGATGCAGGAGCATTCAACCCAGAGAAATCATTGTAATAAGTAGACATATGGGGTCATGTAGCTTTAGAGAAGTAGTTT